>CM028131.1:551105000-551705000 GCA_016271365.2 Neoceratodus forsteri
CAGAAATCCAGGGAAAATACAGTAAAGCAGAGGCCCTTTGGGTTACACTAGGAACAAAGCCCCTCTCCAGGTAGGAGTCATATACAGACCCCATCCCAGGAGGTCTATATTGACAAGGCACTCTTGGAAACCATCTCAATGACTGAGGATAAGAGTGAGTTGTCACTAGTGGGGGACTTCAATCTACCAGATATGGATTGGTCCTCATACACAACATCCTCAGACTGGAGCAAATAGTTCCTTTTTGCACTAAGGGGAGCAGGTTTGTGTCAACTGGTGAATTCACCCACCAGAGACAAAGCAATATTGGATCTAGTGCTGACAAACAGCACAAGGATTCCAGAAGCAGAGGTGGGAGCCAGTCTAGGGACCAGTGATCACAGTTCAGTATGGCTTACTGTGAACAATATGGAGGAAAATAGTCACACCAAAATCAAGGTACAAGATTTCAGAAAAGCCAACTTCCCCAAAATTAGAACTTTGATTGCATCCATGCTAGGAGGAGGAATCACAGGAAATTTAGAGGACTGCTGGAATACTCTGAAGGCTGCTCTGCATACAGTAACAATCATATGCACTAAGCAGATCAGCAAGTCCAAAAGAATGAAAAGACCTCTCTGGTTCTCTCACAAAGTAGTATCCAAAATCAAAGAGAAAAAAAAAGGGGCCTTTCCACAATTCAAGCAAACAAAACATGAATCAGACATGGAAGAATACAAGAACAAATTAAAGGAGGCAGGGTAATCTGTTAGAAGGGCAAAAGCACAGATGGAAGAGAAAATAGCACAAGGTGTTAAAGGAGGGAGACAAAACCTTCTATAGATACAAAAGAGAAAAAAGAAAAACTAAGGGATGAATAGTCCAACTAGCAACCAAGGAAGGTATAATGGCAGAGAGTGACAAGGACAAGGTAGAAGTGCTCAACTACTTGTTTTGCTCATTCGTCATCATAGAAGACAGTGTCAAAGGTCTCATACTAAGCAGGACAAAGGGAGATTCTCAGGGAGCAGACACGTGCCCCTTCACAAGGGAGAGGGCCCTAAAACAGCTTAATAAACTGGAAGTGGAAAAAGCCATGGGTCTGGATGGCATACACCATAGGACATTGAAGGAGCTCTGAGAGAAACTGGCTGCATTGCTGGCTGAGCTCTTTGACAAGTCACTAGACAATGGGAAAATGCCTCAGGACTGGAAACAGACAACTGTTATGCCCTTACACAAGAGCAGAAACAAGGAAGAGGCAAGAAATTACTGCCCTGTCAGTTTGACCTCATTTCTGGGGAAAATGATGGAGTCACTACTAAAAGAGAAGATAGTGGCATACCTAACAGATACTGGGAAAAATAGACCCAAAGCAACATGGCTTCATAGCAGAATGTTCTTGTCAAACCAACTTGCTTGACTTCTTCAACTGGGTCACCAAAACACTGGATCACGGAGGTGATGGGCATTGTATACCTATATTTTAGCAAGCCTTTGACACCCTCTTTCACAGAAGGCTAACCAACAAGCTGGAACAAATGAGAGTAGGCCAGAAGATGATCAGCTGGATCAGTAACTGGCTGAAAGATAGGACCCAGAGAGTGCTTGTCAATGAATCATTGTCAAGGGAGGGTAGGGTGACCAGTGGCATCCCACAAGGATCAGTACTGGGACCTATCCTATTTAACATATTTCTAGCAGAAATAGCAGATATAGTGAATGGACTAACAGAGAAGATATGCCTGTTCACAGATGATACAAAACTCTGCAACAGAGTGGACACAATGGAAGGAAGCAAACCTTAGAAGGCTAAAGGACTGGTCCAGGGAACATCAGATACAATTTAACACAAAAAGTGTAAGGTGATGCACTTGGGAAAGAGGAACCTTAGAAATAAGTACACACTTGGAGAACATCAACTTAAGGAGGCACAAGCAGAGTGAGATCTCAGCATAATCATCACTGACACATTAAAGGTAGGAAAACAATGTGAGAAAGCAGCACAGAAAGTGGGCTGCATCCTTGGATGTATAAGAAGAGGTATTTCTAGTAGAAAGAGGGAGGTTATCATGCCACTCTACTGGTCCTTGGTGAGGACACACTTGGAGTACTGCATTCAGTTCTGAAGACCTCACCAAAAGAAGGACATTGACCATTTGAAAACAGTGCAGAGAAGGGCTATTAAGATGGTACATGGACTGCATCACAGGTCATATCAAGCAAGACTCGGGGTGACTGAACTGATTGTATACTCCCTAGAACAGAGAAGAAACAGGAGACATGATTGAAACATTTAAGTAAATGAGGGGATTAAATGCAGTTCAGACAGGCATCTATTTCAACAGAACATGGCAGCAAGCATGAGAGGGCATGATATGAGACTGGTAGGAGGAAGATTCAAAAGCAACCTCAGGAAGTACTTCTTCACAGAGAGAATGATAGACCTGTGGAACAGCCTGCCCCAGGAGGTGGTAGCATCAGACAATCAGAGAGTTCAAACTCACAAGGGACAGACAAAGAACAAGTTAGGATGAAGGCTACTTAGGGAGGGGGTAGTTTCTAGGGCAGACTAGATGGATTATATGGTCCCCATCTGCCGACACTTTTCTTATGTTCTTAAGTGCAACCTTGTAAATATTTGCAATATACCAACTGCATTCTTAGACTACAATATTGTATTTATTGCATCAAATTAAAACAGCAGAACATGTTAACATTTAAAATTGCTGTGAAATTATTCAAAAATTAAAGTTGATTTCTCTTGTAACCATTAATTTATGTAATGTATGTTTATAAATATCTTCTCAATAAAAAGACTACTAAAATATAAATTAAAGTTGAGAAAAAAAGTCAACTAAGTTATCATGTTTGGTTGTGTTCAGTTTTCAGCATTTCCCTGTATAATGCAGTCTTGTTCCTAACCCCATCAGTTCCCTCTAGAAGGACAGTTGTGAATACTTATGATAATAATTTAAGTCAGAAACAAACTGAATAGAATGCCATTAAGAATTAGATAGGTCCTGAAAGGGTTAAGATAAATGAACCCTCCAGACAGGAGTAAATTATTATAGATGGCCACACACACACACATTTGGGGGAGAGAACGAGAGAGAGAGAGAGAGAGAGATGTAATTTGAACCTGTGCTGGACAAATGCAGCCAAAGAGGCATGGTGCAGCATGGAGCTGTGTTTATCATTCAGTCTACTAAGAATTAGATTGGACCTGAAAGGTTAATATAAATAAACCCTCCAGACAGGAGTAAATCATTGTAGCCTGCCACACACACTTGAAGGACAGAGAGAGAGAGAGAGAGAGAGGAGTGTAATCCAGACCTTATAAACTCTGTTTTGATCAACAAGGCATTGTTTAGATAAAAATGAATGCAGAACCATATTCAGAAATAGATATGCTAACAGAACTGCTAGCTCAAGCACAGCAAACTGTTAGCCCTGCCATCACAGAATCAACCACATTGAAGAGGACAGCTATTTCTTTGGGAAAGAGGAAAGCTACAGGGGACAGTGCTGCTGGGTTGCAGAAAGGGTTTAGAAAGTTCTTTGTGGGGAGCAGAGACAAAGGTACAGCACTGTAGTCTACTGAATGGCGACAGTGGAGTACTTCAACTAGCAGAGGGATTGTTCTTCAACTCCAGAATTTTTTCTGCTTCATTCAGAGTGTGATGTGCCTTCTTCCTCTCTATGATAGCAAGACAGCATGCAAAGCTCTGCCCTATAGCAGTAAAAATGAATGATATAGTTGTAATTGGAGATTCTATCATAAAATATACCAACAATGCAATATGTAGAAATAGGAGAGTACCACTGTGAGCAGTCTCTCAGGAGCAAGCATAAAAGACATAATTCACAATATACATGGCTTATTAAGGGACATTAATAAACCAGTTGTGATTTTGCATGTGGACATAACAATGTGGGAAAGATGAGAAAACTTATTATTCAGAGACATTTTGAAGAAGTAGAATATGTCTTAAAACAGCAGAACTGCTTAGTAGCATTCTTGGAAATACTACCTGTACTCAGAGCAGGAAAGGCAAAAATAAATGAAATAAGATATATAAATTGCTGGATACAGAGGTGGTGTAGATGTGAGTGAGATCAGAGACGTTATTCAACCAGTAGATTACATCTAAATAGGAATGGAACAAAAGTTCTGGCAGATAGAATTAATGTAACAATCTGAACATATTAAACCGAAAAGGAGGGGAAAAAAACAGAGGCAATACACAAACTACATCTGTGAAGAAAAGAAGACTATCTCCAATAAAGAAAGGGACCTTGGAAAATGGAAGATATTATAAATCAATGCTACAAGCTAGGGAACAAAAGGAGCAAACTGGAATACAAAATTCAATAAGAAAATATTGAAATCTGTGTAGTAACAGAGACTATGGTGGCATAATCAGGAATGGAATAAAATAATGAAGACTATCAATTATTTTAAAAGGTAAAAAAGACAAAGAAGGCCAGTGGAGTAGTCATTGCTATTCAAAACAATATAGAGGCTACTGAAATAGAAGAATATAACAAATAACTAGAAGTCGAACAGTTGTGGGTGAAGCTAAGCCCACCAACAAGCGAAAAAATAATGGGCCCTATTAATGGAAGTGTGAAAACTTTGCAGACATGTAACATAGCGAAGGCACATGGGTAAGTTCCCCAGACAGCTGGCAAAACATGTGACACTCATAAAGGCATGCACAGTGGGAGCAGAGGCTGAGGCATGGCAAAAAGCAGTGTTCAAGGCCACGTTAAGGGGCAGCGGGGCATCCCAATTGTACATGTCCCCCACTTGACCTCACCATATTTACACATGTGCACCGGCCGATGCAGACACATGACAGTAAATACCATGAAGGAGAAGTATGCAACAGTGGGATATGGAAATGAAAGTGCTATGCCTGTGGCTGTTTCTAGCAGAAGAGAACTGGTTGCAGAGCAAGAAACAGAAGTATAGAACTACAGATTTTTTGCTAATTAATCACTTCTGTCTCAGCTGGAGTAGTACCTGTTTGGATTAAGCAAACAGATACTTTATTAGAAGAAGGGGGTCTCATTTAAGTAAAAAAAAATGTTTTTTCTGAGGAAGGGGGCAGTATCACCTTAATTTACTGAGAGCAGAGAGTGAACCTAATTGGGTGTGTGGCTTAGATGCTTAGGTGTACAAAAGCAGCTGTCTCCAATTACAGCTTCTGTCTGTTTCTAGCAGAAGAGAACTGGTTGCAGAGCAAGAAACAGAAGTCCAGAACTACAGATTTTTTTACTAGTTTCCCTTCTTCCCACCCAAAGCCAGTTCTAGTTTTATAGTCACTTAATATGACTGACAACAGGAACTTACTGCTTGGCAGTAGGAAGGGAAGGATCACTGAGACACATTAGTTCAGCAACCTTGAAGGAACCTAAAAAAAAAAACTCTTTATCCCCACCTGGCTACAGGAAGTTCCTGTCCCAGAACAGGAAGGGTGAGAGTTGCAAGGGCACATAGGCATTAGGAAAGTAAGTGTAAAAATACATAGAGGGAGGAGATAATAAGCATACAAAGCAACAGGAGAGGGGACACGACAAAAGTCAAGATGGGAGTGATGCAGTGCAATGGCTGTGGAGCAGCAGTGTTCTGGGAGACATTCTGGAGGTTGCGATGCTGCCCTGTTTGCAGGCACCTCTCTGGTCTGAGGGAGGAGGTTGCCTGTCTCCAAGCTGACCTGGCTAGGATTTGTGAAACCTCTTCCCCCACCCAGGGACCAACAGGGCCACCACTGTTCCCTCAGAGGTTGCTAAGAAAGAGGAGCGGTTGGACCAAGGTGGGCTCAGGGAAGGAGAGGCTGGTGGAACAGAGGTGCATCCCTCCAGTTGTAGCTCTCCACAATTCATATGCTGTTCTGGCAAAGAGTGGTTCCTCTATGGATGCACCTGCAGTGGAGACCAAGAAGGATGCTGTGAACCTCCACAAAGGAGACCCACAGGAGAGTGGCATGAGACCCCACAGGGAAGGAAAAAACTCCTGGTGGGGGGACTCAATCATTAGGGGTGTAGATGTGGGGGAGGAAGGGGATAGGGAGGTAAGGTTCCTGCCTGGCACCATGGCTTGGAGGGACAGGATGTGAATCCTCAGGATGGCCGGTGCAGCTGCACGAGGGAGGGAGCTGGATGTCATTGTCCACCTAGGGACAAATGACCTGGCTGTAAATGGAATCAGAGTGGTGCAAGAGGAGTTTGTGGAGTTGGGGAGGGGCCTTAGACAAGTAGCATGTATGGTAACCTTCTTGGAGGTGCTGCCTGTCTATGGCAAGGATGATGCTAGGGTATTCTGCACCATGGGATTCAATGAATGGTTGAACAACTGATGTGGAGCTCAGGATTTTGGCTTCACTGGGGACTGGAGAGCCACCTGGAGGGATGCAGGCTTATACTGGTGCGATGGTCTGCATCTGTCCAGGGGGGGATCCAGGATCCAAGGTGACAGGTTTAAATGCTTCATTGGCAAGCATTTAAACTAGCCAAGGGGGAGGCATTGAAAAGGAGCAGGGAAATCCCAGCCTCCCCCAACAAAGTGCAGTAGTTAGAGAGGTAAACACCAAGGCAGAGAAGTCAGTAGGGAGCAGGACAGGGATAAATGCAGAAAAAGGTGTTAAGGACAGGGATGGGGCTAAAAGGGGTAAGGCCATAAAAAATAAATGGAAGGTGATGAGTACCAATGCCCATAGTCTGTGCAACAAGCTCCCTGAACTAGTGGCATTAATGGAAGAGGGATGCCTGGATATTGTGGCAGTCACTGAAACATGGTACACAGAGAACCATGAGTGGGAAGTCAACATACCAGAATACACAGTCTACAGGAGGGACATGGTGGGTAAAAGAGGAGGAGGAGTAGCTCTATATATAAGGGAAGGGATTAAAGTAACAGAACTAAAGAGTAAACAAGAAGTTGATGAGTCACTATGGGTCACCCTGGAGACAGAAAATGGCACCACAATCCACATTGGGGTTGTGTACAGACCCCATCACAGGGGGAGGAAATAGACAAGGAAATGATAGAAGGCATCCTTAAAATGGCAGAAAAAGGGGAGATATTATTGATGGGGGACCTGAATATGCCAGATGTTAACTGGAGTACCTTTCCTGCAGGCACATCCAAGAGCGGGGTCATTCTCGATGCCCTACAGTTGGCATGCCTCAGACAGCTAGTGTTGGAACCCACTCAGAAGGGAGCAATCTTAGACCTGGACTCTCAAATGGGGAAGGAGAAAGGATCCCAGATTTACAAGTGGGTCGCCATCTGGGAACAAGTGACCACCAAACAGTGTTGTTCACAATAAACACAGCCATAGAGTCAAACTATACAAAAACAAGAGTATTGGACTTTAGGAAGGCTGGCTTTGGGAAAATGAGAGAGTGCCTTAGAAAAGCACTAGTAAATGGGGCAAGAAGGAGGGGTGGTGGAACAATGGGGAATAATCAAAATAGCCATCACAGAGGCAACACGCCTTTGTGTGAAGCAAATCAATAAAACAAAATGAAGGAAAAAAACACTATGGTTCTCAAAAGAGGTGGCAGAGATGGTTAAGGAGAAAAGGTTAGCATTCAGAAAATATAAAGAAACACAGAAGGAGCAGGGCAGAGAACTTTATCAGTTAAAGCAGAAGAAGGTAGGGAAGGCAGTCAGAATAGTAAAGGCACAAACTGAGGAAAAGATAGCCAACTCTGTTAAGAAGGGGGATAACACTTTTTATAGGTACATTAGGAAGCAAAGAAAGACCAAGGGAAGGATACAGAGACTTAATAAAGGGGAAGGAATGTGGGCAGAGGGTGACAGTGAAAAAGCAGGGATACTGAACAAATATTTCTGCTCAGTATTCACAACAGATGAGGAGGGGGAGGTGCCTAAACCAAACAAGGGAGAAACTCTGAATAGGGGAGGTCAATACCAGTTCATTCACAGAAGAAAGGGTTTTGAAAGAACTCTTGAAACTGAGGGTGGACAAAGAAATGGGCCCTGACGGGATTCACCCAAGAATACTAAAAGAACTAAGGGTAGAACTAGTAACACCACTGACTACTCTCTTTAACAAATCATGGGAGGATGGAGTGGTACCTGAGGACTGGAGGAGGGCAAATGTGATTCCACTTCACAAAAGTGGGAGTAGGGCAGAGTCAGGAAACTACAGACCAGTTAGTTTGACTTCAGCGGTAGGGAAAATAATGGACTCACTTCTGAAGGAAAGAATTGTTGAGTACCTAGAGGCCAGTGGGGCATAGGACCCAAGGCAGCATGGTTTCACAGCAAGAAGGTCATGTCAGATGAACCTAATAGGTTTCTTTGACTGGGTGACCAAAGTAGTAGACCAGGGAGGGGCTGTGAATATGGCCTACCTAGATTTTAGCAAGGCATTCGACACAATCTCACACAAAAGATTAATAAACAAGTTAGCCAGCCTTGGAGTGGGTCCCAAGGTGTTAGTCTGGATAGAAAACTGGCTGGACAACAGGACGCAAAAGGTAATAGTAAACGGAGTCCACAGAGAAGAAAGGAGGGTAACTAGTGGGGTACTGCAGGGTTCGGTACTGGAACTGGTCCTCTTTAATATCTTTATAAGTGACACTGGAAAGCACCTGGAAGGAAAAGTATGTCTCTTTGCAGATGATACAAAGATCTGCAACAGGGTTGATACACAAGGTGGGGTGGAAAGAATGAAAAGGGACTTGGCAAGGTTGGAGGAATGATCAAATATGTGACAGCTCAGATTCAATGCAAAGAAGTGCAAGGTAATGCATCTGGGAAACAAAAACCCAAGGGAAGTGTACACAATGGGAGGTGAGTTAATAACAACAACAAAAATTGAAAGAGACCTAGGAGTAATTATATCAGATGACCTAAAGGTGGGCAAGCAATGTTAGAAGGCAGTAAGGAGGGCTGGGGGGATATTGGATGCATAGGGAAAGGCATCAACGGTAGAAAAGAGGAAGTTGTTATCCCTCTCTACAGACAGTTAGTGAGACCCCATCTTGACTACTGCGTGCAATTCTGGAGACCCCATCTCTGCAAAGACATAGACAGAGTGAAGGCTGTTCAGAGGAGGGCAACCAAAATGGTGCAAGGTCTGCACCAGAAGACATACGAGGAGAGACTAAAGCAGCTTAATATGTATAGTCTTGAGGAAAGTAGGGAGAGGGGGGACATGATAGAAACTTTCAAGTATCTCAAGGGAATTAACAATCTACAAGAGGGTAGTATCTTTCAGAAGAAGAGATGTGCAAGAACAAGGGGGCACAATTTGAAGATAAAGGGGGGACGGCTCAGAGGTAATGTTAGAAAGTATTTTTTTCACAGAGAGAGTTGTGGATGCATGGAACAGCCATCCTGTGGTGGTTGTGGAGTTAGGAACAGTGGGAGAATTCAAGAATGCATGGGACAGGCATAAGGCAATTCTAGTGGGGGGCAGGGGGGAAGTAAGCTGTTGATTAATTATAATCTGTTGCTTATTCATCAGGTAGGGAAATGGACAGACTGAGTGGGCCAGGCGGTCCTTATCTGCCATCAAATTCTATGTTTCTATGTTTCTATGCCAGTGCCAAACACACCCCAACAAGAGGCCACACGCCCTTGCCGGGACCAAGCTTAGGATCATGGAGGGTGGATTTTGCAAGGCAACCTCTTGGGTCTGGTCCAGCAATGTGGCAGGTAACCAGTTGGAAGACATGATGTTGGACATCTGAGACAACTATGGGGTGATATTTAGAGCAGAGTCCCTGAAGCAACTGGTGGAGGTCAAGGCCAGGATATGGCTTGAAATTCAGGCCAACTGCCAATGTGAACAGTCAGGAGACATGTATACTTTCAGCAAACAAGCATAAGTGGTGTGACCTCTGGTCTGCCATGAAGTGAAAGCTTATGGCCATGGAACAAACAAAGCATGGCAGTGGCTGGGGATCACCCATGCAGGTGCCAACACTGTTGCACATCGAGAAGATGGTGGCTGATACCATCTCAGAGGTTGTCCTACACAGAGAGCTAGAGGACATTGACACAATGACAGATATGGGACTCATTGCAGGGGACACAGAGCAAGAGGTTTATGACTAAATGGCATATCCAGCAGTCCTGTCTTGCACCCTGCAGATAGGAAGACTGTGGCCAGCATCCATGTGCCACTGCCAACTGCTGTGGAATAGGATACACAGGGAGACACAGAAACATGTAGCGCAAGTATGTGGTCTCCACTGTGGTGAGCTGAACACATTCCATTGACCACCAATGTACCGGTATGAAACTAGCCAATGTTCATTCATCCACAGGTAAAGCACAATGAAAACAGGACATGGCACTGGAGGTGGGAACTGTGGAGAACACCAACTCTGAGACCATGCTGGATGTGCCAGAGGTCATGCACAACCTGGCCCAGATACCTGACAGGAGCCAAAAAACATCCCCCACCCGATCCAAACCTACAGCCACCACACAGCCAGACAGTCAGTGCCATAGGACAGGGATGCAAGAAGCAGCTGCATCAGTCAAGGGTCTCCCTTTAGCAGGACTGTGACCCAGACACTCCCACAAGGTCACATCCATCATCATGCATCACTTGCAAGTATGACATTCTGCATATTGATATGGTAGCTGCAAGTGATCCACACTATGTGGGCATGTCTGCACCTAAGTTTTTTTGGCTGGGGGTGTACACCCACAAACTGCATTGAGTGTCTGCAACCATGTATACTTATGACTACTGGGGGGGCCCTCTGGGAGGCAATAGAACCCAGGAAGATGTGTGGATGGGTTCTTAACTTCTTACACTACTGTGTGCTTTTGTTTAGTCTATGTCCCACAGGTCTTGGACATAGAGGTACCTTTGGTGTGTACACCTGCTACCTGTTGCATGCCCACCTGCAGTGTACACCTTGTGCTGTGCCCTGGGTGTCACCCCTATTGGAGGTGTCCGTCCAAGGTGTTTCATCATACACTGCTAAGCTTTTGCTCTCTCTCTTTGTGTCTCAGCAGGGCTTCCAGGAGTGGCCAGATGTCATCATCCTGGAGATGCAGATGTAGCCAGACAGGGCTGCATCACTTCTGATGGGGCAGTGGTTGCACTGGTTACCCCTCAATGTCATGTACCACCTTTCCTGGAAGGTGGGCATTAGTGACATCCACTACAAAGATGAGGTGGGGGATATGTTGGCCATCGCCAAACCATGTAAGGTATCTTGTGCCAGTGACTGTGTTGCATGTATGTGTCTGCTGTTGTCAATTTCATCCCACTGTGTCCCCATCACTCATAGCTGTCTTCTCACTTTTCTCTTCCAGGGGTATCATGGTCCACTGTGGTGACTGGAGCTGCACCTCCGGGTATACACTGAAACCATCCATCCTGGGTCTCTGAGAATGAGGAGGAAGGGGGGGCAGTTATCATTGTGATTCTGTTGGCCTGTGTGTCCCCTGTGCTGTATTAAATGCCTCTGTCATCATTAAAGATATCTGTTCTGCATTTACTGGTGGCCTCAGTCTTCTACAGGGATGTTCTATGTCCACCATTGGGATTTGAGGGGATGCATTAAACATCTCAGCTGGCAGCCCACTGCACCTGTTGGTGGGAATGGGTGTTGTAAGAGTGCAGCTTGGCCAGGGGAAAGTGAGGAGAATGCAGTGTGGACTGTGTGGAGAGGGGGCTGTGGCCATTGTTATTCTGTGTGTATGCCTGGTGATGCAGCCATACCCACATGCAGTCTGTGGAGGCACAGGGGTGTACTGTACATGGTAGTGGCACAACTGTTTGCAAGTGTCCATGGCCGCTGCTTCCCACAGTGAGGTTGGCAGTGGTCCATGGTACTGCCCATGGCACTCTCTGCCAGTGTATTCACATATCTGTCCCCATTGTAGCTCTCCAGTATCCCTTAGTTATGAGAGGTGTCCCACACATTACCCCTTAAACTTACTCTTTCTTTCGTCCATCACCTCCTTTGAGACATGTAGTGCCTACTCAGGGAATTTACAGTGCTGTCAGACTGTCCAGCTGGCATTCCTACAGTTTTTGAATTCTAGATCAAGCTACACATTTTGCAGCTGCACATCAGTTTACACACTGTTCTAGGATTTTATTGCCATGTTTGGGGATATGACCCTCATTATCTGGGCTGGTGTCCCTCACAGTCCCATCATTTTTGTGTCCCTGTCCCTCATGTCCATGACAGACAGTTGAGCAGTGTGATCCCCTTCCATGTTACCCTCCACTGTACAGGTGCTGCTACCTGCCCCAGTGCACTGCTGCTTATAGCAGTCATCCACCTGCCCTAGCTGTTCACACCTTGTGGCATGCTCCTGGCAGATGTATAAGCTTTAGTGCATGTGCTTCTGGTGGTGCACTCACACTGTTTCATAGCTACAACACCTGCATGTGCAACACACAGCAGATGTGCCACTGAATGCAGGTGGCCTATGTACACCTTCCTATGCAGTTCATGCATGCTGATCAGACAAGCATGCATTTTCTACCTGTATAGATACACACATGTGTTGCACACAGCATGCATGATGTGCATCATTCATGCATAGGGCCCAATATTAGGGATTTGCTATAGATCCCTCTCACTTATAGTACATCAAAGTACATTTCTCAGCATAATAAACAAACAGTGTAAGGGAAATAATATGATAATAATGGGAGATTTTAATATTCCTAACTAGTGCAAAAAAAAGCAGTACACAAGTGAAAATTGATTTTATTGAAATAACAAAGGCCCTTAATTTGGATCAATATACTGTATATGGTCAAATACTAGAGAGGATAGCCTCTTAAATATGGCACTGAGAAACATGGAAGAGGAGTTAGTGAACTGTAGGGTCAGGGAACCTCTGGGTGGCAGTGATCATAACATGATACAGTTTTGGATCAGTAATAAAAGGGAACAGCAAACAGGAGCAACTAAGGTGAGATGCTTCAAAAAGTAAACTATACCTTAATCAAAAAAAAAAACACAGTTAAAAAACTGGGAATGGGAGGCAGAGTTGATGGGTCAGGACCTTGATACAATGTAGACAACACTAAAGTCAAAACATCAACAATGGACATATATCGGAAAAGAAAGAAATATAATGTGAGTGAAGGGATTCCATTGTGGTTCACAAGCAAGATACACAAAGTAATAAAAACAGAATAAGGCATATAGAGTTGTCAAAAATAAGAAAACACCTGAATTATGGGAGGACTACAAAAGTCAAATGAAGTAATGCAAAAATAATGCTTAAAGGGAAGATGAATACAAACTTGCAATGAAAACAAGGGACAACAAAAGTAATTTAATAACTACATAAATAGCCTCAAAAAAGGTAAATTGGAGATTGGTCCAATAATGAAAAATAGTTGACAGATTCACAAACAGTTACAATGTGGCTGACATTTTCATCAAATTATTCTTAAGTGGAAATCAGACCAGTGCAGATGTAGGTGAAATAGAAAGAGTTACAGAAGAAACAAACTGAACATTTCAGTGACACAAAAAATGTGAAACTAAATATAAAAATAAATAAAAAAAGAAATTAAGAACAAAAAGAAATTAAACAATCTTAACTTCAATAAATCCCCTGGATTTGATAAATTATACCCAAGGCTATAAAAAGAACTATCATATGAAGTAGCTGGACCAATAGCCAAGATTTTTTAAAAATTGTTAGATGAAGGAAAAGTGGTTTAAGAATAGAGAAGGGAAACTATTATTATTATTTTTTAAGAAGGAATCAAAAGTCAACTACAGTAATTACAGCTCAGATTCTTTGACATTAATTATTGGTAACATCCTTTGAAGACATAATTAAAGAACATATAGAAAAGCATATTTAGGAAACATGAAAGGAGGATCCAACACAGCATGGATTCAAAGAAAAAAGATCTTGCCAGACTAGTCCATGCCACTTCTTTGAACCAATTAGTGGAGCAGTGGTTGGGGGCATGCCAGTGAAAGTGATATACTTGGATTACTCGAAGGCATCTGATACAGTGTCCCACTTTGAAATAAAAAAAAAAACTAGAGGAGATGAAATTAATAAAATATCATGAGTTGGATAGCTTCCTGGCCAAATACACAAAGGGAGAGTTTATATTAATCAATTCTTTTCAAGATGGGGTAATGTGACAAGTAGGGTGCCGCAGGGTTTGCTACTTGGATTGACACTATTTAATATATTTGCGTTGTCCATTCAATGTAACAGCATGGCTTGGTTAAGCAAGTTTGCAGATGATATAAAGATGACGCTATTGTAGATAAAAATAAAGCAACAGAAAACTTTCAATAAGAAACAGCTACTCTTGAAAACTGGGTCAATTAAAACAAACTGTCATTCAATATGGACAAATGTAAAGTAATGTACTTTGGAACAAAAAAACAAAAAGAGCAAAATAGTATTTAATGGCAAAGAAATAATGACCACAGAGGAACAGAAAGGCTTAGGCATTTAAATAACAAATAAGTTAACTTTTGATCAACACTGCCAGTCAACCACCATGGTGGATCAGACAGGACAGGGGAAAGAGGAGCAAAAAGACAACCAGGGACATGGACACATCAATTACTGTAAAACAGAAGGGCATTGGGGGAAAGGGGACCATTAGACCCATTAGACTGTGCTGGATAATGATATGTATTATAATAAGCATCAGACAGGCATGGGAGCTGGAGACCACTAGACTACCAGTGGCAATTATATATATATATATATATATATATATATATATATATATACATGTATTTTTATATATATATATATCTATCTTACTATGCATAAGATGGGCATGGGGGGCACTTAACTACCAGAGACAGTGATATGTATAATACTATGCAGTGAATAGGCATGGAGGGGACCAGGAACATGATTTTCAAAGGGCCTGCCATGGCACAGGGACTAAGTCTCTGTTGGTAACTCACTGGTGCAGGGTAAAAGTCCTCTAGCTGCAAAAAATGTTATTTTCAGCATTTTATGTGCAAGGGTGTCATTTTCTGTTTTGCTCAGCTGCAGATAAAATGTTAATCTCCTAATAACAGGCATAGCACTTTTTTGCAACTACCTCCCAAAAATGCCCAAAATGCCATAAATTGTCAAAAAGGTTGCAGTTTGGCAATGTTTCTGGAAAGAGAGTGCATTCAGAAAAAATTACGATTGCACAAATAAACCCTCCTTTGCATAACTTTTTTTTTGCACATGCACAACAAATGTTACACTTCTGGAACTCTGGCCCCAGAATTTCAATCAGGGACTATGATATGTATAATGATATGTATTAGGAGTGCTCAAAATAACCAAAATCTGATTCAACTGAGCTGTCTAGGATTCTGGATGCATCCGGATCCAAAACCGATTCTTATCCAGTTCCAAATGGATGACCTGGTTCGTACTGGAATTGGATTCCAAAATCCAAAAATCCTAATCCTAAATGTATACAACAGGAACAACTAAATAAATCAATATAGTAAACAAATTAGTGTTGGCCATACAATATACATTGACCCTGTCACGCAGTACCATGAATGATAGACCACACCCCCTGCAAACTGACTTAGCTTATGTCCCAGTAATTGATTAGTGATCTTCTTTTTCTTCATTGTCCAAGTGAGGTGACAAGTCTGTATTGATGTGATGATTAATTCTGCAGCCAAGGTCCTCTTGTAATAGCGTATGGAGTTTAACACCTATATGTTATTTAGAAGTAGATCTTAGCAGCAACTGAAGGTACAAGTGTGCATTGTTTTTTGTGTGTATCTGTGTCTGCAACCCCAAACTTCTTCTGTTGTGATGTCATGATAGCCTTCAGTGTTGCTATTGTCAAATGAATAGATCACCATTCTTGTAGCTTTGTAGACAAAGTCATAATTGCCCTTGTTTATCTTGTCCTCTTTCTTGATCTTTCTTGAGCTGTGATGTTTGTTGATAATGCTGCAGCAGCATTGGGATCTTGTTGATCAGATTCTAAAGAACAAGTACCAGTTGAATTATATGTCAGGTTGGATAGTATTCTCTTGTGCTGTAGTTTGGAAGAAGCAACCAGGCACATTCACTGCTGTATGATCTGTCAGTTATTCATTTTTTTCCACTGTTGAAGACAGGAAATGGTGATGGAGTATGATGAGCTGATTCATCTTTTTCCTCCACTGTTGATAAATTGCTGGCAGTGTCAAGATATGCACTGCTACAAGAGAACAAGTTGCAGTTCAGAAGGATGAGCTTGGTGCTGGAAGAGGAGGCTTTGGTGCTGGAGAAGGAGGCTTTGGTGCTGGGGGAGAAGAAGGCTTTAGTACTGGAGGAAGAGGCTGTTTTGCTGGAGGTTGAGGAGGAGATTTTGCTGCTACAGGAGGCTGGTGAGCCACTGGAGATGGTTTACCTGTAGGACAAGGAGACACAAGGGGAAGAGAAAAGGTAGTTTTAGTCAGGGGTCCTTGCAGTACCCATGGCATACCAGCAGAGGGAAATGGACAGAAATTAGTAACCAGGTGTGCTGGCTCACTATTTGAGACACTCAAGATTGCAGAAGAAAAAGAGTTCATCAGTTATATTCTTGTGCAGGAGGAAGCTTTGTGGCTGGAGGAGGCTGGGTGGTGTCACCGCTGTCAATGGTTATACCTGCAGAACAAGGAAACACAATGGGACAGGAAAGAAGTTTTGTCTGGAGACAATAACAGTTTGGACTACAGCCATGAAATACTGTACTTCACCTGTAGAAGGAACCAGCCATTTGTAGCCAAATGTGCTGTCTCAGTTTCAGACACTGATCATCAAGTTCAATGAAGTTTCACCTCAGTGTACACCCTATTATTGGAGGAGGCTAGTTGGCTGGCCAGCATCTACACTGGTACAAAAGACCATGTTACAGTGTCAAAGGAGGAGTATTATGGCTTTCCTGATGGAGGAGGAGGCTTTGATGCTGTAGGAAGAGGAGACGTTGGTGCTGGAGATGACTGGTGACCCACCAGATATGGCTTTACTTGCAGAACAATGAGACACAAGGGCATAAAAAGGGCAATTTTTGTCAGGGGTTTCAAACAGCATTGTGTACTGCCATGACATACTTGTGGAGGGAAAAGGATGGACATTAGTATTCAAGTGTGCTAGCTCACTATTTGAAACACTCACCTTTGAAGTGGAGAAAGAAATCCTCAGCTATACCTTGGTGCTGAAAGAGGCTGTGTGGCTATTGAAGGCTGGGTGGTGTCGCCACTTTCAATGGTTATGCCTGTAGGACAAGGGACACAATGTGACAGAAAAGACAGTTTTAGTCTATTGGAAATAACAGCCTAATGAACTAATGGAGGGGAACACAGCTTAGTAATAATCAGTGGTGGGTGAAGCTAGAAAACTTCACTCCATAGAGAAATTTGCGAATTTGTCAAAACTCGTAAATTTAATCTGCAAGGAAAAGTTCAACTTCACCTGACAGCAGGAACTTCACAAATGGTAAATTTGGTAGCTTTGACTGTGGATTGTGCCTATAAAGTGAAGTTTGCAATGATCCATGGAATTGGAGGTCATGTGGTGCTGCAAATAGCTGTATTGCCATGCATTGGCTACATTAAGTGCATTCTTACAAAGGGAGAGTTGGTGTTAAGTATGCTCTGAATCTCTGTGCCCCAAAACCATTAAAAACATTTAAAACATGCATTGTTTTCAATCAAATCACTCGCTAAAGTGCCTAGTATCCCTTGTGCCACAAGATTATTAATTATTTCTGGCATTTTTTTCTGATTTCTTACTTTAAAGTTGTAATTTTGTTTTCTGTATTGTGTGCAGTAAGGCAGTGTTGTGGGGAAGAGGAACTCTGTTAGCAGATAGCAGCAGAAAGCTGAAGGCAGCCTTTTCTGACTGAGCAGCACTAGTGCTGTTGTAGTTAATGTTTTGTATTGAATTATTTTTCCTGTTTTCTGTGGTTTGTAATTTTGTTGTCTAAACGTTGTGTGTTTTACTGAATTATTTTTTTACAGTGTGGTTTGACTATATTGATTTAATTTCTGTTTATTAGTTGAAGTTGGAGTTTTTGTGTACACCATAATGCTGTTATAATTGCTTGAGTTATTGCATCTTACATGTGTCCCTTTAGTCCCTTAAATCCCTGTTGTGTATTGTTTGTGTAAAGAAAATGGGAAAATAATGTGTTGTTGTTTACTGTCTGAGTACCTTCAGTAAAGTCTTAAGTGCTATGTTGTGTTCCTGAATCTACATATACAACAAAATGCCAATAATGAGATGGCCCAGTAAAATAGAACTGCTTAAGTAATGATACCAAAAGAACAATTTCCAAGGTTCAGAACAGTACCGTAACAACTTCACAATGCAAGTTCATAGAAGCTAATACTACTGACAATACCTAAAAAAAGGAACCAGTTAATACAAGTAAAGGGCCATATAGCCAAATATTTCACAACAACATCTCTATATCAAAAATACAAGTGGTACTGGCACTGCTGATAGTAAAGCTAGACACAAAAAAGAATAAACCCACAAAGTTAGACAGAGAAATTAAACACAAATTAGCCAATTAATTTTTCTATAAACATTCTCATAGAACAACATTGTGACTTAACCAGCCATCAGTCTTTGGGTTAAGGGACAGTCTCTCTCTCTCTCTCTCTCTCTCTCTATATATATATATATATATATATATCAGTGTTAGGGCTGAAAAAAACCCTTGCACCCCCACAGCCGCTCCCCCAACTACCATTGGGGTGTGCATTGGGGTAAGTCAGCCTTAACTCACCCCATCACATGTGTGAACAAGCTGAGGCATAGGAGAATGGGGTGAGATTTAGGACCAATGACCCCAATGCACACCCCGATGCCAGTTGGGGGAGCAGGCTGAGGGGATGCAATGGGGGGTTTCCACCCTAACACCAAATTTCCTCACTGTTGTCACTGTGGAACAACCCTAACTGATGCATTAAAAGGAGTTTTTTGCCTCTAATTTCCCTTCTTTTTGAGAATGGTGACTATAAATAATGAATGGGATGCTCCCGGCACATGATTTTTTGTGACATAGTAAAGGTAACAGCAATGCAAACGCAAGTGGTAATGGTTGTGCACATGGTGACACAAACATAAATTGTAAAGCAAGCGTTATTAGATATGCAGGCATAAAGTGATGCCAAAGTGAACAGTGACACAAATGGAGACACAAGCGCATACAGAAATGTAACTGGTAACAAGCACGGTCATGGTACTGCTTTTGTAAATGCAAATCAGAACTGTAACAGCAACAACAATGCGAAAGGAAATAGAAACGGAAACACAAATGCAAGTGCGTACGAAAACGCAAACCGTTACATGCACGGTCATGGTACCGCAATTTTAAATGCAAATGGTAATGGTAACAGCGACAATAATGGCAAAGGAAACACAAACGCAAACACAAACACAAGCTCGTCCATAAACGCAAACCATAATGCGCACAGGCACAGTACCGCAATTGCAAATGCAAATGGTAATGGTAATGGTAACAGCAACAATAATGCCAAATGAAACAGAAACAGAAATGCAACGCGAAATTCCAATGAAAACGCAAACCTTAACGCACAAGGTAGTGTAGATGGGAATGGGGATGCGAACAGTAATGGAAAAGCAACTGGAAATGCTAACTGGCATAGTAACGAAAGGGCACACCCTTCTTTTCCCCAAAAACTGCATTGAAAAACACAGTGAAAACAAAGAATGTATGCATAATAATGGGACTTATATCTCTGGAACCATATGACACAGAAAAAAAATTAAAATTTCAAATGAATTATGACTTTCCTGGCTAGTTTTGTACCTGGACCCTCGTTGGGGGATAAGTGTTTTTTTTTTTATTTGGCCGGTCACCAGTCATGTTTTTCAGCCCTGGTCATGGCCCCGGGAAGCCTCAGCCACCATCTATGGCTGCAGGGGTCCCCCAGTCATCCCGGCCTATCCCCTGGAGGGCGGGGCTGTGGCCACATTCTTTCATGGTCACGGAACTGTAACTAGTCAGGGGACCCACAGCAATGGTAGACACTCAAGGTCTTCCTGGGAGGGCTTCATAGAGACTGTGGCCCTGCCGCGCCTGATTTTCTTTGCTTTTTCCTTCACGGAGGTGGGGACGTGAAATGACACCTACGTCCACCCCACCTCCTGGATATTAAGCGTTGGTAATGTGAGAGCTCCTGGCCTCCACCAGAAGTCCTCAGTGCTCCAAGAGCTACCCTCACCCTCCCCCCAGAGAAGGAGAGCAGTCCGAGGATGTCTATCTTCTCCCGCCGCCTCCGCTGACGCTGCCTGTTCCCGGAACCGGTCACCAGTGTCGCAAGCGGGAAACCCACCACTGTGTCAGCGGGCCAGCTATGGATAAGTGTTTTTGTGATGAAAAGTCTGTATCTCTCAGCATTTCTGAGATACGGGCTCCGAAAGGCGCGATGGACACCGTAATGTTATCCTATGGCAAAAAGCATCAAGTTTGGAGTGCCATCACTTTGCCACCCTGTAATATTTTTTCACCAGGAATCCAAAAGACACATCTGTGGGATGTTGGCTTTCTTCCCTTCAAATTTCATCCCAAAAGACCAAACCGTTATTCTGCAGCAGAGCGGCAAAGGATTCCTGTAACGTGGCGGACACCGTAATGTTATCTTATGGGAAAAAACATCAACTTTGGAGTGCCGTAACTTTGCCGCCCTGTAATTGTTTTTGACCAAACCACCAGAAGGCACATCTGTGGGATGTTGGCTTTCTTCCCTCAGAATTTCAGTCCAAAAGACCAAGAACAAGAAGTGCTGTTATTTTCCCCATAGTGTCGCATTTTAGTGTCGCAAATCACGACACTTTGGTAAAAAAAATCACAAAATTTTCTCAGGTGCGACACTACTTTGCAACACTACTTTTCCACAAAATTTGAAAAACATATTTCTGGAGTTTTTAACCCCAAAATAAAGACATGGCTATCATCCTCAGGGTCCAACTAGGTGAACACAAAAGGAATTGTGTTCCTAGAGGGTCCCAATTTTAAATGACAAGCATTTCTGTGATCACTAACTGAAAAAAAATGGCTGACTCATGACACTACGGGGCAATTTGAGACACTAAAAACTGCATTTGTGACACCATTGAACTTTTCATTAACTTGTTTTTTGAATAACTTTTGAACCATTTAATATTTTTTCACTAAATCTTTGAAAGGCACATCGAGGAGCCTGGCTGCATGTTCCTTGAAGTTTTCAGACTGGTCATGCAAACCGTGTGACCTGTAGGTACGAGCAAAGAATGCACAAAAAAATGTAAATGTGCCCCAGGTGGTGCTTAATAACTCTGCAGCCGTATGTCTGACCGGTATGAAACTTGGCAGATCCCAAAATCTATGGTTATGCCCCATGCCTGCAAAATTTCAGGCAGATCCATTTAACATGGCAAAGTTATTAAGGTGCAAAGTTTCACCATTTAACATTAAATGGGGTACTCAACCCTAACTACCGTGCTACCATAATATATATGTATATATATATATATATATAGAGAGAGAGAGAGAGAGAGAGAGCAAAACAAAATGGTTATATTAAATGCACACTGAAAATAGAAACTAGAGTTAAACATCTTTGTTTCAACCTTAGGTCTTCTTCAGGAAATATCTAAAGAAAAAAAAACAAAGTTAGTGTAGAGGGAGGTAAAATTATATATATATATATATATATATATATATATATATATATATTTAAATAGAATAATAGATAGGTTACAGTGAATTATGTGGCTGTAATTCCACCGAGAGGTTCTGGGGAGATAGATAACCTCGAAGCGAAGCTGAGAGGTTTCTATGTCCCAGAACCTCAGATGAAACTACACAAAAGAATACTGTAACTTATTTTATTTTTGTAATATATGGATCCTTTTCCAAAACTGTGCTGCTTTTAAAATTCTGCGAACTGGGCTGGCCACCTGTTGCACTGAAGAAGTGCTCGCTCTCGGCCGACCACCCACAGACAGTATTGAAGTTGTGTCCGGATTTGTGGCGAAAGCTTTTACCTGAATTTCGTAATCCTACAGTTTTAACTTTCTTTGTTAGTCCAGCAGGTAATCCACTTTTCCAAGGAAATAAATAAAAAAAACGAACTGGGCATAACTTCAAGTAGCTCTCGCTAAGCCTGAGTAGGCGTCCGCCATGTTTTGACTTTGGTTTGCCGCCTACTCAGAAAGTGTGCCAATGGCATTGCACATTTACATTAGGTGCACAGACTGGGGCGTGGCACCATGGCAGCCGTGTTTATGTGGCAGGGAGACTGGCGCATGCACTGTGGAGTTTCAGTGATAATACTATCGTTTGAAGCTGAAGCGATGGTATTATCAGTACAAGCGATAGTATTATAGCAGTGAACAATACTATTATCACTTCCAAGAGGGTAGTATTATGGGAAGAGCAGTGTATTACAAGGATTTTTGATATGCTTTTTGGGGTATTATTTTAACAATCCATATATTACATAGATATATATATATATATATATATAGATATATATAGGAAAGAAGAAAGGGGAGGATCAGGGAGAAGAAGTGATAAATGGAAAGATTAAGAGAGAATCTGTGAAACAAAAAGGTGATGATGGGAAAGATAAAGCATAATGGGAGTGAAAGAGCTAGGGAAGTTCCCAGGTGGGGACTAAGTAACAGGACCTAGTAAGAAGGCTGAAAGGTGACAAATGTGTGGGAAGGAGGCAGAGATGGAGACTTACAGTGAAAATGAAAAATAAATTAAATGAGTACAAAAACAAATAGACTTTAAGGGAAAAAAAAGAGATGACTGAAAGATGTTAGTGGAAAATAAGTCTATTATTTAAACCAGAGGGCTGCTGGGAGCCAAGGCGGATGATCATCTTGGCTTCCATGTTTTTTCTATGGTCAGGGTCCCAGAAGCCCTGCTGAAGGACACAAACAGAAAGGTCATTGACACTGTGGTCCCTGGAGATAAAGTGGGATACAATGGGTTTAGCAGTTTCACCATCCTGACTGCTCTGTAATGTTCCCTGAAATGGTCAGCAAGACGCCTACCAGTTTCTCCGATGTAAATAGCTGTTCACTTCTTGCAAAGAATACAATACACCACATTAGTGGAGGTGCATGAGAACTCCTTGGTAATGTGAAAAACACCTGTAGGCCCCCGAATTTCAGTCACACTGGAAATAAATTTGCAGTGTAGCAGTGAGTCCTGTTGCAGGTTTGGTACCTGGGAGGAGGAACTGTTAGGGAGTAAATGGCTGCTTTTAACCAGGAGAATTATGCAGGTTAGGTGGCCAGCGAGTATGAGGCAAAAGAGTGGTCCTGTAAAGGAAGCACCAATGTTCATAAAGTTTGCAAAGATGAGAAGAGTTACTAGTGATGATCCTGCAAGAGAAGGTGTGCTCTGATAGAAAAAAGCACTAGTAAATTAACCTATGTTCTTGCTATGACAGTATCCTTCCTGCAGGAGTCAAAGTTACAGAACATGCTACATGACCAGAAGTATTCTATCCACCTATGCTTTTAAAGTACTCCCTGTTAAAAAAAAACTATACATTATTTAAGTCTACTCAACAAAATCATCCTCTTCACTGCATAAAATACTAAGTCTAAGAAACTGTGAATGAGGCAGACCATTCTTGATATGTTTAGAATGGAAGGAGCTGTAGAGAAGGAAACTGTGAGAGTCAGCAGGTTTGTAATAGACTCATGCCTTCAGACCAGTGTTCTGTACTGACAGCTGGATATCCAGAAAAGGCAGTGTAGAGGAGGATACTTCAACAGTGTATTGAAGGGAAGGATGAGCCGTGGTAAACTTGTCAAGGAAGACTTGGAGGGTCTCCCTGGAGCAGGAGGTGGCCCCCACATAGTAATCAATGTAGCGTTTGTAGAGTTCAGGCACAGTCACTGTGAATGAGAGAAAAAAAGTTCCTTCACCCAACCCACAAACAGATTAGCAAAGCTGGGACCCATCCTGGTACTACTGACCTGCTGAAAAAAACTGTTATTAAAAGAAAAAGCATTGAGTGTAAGAACCAGTTCTTTTTGTTTTTGTTTATATACATAGATATCTATCTATCTATCGATATATATATATATATATATATGTATATATATATATATATATATATATATATATATATATATATGCTCTTTGTAAAACACTCCATTAATGCATCTGCTGAGGTTGTTTCCACACCGAAAATAGTATAGAAAATCAAGGTTAGGGTTAACTCCCCCACGCCCCCATCCTGCAAACACCAACAGACATTTGGGTGTGCCATGGGGTCATCAGCCCCCATATCTTACCCCATTCCATGTGTAAGCAGGCTGATATGCTACAGTATAGGAGAATGGGGTGAGAGTTAGGACTGATAACCTCGTGGCACACCCTGACGTCTGCTGTGTGTGGAAGATGGGGGTGTGAGGATGGGGTGGTGGAGTGTTAACCCTAACATTGAATTTCCACACTTTTGTCAGTGTTGAAACAACCCTAACTGATGCATTAACAGAGTTATTTTTGCAAAGTGTAATATAAACAGTAAATGGAATGTGGTGGGAGCATGGGGCCCTTTGGACCCCATGCTCCCTCTAAGCTGCCCATTTCTGCATGATGATATTTGTCTGTGGGAGTGAAGGACCTCTGGGTCCTGCACTCCCACTTACACATAACTACAGAGCCATGCAGCAGCCCTAAAGGGAAAGGAAGCCTTGTAACACAAATTTGCCCGTATCTCAGGAACCATAACAGGTAGAAAAACAATTAAAATGTTGTTTTAATTGTTACAGCGAGTACTGCACATGGCATAAATCGAACAAATCCATATCTTGCATCATTTATGAGATATGGGCACTGAAAAGCACTGTGAATGCTCACTCTGTGGACATAATAATGGTCTATTGACATGAAAAAGTTCAACTGGAACACTAATTTCAAAATATCTCAGTAACCATACAAGGTAGAAAAAAACATTCATGGTATTCATGACTTTCCAATCTACTTCTATACTTAGGACTAAGGATTTTTGTGATGCAAAATCCGTATCGCAAACTGTTTTCGATACATGGGCAATGAAAAGTGTCACAGGCACCACAATGTTACCCTAAGGGAAAATGTCTTAACTTCAGAATGCTGTAACTATGGGACTGTTCAATGTTTTTGTACCAAACCACGAAAAGGCACATCTGTGGGACTAGGGCTTACTACCCTGAACATGTCATGCCAATAGCACAATCTACCTTGTCACAATGAAGTGACAAAGAAAACAACACATTTAAAAATGTGTTCATGCAGTGTTGCCGCAATATTTTAAATGTGATTCATTTATTTATTTATTTATTAAATTTTGTTAACCGGGTGGGCCCGCTGGGCTCCGAAGGTCCCTCTTTCAGGGGCGACCCGGGGATTGTTACATAAGGTTTGAACATACAGACAGGTATCACAGAGTCATACAGATCATACAGGGTTACTAAGACAGTATACAATTTCCCAATTTTGTGCAAGAGGGCAGGAAGTACATTCTATTAGTTGGTACAGTCATAGTACAGTACAGTGCTTTTGTTACAAGATACAGCAATTCAGATCAGTACATGTATGGTCCGCTGATGCACTGAGAGTAGTACAAATAATACGGTGTTAAGAATACACCATACAGTTTCTGTGGATGCGGGCAACAAATACATTATAGTATAGAATACAGCAGTGACATCAGGTGGTGAGGTGAATAAGTGCTTCTGTGTCTACGGGAGGTTCCGTATGGGGTAGTGAACCAGCTCAAGCCGACGTTAGTTGTTACCCTTATAGGGAAGCGGTGTCTAGTCAGTATGGACTGATATTAGGTGTGATTGTCTTAGCTGTTGGAGCAGTTGCAGGGACTTGGTTTGTTACTGTGAGCATGTAGCCCCCTTTGAAAGATGGCTAATGTCGGTGCCTCCTGAAGATGGTTGGGAGATTGTTCCGTGACTCTGGGGTTAGGTGAGTAAAGTTTTCTCCTGCAACTGTCGCAGGTCAGGAGTCTCAGGAGTTTTTGTTCAGGAAGCGAAGCGATTGTCTGAGCGGCTTTGGGGGCAAGTAGTCCATTCAGGCCTGCCAGTGGATGGGCTTCCTGGAGCTTATAGGTCCAGTTTAGTAGGGGGTACTGGAGCCTATTGTCCAGGGATGGCCAGTTGAGGGCAGTGATGGCATCACAATGGTGGTTCCTCGAGCAGGATTTTGAAGCAAAGCGAGCTATTTTGTGATATAGGGTCATGAGTCTGCTACGGTCCATTTTAGTGGTGCCGAGTATGATGGGAGTGGCATAGGTTAAGGTCTGGAGAAGGATGGTTTGTGAGATGGCCAGTCTAGTCTCTGGTATCATATTGTAGCTAAGGCAATAGAGAAGGCCCAGTTTTTGATGTATGCTTTTTGTTACAGCATCCACTTGGGGCTTGAGGGTGAGGCCCTGGTCTAATATGAGACCAAGGTATTGGACTGATTGTACCACCTCTATGTTGGAGCCAGCCAAGGTAGTGAGTAGCAGGAGATGGTCCCTGGAGAGACCCAGGGATTTTGGCCCAAACAGTTATCAGGACACTCCTGTCTCTATAATGAGAATGTGACTGTGAACACAAAAAATAGTGCAGCAGTTATTTTTCTTATGATCATGATTATTTTTGCGGTAACATAAAATATTGCCACAAATAAAAAATGGCAAAATAGTGAAAACAATTTGAAAAACACATTTCCAGATCAGCTGGTGAAAAACTAATGCCATGGTCATGTTCCTCAGGGCCCAGTTAGGTAAACAGGACTATTGGTGTTTACCAATGTACTCTATTTTTTGTTTTACAATGTTTTTTCTCTCTTGCTAACTGAAAACAAGTTGGCAGCAGCATGAAAATAATTTCAGGCAGCTCAACAACAAAAAATATGAATGAGAAAATGTTTGCAGTGCACATATAAATTTTCCCATTGGCTATAAAGGGGCATGAAAAAATGGAATAACTTTTGAACTGAACAATATTTTTTTACCAAATCTTTAAAAGGCACCAGTTCAACCCAGGACACATGTACACAAACAAATCTGAACCCGCTCAAATGCTTTCTTCAGTCCAGTATGGCTTACTGAAGAATTCACAAAAAGGGTGATTTTTCATTTTTTGAGTGCCTCACAGTTCTGCAACTATACATCTGACTGAAACACAAATTTCTAGATACAGAGACCAAACATAGGTGGGTTGGCAATCTAAATTGTAGGCAAATTGAATAAATGGTTCCAATGTTATTAAAGTGCAAACTTTGAGGTTTAACATAGAAGTGGCCATGCAAACCTAACTATAGTTGCACTACTGTGCCACCATAAGATATATATATATATATATATATATATATATATATATATATATATAGATAGATAGATATAGATATAGATATAGATATATATATATATATATATATATATATATATATATATATATATATATTCATGGCAAAAAATCTGTTTAATGTATCAGTTGAGGTTGTTCCACAGTGACAAAAGTGAGGAAATTTGGTGTTAGGGTTGAAAACCCTAACAGAGCATCCCTCCACCTCCTCCAAACGCACGCACACACACACACACACACACACACACACACACATATGCAAGCAGGGGAAGGACCAAGACAACACAGCCAATCACACATAACCAGCAGGAGGCCTATATCTGTGTTACCATAGCAAGTAGATAAGAAATCTAACTTCCAGCTGGTAGCAAAATGGGTATTACCTACCGGCACATTTTTGACATATGAATTTGGCAAAACGGAATCATGGGCATCACTATGTTAGTTTAAAGAAAATTGCTCAATTTTGGAACAGTGTACGGTAGTAGCCAGAGACATTGCCAGCTATTTCCAGATATTTCATGAAATTTCTTAAGAGTTTCTCTCTGCTGCTCCTACTGTGGAAATGCAGAACGCAGGAGATATTTCTGGAAATATCACAGAAATTTCAGGACATATCTGGCAGTGTCTGTGGCTGCTACAGTAACTTTATCATGCTTAAGTATTTTAGCACCAAAGCAGGAAAAGTCACATTTGTGGACCATGGCTTGCCACCCTACAAATTTCAGCCCAAAGGACCAAACTGTTTGCTTGCAGGATGATGGCAAAATGTGCAGTCGTCAGGAGCATACTTTCACAAAATACTTTTGCAGACATGAAAGTGTAGCAAAGGGAAGAGACAAAAGTGTTGCATTTGTAAAAGCATGTGAAATAGGGTTGCAAAATACTGTCACAAATAGAAGACACAAGACTCACATTTACAAAAGCATGCAAAATAGTGTCACAAAATACTGTCACAAACATGGAAGTGTGGAAAATGCATATCACAACACTGTCACATTTTCAAAAGGATTTTCAAAAGTATTTCAGGGAATGTGCAAAATCCTGTTTTGGATCATGTGAACCCCAAAATACCATATGTGTAATCTGTGTTATGTGTTTGTGGCAGCATGTGGCCCAAGATGCCCAATTGTGCATAGTGGTATGTGTTTTGCGATGTGTGGCATGTCCGGGATCAGAGTTAGCAGTGACAACCCCATGCCACAGCCTGATGGGAGCATGGGTGTGTGGTTTAATAGTTTAAATAGTTGTATGATAGTTCTGTCACCTGCTGCTGGTTGTGTGTGATTGGTTGTGTTGCCTTGGTCCTTCACCTACTTGCATGTGTGTGTGTGTGTGTGTGGTGGTGGTGATAGGGTTGGGGGATACGCAGTTAGGGTTTTCAACCCTAACACTGAATTTCCTTGCTTTTTTCACTGTGGAACAACCCTAAATGATGCATTAAACTGAGTTTTGTTGCCATGAATTTCCCTTCTTTTTGAGAATGCGCAGTACAAATAGTGAATGGAATGTGGTGGTGGAAGCATGGGTTGATGTGAACTTTTGTCAGATTGCTGCACCAAGACTGTATGACCAACTTAAAAGAAAATTGATAAATGAAGACATGTAGCATGGCACACCGTGTGTCCAGAATTCTGTGTACATACATTCAACGGCCGCACAGCAGCACAAGCAAACAATATAACATACACAGTTCAGCAACCATAAGGGCCAGCGAGCTGAAAATTGGCACATTGAAAGATGAATTACAAAACTTTGTACATTCCAAATGCCAGGCAAAGCAACTTCAAGTTATCCACATAGTGATTACATCACCACCCATTTATCCACACAGTGACTCAGGTAACTGAAGTTATGTGTCAGTTTTTATCCTGACACCTGTTGCATAAATGGAGATATTCTCACTGGAGTGTGATAAATGCTGATGACATCAGTGGAGTGAGATATATTCCAGTTATGCATACTCTGCTGATGTCACTCACTCACTCATTCATTCACTCAAGCTAGCATTCTGAATGAAAATGTTTCAGAAATCAGTTTGTTTATCACTGAAGCCTGCAATTTACTCAATTAGTATTGCAAAACATGCTTACCTGTGTCCCATAGTTTCTAACTGTCCTAGCCTATTACTGTGCTAATCTCAGCTTCAAAACAACCTGAATTCTAAAGGAAGCTCCTTTACAAAGCAGTTTTTCCTTCTCAGTGCAAGCTGCAACTAACGCAATTAGTATTGCAAAACACAATCACCTGTTTCCCATTGTGTTTCTAACAATCCCAGCCCTTTCAGAAACACTACCACACCCTCATATCACACACAAACAGAGCTGTCACTGCAGCCTAGAGGTTAGTGTAATGATCTCTGAACAAGCCTGGTATTTTCAGCAGACCAGACCTACGTTTGATTCTTACAACCTCCACTTGCATACTGGTTGACTCTGAACACATCACTGAACTGCCAGGTGTTCCCAGGTCACTCCTCACTCCTCAAAACTCACATAGTTGCCAAAGAATAATAAAAAAAAAGCACATAGAAACAGAAAAAAAGACACAGCAAAACATAACAACACTTCTTAAGCTCTTACTTCACTATATAAATAGCATACATGGTATGCTATGGGAAATATTCTCACTGCTGCAGAGTGAGCTCTCTGAATAATCTTAATCTTGCATTTGGCACTGGTAAGTATCCAGAGCTCACTCTACAGGAGTTAGAATATTTTCCATATCACACTCCTGCCCATCATGTATCCTCTATAAATATATATATATATATATATATATATATATATATATATATTTATACAATGGGGTGGGAAGCTTCTACAGTGTGGTAAATGGAGAAATTTTCACTCGAGTGTGTGATAAATGATGATGACATCACTACTGTGGTAATAAATGTCATTCATCCATACTGTGCTGATGTCACCACTCACTACAGCTTGCATTCTAAATGAAACTGCTCAGATGCTCTGTCTCACTCAAGCCTGCAAGTAACTCAATTAGCATTCCAAAGTACACCCAGCTCACTGCTGTGGTGTTTCTAAGACTCCCAGCCCATTCAGCAAATCTCACAGTCACACCACAAACAGAAAGAGCATAGAGCACGCAGAAAAAATATTTCAAAAGCTCCCACCCCTATTGTGTAAAAAGCGCACATGATGTGCAGATCATGTAATGGAAAATATTCTCAATCCTGCAGAATGAGCTCTGAATAGTCTCACTCTTGCTTTCGGCACTGGTAAGTCTCCAGAGCTCACTTTACAGGAGTTAGAATATTTTCTATATCACACTCCTGCCCATCATCATTATCCTATATACATATATATATATACACACACACACATATTTGTGTGTATATGTGTATGTATATACATAGATAGATAAATAGAGAGATAAAACTCTCAATGAGTACTGTAAGACTAAATCCATAGGAAATAGAAACTGAAAATATACATATAAAAACATAATCATTAAAAAATGTAAATTTCCATAGGATAGCATTTCAGCTTTAACAAGCCATAACTCTGTCAGTCTGTGAGAAAAGGTCTCAATGAGTACTATATGACTAACATATAATACCCCCAGACAAATTTATGAGGTATGTATAGCACCCTACACTTACTTCCCAACTTCACTGTGGTGCAAAACCAAAATTTAAGTCCAATAATCATCTAAATGTACCACCTGTGTATCTCGTCTTGGACTAGAAATATACCAAGTTTCAGACAAATCTGGCAAAAATTGACCAAATAATGCCTAAAGAAAAAAGAACACATTTTTACTAACATATACCCCCCAAACTGGGAGTTAAGCTTAATACTTAATATGTTTTCTTTGAAGCAAGACTGACAAAGCAAAAGTAGAACAAAGTAGATAAATTGCTTTCCAGATTGCCAGAATTCCCTTAACCCTACATGGTTCTTGATCAACACAGTTGGCTCAAACAACATTAACAGTGGCTTGGACATTAGCTGTGCTGTAAGATGGTTTAAGGCAGCTACCACCACATAACAATCTCTGTTTTCTGGGTAGCCAGGAAGGTGAAAATGACTGGTAATCCCTCTGATGAAGTGTTGTCTCCTGCAGCTGTTATTTAGTTTTACTGCAGTGTTTATTTTTTCCCTGCAAATTTTGCAATATTGAAAATCTAAATATATAAAAATGACTGGAATCAGATGCTTGAGTAAAGGGACAGGTGCTGAACAGGCAGCCAACAAGTGCATATGTGGGGCAAATGTTTTTGCACCTAAAAAATTTACCTTTGCAGCAACTTCATCCATTGGCTCTGGGGCCAGTAGTAATAGCAGTAGTTAAGGAGGGCTCAATGATACTGGTTTAACAACACTTTTGTTGACTGGCATCACAACAACTGGATTTATGTCAACCACGAGTTACAGTTGATATAAATTCTGATTGTCTTCCGGTCCATTTTCTCATCAGGGTGCTTTGCTCCCTGAAACCCCCTGTTCTATAGATTATCAGCTCTGAGTTGGAATTGATTCACAGAGGGAGTGCAGGACCAGGAAACAGTGTGCCCCTGTCTCAGGTGCACCAGCACAGCAACCTATCAGTGAACTGTCGATTTTGTTCACAGGGCTGTAGGTCACTGTGTCGGTGTAGCTAATTGTGGCACATACTGTAACGGGGAACTTGGATGTGAGGTGGGTGCATTTGTGTTGCCAAATTATTCTCTGTCACAACTGTGGCATCCATGCTGGTGGGTGCTTGGGGAGGCAGTGACAAGTGGGTCAGTCCAAAGAGGTAACAAAATCTCTGGCACAGGATTAGAAATGGAGACCAAGAAGGAGGTCACTGGTGTCCCCTTGACTGCTGGTGGTGGGGGCAGCAGTGAACCTCATCTGGATAAGAGGTCCCCAGTATGGATATGTGGACCAGTGGCCAAACAGCTGGTAGCCCATTCTATGTATTACAGCACATTGGGCACATGTACTTGGGGTAGTATTCATCTTTGATTAGAAAGAAAAAATTTACTAAGCTCAATAGCAGTGATAGCAACACTCTGGGTATTTGCCAGCATGTCATTCTGGCAGTGAAGAGTATAACTGGATCACACACAGATCAGAAAATGTTAGAATTGCTCCTGACTGAGACTGATGAGAGGGTGCAGCCTGTTCTTGTGGTAGCACAGCAGGTGGGGGTAGCACAGGGTCTTTGGGCTGTACAGAGTTGGGGGGACAGGTGATGTCTGACCTTGAGACTTTTGTGTATCAGTAGCTGCATTTTGACCCTATTTCACCTTGTTATACCCCAGCGGAGAAGTTCTAGCTAAAGTTGCCAGGCTAAGTTACCAATGGGGAATTTCCTATTAAATAGAAAACATTTATGAAATTATATGCAGGGGCAGATTTGCGAATTCACCTTAACATCACCTGCAAATTAAAACTTTGAAACACCTCTGGTAATAATGTATGCTGGAATTGTAACTGTCATACTTGATATTGCTGTGGACAATGAATGCCTTCAGAGTACACCTTACAGTAGTGGCATAGGCTGTGATGATGGTTGGCAGGTTCTTCTGGTTGCTATGCTGGAACAAGAGACTGGATTTCTTTGCACTGGTGGAGGAGGATGCTTTGGTGCTGGTTATTGGAAGCTTGTCTACAGACTGTGAATTTGCAATTGGTTTATGCTAACACAAGAGACCAAATTGCTGGAGTGAAATTCTTTATGGCTTTGGCTGTCTGGTTGTTGGCAATGGGCCTTACGCTGGTGCATGAGACTAATTTGCTATAGAGAACTTCATTTTGGCTTTGGATAACTGGCTGTTAGCAACACCTCTTAAAATGCCACAAGAAACTGAATTGCTACAGGGAAGTTCATTCTGGCTTTGGCTGACTGGTTGGCTGGCTGGGTGCTGACTGATGGTGACTTTTGTTTTCTGGTAATGACTGGGTGCGATGCTGGCCTAAGAATTTGGGTTTTGCTGGTGTTTGGCTGGTGGTCTGGCTGGCTAGTCACTGGCTGACTGGTGACTGCTGGTAGCTGCTGGTAACTTTTGGTGCATTTTGTTTACTGGTATTGAGAGGGTGCTACACTAGCCTAAGAGTCTGGGTTTTGGCTAGTGTCTGGCTGTCTAGCTAATTAATTGCTGGTGGTAGCTTTTGTTTTTCTGGTGTTGAGTGTGTGCTACATTTGCCCAGGAGTCTGGATTAGACTGGTATCTGACTGGCTGGTTGATGGCTTTTGTTTTTCCAGTATTGACTAGGTGCTGTGCTGGCCCATGAGTTTGGATTTGGCTTGAGACTCTCTGCCTGGCTGGCTGGGTGATGGCTGACTGGTTGGATACTGCTGGAGGCAGATGGTGACTTCTGTTTTCCAGTATTGACCAGGTGGTATGATGGGCCAAGAGTCTGGTTTGGGCTGCTGTCTGTCTGGCTTGCTGGCTCATGGCTGCTGGAGATTATTCTAAAAAATATGTTTCCCTTTCCTGAAATATGTAACTGTGATTGGATGTTATTTGGTATAATCAAAATAAAAAATGTGTTAAAATTTGTTAAAAACCTGCTTCAGAATATATGAAGTTAAAAATATTTTGAAATAATATAAATCTGTTGAGATGAATTTTGCAAGTGTGTATACTTAATGAATATTTCTTTGTAGTACATAGAATTGTGCCTTCATTACTGTGTTGTTCTGTGAACATATGCTTCTTGGTGAACTGATGGGCATAAAGATGAACTGTTCTGCATCAGTTACAAAGATTCAGAAATCATTAGTGCAAGCAGCAAGAAGCGTGATGACAAGAAGAAAATCACATGCCATCTATAAGAATTAAGTTTTGAGAATATGCATTAACAGTTTTTTATTGTTTTAAGAAATACATTAGTTGTAACCAAAGCTTTAGGTAATAATTTAAATTCAAATGTATTTCTTTCATGCTGCCTAATTGCATTTTATGAAGTATTTAAGTTGACATACCAATTTATCTCAGTATAGTCACTGCTGTAGTAGATGGTAAATTGTTAAATAAGGAGAACATCTGAATGTTAAAGTAATTGTTTAATTATTGTATTAATTTTAAAAAGGTGATGATTGGCTTTTGGCTGCTGATGCCTTTAGATTTCTGGTGTTGACTGGATGCCACGCTGATCTTAGGGTTGATATTTTGGCTGATGTTTGGCTGGATGGTGACTGACTGGCTGGCTGATGGCTGTTGATGGCTGGATGGTGCATTCTAGTATTGACTGGGTACTGCATTAGCCCAAGCATCTGAGTTTTGGCCAGTGTCTTGTGGGCTAGCTGGTTGGTGACTGCTGGTGGAGTTTGTTTTTCCATTATTGTCTGGATGCTATGCTGGCTCAAAAGTCTGAGTTTGGCTGGTGTCTAGCTGGCTGTCTGATGGCCAGTGGCTGCTGGTGGCTTTTATTTTTACAGTATTGACTTGGTGCTATGCTGGCCAAAGAGTCTAGGTTTGGTTGATGTCTAGCTGGCTGACTGGCTGTGGCTGGCTGGTGATGAAAAATGGAACTTTTTGCATGCCAATTGATAATTATCTGACAGAGCAATAAAGAATGAATAAATAAGATAAAATGATAAACTGACCTATGTCAAAAGTCACTAACAAATAATTTACAACTGTTTGTCACTCATCTTTGTGGTGAATGATGTACAACGGTATTAGTGAGGTTATGCTCTAAGAGGAGACCTGAATGGCTTCATAGCAAAATGGAGCATGCCTGCTTTGTCACAAGTACTTCATTGTAATGTTCTTGATTGAACAGAGGATTTAAGAAGACTCATGGTTATAGTAATATTAAAATGTATGAGAATAATGCAAGTTCTTTGACTTGCTATTGAGAGCAAATGTTAATTTGGTGAAACGTGAAGAATGCACCACTGAAGTTGTAAAAGCTGAGAGAAGCACAATGAAGAACAATCACAAATATTTCAAGCATAATATGTCAAACTTAATTCAGACCAGCCAGAAAATGATTGATACATTATATAAAGAAGCACCAACATAACTTAAAATGTAATATCCATTTTGTAACCCAAATACAAAACATCCAATAGAAAATACCACTCAACTGGAATTTGCAAGACAATAGAAAACCAGAGGAAATGTCATTGTTAGCTTTTAACAACTTGATTACAGTTGAAATGCTTTGTTGACTTGTATCGGATTCATAATAGTACACCTGTATTATTGAACTGTGCATGTGCAGCACACAGCTATACAGATGAAACTGACATGGACTGCAATTTGCAAATGCAAATTACTTATCAGTTACTACATTACTGCTGCCAGGCATAAAACCAAATCAATTAAAGATAAGCTTTAATGGTTGTATTAAGATAAAAAAGAATTAGTATGGTCATGTTCCTCTATAATAATTCTTTCCTGTTTAGGCATGGCAGCACATGGCACTTTTTTAGTTATGCCTGCCCAAGGACCTGAAGGGATCATTAGTCACCACAGGATTGCTGGCTGCACAATGACCCCCACTTCCCACTGGTCAACTACCTCCACACGCTCCAAGTTGCATTTTGTCACATAAGTGTTAATAATGGTGTGGTGCATCACCACATTCAAGTTTAATGAGAATCATGGAATTTTAACACTTTACAGTTGTTCAATGTTCAATTTTGGTAAGAAACATTGTGCCAGAGTTTAAATATGGAGGCTCTTTTTGTTTGAACATTGGATCAGACTCAGTTTAACAAACTGGCCAGTTCAAATGTTGAATGGGTAAAAAAAATCCACATGATACTCTGTATTGCACAGAACTGCAACAGCAACAGGTATCCACACTTACATGACAGAACGTTGCAGTACATGGACACAGCTGGCCATCAGGAAGAGGAAACCATCAAGCAGATAGCCCTTCAGGGTTATTAATATTCCTTCATTTCCTTGGAGGGGCAATACAAAGAAAAAAAGCAAGTGCTGCCGTGCCAGTTAGGAACTATCATTGCTGTTAAGTGATCTTAAAGAGTACTTTTTTTGCATTACCAAGAAAGATGAACTGCTTTTTAAATAGAATTCATTTTTATATGACTGACAGCTACCAAGCAAAACAAAATAACAAAACCTCTAATATGTTATTCTGCATCTGAATGGCATCTTGCACCAGCAGAAGGAATAAAAACACAAGCACCACACAAACATAATGTCACAAATCACTTTTCACAAATGCGTAGCATACATTGACAAACAATGAGACAGAAGACTGAGCTCCATTAGTAAAGAAGCTGAGATCTGTACAGTGTTTAAGAATAGAGTGAGCATTAGGCTGGAGATCCTCAAGGCACATCCCATGTCTGGTTTGCTACCTGCAAGGTGGGGGTGGGGTGTTAGGGTTGAGAACTCTAACACCACATTTCCCTACTTTTCTTTCTTTAACCCTAACTGATGCATTAATGATGTTTTTTGCAAAGAGTTTCCTTACTTTTTGAGATAGTATAATTCTATCCTCATTTGGTGACGTATCCAGTCAGTACAGTGACAGCATTACAGTGCAGTAATGTTGTCACCACAAAAAGGGCAAGAGTGACAGAGGCAATCTTGATTTTAGACTGCACTGCACTTATGTTGTGTTGGGCACAGACATAATTACTGTGCCCTTCACAGCATGCCCGCTGAGGAGGAGATTATATTTTTTTGGTGGGGGTGCAGAGGGAAAAGCCCCCCGCAAACGCTGACCATTTCCCAGGACAGTGCTTTGGTGCTGTAACTCTCAGAAGGCATAATGCCTGGTGCTGTAATGCCATTCGGCATCTTGTCTGCTCCTTAAATGGCATCGGCAACATGTCTGTCATTGCAGCATGGGTGACCCATTTGGCTCTGGCAGTGCAGTGCCCTCTAGCCCTGCACTCCCATCCTCTAGAGATGCATACATGTATATTGTCATGGAAACATTTTAACCAAAACAGCAACCACAATGTCAGCATAGCCTTGTTATTACCACACCTCATGAACGCTGGGCTCAGAATTTTCAAACCCCGGCAAAATGTCATTCCATGCCACCACAACATAGTTCCATGCCACAGGTAAGAAAACACATTTTGCCCATGATTTGAAAAATGACAGCAGTCATGTTAATGAGGAGATGTAAAACAAATGGCTATGCTCAATATTTGGGGTGAAACTATTTAAAATTACCTAGGTTATGAGCAAGCATAGTTAAATTTAAACAAATGCTCACAACTTTGCCATTTTTTTACATATTTCTATCCCAACTTTTCTGTTAATCCTTCTTATGAACTCACCTCATGAATAAAGGCAAAGACATTTTCAGATCATGCCTGAGAGGTGATTTCATCAAGTGACTTCAAAATCATCTTTCAGGATGGATTTGTGAAATTCCACTGACATTGTCCATGAGGTGGGGTCCCCAAAAGACCATGTTGAACATTTTGAGCCAAATATGCCCAAATGGCCAAAGTATTCATCAAAGTTGAAAACCCCATTGAAATACAATACATTGAACCTCATTTACCTTAGTTTCTCACATTGCAGTTGCTGGTTCCAGCAGCAAGATGTGTCTTCAACTGGAGAGTGGATCTTTGCCCTGTCACCTGGTCAGGTGCGTGAGGGTGTGTGGCGGTGTACTGGGGGTGTGGAGTGGTGGGCACTGAATGGGAAGTGGGTTTGGGGGTGGTCAGATTGGTAAGGGACCATTTTCTTTTTTCTAGGAAAAAACCCATCAAAAACTGTTTTCTTTTTTACAGGCACAGGCAGTGATCGACAGGTCCCTTACCTGCTAATCACTGCCTGTGCCTGCAAACACTTAACACCAGGGAAGCAGGAAAATAAAATGGGGACAGCAGTGAGAGGGTAGATTGTGCCACTATACACCAGAGAAACAGGAAAAAAAACAAAACAAGGACATCAATCGGGGGGGCCATTGCACTAGACACCAGGGAAATGGGGAACAAAACAGGAACAGCAATCAGAGGGCAGGGCTACCACTAGACTCCAGAGAAACTGAAAAAAATAAGGACAGCAATTGGAGGGTGTGGGGTGTCACCAGACACCAAGTAACCATTTAAAAATATGGGGATGGTGATCAGAGGGTGGTGATGCAACTAGAAACCAGGGAAACATTTATAAATATTTTGATGGTGATCAGAGGGTGGGCGATGCAATTAGAAACCAGGGAAAAGTATTAATGGGGATGGCAAATGGGGGCTTTAGGTGCCACTAGACACTAGGGAAAGGAAAAAAAAAACAATGATGGAGATCAGAGTGTTGTGGGGGGGCACCACTAGACACCACGGCCAGGGAAATACATACAATTAACTGGCAAGGTGATTGGTGGGTGGGATGTGCCACTAGGCACCAGTGAATAAGATGTGGCAAAGGGAAACTGATTTTCCCTTCATAAAAAAGGAGACTTTTCATGACTCATGATATGAAAAAAGATTCTTTTTCGTATCACATGGTCACTAAAAAGGATGTAACATGTAACGAAAAACACATTTGGGTATAATGTTTTCAATATTTAAGTGCAACATTCACCTAACTGGGTCCCAATGAGCCAGATAGATGTGTTGTGGACTCTCTAGGATGCCAAAGAGGAATGGGAGCATGACCTTGGTAGGCCTATTCCACATGACTTACAGTGGTGGTTACAGAAAAGTTTCCTGGTACCCTGGCATAATGCTCAACAAGTTCTCAGTACCCGAGCATGACGCTCATTACAAAGGTGGTGGCACGGTACTACTGTGCTCAAAGCCTGTTATGCTAGTGGTAAACTAGCTGCCTAAATGCACTTCTTGATTCAACCACAGTATGGCAATCACCAATTTTGTCAGAGAGATTACCTTCCTGGAGTTCCAGTGTGTCTGTTTTTTATAATTGCATTCTACACTGACTGGCAGATGTCACTGTTTGAAACTTTTAAAATATCCCGCATACAACGGTACAGCTTTCCATCATGCTGGTGTGTAATTCATGTTTTAAAATCTTGTGTGTTGCCCATCCACACATCCCACCCCCCCATTACCAATGTTTTCATACAATCCATGGTGGTGCTGTTGAACCTCACCTGATGTCTGAAAAATCAACATTGAATAACTCATTAGTTCTCTCTGCCTTAGCCACCACCCACCCTTCCCAACCCTATCACAGATTCCCCCCCAAAAAAAAATTACTGTTTGGCTAGTGGTATCCCATCCTCCCATCCCCTCTCAGCATTGCACAATCATTTTGCACCCTTCTGCCGGTTCCCCAGTACAGATCAGTGTAGGGAACCAAATCATGGTAAAGAGCTGAGTGGTTGTGAGATGCCTTACTGGGATGGGAACCCACCGATGCCATTAACTAGGAGTAATGGGTAGCCGTCCCCCATCAAACACACTGTTCCCTTCTCATGTCCCTATGTCCAGGGCATAGGTAATTGAGTTACCATTCCAATCAGATTATTTTTGAGGAAAAACACAGCAGTTCTGTATGCCTGCTGTTTGCATATTTAGCAGTGTCAGTGGCTCAGTAGGTAGCACACTCGCCTCTGAGGCCGGGAGATCAGAGGGCTGTGGGTTCAGTTCCCACATCTGGCACTTGGATTAATATCCCAGCATTGACACTGTAATGCAGCATGAGAGGGTGCTGCATTTCTGAGGTGCTGTCTTTCGATGAGATGTTAAACCGAGGTCCCATCTGCCTGGATTGGTGGTAGTTCAGGTGGATGTTAAAGATCCCATGACACTTCTCGAAAAGAGTAGGGAATTTCCCGTGTCCTGGGCCAAATTTCCCTCCTTCACTAAAAATACCACCAACAGCTTAATCTGGTTCAAGGTCAGTTGGCATTCATCTGTATCCCCCTCCCCCGGGTCGTGCCTGAAAATAGGCAGGATTTGTCTAGTGCACTTACCCGGTCAACAAAAACTAAATAAATAAATAAATAATATCTTATGACTGGCAATGACTTCATTAGTTACAGTAGCTGAAGCTGGGGGTGAGGTACACTATCAGTTTTAAGGTACCAGCATGATTTAAAAAAACAACAACTTTGTTTTCTGACATGGTTGCAGCTACCTGCCTGTTGAAAATAATTAGAGGCAATGTACTGTATAGCTGTACCCTGTCAAACACACTGTCTCCTCCTGTGAATATGAAGGCATCAAGTAGCAGTATGGATGTGAAAACTGTAATACAAACACTTGTAAACTTTACTCATAATGTAAAAAAAAAAAAAAATTACTCAAAATATGTAAGGATGTAACAAACATGAAATGCTATCAGCAGAGCACTTTCTGCTTTATATGGATGTGGTAGAGAAACACAATCTGACAACCAAATGAAGATGTGTAGTGAAGGATGTAACACTAAGTTTTTGCATTATCTGTTTAACTGCATAATTGAATCAAGAACAGAAAGTATTCTGGTTGCCATGCAGTTTTGTGCAATTCGGAAGAAGCACCTTTTTAACTATAATTAGTCATAGCTTTATTTTCTGATGTCCAGACTGAAGCCTCTATGGCTAGTGCTCCCCTCAACACCATGACCCAACAAGCTCTGTCTGTAGACCTTGTAATTCAATGTGTAGTACATAGCATAGTGCTTGTGTATACTTATGAACTTGAACGTTATGACTTGGAATTTGGTCTTTCTATATTCCCACCCATGATAGGAACACTGGGTAGGTGTAGAGAATAGAAGGTCCAGTGTCAAGGGTGAGATAAGAGTGCCAGAGAAGGAGGTGGCCGGGGAGGAAGGTGGGTGATTTTGGAATGCTTGACACTGAGCAAAGGAAGTACTGTACTTAAGTAGGGGATGTGGGAGGAGCTATTTACCCCCCTTGAACCTTGGGCTAAGCCCTCCCATTCAGTGTATGGTACATAGCGTAGTGCTTGTGTATGCTTATGAACTTTAAGTTTTTGAATTTGAAGGTTATGAACTTGTAGGTTATGACCTGGAATTCGGCCTTTCTCTATTCCCACCTTTAATAGGAATTCTGGGTAGGTGTAGGAAAAGGCCCCAAAAGATTGTTAACAGTTTAAAATTACCTGCTTCAATTCCAGAGAGTATGGCCAGTAACATGCAGAAGAGGAAAACCCCCCACTGGAGGAAACATCTGAGGACCCATGGCTACTGACCTGTCCATCCTACCGGTACCTAACAAGAGATAATTCTAAATGAGTTGGACCAAATTTTTTATTTCTGGTTATGTCGATGAGATATATTCTGGTTAAGTAGAAGAGTCTTATCCTCTGAAGTTTTGCTGGTTGATAAGTCATATCCTCTGAATCTTTGACGTCATGAGTAGGAAGGTCAATTCTGGAAGATGAAGGAGAATATGATTTGGATGGATGTCCAGATGAAGAAAGATGGGTGGTTACACAATGTCCAGGATTTCTGTTGTGGTATTCGAGAACTGCAATCTTGACACGAGGATGGATCCAGGAACACAATCAATGAATGATAACGCACTATACTGTGATGCACTTGAAGGTCCCAAAAGGAACACACAAGGAAGGAATCCAGGAGGCAATCTAGAACCAGTCTGAAGATGAGGTATCCAAGCTGAAGATGGAGAGGCCAGGGAAGAGGGAACCCAAGTAGGTAGATGATGGATGGAAGGAAGGAACAGATACAAGGATCAGGCCCCCATCAATGGTGGGCAGAAGGCTGGCCTTCACTCGATGTCATACAGGTAGAGCTAGAGATGAAGATGCTCATGGCATGGTATGAGTAGAGAATGAAGTCAGAGACAGGGACTCCCATCACTAGTGGCCAGGGAAGCACACCTTCACTCGATAGCCCAGAGGAAGAGGTAGGGATGAAGACAGTCAGCATGAACGTGAGACAAGAGTCCTACATAGGTAAGTGAGAAGGGTCTGTCACAGAGGATACAAGATGGCATCAACCAAGACCCCCCACAAAGGTCAAGATATAGATACAGACCAGTGTGCCAAAAAGCCATGACATGAAACCAGGCTTCCACATGGGCCAAGCAGGATATGGCAAGACCCCCATGCAGGTCTACCATAGGAAAGAATATGGAATGTTCATGTTGGGAAGCTAGGTCCCCATGTGGGCCAAACTGGAACCAGTGGGACCCCCATTGAGGTTTGACAGGGGGTAAAGCTATCCTTATTGCAGGTGTAGGAAAGGCAGTATGGGTATCAAAAGAAAGGGTTGCACTGATGATCCTTCCCAGAGGACCCAATATGGTATGGGACAAGACCTCTGTGTAAGGCCAAGGTTACAGGAATACACCATGCTAGGTGGGCAGATGGCAGGCTGTATGATTAATACAGACCACAGTTATCTAAATACATCCTGTGCCACTGGGACAGATATGATACACTGTTTATAACCCCAGTGGCAGAGTAAGCAATGAATGCCTAGATGTCAATGTCATAGGTTAATAAGAGGTGCCCAAAAGTCTAGCAGGTGTCCAATGATTTCACAGAGGATGCAGATCCCACATTGAGAGATACTACAAGGTGATCAAGGTAGAAATGTCCTGATAAGTAATCAATAAACAGCAATGTACACATGCAGAAATAGTGTTTTGGTGGTGGTGCACCCCAGAAAAGGATAGCATAAAATGTCTCAGCACGGATATATAATAAGCTGCTTGAGCCAAACCCTTTGTGCACAGTGACAGTTGATTTATCTTGAGAGAGGCTTTTCCTAATACAGAGCAAAGATAATAAACACTGATTCAATGTGTGAGTTGGGCATGGCTCACTGTGCAAATACCTGTTGCTGATCAGCTTGATCACCCCGACCCCAGAACAACACTTGATCGACTCAGGAACTGAGTAACTTCCTTCATATATGATAGCAAGAGGCAGACCCTATAGCTAGCTATAGTGGAGCCAGACAGAATGTCAGTTTTTAGTGAAGTTGTCAAATTTTTTATCATTCAGCAAACTGAGGCAGATAAAAGTGTCCCAGCCCCCAAATTCATGGAATGCAGGGTTGCAGCAGATAAACCAGATTATGCCCCCAAAGCAGCTGTTGTAGATAACATACAGAAAGAAATCACAGAAGAGTAGCAGCAGGTGGAGGTAGAATTATAAGAAAAAAGGATGTCTCAAACCAAGCTCAGTATGGAAAAGGAGGAGTGGGTTAGGGCTGTAAAAGTTCGCCTACAAGCACAGCAACCAGAACAGGTACTGTATGTCTAAAATTAGTGAAGCCTCTTGTATTGCAAACATTTTCCTTGTGAAGCAGCATTTGTCAGGTTCACTCAGCGCTTTCCCAGTGGAGGCGTCTGGCTGCATAGAAAAACAGCACATCAAGGGGCATGAAGAGATTGTTTCCATGGCCAAAGATGCAACCCATGTCAGGAAGCAGTTCTCTTAGCAGATTAACGGGATAGTTCAATGTGGCAAGTCTGGAGGGCAAGGCAAGGGGTGGCACCAGAAAGTGTAATCAGCACTTTGCAGAGCTGCAGGTGGTGAAAATCAGGAGTGGGGATCCAGGTGCACATATTGTCCAGCATGAAGCAATGGGCAGCACAGGAGAGACAGATGCAAAGAAGGTAGTCCATCAGGTGTATGACATCATGCCCAGATGTGCTTGTGAGGAAACAGCTGTGGCTGGAAGGTGGAGAGAATGCCTTAAAGACAAAGAGATGGGGGAGAAACAGAGAGACCAAGAAGGTACAGGGAAGAACTGAGTCGAGGAAGGAGTGGGAAGCAGCACAAATGGAGAGAAAGCAACAAAAGGGGAGAAAGGATGAGAGGGGGTGAAAATGAACACAAACAGAAAAAAACAAAGGGATCCCAGGACGGGGAGGAAACAAAGACCAGGAGAGGCAGATGGGAGGGTAGGGTAGGGGAGAAAGCCAGCCAAGCAAGCCATGCAGCCGAGGACCGAGCAGCACAGGAATCCAGAACAGACAAGAGATCTTGTGATGGGCAGCATTTTAAAATGCTTGAAGCTGAGCAACAGATGTGCTGTACTTAAGTAGGAATGTGGGAGAAGCTATTCCCCCCATTGAAACTCAAGCTAAGCCCTCCCATTGGTAGCAGTCATGTGCCTGATTCAAAGGGCATCTGACCTGATCAGATTCTGTAAATGAAAAACTGCATGCGTGATCATAGCTAGGCAATATATCAGCAATCAAGGGACGTCAAAGTAGATTGCAACTACTGCCACCTTCCCAGAGATTATAAAGATACTCTTTTTATATATTTTTTTTATTTAGTTTTGGAGTAAAAAAAAAAGATATATATAAAACAAGAATCTATTACATGGTGAAATAGGAAGAGGTATGCTGAGCAGGAAGAGAGAAGTCCAAAATGACCAAAAGGAATATCTCCTTTCCTTCAATATAAGTCAATAAGTTGGAGGGTGGTGGACTAATCACTTCACATCTATTATTCAGACGAGAATAGCAGTAAGTAGTCAGCAATCAGTGAACATGACAACAGACACTCCTGGTATGAGTGCTTCTAGTCAGTTGGGGAAGGATTTGTTTTCTGGTTTGTAAGAGCAGTTGAAGTGAGAGGTGGATTTCTTGAGGACGTAGTCTTTTTTTTCTTAGTGAAGAGAGGATGAGACTGGCCTTTCTAGGTTTTTATTCATACCTCCCAACTGACCCTGATTATCAGGAACATCCCTGATTGTGCCTCAAAATTTTCCACTGTCCCTCCTAAAATTTGTGTTTTTGTGTCTGAACAGTGGGGACTATAAGCACAAAAGTATGTAAAACATTGCAGATATTGACTTGTTCTTCAAAAAGTGCATCTTACACTAATCCGCTTATTCTATGATCTGAGTGAATATTACCAATTTGTAATATGTTTCCCTGATTCTGAGGCTTTGTCCCTGATTTTTGTTAGTTGTGTCCTGATATTTGAGGTATGAGGTTGAGAGGTGTATTTTTATTTATTTTATATAGACCCATCAGTTTGACCTCAGTGGTGGGAAAATTAATGGAGAGTATACTAAAGGAATGATCGGGGGTTTACTTGGAGGAGGTGGGAGGTCTGGATAGTTGGCAACATGGGTTTGTGCCATGTAGATCATGTCAAACCAACCTTGTGGAGTTCTATGAATGGGTAACATCAGAACTGGACAGGGGTAAGCCTGTGGATGTATTATTCTTGGACTTCAGCAAGGGTTTGACTCTGTTCCCCACAATGGTCTGGTGGAGAAACTGATGGGGTTAGGAGTAGGCCTTTGATGGTCAGATGGATTGAAAACTGGATAGCTGGACGCACTCAGAGAGTAGTGGTCTGTGGGAGCCTCGAACCCTAGAGAGGTTGGTAGTGGGTACCACAGGGTTCGGTCCTGGGTCCAATCCTGTTTAATGCATACATATCGGACATCAGGATGGTATAGGTGTGAAATGAGTCTCTTCATGGATGACTCCAAGATGGGAGCAGTAGTTGAGGGAGAAGAGGGAGGTTGGCCCTGCAAGGGGACCTGGACACCCTGGAAAGCTGGGCTCACACATGGAAATTAAATTTCAATATCACCAAGTGCAAGGTGTTGCATCTTGGTCGGGAAACCCTAAACACAGGTACACCCTGGGAGGGGAGGCGCTGGAAGCCTCAATAGGGGAAAAAGACCTAGGGGTCATGGTGGATACATGTATGAATAACTCTGAGCAGTGCAGGAGAGCAGCTAGCAAGGCAAACAGGATGTTGGGATGCATCGTAAGGGGGATCACCTCTAGGAGCAAGGAAGTGATTCTGCCGCTGTACAATGGACTGGTTAGACCACACCTTGAGTACTGTGTACAGTACTGGAGACCACACTTGAAGAGGGACATACAGCTCCTGGAGAGGGTACAGAGGAGGGCAACAAAGATGATACGAGGGCTAGGGGATTTGACTTATGAGGACAGACTTGAGGAGCTCTGCCTGTTTTCATTGGAGGAGAGGAGAGAAGGGGGGACATGATTGAGGTCTTCAAGTACCTCAAGGGAATAAATAGGGTAAACATGGAGGGGATCTTTAGACTAAAGCAGGAAGGCATCACCAGAGGGCATGGTTTGAAGTTGGAAGGTGGAAGGGTGAGGGGGGAAAAGAGGAGGAGGTTTTTCACTGAGAGAGTGGTGGACCCTTGGAATGCACTGCCTGGTGAGCTGGTTCAGAGATCCACAGTGGAGGGTTTTAAGAGAGGGTGGGACAGACACAGAAAGGGGATGTATCAGATGATGGCCTGTCCCGGGGTGGGGATGGATGATAGGGGTTTCTGGAGCACAAGGGATGGGAGGGTCTCGGCACCCAACTAAGGATCTAGGTTCGAGCAGACTCGATAGACCATAAGGCCTAATCTGCTGGCAAATAGTATGTTAGTATGTTATATATAGTTTGATACACTGGACCCTTGCTTTTTTACTGGGACTGTGGCTGTAAGATGTCCTACTCAGAAAGTCAGTGGTCCTTTCCAACAGTGTCCAAAAGCTATGTACCTAGTTAAACAAGTATGTTCTCTGTGCAGTCAAATCATCATAAAAATGAAAATTAAGTGGGGAATAGACAGCCATCTAACAGACAAGCTGTGCATACAAAGCAGCCTGTACAACAGCAACACAATAAGTATTTGTGCCAAATAAAAAGTTTCACTCAGCCATTTCCTTCCATCTAAATAGCCCTTGGCAGAGTGCACTGAAAACCTTAAAAAAAGTTACACATATTTATTAATTAAGCTGCATCCTTCATTAAGCCAGTATATAGATATATTAGGTATCAAGCATATATGTAATGTAGGAGTTTGAGAGATGTGGCACAGAAATTAATATTACAAGTAATGGTGATACATCTCTTGAAAAATAAATCTGCATGCTGGAGGTGATCTGATTTTAAAAGTGAGCCTGCAATGGTAAATTTCTCTGATCGTTGGGGTGGGATCAACAGAGAACACTGTGAAGACTTCATTCACTGACACTGTGTGTGTCTGTTTCTTTCTCCAGTGAAATAGTATGGGGCAGGATTACAAAAAAAATTTCTACACTGTGTTTTTTCATTTGCTTTGTAACTCAAGTTTCCCTGTGAATGTCTGTGAGGAAAATAAAAAAAAATGTATTGCACAAAGATTGATACAGCACAGAAATGTAACTATGTTGTATTTTAATTTGCAAGACACTGTCGTTTCCTTTGAATATATTGTCATTATCATGTCACCAACCATTTCTATGTCACTGTCATGTAACCTGTCATTTCCACGTATTACAGTATGAAATGTCAGACAGTGCCTAACATAAGTAAACAAGCATTTGTCAATGCCGAACGTTCGCTTGCAGGTATTTGCAGTGGTGTTTGGCATGTATGGTGCTTTATCCTAATGCCCTGTGCGATTGCTGGTATTTGCACAATAAATTGTCAGCATGACCTGTTTGTTACCCCCATTGAGCGCTTCATAGGTGGAAACACGTTTTGAGCAGGATGTGAAAAATGACAGCTGTACTGCTCATAAGGAAGTGTAGTAAAATGCCAATGTTGAAAATCTGAGTGGAAATATTGAAAATTGGCAAACCTGAGCAGGTGGGAACTGTGCACGACACCGTAAAATAGTCATTTTTAGGAATTGTTTCACCAAATTTCAACATTGCCATTTTAAAACCTGTGCCAATGAACAGTGTCACTGTGATTTTCTTACTATGTCCCACACATTGATTTCGCACACGGACTGCGCCATTGTGCACTACACGGGGAAAGACGCTTGGCAGGATGTGAAAATGACAGCTGCAATGCTCATAAGGAGGTGGTAAAATGGCAATGTTGAAAATCTGGAGTGAAAAATATTGAAATTATTAACCTACGAGCCGCATGGAACCGCACAATGCACGCTCACAAAACAGTTATCTGTAGGAATTTTTTTCACCAAATTTTCAACATAGCCATTTTAAGATCTCTGCTCATGAACAGTGACACTGTGATTTTCTTAATGCGTCCCATACACTGAGTTTGCACACCGACTGTGCCATTGTGTGCTACATGGGCAGAAACAAGTTTTGGGCAAGATGTGAAAATGACAGCTGCAGTGCTCATAAGGAGGTGTGGTAAAATGGCAATGTTGAAAATCTGGAGTGAAAATATTGAAAATTCGCAAACTTACAAGCGTGCGTAGGAACTGCGCAACGCAGACTCATAAAACAGTCATTTTTAGGAATTTTTTTCACCAAATTTTCAGCACAGCCATTTTAAGACCTGTGCTCATGAACAGTGTCACTGTGATTTTCTTAATGTGTTCCATACATTGATTTCAAGACACCGACCGCGCCATTGTGCTCCATATGGGCAGAAACATGTTTTGGGTGAGATGTGAAAATGACAGCTGTACTGCTCATAGGAGGTGTGGTAAAATGGCAATGTTGAAAATCTGGAGTGCAAATATTGAAAATTACTTGAACATACGAGGCGTGCGTGGAACTGCGCATCGCCGTCATGAAACAGTCATTTTAGGAATTTTTCACCAAATTTTCAACATAGCCATTTTAAGACCTGTGCTCATGAACAGTGTCACTGTGATTTTCTTTATGTGTTCCATACATTGATTTCGCACACCGACTGCGCCATTGTGCGCTACATGGGCAGAAACATGTTTTGGGTGAGATGTGAAAAATGACAGCTGTACAGCTCATAAGAAGGTGTGATAAAATGGCAATGTTGAAAATCTGGAGTGAAAATATTGAAAATTTGTGAACATACGAGCCTGCGTAGGAACTGCGCAACGCACGCTAGTAAAACAGTCATTTTTTGGAATTTTGCACCAAATTCTCAACATATGTTTTGGGACCCCTTTCTCATGAATGATGTCACTGGTCATGGTGTTATCCAAGGTCAAGGGTGATTTCACGCAGTGACTGCACAGTGCTCAAGTAAATCACCCTTGGGCCTGAATAACACCATGACAGTGACATCATTCATGAGAAGGGTCCCAAAAATCCCATGTTGAAAATCTGTGCAAAAATTCCAAAAATGACTGAGATATGCACAAAGTTGAAACCCCCTATCTAGCCCATTATACAGCTTACCGGGCATTTCCTCAGTTCGCGGTCGGCTTTGAAGAGTGCAGATGTGTTCCTGGTCCACCGAAGATCGTCGCTACCGGAGTCCGGATAAATATGGGTGGGATGGTGTGGGGAGGCTGGGTGCGCAGGTGGGTGGGTGTGGTTGTGGAGGGGGCTGGGAGACGCGCCATGGGACCGCTTTTGTTTTACAGGTTAAAAAAAGAAAAAGACTATGAGGGATGTTTGCCACGCTGGGGTGGCTCCAGTGTGGCAGAAGATGTGTGGGGGGGCCGAGGAGCTGATGGGGATTGGGCACCTGTTGGCAAACTACGGTGGCCAGGAGCCGACGGGGATTGGGCACCCCGTCGGCAATCCAAACAAACAGTTTGCACGCTGGGGTGGGCTCCCAGTGTGGCAGCAGGCGCGTTTCTTTGGGGGTCGGGAGCCGATGCGGGGATTGGGCACCCCCATCGGCAAACGATGTCGCCAGGCTGGGGCCCCAGCATGCACGAAAGCTTTGGGGGACGGTGTGACTGACCTGCATGGGGAGGTAGCGTGTGATGCCAGGCAGCGTCAGTATGGCAGTGGTGTTTTCTTGAAGCAAAGACCACCACTGTCATACTTGAGCTGCTGCACCCATTGGTGCAGGACCACCACCGCCTGCTCAACTGAGCAGTGCATTGAGGAGAGGCACACCCGCGTGTTACTTCCCAATATCGCTCTCTACATGCGCGCAAGCGAACGTAAAAATAACACAGTTAAATATATATGCTGTGGTACCAGGCAAGGGTGCCCTCTGTCCCCTCTCTTATTCAGTTTTTATATGGAACTGCTCATTCAGCATTTGTGCAGCTTGTGCGACCTCAAAGGGATTCCAGTGGTGGGCAAGCATTATGTCTGGTCAGCATACGCTGACGACTTGCTTCTAAACTTGGAAGACCCCATGGCATCTGTCCCGGTCCTACTTCAAGAGATTTCAAATTTCTCCAGTGTTTCCTTCAGTAAGTTGAATGTCGCTAAAACAAATTTTTTCCTCTCAACAGCCTGGTCTGTAAATGGGGCATTTTGGGTCTGGGTCTCTCATTGGACCCTCGGGTGTTAACCTATCTGGGAGTCAAAATCACCCAATCATTATCTACCATGGTCAGTGAGAATATGGCTAGAGTCCTTCCTGTGTTATAATCTGATTTGGACAGATGGTCTGCCCTCCGTTTGTCTTTATGGGGAAGAGTTAACATCCTCAGAATGAATGTCCTGCCCCACTTGCTATACCCACTGGGGATGTTAGGCTTTCATCTCTGTAAGCTCTGGTTTTCTAGCCTGCTGCAGCTGTTTAACTTACTTCATTGGAGAGCCTATATTAGGCAGACTGTCCCTAAATTGAGTGGAGGATTATCTCTTCCCTCTGTTTTTTTGTATTATGGTGCCCAACATGCTAGTAAATTTTCCCGGTGGGGTGTGGACTGTGCCCAGCTTGGTCCCCCTGCATATACCCCTCTCAGGCTGCATATTGAGTGGGCTCTAGCTGACAGGGCAGGTTGCTCTTTTAATAGTCTGCTTTATCTTATGCCCTCTCAGCTTCCCCGCCCCCTGCATGCTACTCCTATAGAGTGGTCACTGAAAGCCTAGGCGCAATTACAATTATATCTCTCCCTTGCATGGTTTAAGGCAACCTCCCAGGCCATGTTTAATAACCATCATTTCAAGAAAGGTTGTTCCTCCATTCTGACTTCTTTTTGGCCCCAACTGAGTACTTGCACACTGACATCTCCCATGCAGATAGGATGTTTTTTTTTCAGGCTCTGCAAGCTCACTTCCAGTTAAGGGTATCAATATGTTTAAGCACCTCCAGGTTAGAGATGCAGTGACTGCCTTTTTGGATCTCAAGCCTTGGTGCCTGATGCAGTTAGGGCAGATTTCCTGCTGTCCCTTGCTGTGCAGCCTCATTCATTGTCTGCTCTTTATGAGCATTTGCAGTCCATAGACCAGCACATCCCTACTGGGGTTTGCTATTACTGAGTCCACACACTCCAATTACTGGATGAAATGAATTACTGGAGGGCCGTTGGATTAATTTTTATAGATTTATATAGCAGGATCACCTCCATTTAATGCAGTTTAACATTATGCATGATTTGTATTTTACTCCTCTAAAGTTGTATAGAATGGGCAAACTACCCTCACCTCTGTGCTCTCAGTGCTAGGAGGTTTCTGGCTCCCTTTATCATATGTTATGGAAGTGCGTTAAGATCCAGTCTTTTTGTCACTCAATCCAATGGGCCATAGATCCTCTTTTGGGATTGGGTGACCTTTTTACCCATACAAGTTATCTACTGCCTATTTTCCCCCTGGCAGCCCTAATGTTAGGAAAGCTCACTTATCCCTTGTGGCTGCCATGGTCAAACTCATTATTTTATGATACCAGAAGGATGATGTTCCTCCATCCTTCTTACAGTGGCACCACAAGATTCCATTGGTCCTCCAATTGGAGAAACACCTAGCATTAATGTGAAAGAGACCTCAGCTTTTTTCCCCTATGTGGGAGTCTCTCTATACTTTAATGTCCATCTGGAGTACCTAGGACTCTGCCTAACCCCTCCTGGGTCCTCTAGCATCATGTCACTTTTTGATTATGGAAGGTGCCTATCCTTTCTTGGAGTTTTGTGGTTAGTAGCGTTACAAACAAGGGGAGTGGGGTGGTAGTGGGTGGTGGAAGTGGTTCCTTTTATTTTATTTTCTGGTGTTGTGTCACACCGGCCTTCTCAGGTATGCATTGTACCATGTTGTGTAATGGGTGTTTGTTCTTGTTTTCTTGTTTTGTATTGTTTATTGAAAAATCTTAATAAAGCATACTAAATAATATATGCTGTAGAAACCTTCATAATATGGTTTTGTTTGTTTATTGGTTGGTTTGTTTAATTTTCTCACAAACCTTCACAGAGAAACTCAAGAGACAAACAGAAAAAAGAACACACAATGTAAAACTTGTTTTTGTTTTCCTTTCTTTATACTATTTCACTGGGCTAGGAAAGAGACAGACAAAGATGGCTGGATATTCAGAAATGCGCCAAAGGCCAGCAAAACTCCGGTGCAGCGCAACCCAACTGGGCTACAGCGCAGTAACTGTGATATTCAATGGTTGCACATGGCAACATGCACCAGTGTAACATGGCTGAATATCACAGGGATGCGCTATGGCTCAGCCAGATATGCACCAGGGAGCAACCCGAGCAGTGCCATTGTGCAACCAGAGATGCACAAGGGAGCAAAGGAAGATACACCAAGGCACTGAAGGACCAGCCCTAGGCACTTCTGTGAGCAAGGTCTGGGGGGCAGCGTGGGGATGCAGTTGAGCCTGGCCAGGAAAAGTGGCAGAGATGCACAGCGGTGGTCCAGAGGTGACCACCACCGACAGGGTGCACACAGGCAGCCAGACCCCAACCCCCCAAGCACCAGGGCAGTGGACACAGGGAACAGGAAGCACCATCGGCCAAGGGTGAACTGCCAATGTCCCCCCACTGTATGGCATGCCTCCATCCACCCAGACCACAGCATGCCACACCCTGGCACACAGTGCCCAACACACATACCACACATCCTGTACAGCCAGCCCATGGCCACCCCAAGACACACCCACCAACTGAGGGGCAGGATACCACCATGCACAGCCCACACAATGACGCAGTCACACCACACAGACACCCACCATGCCACTGCAGCATGGCTCCAAGTGCCAGCTGCAAAGCAGACATGGACACAGGCAGGTAAGGTAGTAAAATTTATTAAACAACAACATACAATAAAACCAGGGGGACAGGGTAGGAGAGTGAGGGATGGGGACAGGGGACAGGGACTGTACAGTGAAACACAGGAAAGTAGGGGAAGGGAAGGCAGGGGCAAGTAGGAGGTATGGGTCATGCTACAGGCAGACATGGCCTGCCGCTGCCTGACAACTCCATCTCTGCCTGTTTTGCAGTACCATCCTCCTCGTTTGCTGCATGACCTCCAACATGATGGAGGGGATCAAAATAATCTGCCGCAGGAGCTGGCAGTACAGTGGCAGTCGCGATCTCATCTGGATGCCTATGACAAAGGAATGGACAGGTGATCAGTGCATGTCCATAGAAACCATGCCTCCTCCCACTGTGTGCAGTGGACAATGGGAACACACACCCCTGGAGTGGCAACCTGGTCACCAACAGTGGGTGGGCCAATGCCTGCTGACACCCCAGCATGCCACAACAGTGCACAGTGGTGGACACCACTGCCCAAGGGCTACCCGACTGCTCAGTGGCAGGCAGGTGGCACAGCGCTGCAGCAGCACTGCAACAGCACCAGTGGCAGCTGGACACACACCCATCCCACCAATAGCTGCCACACATGTGCAATGGCCACCTCACGGTGGCATGCACACCGCGCAATGTGCTGCACACAGCAGACATGGCACATGGCACAGGCATCCATGTCTGCACCCCCACCCCTGCTGACCCCCTGGTAAGAAGTAGATGAACAGAACAGTGCCAACCTGCCCACTGTGGTGTTGCATGCACTGCTCCAGCAGGTGCTCCACCTCCTCCATCTGGGCCATCTCCCCCAGCCGGTTGGCCTGCAGTGGCCTGCTGCAGCCTGCCAGGCACCCCTGCTGCCCTAGCACAATGGCAATCCTCAGGTCCTAGGAAAGGGACACAGACAGGCACACATCAAAACACAGCCACAGCATGAGCCCACTGCCCCCACCCATATGCACAATGTGAGCCCCAGCCAGGCATGGCCCACAGGGCAGTGGTGCAGTGCACCCAGTATCTTGCAATGCCACACCACAGACCACACACTGTCAGTGCCCCCCGGCATGGCAGGCAGCCCAGCCAACCCCATGGTATGGTGGGTTGGCACAGATGCAGCATGTGTCTACTTACCTGGCCATGGCACAGCCCCCCCTGCAGACAGGTGCCTGCAGTGCCCTCAGCCACTCAGGGTTCCTCTGCATTAGGTCACCATAACAGTGGCGGCACTGGTCCCCAGTGCATTACACCCCAGTGGCCTGGACCAGGTCAGCGGCAATGGCCTGTCACACATCAGTTCTGGCCTGCTGCAGGGAGTGCTTCCAAACAGGCCTGCTGCATGTGGCTCAACCTGAGCCACAAGGTTAATGAGCTCCACCTGGCTCCAGTTGTGAACACATCACACTCCATGCCATGCCATGCTGCCTATACAAGTGGAGATCCAAAATGGTGCCCAGTAGGGCACGTGCACAATGTGCATGGGATGCATGCCTCATGGTCGGTTGTGTGGCTTCCACTAATCATGCAACACTGTGGATGCATGGCATGGGTGTGGCCTACCTGGCACATGTAGCAGGTGTCCCAAGGGGGCATAGGTCAGGTCAGGGGTCAGCATCTGCAATGTTTGCATGGGCACTATAGGGCCTCTATTTCATAGTGCACAATAGGGCCACTAGTGCCCGGGCACCATAGGCCCAATAGTACCCAGGCACCATAGGCCCAATAGCACCCAGGCACCATAGGCCCAATAGCACCTGAGCACCATGGGCCCCATAGTTCCAGGGCACTATAGGGTCCATGGTGCATTAGATTCTATGGCCCCATAGTGCTCCTAGTGCACAGTGCACAATAGGTGGTAGCAGAAACCATGGCGTATACATATTGTGGGTGGTGCACTGTGCATGTCACGGCATTGCACCACAACATGCGCAGGAGCAAGTCCACTGTGAAAGGAGCAAGTGCACGACATTCAGCCATCACATGCAAATGAGCTCATCAGCCTATCCATGGTGCACTGTGGATATTAACATGCCATTACCATTGCACAACAGCTCATTTGCATGTGATACACTATAAAGGCACTGCACAACAGCACAGGACATGGACTGGTATTGCAACCATCTGAGGTAAGTTGCGCCTGCCGTGGGGACAGCCAGCACTGCAGGATGGATGGGGTGGACCACTGCAGCCAGTAACCACATGTCCATGTCCACATTTAGCAACATGTCTGAGCATGAGGAGGGCAAGGAGCATGGGCCTACCCACAAGCACAGTCCCAACTTTACAAATGCAGACGCCGATGCCCTGTTCGAGGTGTACCTCGAGAGGGAGCTATTGCTGAGTGGCACCACTGGCACACTACAGGCAAGGGCCACAGCCTCGGTGGAGGTGGCAGTGGCCGTGAACCAACAGGACAGCCACCAGCAGTCTGCACAGGAGTGCAGAAAGAAGGTGGGCACTGACAGACACCAGATAAAGGAGAAGGTGGTGGCCATATGGGATGCCAGGACAGCCACTGGTGGGGGCCAAGCTGCTGTGCCACAGCTCACAGCGCAAGCGGATCTGGTGATGGCCACCATGTGGTGCAGCGCAGTTGAGGGTGTGCCAGGTGGTGGCTTCTAGACAGGAGGGAGCCCATCACTGCATGGTAGGTATGCCCGGGGGGACTGGTATGGTGGCACTAACACATCTGTTTTCCCTTAAATCACCAGCATGCCAGCATGCATTGGCAGGGGCACCTGCAGCTGCTGTGGGGGCAGACCCAGCCCCGGAGGACCAGCCGTCCTCCTCCATGGGCATCCAGGGGCCCAATCGGCTGCAGCACACCACCACCATCCAGCTGGATGTCCTGGGCATCGTGGTGGTGGATGAGGCCCTGGCTGTATTCCAGCAGGATGCAAGCCATGGCATGCTCTGTGTGGAGACACAGACTGGGCAGGGTCTGACACTGATGATGACATGACCATCATCCTGGACAGTAGGGGTGTTTTCATGGGGAGATGCACATACCTACCACCATCACTGGCAGCGCAACCAGTAGTCTATTGGTGGTGGAACAGCTGCCCGCAGTGTCCCCTGGTTCCACTGTGTGCACAGACACAGCAGCTGTTGGTGGTGGTGGTGGTGAAACTGCCCAGGTGCTGGCCAGCACACAGGGGCCAGAGGGGGTGGCAGCAGCAGATGGCTGGTGACGGTGGGTGGCTGGGCACTGTGTTTGCCACCGGTGTGCCTGACAATGTCCTACCCCATGGGGACCTTGCTGTGCAGTGTCCAACTGAGCAGGGGGCCATGCAGTGTGGCCTTACACCACCGGTGGGATGGTGACACGCCCATGTATCCCTGAGCGCTGACCCATTAACTGAGTACACCCAATTGCTGCAGGCCTCTGTGGAGCAACAGGTGCTGCTCATAGCTGATGTCCGTGCACCCTGTACAGAAGTGTGCCAGGCAGCCGAGCAGCATGAGAGGTTTACCACGCAGGTCCTGGAGGCTGTACAGTGCCTGCGGGAGGACACATCCACATCCCTGAACTGCATTACCAATGCAATCTCAGTCTGCCTTGTGCCACTGGATGCCACAGGGCATGGCCGCCTGCCACAGTCACCGCAGAGTGCACTGTCAAGCCCACAGACCAAGCATCAGGTGACACCCTCAGTGTCGATGCCCGGCTCCACTGTCGGCATCCCAGGCACGCCTGGGGTGGGCCTGTTTGGGTGCCCACAAACCCCTTCAAGGACTTGATCACATTCCCATAGTTTGACCCCTGCGGGGAAGTCGCATACCCCCCTGTGGCTATTGAGCAGCCTGTGGCTGCCGAGCAGCTGCAGTGCAGCTGCCCCCATGTCCATGGCCGCTGTGTGTCCGCACAGTGGACCTGAAGGGCGTGCCATCCTGTCTGATTTCTGCTGCTACTGCCCTGTGTGCACCTGGGTGATGTGTGTGAGTCTGCATGACATAATTGTGGCACCTGTGTGTTGCACCACATGTTGTCCGTGTGCACATCCACCAGACTGCTGGCCCATGTGGTGTGTGTGCGATGAACTGAAGCACAGCACTGGTTACGCCTGTGCACTGGCACCCTGCATCTGATCCATGCCATGTGCTAGTGCCTGGGCACATGCCTGCGGGTGCCAGTGTGTGTGTGTGTTGCTGTACAGAGCTGCGTGATGTTGTGTGTGGCTGTGCGGCACAGTCCCCCCACCCTTTCCCCATGTCTGTGTGTACATGCCCATGGCCATGCCTGTGTGCCATGCCATTGTGTCTGTTCAGTGCATGGGGGTTTGTCCACCTACCTGTGTGCACCTTAGTGCTCCTGTGCAATTGTGTCCCAATGCTGGCATGCCATCTTCTGGAGCTGGAGATCCCTCTACCCAGGGAGGGCTGCCCACCATCCCCAACCCATTGCCCATGTTGGCCCCACTGCTGTCCCCCTCTTCAGCCTTGATGGCTATTCCACGGTCAATGGCCATGTCATGCAGCATGAAGCAGGCCAAGAATAGGCCACAGGCCTTCGAGGGGCTGTACTGTAGGGTACCGCCAGGCCTGTCTAGGCAACAGAAATGTGCCTTCAGCATCCCAAATATATGCTCAATGATGTTCCATGTGCTGGCGTGTGCCTCATTGTACTGGTCCTCTACTGGGGATGACGGGCGCCGGTAGGGGGTGAGCAGCCTGGGCCTGAGTGGGGTGAGTAGTCAGGGCCTGAGTGGGTAGCCACTGTCACCTGTGTGGACAGACATATGATTAGCCTGGTGTCCTCTGTCGCTGTGTCCCTTGCCCATCCCTGGTGCTCCCGCCAGTGCGTCTACCCCACCTGCCCTCCTTCCTTGCCCTTATGTACCCAGCTGATAATGGTGTTGCCATACTCATCCACTAGGTGGCCCATGGGGATCTCACCATTCTCAAACCTGTGGCACAATGCTGAGCTGTGCCAGATGAATGTGTCATGTACTCTCCCAGGGTGGGTGGCACAGACATTGGTTATGCACCCCCAGGCATTGCACACCACCTGGCAGTTGACACTGGGGTAGCCCTTCCTATTTATATGTGTTAACCCCTCCAGGCCAGGTGGCATGCGGATGCTGACATGGGTGCAGTCGATGGCCCCTAGCATGACAGACATCCATGCTACCCTGTGGAACTCCTGCATGGTTGCTGTGCACTCTGCCTGTGTGCTGGGGGAAATGGATGTAGTCCACAGCATGTGACAGCAGAGCATTGAGGAATTGTGTGGGGAGCCATGATGTGGCAGACTGGAATATGCCTGTGGTGTCCCCTGTTGGTCTCTGGAAGGTGCCTGTGGTGAGCAGACACTTGACAGCTGTCACTTTTGTCTCCACTGTCAGGGCTTGGCTCCATCTAGTGGGTGTCTGCATCTCCTCACTGCACAGCTCAGAGAGCTGCCTCAGAATCTCATGGCTCAGGCGATACTGGCCCACAGTCTCCGTATCAGTGTGGGTCTCAAAGCTGATGCTGGGCCGGTACTGCCTGTTCTGTCATTACCGATGATGGGCCCTTCCACTGCCACATCGCACTGCCTCCTACCTCCTCCTACCTCCTCACACCCCTCATTACGGCCTCCATCTGGAAGGCTGCAATGGCCATGGCCCCAGTTGTCCTGGCTCCCCTGGGCGTCTGGCTCCAGTGCCTTTCCCTCTGCCAGGCTCCCTCTTGTGCCACCTGCCCCTGGCTTGCTGTCAACTGTAACCTCTGTCCCATGTCCCTGTGAATGCCTGTGTCGCTCCCTTCAGGGTCTGGTGGCTTCTTCTCTCTCACTCTCACTCTGTCTGTCTCCCTGTCTCTCTTACTGTCACTCTGTCTCTCTCTCTTCTGTCTGTCTGTCTCTCTCTCTCTCTCTCAGTCTATCTCTCCCCCCTCTCTCTCTCTTTCTGTCTCTCTCTGTCTGCTTTTCTATCTCTCTATGTGTTGCTCCCGTATGGCGCAAATGTTGTCCCCCTGCTTTCTACCTGTTTTTATAGGCTCAGGTCTGCTCGGTGCAGCTGGCCATTGCTCAACACTTGTGCCATGGGTCAGGGGTTGAATATCGCACTGTGCCAGATATTCATGGGAACACCCCCTGCCCTTGCACATGCATTCATTACTGTTGCACATTGGCACACTGCTGCTTGTGCTGTGCATTGGTTCCCACTGAATATCGCTCCATGGTGCATTTCCACAGTTGCACATGTGCAACACATTTGCGCCATGCTCAACTGCTTTGAATATCCAGGTCCTAGTGTCAGTGAGTGTAGTCTTGACAGATTGTATCTAATGGTAATAAGCTGGGTGGTTGTGAGATGCCTTATCATGAAGGGAACCCACACAGTGCCATTAACTAGGGGTGATGTGTAGCTGTTCCCCATCAAACACACTATTCCCTCCCATGCCACTATGTCCACAGCATAGGTAACTGAGTTACCATTGCAAACAGATTCATTTTGGGAAAAACACAGTAGTTCTGTATGCCACCTACTGTTTGCATATCTTATGACTGACAATGACTTTGTTAGTTACAGTAGCTGGGGGTGGGGCAAACTATCAGTTTTAAGGTACCAGCATGATTAAACAAAAACTTTATTTTCTGACACGGTTGTGGCTACCCACCTGGTGAAAAGACCTAAAGGCAATGTACTGTATAGATTTACCCTGTCAAACACACTGCCCCATCCTGTGAATATGAAGTCATCCAGTAGCAGTATGGATATAGAAACTGTAATACAAACACTTGTAAACTTTACTCATAATTTAAAAAAAAAAACATAAAACAAAAAAGCCTTTACTCATAAAATATGTAAGGATGTAACAAACATAAAATGGTATCTGCACAGGACGTTCTGCTTCATCTGGATGTGGCAGAGAAATTAAATGTGACAACCAAGTGAAGATGTGCAGTGAGGGATGTGACACTAAGTTTTTGCATTACCTATCTGCTTAATTGAATGAAGTACAGCAAATGTTCTGGTTGCCATGCAGTTTTGTGCAATTAAAAAGTATCTTTTTTTAACTATAATTAGTAATAGCTATATTTTTTGAAACCCAGACTGAAGCCTCTATGGTTAGTGTTCCCCTTAACACCATGACCCACCAAGTCCTGTCAGTAGACCTTGTAGTTGCTAGCAGGCATGTGCCTGTTTCAAAGGACATCTGCCCTGATCTGTTTCTGTAAATGACAAACTGCATGAGTGATTACAGCTGGGCCATATGTCTGCAATCAGGGGAAGTCACAGTCCATTGTAAATACTGCCACCTTCGCAGAGATTATACAGATACTCTTTTTATATATTTATCATTTTTATTGAGTTTTATAATAATATATATACAAATATATATTCATTGCAAAAAATCCTCCATTTTAATGCAGAAGTTAGGTTGATTTCACACCAACAAAAGTCTTGAAATTCTATGTTAGGGTTACCAAACCTACCAGCCCACCCACCCCACCCTCCAAACATCAACAGGTGTCGAGGTGCATTGGGGTTGGCAGCCTGATTCTCACCCATTCCATGTGTAACCAAGCTGAGATGGTGCAGTAAAGGAGAATGGGGTGATAGTTAGTCAACAACCCAATGCACACACCCTAACTCAGTTAATGTGTGGTGGGTGGGGGGGTATTAAGGGTTGGTAACCCTAATGCTGAATTTCCAGACTTTTGTCAGAGTGAAACCAACCCTAACTGCTACATTAAAATGGAGTTTGTTTTTTTTTTTGCAATGAATTTCCCTTCTTTTTGAGAAAGTGTAATGATACTTGTATGCATGCTGTATGTGGTAGCACAGGCCCTCTGGGCCCTTCGCTCCCACCCATAACTGTAGATGCAAAGTGCAAGAGGGCCCTGTGCTTTCAGTTTAGCAAAATGGTATGCATAGGTGGGAGCATGGGCATTCTAAGCCCTTCACTTCCACCTACCCATACGTACAGATACATAGTGCTTGCTTACAGACATTAAAAGTAACCCTTGTACTGCAAATGTAGCAATATCTCAGTAACCATAGCAACTTTGGAAAAAATTCCTTCACAGTTGTATTCATGACCTGGCCACTTCCATGCATGCTCATTACACTTAAAGATGTAGTAAGCTGTGCTGAGTGAAAAATCTGTATCTCGAACTGTTTTCGAGATATAGGCACAGAAAGGTGGTGTGGGCTCCACAATGGTTATCCTATGGGAATTCCAAAACTTCTGAGTCCTGCAACTGTGGAACTGGTGTAACTTTCTTCAGCAAACCAGCAAAAGGCACACCTGTAGGGCAAGGGCTTGCCATCCTGTAAATTTCAGCCCAAAAGTCATAACCGTTATTTTGCTATGAAGTGGCAAATAAACTGTTTTTTGGGACCTCTTCTGAAATATTCAGAGTATATGGGGACTGGATTACTGAAGTGCCTTTTGGAGGTTTGGTGAAAAAATATGAATCTGTTCAAAAGTTATTAAACTTTTACATTTACCATTATAGCCCATGGGAAAAATATATGTGCAACATGAAAACTTTTGTTAAAGAACCATGGATGTTCGCCACAGTACATTTGTTTACAAGCGGGACATTCGCAAAGGTTCCATGGACTTTCACGAAGTCCGCGTATAAACCAATGGTACTGTGCACTGGAACGTGCTGTACTTTCGCGAAAGTTTTAGGTGTTGCACATATATATTTCCTTAAGCTATAATGGGAAACATAAAAGTTTAATAACTTTTGAACAGATTCATATTTTTTCACAAAACCTCTGAAAAGCACTTCAGTGACCCAGTTCTCATATACCCTGAAAATTTCAGACCAGACAGGCAAACCATTCGGGCTGTAGAGATGAGCAAAGAATTTGCCAAAAAGTGAGTATTTTTCACACTTTTTGACACTCCACAGCTCTGCAACCGCAAATCCGACTGGAACAAAACTTTACAGATCTAGAGATATGTGATATCATACAGTGCATGCAAAATTTCAATGAGACTGGTTTAACAGTTGCAAAGTTAATAAAGTGCAACATTTGAGATTTAACATTAAAGTGCCTACTCAACCCAAACTATAGTGCCACTACCATGACACTATTAGATAGATAGATAGATAGATAGATAGATAGATAGATAGATAGATAGATAGATAGATAGATAGTAGGAGGCAGTATAGCACAGTGGTTTGGTGGCTGTGAGCTGCAAACCTGGAGACCTGGGTTTGAATCTTACAGCCTCAACCTGCATACTGTGTGACCCTGAGCAAGTCACTTAAATTCCTTGTGCTCCCAGGTTGCACCTGGGAACAAGCTTCTGCTTAGTGTGCCTTTCCTGGTTGAAAAATGCCCCCCTTAGAAAGATAGATAGATAGATAGACAGATAGATAGATAGATAGATAGACAGACAGACAGACAGACAGACAGACAGACAGATAAGCCGGGCCATGTCAGACCAAGCTGTGACCGGCTGTGTGTCAATGGGCAGGAGGGACAAAGAGGCATGGAATCAGAAGAGAAAAAGAAATAAAAAAAAAATAATAGCCAAGACAACCCCTTCCCCAAGCTAAGCAGCACTCAACCCATACAACACATGGAAACTCAGCGCAGTGACTGTCCCTGAACATTTACCTACCCTAGCTCTAGAAGTGCAGATTGAAACTGCAGCAAAAACAAAGGAAACAAAATACAGTAAAACCTTGCATTTCCATTAACAACTGGACTGCTGAGGTACTCATCTCTCCTCACTCCAAAAATACTTCTTTTGTGAGACTGTAGGCTCACACATGATACACAACAGCCTGTCACAAGAGAGAGGTGCAGATACAAATGCAGAGCCCCTCCCCGAAACTTCCCCTTCCCAATGGGGGATCCCTGAAAGTTCCAGCAGGATCTGGCTGTCTGCTCTCCCTGCCACAGGTCTAACAAATTGTCACTGAGGGAGACAGATCATGTGGAGAAAGCAGGTAGGGAATATTCTTCACCCTTTCAGAAGTCTTGAGGTGAGCTGTCTTTACCTGCCAGCTGTCTCCACAGCAATAGAGCCGACTGGGGCTCCGTCATGGCTTCAAGATGATTAGGAAGTCAGGGGAGGTGAGTGGAAGTGTGGTCTAGCTTTAATGAAACAGATTTTAGCACACATGCAGTTATGTCTCAAGAAATAGCTAGACTGCCTGTGATGTCTGAAGCGCATAATTAAGACCACAGATAAGTTGGGAATGGACACATCGCTAACATTATAGGACGCTAATATTTTCTGGATTGCAGTAGATAGACTGACAGACAGACAAGCATGAATCTATTACATGGTGGAATAGGAAGAGGTGTAGTGAGCAGGAAGAGGGAAGTCTAAAATGATAAATGGGAATATCCCTGTTTCTTCAATTTAAGTCAGTAAGTGGGGGGGGGTGGACTAATGACTTCACACCTGTTATTCAGAAGTGAATAGCAGTAAGTGGCCAGCAATCAATGGGCATGACATTTCTTGAGGCCATAGTTTCCTTTTTCTGAGAGGGAAGAGAAGACAAAACTGGCCTTTCTGGGTTTTTATTCATACCTCTCAACTGCCCCTGATTTTCAGGGATGTCCCTGATTTTCTGTAAAAATGTTCCTCTGCTCCTCATAAAATTTGTGTTTTTGTGACTAAACAGTGAGGACAAGAAGCACAAAAATATGTAAAACATAGCAAATGTAGATTTGTTCTTCTTTAGAAAATGTCTCTCACACTAACCCCCTTATTCTGTGAGCTTTCTGAGTGAATATTATCACATTTTGTCCCTAATTCTGGGTTTTTGTCATTGATATGTGGAAGCTTTGTTCCTGATTTTTGAGGTACAAGTTTGAAAAGTGTGTTTTTATTTATTTGTTATATATATATACTGTAGTTCTACACACTTGATGCTTGCTTGTTTACTATCACTGTGGCTGCATGACATCTGACTCCTGTTTTAACAGGAAACACTCCTCTCTCAAATACTCCTGCTGTGTCAGGGAATGGCTAAAAAGAGAATATATTTAAAGTCGTGCAAGAACTGAGGTTTTGTTTCATGAATTACACATGTCAACCTACACAGTCAATAATTACTAGTTACCCATAATGTTAGATAATGTGTTACAGCAAGACCACCCACCTCGCTTGCTGTCCCCAAAATGAAAACAGAGTGATGACTAAGATGTTTGAGAGAGCCGCTATTTAGCTCTCACTATTGTTTTTTTTTTCACAATGTGCTCAGTACAGTTAGTTGGAGATCAAAGTTGCTACTTAATGAACCAGTAATAACATAAGTACAAAAGAATCACCATTTTACAACTTGCTCCAGATCCACACATCAGAGAAAAATTGTCACATTTACTGCAAATTACTTGCAGCCATTGGCTGCTACTGCAGGGATGCACTGTTAGATTCCAACCATAAACTGTTAGTGCACTTCTGCATTGCTATGCTGACCCTATTACAATTGTGCAAACAGATGATCCTCAGTAGATACACAGAGAGTGCAGGGGGTTGTAAACCTCACTGCTCTACTGGCACGGCTTCAGTTGCAGCTTCACAAGAAAGTCCCAATGTTATCGAACTGAGAAGGATATACACTTCCTCTTGCTAAGCTGTCATGTTTACCATATCCTTCATATCATATCCGCTAGTCTGTTAGACTCATGGGTGTTCTTTACTACCAAATGCTTTTTCACTGAGTAGTATTGCTCTAGTCCCATCAGAGCCATTGGCATTGCTCTTCCATGGAAAAAAATGGATAACAGCACTTGATGTGGCTGTGAAATATGCTCACTCATATCTTGTTTTTAACACTAAAAATGAACACGAACTAGAATGAGTCTCCTTGGAATCATTAAGCACTAGAATATTTATTTGTCTATGTAAGCAGTGTTTTAAGAGTCTGGTGTGAATTTTTTTATAAATGCTGGTATGCATTAGGTGTAACATCTCATATCATGTCCCATGCCCAGCTGCGGGCTACACGGTGCAGTGGGATGGCAGGTGGACTGTTGAATTACTTTTTGCCCAGGTGCTTTTGTAACCCTCCCCCCCCAGCACTGCAGCAACTGTTCATTTACTGCTGGCTTTTAGAACCTACTGTGGAGTGTGGAGGCACAAACTGCCAGCAAAGAAAAGTGAACTTGTTTAGAATCAGTTCTCAGACACACACAGTTCATGTAAATTCTGTATAGAGACACAAACAAGAGCTAGGTCTCCATTAAATCATCTTTGTAGAATGGGTAAATATCTAGCCTTTATGTGTATGTATGTGCAAATCAGTTATGGGTATGATGGCAAGCTGTTGCTAGAGTAATCTGAGACTTTATTTATAAATGTAACATAATGTGTCAGTATTGTAGATTTTTTTTTAGTCTTTGGTAACTGGGTAAGACCCACTAGGCACAAGTGCCTGTTTTCAGGGGTGACCTGGGAGCACTGGGTGGTATGCAAGTGGAGATTGTGAGAATCAAACTCAGGTCTGGTCTGGTCTGCTGGATGTATCAAGCTCATTCACACCTCATTCCTCTAACCTCTAGGCTACACTGCCAGCCCAAGACTAAGATTGAATAAACAAGGACACACATACAGTAATTACAGACTGAGAGAATGTGACGTGGGTGGAGTGTGAGTGGATGGGATGACACCAAATGTAAAAGCCACAATTATAGTAAACTAAGATACTTCTTGGAAAAATGTGGTGTTTCTGATATAGTGATGCAATACCAAACTCCAATATATACTACTCTTATTCAGTTTCAAATTTCAGCTGCAAGTGTTTTAAAACAGGAGGAATCAGACCATGTTTTATATGAATAGTGTGATGTTCAATTCACCACTTCACAGTGCATTTGATTTTTAATAATTATAATTAAAAATCAAATCGTGTTCGCCTTTGGCTTAGAAGTGGAGGTGACCAACTGATTCTTATTAGTGTTGTGCCTAACACTTCTAGTTCTATGTATATCTGCAGTACAGTTAGCCTTCCACTAGTCAGCTTTGCTTTGTAATAGGTGTGATACAAAATGAGAGTTTTATAGTACCCTCTATATGCCCAACTCACACTCTACAGGACCTGAGCCATTGTTATTGTAATCACCATGTTTGTGGCATGCTTTCAGGCATAAACTGATATTGCATATTCACAGGAAGGAAGTCATAAAGTTCCAATCTATTTGCTTGCCCATCCATCATCACCTACGTCATCTTCCCCTGAAAGACCAAAGGACAGAAATTAAAGAAAAAGGCAGTTTCAGTGTATATTCCAGTATGTTATTTATTAAATTTGATATTTCACAAATTACTTTAATAGAAAAATATATTTGTCCTGGTTACATACCATTTTATTCATGTTTCTACACTTAAAGTGTATTGCTATTAACTGACTGCGCTGCTTCATTTGTTTTCAATGTTCCTGATGTGGGTACTAATTAAATAGAAATAGAGTTTAATAAAAAAAAAAATTAAAAATGCATATAAACTTTACAGTGGTTGTTAGGTGGATTAAGTGATGTTGGGAGATTTATTATTATGGGGGGGGGGGGGAGAGAGGGTGACCAAAAGGAATTAATGTTTGGGTGGATGCCTACCTATTCTACTTAACTAATGTTGAAGAACAGGGTGATTGGACTGTGCAATGAAAATGTGACACAGTAGAAGGATGAAAATGTTTAGTTGGCCCATCACAATATTAAAAACATTAGATGAATAAGAGTGCCAAAATAGTAAAGCTATGTAGATGTTGAAAATTATTGGTGTGTGACACTCCAGGGAATCTCGTAAAAAAAATCAGCAACCATGGTTTATTTGTCATCAGTCCTAGAGGAAATGGACCAAGTACTACATAGCGGCTTATAGAATATATAATACAGAATTAGGGACCCTGGTTTTCCATTTTTACTGGTAACACTGGTAACAATCACGGAATCCTGCTTGGTTTGCAGATTTTTAATTCTTGTACCTGTGCCTCATGGAAATTGCATGTCACTGCACATAATCTCTAAGATTTCAGCAGTTTTTTTCAGTTTTTTTTATTTTCTCTTTCTATGTCCCCTTCTCACAGCATCAGTCTCCACTTTTCAGGCTGGGTATCCCTTAGCTTCACCCCCAGGAAATGCTCAGGAGCTCCTGTGGTCCTGCCCCTATCCTGCCTGGGTTGTACCCCCACCAGGTGAAAAGGGAGGAGACCCCAGGAAACATCCACACTCCCTTAGTGTGTGTTGAGCAGCTCAGTGGGTCCTTCATGGAGCCTGGTTATGAAGTCTGGGGCACCTGGGTCCCTTCTACCAGTGGCCAATGTGGGGTGATTGTTCCTGGTTTTCTGGTCTCTGTCCCTGAGGGCACTGGCACTAGAGGATATCCAAGTAGGTAGGTCACATAGAGACATGCCACTACTTCAGATCCTGGCTAGGGTCCTCCCCTCCCCTCCTGATCACTCTGCAGCACCATTGCATCACCACCCGTGGTCACACAGGTAGTGGTAAAGCAGCAGGACCTGCAGCCCACCCTCCCTGGAGGAGGAGAGCAGTTCCCCAGGTGCTTCATCCTACTCCCATGGCCAGATCTCCAGCAACCCGAGTTCGCTTCTGACCCTGGGTCGCTGGCATTGCAAGCAATAGTGCTACTGCAGCACCAGCAGGCTGACCGAGATTTCAGCATCTTAAAATGAATGCTGCTGTGCTTTGCATTCTTTCTGCCTTGCTACATATAGAGTCAGTAAGGAAATCACCCACACTGCTTTGTTGTAATCAGCCATTCAGTTTAACCACCCATGCCTAGTGGTTAGAGTAACAAGCAGTAAATGAACTGGGTACATCCAGCAGACTTGGGTTTGAGTCCCACAACCTCCACTTGCATACTGTGTGACTCCAAGCAAGTCGCTTAACCTCCCCAGTTCTTCTAGGTCACTGCTGAAAACAGACAGTCCTGCCTAGTGGGCCTTACCTGCTTTACAAAGAATATACAAAAATTACCAATATATGTTTACTACATCATAGAATAGTAGTCAGGGTACCATGTAATTTGCCTGAGTTTTACTTGGGCTGAAATGATTTTGTATACTGTAGGTAAAGATAAATGTTCAGATACATTTTATGTGTTTTATAAGCTTGTTTTTAGATTTTAGTCAGGTGTTTATTGTATTTTTTGCATAAAAGAATCTAAGTTGTAGATTGCTAAATGCAGGATCACTGTTACCAACTAGCTTATTCAAGTTTATAACCAGTAGGGACATCCACAATCCTCAGTTGTTTGAATGAAAACTAATCTGAATGAAAGTATGTTCACAAAGAACAAACTGCCTTACTACTTATGAAAGTACTTCACAGTTATCACCCCATTTAGGTGAATTGGATCATTTGCAGCTTTTCTCCCACCTACTGTTTCAGTCTCTGTGACAACAAAAGGTTTTCTGATAGACTGCTTCAACAAAAAGTCAATGTTAAGTATTTAAGTGTACTTATGTTTGGCCAGTGGATTTTGAAAGCACAGTTGATGTACAGAAGGTAAGACCCCAGGGGCTGTATGATGCGGTGGGCAGAGTAGTGCTCAATTCACATCTGAACAAAGACATGAAAACTAGGAGACACCCTTTTCATGGACACCAAGGGAAAAAAAAAACATCCACATGTCTGGTAGATGCATAAATCCATTTGAACGTCCTCCACTAATCACTTGTAGATTTTTTAGGTGAAGACACTTTATTTCAAAGAAGCAAATTCAATCAGTTTTTTACCACCTGGCCATTCACTCCTTCAGGCCTGTCAAGGCCCCCTACCATCACTGCTGAGTGCCGACCACCATCCACTGCCCCTTACTGCTGTGCCACCAGGTAACCCAAAGTAACCCTTCATTGAGTGGGTCCCTACCCCTGTGGGAGGCTACCAGGGGAGGAGAATTACCCTAAAGAGCTTCCTGTGTATCCTGGGCATGGCAGGGGTCAGAACAGACACATGTCTGGGGATTCTGGCTTATGGAGGGACCAACAGCTGTCCTTCGGTTGGGTCAGTGGGTGATTTCCCATTTTCTTGGGAGCGTGACAGGCCATACGATGTCAAGGCACAAGCTGACGTCCGTCACACTCCCTCCTGCAGTGAGGGCTGACATGTTGTGCCTCTGGCTTCCACCAGGGTCCAGCAAATGCTGAGCCATGAACCCACTCTCCCTCCCAAGAGAAGGTGAATGGTCATTGGACACTCAAGCCTTCACCCACCAGCTGGCCCTCCAACACCCAAGTCTGTTCCCTAACCCTGGTCAGCAGTGTCACAGGCAGAAATCCAATTCAGGCAGTTAAATTATAGATAGGAAAAAACAAAGGTAGTCCACCATAGCAGTGATGGTTCAGATTAATTCACATCTGAGTTCTAACAAACAAAGAGACCAAGTCATTTGTAACTTGTGCAAGTGGGGTGTGGGTGCTGAAGAAAGGGGATCATAGTGCTGTCACTACTGCCATCACCCCATAGGGATGTGGACTGCATTGTTGCTACTGCCATCACACCGAAGGGGTTGGGGATATAGTGCTTCTGCCATCACCACTTGTGGATGGGGACTGTAGTACTGCTGCTGTCCCACCTGAGGGATGGGGGCCATAGTGCTGATACTGCCATCACCCCTGAGGAATGGTGAACATAGTACTGCTGCCATCACACCTAAGGGATGGGGGCTACAGTGCTGCTACTTCTGTCACACCTGAGGGAGGGAGGGAGGTTGTAGTGCTTTTGCTGCTGCCATCACACCAGAGGGATGGGGGTCATAGTGTTGTTGGTGCTGGCATCGTACCTGAGGAATGGGGCCATAGTGCTGCTTCCATTACACCTTAGGGATCGAGCTGTAGTGTTGTTACACATCACATCTTGTACCTAAAATAACTTTAAATTGGTACAAGGATGGAAGGATGTGTAATAGTGGAAATCAAAATTGCTAAAATGCATGTTACTAGAGTTAAAAATTGTTAAATAAAGTACACAAAACCAAACACCGGTAAAAGCAGATTTTGGCTTAGCAGACACCGGTGACAATACCGTTATTTACAATGTGCAAAACAGAATATGCCCTTTCTCAATCCCAGTAAACCAGTGTCCCTGTACAGAATATAAAGGACGAAATGTTCCATCTTGATATATAAATAAAAATCTGAGGGGGAATAAAGGTTTCCAAAAGAAAGTTAAAGATCTTCTTGATGGTATGTTTACTAATAAGATGGGCAATTATTTTTTAAGGCTAATACGTCACCCCCCTCACCACCCCAAACTGTGTCAAGTCTGCCCATTATGGACTAAATTTGACAGCACAGGGTCATATTGCCATGGACAAAAACAGCACGGCTACAAACGCCAGAACCAACACAGTGCTGACCACAAACAGAGTCAGACAAAACACTGACTCAAACAAAATGAGTGAGCCCATTGCAAACATTTGGATTTTATGTTTTTTGTGAGGGGTTTTGCCCCACGCACTCCCAGAACATAAATAACAATCTTCAGGGGCAGTCTTTGGGGATGAGGAGAATCTCAGGAGGGGGTAAACTTTGTTTTAAAAAAAATAAAATAGTCTCACAAAGAAGTACCACCAGTGTCCCTGTACAGAATATAAAGGACGAAATGTTCCACCTTGATATATAAATAAAAAGCTGAGGGGGAAAAAAGGTTTCCAAAAGAAAGTGAAAGATCTTCTTGACGGTATGTTTACTAATAAGATGGGCAATTATTTTTTGAGGCTAATACGTCATCCCCCTCACCACCCCAAACTGTGTCAAGTCTGCCCATTATGGACTAAATTTGACAGCACAGGGTCATATTGCCATGGACAAAAACAGCACGGCTACAAACACCAGAACCAACACAGCGCCGACCACAAACAGAGTCGGACAAAACACTGACTCAAAAAAAATGAGTGAGCCCATTGCAAACATTTGGATTTTATGTTTTTTGTGAGGGGTTTTGCCCCACGCACTCCCAGAACATAAATAACAATCTTCAGGGGCAGTCTTTGGGGATGAGGAGAATCTCAGGAGGGGGTAAACTTTGTTTTAAAAAAAATTAAATAGTCTCAAAAAGAAGTACCACCATGAGACCTGGAGGGAACTGAATCCCACCCCATGCTGGAGCCTTAGCCACTCCTCCATGGGAGCTGCTTGGCCAGGCACCCAGCAGACAGCAAGTTAGCATTTCTTGACTGACGCATAGAGTGATAGGGGTAGCGGTAATTCCCATCTGCTATCATACCCCTGTCACTTTAAATACATGCACACTCTACCCTGCATGGTTATTGCTGCATGGTTCTAGTTCTGGGATATTGATCCAGTATCAATTCAACATTGCATGAATCTGCATTAAAATCTATTGATAAAAGATGATTCATTAAACCCTACAATTTTATATTCATCAGTTGGTATTAGAAATAGCACATTCAACAATTGTAAATAAGCAGTATTTAAATAGGAATGTTGAAAAAGAAAACAGTTACTGATAACATTTCTTTTCTGTAGTGGTTTCCTGTGAGGATAATTATTCATATTGACATCTGTATTGTGTGACATTAACAAACTGTTGGAGGTTGGGGCTCAAATTGATATTTGTATTGTTTGAAATTAATAAATTGTAGGGAGAGCTGAAACTGTCTTCTGATTGTCAAATAAAATGCTAACAATGCATAATCATGGGAACCAGGGATATAGCTGAGTAGGGGTCTGCAATTAAAATCACTGCATCTTGAAAAGTGAAACTGACAGCTGGATGGGGAATGAAACATCAGCAAATTATTGGTGTGTAACCCCCCCCCCCAGGAATCTCAAAAAAAATATCGGCAGTCACAGCTTATTTACTGTACTGTCTGCATCTATACACAGAGGATATCTGAACAAACTTAAAATGTATTGTTAGTGACCTAAGTGAAATGTCCAGCTGTGCTGACATGCCTCTAATCCTCAAAGAGGTTAAGGGCATTCACAGATTTTAAAAGCATTTATAAAAACGATATGTTGTCCCATTGTAGTGCAAGTCAGAAACAGCCATGCACCATGTTCAATATACTCTGTATTAGAAAAAATAACCAGTTTCTTTTGTGTTACCATCAATAACACAGCTGAAATTTATTTTTTCAGATTCTTCACCTATGAATAACACATTCAGGAGAGAAAAGCAAACCCTGTCATGTTAATAACATTTCTTTTTTTAAGGAATGCATCTGTTATTCTGATGCTGGGTGCAGAGGTTATGTAAAAGGGTTAAAGAGCAATCTGTATCCCCTCACTATTACATTACATTATGACAATGGGCATCTTTTTTCTAGGGAATGTATCTGTTATTCTGATGCTGGGTGAAGGGGTATGCAAAAGAGTTGAAAATCAATCTGTATCCCCTCGCTATTACATTATGCCAAGACAATGGGCATTTTTTTCTCTCTTTTTTATATATCAAAGTCATAACACAGAGATCACGTAATCCTTTGGATCCAGTTAATTTGGGATAAGTCATGTAGCTGTTTTTCTGCAGAGACTAGGGGAGTCTACATTGTGGATAAAAATGTCTGTAGAGTAATGCAATCATAAAGGCACAGACATGTGTGCAATATGTGACTCAGACTAGATCATTATCCAGAACGAGTTCAGGGAACAAGAGTGTCTCTGACTAAATTTCTTTCATTTAAGGTTATCAAGCTTTTAGACATTCTCTTTGTTATACATCTGCTTGCATGAGTAAAACTGGTGCCTGTGAAACCCTCACAGACTACATTAGTATACTGTTGAAAGTAGAGAGGCAAGACCCACTGGTTAGATTAAAGCACTATGAGCTGGCAGGATATGATTCAAATACCAGTTTAGTCAGCGATTAAAACACAGAAAAAAGTAATGGGCTGTGGGGGCACCTGCTGGAAAATTGAAAGAAAGTAATACAATTTAACTGTGAACAGTGACACCTGGCACATTTTCAAGAGATGATTAGAGGATTTAATTAATTAAGCTTACTAAGTTACTGCATATCAATGCCACATGATACATTTTCAAAAGATGATGAGGGGAATTTAATTAATTAAGCTTACTGCATTACCTCATACTGCACTACCACACCACCGCATTACCCAGGTACTGCTCAGTATACCGCACCTATCGAGATATACCTCGGTACTGGGACATTTTGAATAACTGCCACTGTATGGTCCTAGGGGATTACCCTAGCCTACAGGGCTTTGTGGGATAGCAAGAGCCGCCTAATTTACTCTGAAATTTTGCACAGGTTGTATAGGATGCCTCTGGTCTTATACACTATGGCTCTTTCCTCAACCTCACTGTGTTGGAGGTGCCTGCAGTCCTCAGCTGGACTTTTTTTTCATACAGATTTCTATCCTGGTTTTTGAAAACTGGCTGGCTGGGCTCTAGCCCCCACTGGAGGGCTCACATCTGGCCTGGACTACATCCCAATCACTGGAATCACATCTGAGACCATTACAGAGTCTGCCAGCTGTGTTTTCTCTCCGCCCCTATTGTAGATGCATATACACTAATGGAGGCACATGCACAATGCATTCCCACAACACTCTCCCTCCATACTGCCTGTCCTCCAACACTGCCACTGGGCCTTCATCCATCGGCAGTCATATGGCAGGGACAGCAATGCCTCCCCCAGTAGGGGATAGCTGCCTTGTGGCTGCTCAGTCAAGCTCCTCCCCCAATGACCCCCCACGACCCAGGCCTGTTCCCAAACCTGGGTCAGTGGCATGGTGTGAGGTGTGACATCCAGCACTTTAACCATTAGTGCCACTGGGCCAGCATCAGCTGGACTTTTCCATGTCCTTTGAAGTTGCCCCAATCTTTCGAGCTGGCAGCAGGTGTTGCTGGCTGATTGTTCTCAATTATTATCTACACCCATACTTTTCAACCTCGAATTGATGATCTTAGGGCTCCCTACTGATATTCCCTCTCTACAACCCCCTTGCAATGTTGGCTGATGGCAACATTAATGGAAGCTAAACACCTCCTACTGGTGGCTTGGAAGAGTACGTCTCCTACGCTGATCCACAACTGGTATTCTGCTGCTCTAAATTAGCCCTGTTCAAGACAATATCCTTAGCAACCATCAGTAATCCAGAGCTTTATCATAACAAACAGGACACCTTCTTACATACACATCTTTGTTTGGTGCCTCCCCCTTCTCCCTGTAATCCTCCTGTCACTTTGAATTCCTTGAGGTTGGAACACTTTTTGGTTTCAGATGTATCTTGTTTTGAGTTCCAACCATTTGCTACCAAAAGTTTATTATAAAATCCAAACATATGCTGATGTAAAATGTTATTTAAACAGGTTTAATTTAAGCCTTATGTAGAACCAGGTAGTTTGGCCTATAGGTTTCTTAAAATTTCAATAGACTCCATCAGCCAGTGCCATTATAAAGTTATTTAGCTATTATATGTGCCATGGTATTTTTCTACAAACTTGGAAATTGGCAACCATTCATCCTGTTCATTAAAGTGGTCTGGTTACACACCCTGGCAACTGCAGACCCATTTCATTATTGGCCCCTCTGTCACAAATCTTAGAAAGAGTTGTTTTTGATCAGTTAAATTATTTTATTGTGAGTCATGATCTTTATACTCCGTCACAGCATGGTTTTCAACAGCAACTTAGTACTGAAATGGCCTTGGTGAGATTCACTGACTGCATCCATCAGGCAATAGATTCTTGTGCCTGGTAGATGCTGTGTTTGTGGATCTAACCAAGGCCTTTGACATGGAGGATCATTACCTACTGCTTAAATAATTTTCTAGCGTAAATATTTCAGGTGAGGTGGTTGATTGATTTGGTGATAATTTGGCCAATAGGGCACATAGGACCATGGTCAAGGACTCTTTCTCTTACTATATGAAATTGATTGCAGAGTTCTATGGGGTTAGAGATGTGCAAAATTAGAAAATGTAATTCTGTGAAATGTGAAATTCTGCAGGCGAAATGCAAAATTTCACCTGTGAAATAGAGAAATTTGTGCAGACTTTGATGAAATGTGTGCACAATTTGGCAAAATTTAGAATTTTACAGTTAAATTTTGCATTTTGAGAGTAAAGTTTCACAATTTTGCACCCGGTGAAAAACTTTCCAGAATGGCAGAATTTTGTGAAATGTTTCATGTGGCAAAAATTGCTGATTTCACAGCAATTTTGCCAGCAAAATTTAATTTCGTAACATCTCTACTCAGGGTTCTAATCTTGGAACCCTGCTTTTCTCCCTTTTCTTCAACAACTTACCTTGTGCCTGCCCTTCCTCAGAGACATTATTATATGCCAACGATGTGGTATTGTTTATGGAAGGGGAGGAGCAGGCACCCTGAAAATGTTAATACAAAAATACTTTGATGATCTGTAACACTGGTTTAGGTCATGTAAGATGATTTTAAATATAATAAAAAAAGGTAAACTTAGATTTTAAAAATTAAATCTCTTGCTGGTGATATTATCGAGTTAGTCATTGCCTAGCTGAATCTCCCTGACAAACTGTGATCAAAATTGATGGAACTCAGACAAACCACACTAACCAACAGATGAAAGTCAGGGGCAATTTCGGAAAATAATTGGTTGTTGAACAACCTGCAGACAAGAAAGGCAGGAAATATAGGGTCCAGTCAAGTTCATGGAAGACAGTTTGTCTCAATGCCAGGAGCCTGGAGAACAAGATGAGTGACCTCCAAGCATTGATGGAAGACATCAGAGTTGACCTGTTTGCCATCACTGAGACATGGGCCACAGAGTAAAATGAATGGGTCCTTTCAGTCCCAGAACATGCACTCTACAGACAGGATGGGAAAAGAGCCGGGGGGGTCACTCTATATTTAGCAGGGCAGAAGGGCATGGAGGCCACAGTCAATGAAAATGACAGTCACATGGATTTCAAACCCTTGTGGGTTCAACTAAATTTATCATCAGGTAAGAGGTTGCAATTGGGGGTGAGATACAGACATCCAGGTCAGGGTGAAGAGAAGGACAGAGAGATCATGAATGAAATTAAAAGAGTTTTGTGTAGAGGAACTATAGCAATTGTAGAAGACCTGAAATTACCTGACACAGACTGCTATATTTCAGTGGAGAAATCACCCAGGAACCAGGACATCCAGGACCCCCTGCAGGACGGCATGTTCAGGCAGTTGGTGAAAGTTTCAACCAGGCAGGAGGCAATACAGGATGCAGTTCTTACTAACACAGAGGCAGTGGAGGCAGTTAGGATCAGGGAACTGCTAGGCAATAATGACCATAACACTGTATGGTTTGAGATTTCCTTGGGAACTAAAAAACCTAAATCCCAGATGGTGGTCCTGAAGTTTAAGGATGCAAACTTTGGAAGGTTGAGACAGATAGTAAGCAACAAACTGCCAAATATCATAGGAAAAAACAGAGGAAGAAATCATATGGTGGGGCAATAAAGGCATCAGTCCTGGTAGCAACAAATCTCTGCATCAGAAAGGTGAAGAAAAGAAACAGGTATAAGAAACCCATTTGGTTCACAGATCAGGTCTGTGACCCAAATGTGTTTCTTGTGTCTGTTACTTGTCTTCACCTTTCTGACCAGCAATCAGAAACAAAAGGGAGGCTTTCCACAGGTTCAAAAAGATCCAAGGTGTACAGTAAGTGAGTGGGAAGATTACACTACTAAGAATAAGGAAGTAAATAGGGCAGTAAGGGAAGTGAAAGCAGAAACCAAGCTTTGGATAGCAGAAGTGATAAAATCAGGGGAAAAACATGTTTTTCGATATAGTCAATAAAAAATTAAGAAAGTGGTAGGGAAAGCAAAATTGTTGGATGGGGATAGATTAGTTGAGGAAGATGGTCAAAAGGCTTCTGCTCTAAATAACCTTTTCTTCTAGGTATTTACCAAGGAGAATACCAGACCAATGCCAGAAAGTAGAATAAAGGCAGCCAATAGCAGGATCCAGATAATGGAAGCATCAACATTTACTACAGATAGGGTCAGGGAGGGGCTAGCAGCTCTCATGCCAGACAAAGCACAGGGGCCAGATGAAATGAACCTGCAAGCACTACAGGAATTGGTTGAAGAGTTAGCTAAAGTCATAGCACACTTATTCAATAACTCACCGAGAGCAGGAGTGGTGCCAGGAGAGAGGAGAGCAGACATAATGCAACTCCTCCACAAAGGAGAGGATAGAGAGGAGGTGGGGAATTATGTATACAATAAAGTATGGGTTGGAGTGTGTAATGAGATGCTTACACACACCTGAGGGGTTAGATGATACACAAACCCTAAGAGTGAAGCTTGAGGGGTTTATACATAGGATCTAACCCCAAGGGTGTGTGTAAACTTCAAGTTTACACACTCCAACCCATATTTTATTTTATATAATTGTTGGTTCTTCCTTTTTGGCCACAGCAATTGTATAAAATAAGACTAGAAAAAAAGGCTGTGACTTCTGTGTGTCTGTGGTCTGTGGCCATTTCTTATTTATTTAAATGTTATAATTATTTATTTATTTATTTATTTTGCTGTGGTAGGCAAAAGTATTTTATTTTGTTTGTGAGACTTACTGGTGAGTTCCAGTGGTGGTTCATCTCTTCTCAGCAGTTCGCGAGGAAGAGCTGTGGCAGACACATGCATAGACAGAGGGAATACCTTGCATGTGTTTGCAATAATAAACACTCCTTTATTATGGCAAATAATGCCATGGTTTTCCTTCAGTAAAAAGGAAGACCTGGTAATTATAGACCAGTTAGCCTCATTTCTGTTGTAGGAAAACTAATGGAGATCTTAATCAAACAAGATCTCATACAATACCTAGAGGAAACAGGATCCAGAACAAAAAGCAACATGGATTCATGGCTGGAAGGTCATGCCAGATGAGTAACCATTTTTTTCATTTGGCTGGCAAAGGAACTTGATAGGAGTCATGTAGTAGACCTTCTATACTTTGACTTCAGAAAGGTGTTCAACACTGTACCACACAGATGCTTGTTGAAGTCAGAAGTCCTTGGGGCCACAAAAACTCAGTCAGATGGGTGGGTAACTAGCTCATTGATAGGGAGCAAGGGATGGTGATCAATTGGGTGACATCAAATGAAGACGAGGTTATGAGGGGAGTCCCTCAGGGGTTAGTGTTGGGCACAGTCCTCTTCAGCATATGCATAGGCAACACTGGTGAGGGTATCCAGGGCAAGCTCACACTGTTCACAGATGACATGAAGCTAGAAAGGAAGGTGGGCAGCCAGGAAGGGGTTAGGGACCTACAAAAGGACCTTCAAAAATTGGAAAGGTAATCTAATCTATAGCAACTAAAATTCAACACAAAAAAGTGCAAAGTCATGCATCTGGGAAAAGGGAACCATAGAGCAGAATATTGACTAAATGGGTTTAGAATGAACACCTCACAGGAAGAAAGGAACTTGGGGGTCATCATCACTGATACTATGAAACAGGCTAACCAATGCAATAAAGCATATAGCAAGGTGAACAGAAAGTTGGAATGCATAGGCAGAGGGATCAATAGCAGAAACAGGGAAGTGATCATCCTCCTCTATAGATCTCTGGTAAGGCCTCGCCTGGAGTACTGTGCTCACTTTTGGAAGCTACACCAGAAAAAAGATAGGGATATACTTGAGGCAGTGCAGAGGAGGGCAACAAAGATGATCGAGTGTCTACATGGAGTTGCCTATGAGGACTGACTGGCATCATTGTATAAGTACTCATTGAAAACATGGAGAGAGAGAGAGTGGACATGATAGAGAAGTATAAGTTCTTAATACTCATAAACAAAGTCACACAAACAGAGAAACTATTCAATAGGCTCTCCAGCTCAAAGACGTGGGGACATGAATGGAAACTGAAGGGGGGGTTTCAGGTGGGATCTAAGGAAACACTAATTGACTGAAAGAGTGGTGGAGCCATGGAATAGTCTGCCAGCAGAGGTGGTGGTGGCAGGGACTGTGATGAGTTTCAAGTGTGAGTGGGACAGAGCTAGAGCTCATTTAAGGGACAACAAAACTGGTACAAAAGAGTAAACTGCAGAGGTAGTAGCCCCAATGATCATCAAAAGGTCCTTGGTATCTCCTGGGCAGACTCAGTGGATCATTGGTCTCATTTTGCCATCATTTTCTATGTTTCTACTGAATTTAAATATCTGGGCTTGACAGTGGACAGTTCATTACCATATGGTCTACATATTATTAGGTTTGTTAAGACACTCTATCTGAAGACTGGAATGCTTTTTAGGATTAGACAATACTGGTCATTCAAACTAGGACACTGTTGGCTATAGGTTTCCTATTTTCACAAATGATTATGGGCTTGTTTATTATTCCTTGGCAGGGCAGGGATTGGGCCGGGCAAAAATAATTCTCTGTATAATCTTGTCAGACTGTCACTGGTCTTCCACTTCAAACTCTCCATTGCACTCTTTATGAGAGCTTGGGTTGTTTCTCTTTTGAGGATCATAAAAAAGTTAAACTTGCTACATTTATGCATAAAGTAGCTCTGGATAATTACCAAAAAGCATTAGCAGCCTTTTTACTCCTTCAGAGAAGATTAGGCATACCCGTGATATTGACTTTCAGTCATTCCAATTTGTTATTCATTTTAGGAACACCAAATAGGGCCAGAGAGCTTTTCCATATAATGTAATTAAACTGTACAACAACCTTCCATCAACCATTACCCAGTATAACTCTGTTTCTGCTTCTAGACGTAGTCTTTTTGATAGTTATAGCTCGATGTATTCATGTCATTGCACCAACCAACCATGATACACATTGGCCCAGATAATCAGACTTCACCAGGCAGGGGCGCAAGCCTGGGCACAGCACAACTGGGCTGCACCAGGGCATGGACCAGGTGATATTCAACGGTGGTGTGCCATGGCTCAGCACCATTGAATATGGCACTGAGGGCACATGCATTGTGCATGGCACATTGGCACTGCAGCAGTGCAAGAAAGGGAACAGGAGCAGGGGGATGCACCAGCGCAAGTGCAGTTGCACTAGGCACATCACCCATGATATTTAGCACAGGGCATGCAAATGAGGTCATTATGCATGCTAGGCACAAATGGGGCCATTTGCATGTCATTATGGCCCCATTTGCATGTGGTGCGTCGATCCCCAGTGACTTTCACCTGGCACCCTGCCAGGCTACAGCCATTGGGGACTGATGCCCTGTAGTCCCATTCCAGGCCCCTGCACCCGATTGTGGGCATAAGTATAAATAGCCTCTCTGGTGGCCCAATGGTAACCCCCCATCACCTGATAGCAGGCATAAGTATTAAAAGCCTTCCTGGTAGTCCAGTAGTAACTCCCCCATCACCCAATCATGGGCATCTGTATTAAAAGCTTTGTTGGTGGTCCAGTGGTGACCCCCCTACCCACCTGCTCATTTAAGTCTCTCACCATCCAGCACCCCCCATCATCAATGGGCAGCAGCACCCCACACACAAGCCACCTGGCCGCCCACCGAATGATAGCATACAGTATGGTCTGTCCAGGTGGCTAGAGAGGCACTGTTGTGTATTGGTGCTCAATAAACTTTGTTTATCATTTACATGTTCAAGGCTGACTGTAGCATTATTGTAGGACCAGAGTGACACCATATTTTGCAGTTGTGATTGTGGATCTCTATGCGAGCTGGCCACTTGTTTGGTGAGCAACAGGCACATTAGCTGATCGCGACTTCTGTTTCTTGGATCTACCTTTGTTTAAAAAAGGTGAATGTCAGACTGGGGGTAATATGTAGGAAGATTTAATTGTTGCCAAAAGATGACCGAAATAAGGCAGCACAGCAATTGTTGCTGTCAGTACTAGAATATGGGAACTTGACCTACCAATATTTGACAAAAACTGTCTTGGACAAGTTAAATAAAGTATATTTAAAGATAGCTAGATTTGTTTCAAAATCTTGTTTTAACTCCCATCATTGCAGTCTCCTACAAAAGCTAAATTGGGATCCTTTTGAAATTTGGAGAAAGAAGCGATTGGGCCAACAAGCGTTTGTGGAATTTGGAGTGGTAAATAAAAATGGAACCCTCTATGCACTTAAATCAACAAACAAATACCCTCTGAGAGTTATCCAAAATGGGGACCTAAGGATTCCCATAGTTAAGAATAGGTATAGTAAGATGCAAAGGAGGTATTATCTGCCAAAGATATGGAATTAATAACATTTAGAGACCAGAAATGCAAGTAACCTGGTAGAGTTTAGAAAATGACTAGACCAAATGTGAACAGTAAACTGCCACTGTTTTAGGTATAAGGACAAATTGTCATAAAACGGGTGTAGTCTAAATGTGTGAATTGTTTGATGTATTGATGTTTTCAGTTCTAAGTGTATGTTTGCTGGAATTATTGCATCAAAAGTGATACTTTAAGCTCTGCTTTGTCTTGAATATTGATACCACCACTAGAAATATAACCCTAGTTACCATATTTGACAGCTAAATGTGATAACTCTGTGGCTCCTTTGTATGTAATTGTTAAGTGTTTGATGGTGTATTTTAATGTTAGTTAATGTTTTTATGAAACCTTGTTAAGATTTGTACTTTTCTTATGTAACCACTAGCTTACACAGGACAACCTTGTAAAACAGGTCTTTGCAGTCCTAAAGGTTTATTTTCCTGTTAAAAAATAAATATTATCTATCTATCTATCTATCTATCTATCTATCTATCTATCTATCTATCCTATCTATCTATCTATCTTCAAAATCAGACTACAAATAAATATGCTCCTATTTCAGAAAGCTGAAATTCCAATGTTATGCCTGAAACTCAAATACAGGGAAGGTGGGAGAAAGGCAGCAAAGTTCTATCATACCGTCCCCCAAAGCAGCAAGTGGAGAGACTCATTGTGAGCCTCCAGACCAAGCAGGAGTCTTGTAAACCTCCACTAACACAGTAAACTCCATCATGTAACAATATTATGCTTCTCTATATTCATCACCTTGCCAGCCTGACCCTTGACACATCCAGAATTTTTTGTCCTCCTTACAGCTACCTAAACTCACCGAAACACGTTACAACACTAGTTGCATCCCTCTCCATTGAAAAAGTTTCAAAAGCATTCTTCTCCTTCATTCCTAGAAAGTACCAGGTGGTAATAGCTATACTGTAGAATTCTTTAAGCCCCTGGCCTCTCTACTATGTCTGCTTCTCTGTGAAGTATACCAAGAAGCTAAACAATATGAATCCCTTCTCCAGATGCTGAGGTAGGTGGTCATAATTGGCTCTGCCAAGAAAAAGGGGAGGACCCAACACTCCTGTTGAATGACTGCCCTATTTCACCAAATAACATGGACAGTAAGATATATGCCAATGCCCTCATGGCCAGGTTTGATCCACTTTTACCCATTCTTGTCCACCCCTCCCAGGTGGGCTTTGTCAAAGGAATGTTGAGTTCAGACCACCTGTGCACCTTATTTAATCTTATGCATATAGCTAAATCTTCTTCCACTTCTGTGGTGGCAGTAACCATGGACTTTGAAAAAACTTTCAGTGTGATTAACTGGAATTACCTTCAACTTGTATAAGACCACCTGGGATTCAGCCCTAACCTCTGGTCATGGATTCAAATCCAATACCCCTCCCCCTGGGCCTGGGTGCTTACCAACGCCTTTCTCACCCCACCTTTCTCCTTAGCTAAGAGCACCAGACAAGGTTGCCCATTGTTGCAATTGGTATTTGTCTTGGCAACAGAGCCTTTGGCAGCCACAATCCACCAGCATGCTCACATCACAGGGATATCACTTGGTCAGGTAGAATACTGTACAATGCTGTACGCTGATGACCTACTTAAACTCCTATGGGATGCATCCACATCCATGCAACCTCTGTCTGCCCTCCTGTCTCACTTCACCACATTATCTGGGTTCTGGGAGAACCAATCAAAAGCAGAAGTTTCCTCTTAAATAATAAATGCCAGCTTGTGTTCATTGAATCTCTTGAGCATTGCTGGTCCCCTAAGTCCATTAGCTATGTGAAAATATAGGTCACCTCAGACATTACAAAAATGTGTTAAGCCAACCTTTCTTCCATGCTAGCAGGACTTAGAACCAGATAGGACTGATAGAAGTCACTTCAGCTTTCTCTACCATAGATACATAGATACATAGACAGTGTCGGCAGATAAGGGCCTATGGCCCACCCAGTCTGCCCATTTGAGCTTGTAAGTTCAGTTTATGTTTTCCTAGAAGTCTGTTGCCCCTTACCCCTGACCTCCAGAATTCCTTTATGTCTATCCCATGCATTCTTAAATCCCGTGATTGTTTCAGCCCCCACCACTTCCTCTGGCAGGGTGTTCCACTTGTCCACTACCCGTTCTGTGAAGAAATTCTTCCTCATGTTTCCTCTGAATGGTCCTCCTTCAACTTCATCCCATGCCCTCTAGTCCTGGAACATCTTTTCACTTAAAATAGTGTATTCCTGCACCTGTTCCTCCCTGTGAGATACTTGTATGTCTCTATCATATCCCTCTCTCTCTCCTCTCCTCCAGGAGTACTTGTTCAGTTCCTTCAACCTGTCTTCATAGGACTTGTGATGCAATCCATGCACCATCTTTGTTGCCCTCCTCTGAACCTTCTCTACCCTGTCTATGTCCTTACATAGGTATGGTCTCCAGAACTGTACACTGTACTCCAGGTGGGGCCTCACTAGTGTCTTGTATAGTGGAATTATGACCTCCTTCCTGCTGGTGATGCCCTGCTATACATTCCAGCATCCTATTTGCTTTACCTGCTGCCTTGTCACACTGTTTCTCTACCTTGAGGTCATCAGAGATGATAACCCCAAGATCCCTTTCCTGCTTGGTGCATGCTATATCCTCACCCCAACTGATATATTGTGCCAGGGTTTTTGTGCCCTATATGCATTATCTTACACTTCCTTGCATTGAATTTCAACTGCCAAACCCCTGACCATTCTTCAAGTTTCTGCAGGTCTCTTCTCACTCTGTCTACACCCTCTGGTGTGTCTACTGTGTTACAGAGCTTTGTGTCATCAGCGAACAGTGAAATTCTGCCTTCTAGGTCCTGTGTAATGTCACTGATGAAGGTGTTGAATAGGACCAGTCCCAGCACTGATCCCTGTAGTACCCCACTGGTCACTCTTCCCTCTGTGGAGTGACAGCCATTTACCACCACCCTCTGTGTCCTGCCACCCAGCCAGTTACCTACGCACCACACTACTGTTCTGCTCACACCCATATTCCCCAGTTTGTGTAATAGTCTTCTATGTGGCACAGTGTCAAAGGCCTTGCTGAAGTCCAGATAGGCCATGTCCACTGCCCTCCCCTGATCCACCTCCCTAGTCACCCAGTCAAAAATCAATGAGGTTGGTCTGACATGACCTCCCCTGATGAAACCATGCTGCCTTGGGTCCTGTAGTCCATTGACAACCAAATGTTCCACCAATCTCTCCTTCAGTTGTGCTTCCATGATCTTCCCCACTACCAAGGTGAGGCTGACTGGTCTGTAGTTCCCCGCTTCCTCTTTGTTCCAACTTTTGTATAAGGGGACTACATCTGCTGTCCTCCAGTCTTTGGGTATCTCCCCTGTTTCCAGTGATTGGCTAAACAGGATAGCCAGAGGTTCAGCCACCACCTCTCTTAGTTCTTTAAGGACCCTGAGGTGCACTCCATCTGGCCTCATTGCTTTATCAACTCTTATTACTTCCAGTTCCTTCAGGACCCTTTCTCGTGTAGAGGGACTTGTGTCCATTTCTGCACCATTCTCACCCCTTGTACTCCCTTCAGACCCATTACCCACCTCTTCCTCAGTAAAGACTGAGCAGAAATACCTGTTCAATATGTCAGCTTTACTGTTGTCATCCTCCATGTGGCCCATCCTCCCCTTCAGTCTCACTATCCCTCCCTTGTCTTTCTTTTTTCACTTATGTACCTGTAAAGGTTTTGTCCCTCTACCCACTGATTTTGCAATGTGTTCTTCTGTCTGAGCTTTGGCTTCTCTTACTGACCTCCTGCCTCCCTTTGCTTCTCCTGGTACTTCTCCTATCCCTTCTGCCTGTGTCTTGTTGCATTGCCTGAATGCAATCTTTTTGGCTTTCACTTTCTTTGTTACCTCTTTGGAAAACCATAATGGTCTCTTCCTTTTCCTTTTGCTAACCTGCTTAATGCATAATTCTGTTGTTCTTGTAATCCCCATTTTAAATACTACCCACTGTTCCTCAACCTCTGATTCCTGTCCCATTCCCCCTAATGCCTCTTTTAAGTATTTCCCCATTTTCACAAAGTCTGCCCCCTAAAATCCAGGATACATGTTTTTGTGTGGTTTGGTTCTGCTCTTTCTGTGATTTCAATCCACAATGACTGGTGGTCACTGTTCCCCAGGTGCTCCCCCACTGCTACCCCATCACACTGTCCCTGTTTGTGAGCACAAGGTCCAGTATTGCCTTCTGCTGAGTTGGTTCCATGACCAGTTGCTTGAGGAAGGCACCCTGAAGGGAGTTCAGGATAAATCTGCTCCTAGTTGATGCTGCTGCTGGGATGCTCCAGTCCACGTCTGGAATATTGAAGTCTCCAACCAGTACTACCTCACCCTTGTCTGCCATCCTTTGGATGGCTAGCATCAGCTACCAAAGACAAAAAGAACTGTTCCTAGGGCTGGGGGGTGGTGCAAGTCCAGGGCATGCAGCCCAACATATACGGACTAGAACCAGAAATGAACTTGCACAGCAGAAATTCTTGTAAAGGTGGATGGTCCAAGTGGAATCCCACAAAATAAAGGATCTGTGCTCCAAAATAAGATGAAATCAAGTTATTGTGTTATTTAAACAATAACATATTATGTCAAGAAATGTGGTCAAGGGTACAACCATGATTCACTGCTCCATCACTTCACTAGATAGTGCTTCCTCAGGGAGCCATATGTGAGGGAACCAGACACAGATATAGCAGGGATAAACTAAGGAGCCACTGGTCTAGGGGAGTCTGGGGCCTTTCCTGGATCATTGGGAACTTATAGACATTTCAGGCAGCACAGACTTTACAGTGGTTCCAAGCCCTACAACCTTCTCCACCCCACAGTGGGCTAAGATGGAGGACAGCCTGATCAAGAGAAAAATTCCTACATCCTTGTTTTACTGTCCCCTTCCAAAACACCTACTGTCACACTGAGGGGCTAAATCCTCAATTTCCTGTTGCTTTAGTCTAAACAAATGGTTAAGTATCAATCTTAACCCTCTAGGCTACACCACATAGTGGGATAATCCTGAAATTATCAATATACCCTCCCCCGGGTTGGTTCTCTTGGCAATGCAAAGAAATCTGGCACCTCCATGATATACTAGCTAATGACACTAGTTCAGGATCATGAATACCAGAACAGTGCTGTCCAGAAGTATGAAACCAGAATGCCACAAACAACAATAGCAGCCAGTAAAAACAGCAATTGCAACTACAGCACCACAGGAAACAATATGGTGCTACTGTGTGCTTTGCCTCCCTTACCCCTGTACTAAAAATAATCAACTCCAGGGGGGGTAGAAAACTCAGGGATGGGGAGGAAACACAGAGGGGATAGCTGGGGAGAATCTCAGGGGGAGTAATAAGGACCAAACAGATAATACAGGGGATGGGAGCTAAATGTGCAGTGTTGGTGGCAGACTCAGGAACCACACAAGTCAGGTGAGGGAACCAAAACAAAACCTCATAACTGGATCAAAAAATAAATAAAAACAGTATAGTTTGTCCCTGGATGTGAGTTGAACCCCGGTCCTCCAGTGTCACACCAACCTCCACTGCCTGCGCCTTGCCCTCCACTACATGGAAGCTGCTTGGCAGCACAGTCCCCAATGCACTCTTTCCCCTTCTCACTGCTCACTCCTACACCCAACAGCTACAAGGACAGTGCTAATGCTGACTTTGCTATTCTATCCCTGTAGCTGTTTTTGGTTTCACTAGTCTGTGCGGTTTACAACCATGATATTCTGCAATTGCAGTAGTCCAGCCATAAAGTGGCAAACACATGCACCAGCATGGTCAGGTCCTCAGGAGGGATCAGGGCTCAGACTCAGGCAATATTCCAGAGATGGTAAAATCTGCTGTGATGATTACTGACATCATATGGTACTTAAGGGGTTAGCAGATGTCACACAGCATGGGTTTTGCTTGGGAAGATCTTGTGTGACTAAAATCATGCAATTCTTTGAGCTGGTAAACAGTGCCTTAAAGAGGGAGTTACCAGTTGATATAGTCTACCTCACCTACTCTAAGGCTTTTGATTCAGTCCCACATAGGGTAATAGTAGATAAAATCATCAGATTATGTAAGTCACACCTCTCAGGGCTGACTTACTATACCGTATTCTCCCTTTCTTTAGTTAGGTTCCCTTTAATGGGTAGTTCCATGTTCTACCCCATGGGTTGTTGCTGCTTTGCCTGGGTTTAAAAAGGGGTTTTCTGGGAGGAAAAGGAGAGCCAGTGGGCTGGGTATAGGGCTGGGGCTTCAAACCCCCTGGCCTGGAAGGTACTGACTGGTGTTAGCGTCAATGGCTACACATTCTAGAGCTCTGATAGTGAGGGTGGAAGGAGTGTGGTGACCATTGGGAAATGGGGTCCTGGTAAGAACAGTGGCTGGGAAGATAGCAGCCTGGAGGTAAGCTCATTGTTATTTGGATTTTGGAGTCTTGAAGTCCTTGAGAAAGGTATGGCAGTGGGGCTGTCATGGCAGAGGCAGGGACTCTTGGAAGTGGCAGCTCTGAGGTGGTCATTTCCCGGTGTGGCATGCCACTGGGGTAAGTTGCATGGACTGCATTTTGGGATCTCATTGTATTGAGCTTGTCATGCCCGTGTCTGGGGCAGGTCCCATGTTAGGCCCACTAAAGAAATGCAAAGTAAGAGTAACTGGAAGGAAAGGAGCCAAGTTGCACATGTTATAATTATCTCTGCATCCTGTCCCTTTCTGGAAGAGGGTTTCAATTGGTTGGTTTTCTGGCAAGGTGTTTAGGGCAGCTGTGGTGTGTTTAAAGATCAAATGTACCATTTATTCCATATTTTTAATAAAAGCCTGAACTCAAGTCCCTGTATAATGATTAGTATTTCCTGAAAATATCCCGCTGTTTGGTTTTGTGGTTTTCTTTAAATCAGCATTTGTTAAATCTGTTAATGTGCTCTGCAGTAACTCGAAACAGTAAAGATTTTTCTGTCCCTATCCGTTGTTTTTGTGACATCTAAGTTGGCCCAATAAAATGTATCAAACCATTTGCTTCTGGATCTGTTCTTACAAAGACCAATATGGCAACTAAACTAAATCTGTTTGTCCTTATCAGTGAGCGATGACACCATTCTTGTTTAGTCTGCTGCTTCAGCAATTAAGTCCTTGATTGACTGAAGGAGCTGTTGCAGTTCCCAGTCAGTTCAGTCTGTAGAGCTAATTCTTTTCACTCAAAGTTTGTTACTAACTCATCTGGTTTGTGTTTAAATAGATTAGCTTAAAATCAATCATTCTGTTCTCATAAATAGTTGATCTTTGAGTTTCAGTGCTGAACTGAAGTCGTATGAATGAATGTCTGTGAGAAATTATTTTGTTTATATCACAGCTGTGTGTTCTTTCTCAGCAAAACTCTTCATTCTTTTCTGGCTATATAACACAGGGTTGTTTAATGGATATAAAATAAATCTAAAGTTTCGAAATTCATAGAAGCAGTGTGCCTGTCATATAGCCTTCATAAATAGATTCATGTGAGAACAATTTAGTTTTTATGTCAGACTGCAAACAGGTGTCTGCCACACTTACTATTTTAGGAACATGTACTGTATGTACTCATAAAATTTAGTTCTTTGAGGGTTTCTGTGTGAAAATGCATCATGTATGTGTATAACTAGAAATACTGCATGGCATTCTGATGCCCCCTGTCTCCTGCCCCTCAATTGAGGCTGCTGCACCCTGCTTCCCTTTGTCCCCCAACCCCACAGTCAGGGCCAATGCATAGTTAAGGCTGATGCACCATGCTGCCCCAGGCCATCAAATGTGGGACTTTTGCCACACCCTGCTACCCACTTCCATTGCCCCAAATGGGCAGGGCCACTGCACAACTTGCACCACATCTCACAGTCAGGGCTGCTGTACCCTGATGCCCCACTGAGTCTTGTACCACAGTCAGGGCTTCTGCACCATGCTGTCCTCTGTCACCTGCCACCACTTTGCCCCTGTTGCACCATAGAGCCTCTTGCCTACACAATTTGGGTTGTTGCACCACACTGCTCCCTGCCACCAGAGTCAGATCCTTTGGTACACTGCATAAACTGCTCAGGAAAAAACAAAAAAATACTTTCTTCTTGTGTTGTAGGGTGGGGGGACAGAAGGTAGTAGGATGCAGCATCCCTGATTGTTTGGGCAGTAGACAGGGTAGGCATCAGGGTACAGCAGCTCTAACTGTGGACTGGGTGCCACAGACACACCTGTTTGAGACAAGGGACATGGGCAGCAGGGAGTAGTAAAGGACTTGACTCTGGTGGCAGGGGACAACAGGGAGAAACTGCCCCAATTGTGGTGGCAGGGGACAGGGTGCAGCACATGCCCTGTCTTGTCTTATGGAAAGTGGCAGCATGGAGCAGCAGCTCTAAATGTGGAGGCATGAGGCTTTAGGGCACAGCAGATCACAGCAGCCTTGACTTTGTAGAAAGGTGCAGGGTGCAGCAACCTTGGATATGGTGGCAGAGGCTGAGGACAGCATGATGCAGATGCTTTGACCATGTGGCAGGACCCAAGGAGGCATCGGGGTGTCAGGAGGTCTAAACCTCACTTTCAGGTTCTTAGCAATATTGGGAATGCAAATAATCACAGACACATTGCATAAGAGTAATAAACTTGTTTATTACTACCAAAAAAGGATAAAATCACAGTTGCTGTAAGCAGTTCTTACCAATACGAACCAGGAGCCAGTGCTAAGCATTCCCTATACCTTGAGGTTTCTTTGTGTCTCTTGGGATCTCTGACGTACAAGACTAGTGTACCACATTATATACCTATAATAATTACTATGGTTACTGTAAGATAGAAACATTTCTAGCTACAGGGATGAGCCCTACTGGCTAAATTAGAGGAGGCTCCACGGTCCAAGATAACATTATATAATTTTGTAGTAGTCATCAGTTTGTGAAACAAAAGAGTTCTTATACAGAGTCTTACATAACTCAGTGTAGTAGTACACATCACCAAAAGGTGGCAATGCCGACTTACATATCATAATCATTACAAGGACACAGATGTCCTAACATCTTGTGAATCAGAAATACACAGAAAATACATAGAAAATATATATGTATTAGAAAGCAAAGTGTATAACAATATGCGTACATATCCTGACATTTACTCTTGTACGGTAGATGTTCTTAGCCCTATATGTTAGTATAACATATGCTTAAGCACTAGCTGTCTACAGTGTACCTCTGAGGGTACCAATTAGGGTGCAAGGACCTTGTGTAAAATTCCCCCCTTGTTGCCTCCAAAGGCAACACAGGCAAATCCAGGGAAAGGCCAGAGAGCAGTGGTCATTTAAAAATCCGACGCACAAGCTTTGTAAAGGAACTCGAGCTGCTCACGGTGTTGGCACAGTGTGTGCCATAGGCAGCAGAGCATAATAATCAAAGTAAAGATTAAAAATACTTGTATAATAACACAACCTTTAAAAGTAATTTCTAACCAGGTGTTAGTTAATGCATCATTCATGTCACCATCATTAATCAATGAGAGGATAGCTTCATTGGCCTTGGTCATATTATTGCTGATGTGGATGAGGTGTGTGTCTTTCCTGTCTAAAAGTGATTTTAATGTAAGTGTGAGTGGGTCTATGTGCACATTAAAATATGGTAAGCATTCAGACAGTGTGAGCAGATAATCGAGGTTACCATCAATGATGTCTGCATTGATGAGGGGGATGGGGGTTATGACGGTATGTCCAATGACAGTCTTTTGGTGGGGACAAATCAAAAATTGGGGTTATCAATAGCACATGTCACAGATCCATAAATATAGCTTGTAAAGTTAGTTACCACACAATACTCCCCATCATAATTATACTGAGAGCAAACGGTAGGGAGTCTCCACTTTTGCAACTGGACAGGGCAGGTGTAGGCCGTCCTCGAAATCCATGTTGACAGGTGATGAACCTCCTCACGATATGATTGGTAGAGCTTATCCAGAGCCAAAGTCAAATCCTAGAAATCAGTGCCATTTTTGGTGATGTCATCATCCATGGTAAAAGTCCAGTCAATGCTATCTGGAGAATAACCACAAACAGGTTGAATAACATCAAATACATCACATTGGCACAAGTAAATGTATTGCTTCTTCGCACAGCAGTCCATGTGCGGAGCCACCCAGGCATCCAGGAAAGGATGGAAAACCAGCAGAGGCCATAAATCCAGGCGTTCTCTATAGATGTCTTCGTCCAAATGCCCAATGGAATGTACCAGTGCAAGCTTGTCGAACAAGGTTGTAGTGGGATCAAAACATGGTAAAGAAACAGTAAAAGAAACAAACATAGTATCTCTTATGGAACATTTCTTAGCAGTGAAACAAAAACCAGTGTTAAGGTGTCTGGTCACAAACCCCAAGTTCCTAGCTGTGGAGAGAGTAATGGTTAGAGTTTGTTGCATACACATAGTAATACAGCTAGGGGTTTTACATCATGGACAATACCATTTGGAAATGCGTCTGTCATGCATGATATCAGGGATCCTTCCAGATTCTAGATCACGAAAGAGATTGTTGATGGTAGTGATGATGATATATGAGCCGTAGGCAGAGCAAAGGATTTCTCTAGCAATGTATTGTTTTTAAGCTTCTTTGTTGTTTTGTTGTATGAGTGCATTAATCTTGTCTTTCGAATCAGTGAATGCCTTAGCGATGTCAGCATGTTGTATACAGTGTATCTTTCTTCCTGACTAAGGCCATCCACACCATGCAATAATGGGGGTAGTATATTGTTAACCAGGCCAGTGGAGAACTTGGCAGAATGAGATTTGATAGCAGTAATGTCTGCTTTATGCCAAATAGACATAGCTGTACTAAAAAGGCCTGTGATAATACCTGTTGCACCTGTGACATCAGAACTGTCAACTTCACGTGACTTACATTTATGAGTTTGATCATCAGGAGTGGGTTTTCTCCTGAAGTTGCCTCTATGTTCAGTAGAATGGACTCTGGCAATAGGGTCTTGAGTACAAATCTGAAATGCAGCTAAACTATCAAGCAATAATGAACTATAAAATGCTGATGTATTAGTATTGTGACACATACCAAATTCTTTCATATTCCAGTAAGTAAGATTAAACAAAACAGGTATATGCATAAACTGTAAGTTATTAATTAATGAACCTGGGAGGGCAGTGGCTGTTAGACCACTATGGGGACCAGGGGTGTGCTTTGGGCATTCCCAAAGCTGTTTATGAGTGGGTGGTAACACAAAGAGGTACATGGCTGCAGAAGCCATGTGGTGTACAGCACAACATTTTTGAGCAGAATCCTTAAACAAAGAATTACAGTATGAAGGATCAACTAAGGCAGTAATGTTGTGCAAATCAGAATGTCTTAATGCAGTTTGTAATAAGGACAGAGAACCATTTTGGGATAATTTAGCATTGGGCCAACCCTGGAAAGTTCATTTGGAGAGTTTGGCCACAGTGAGAATTTGTCCTTGCGATGTGGTTTGCCACTCAATTTGTAGGGTAGATTTATCAGGAGCAACAACCAAGGCAGTGAGATAAGCATCGGAACCTTCCTGGACAGTAATCAGACTATAGGGTATATTGATGGATACTCCCTCTGAAGGAGATACTGGATGATCAAGGTGTGATAGGAGGTTCGGTACCATGCCTTTGATGCAGGGGATAACTCCTGAGATGAGGAGATAATGGAACATGATAGCCATCTTGTCATTGTATCTGAAAAGGAAAATCAAAGATTAGTAAGTTAGTACTATTCCACCCAATGAGGTGAGGAAAAGTAATTAAGCTCCTTTATACAGTTTTAGCTGGTTTGCATGTAACCATTTGTCAGTCAACTTATTGCTATGCAGGAGTCTAACCTGACAGACTGCTGGACTGAGCTTGTTGATGATAGGGTATGGACCTTCCCACTTATTGGAGAAGGAATGGGTGGGATGTGCAAATCGAAGTACCATTACCTGATCTCCAACCTGCCAATCCACTTCTTGTGCATATTTGTCAAGCTGTATTTTGGATTGCTGCTGGGCCTTGCCCATGCAGTTGGCAGCATACAAGTGTGTGTGTATAAGGTCTTTTCTGAGTTTTTCCACATATTGGTCTACAGACACACAGTCTGCAGTGAAGGTGTGCAGGTCAAACAACAGGTGTTCAGGTAATCTCATCTGTCTTCCAGTCATCACCTCAAAGGGTGTGAGCTGGGTAGTGGCTGAGGGTGTATCCCTAATTGCCATAAGGAGTAACGGCAGTAGGGAATCCCAGGTTTTAGGATTGTCCTCAATGAATTTGGAAAGCATTTGCTTAATCCGTCCATTGGCTCTGTCTACTTGACCTGAGGATTGGGGGTGGTAAGATATGTGGAACTTCTGTTGAACTCCAAGAAGTTCGAGGGATTCTTTCATCAACTCACCTGTAAAACTGGTTCCTTTGTCAAAGTCTACCTTGAGAGGTAGGCCCCACCTGGAGAAAATCTGTTCCACCAGGATTTTGGCAGTGGTCTTAGCAGTGCATGTCTTAGTGGGGAAAGCTTCATCCAACTTAGAGAAGAGATCAGTTACCACAAGAGCATACTTGTTATTTCTGCTGGTGTTGGTCAGGGGGCCAATAAAATCAATCTGTATGGCATGCCAAGGGCCACAGTGTCCTTGTGGTAAGAGTTTGGCATTTCACTTAGTAGGGATGGGGTTGTTTTGAGCACAATGAGACAATTGTCTATGTACTGTTTAACATCTTTGGTGACACCAGGCCACCAGAAGGTGGTCTTAAGCCTTTCGAGGGTGTTTTCCACTCCCTGGTGTCCACCAGTGGGCGTGTCATGCACTTGGTGCAATAATTCAGACCTGAGGTGTCTGGGGACCACCCACAACTTGGTGGTGGAATCATCTGATTGGTAACCAGATGGGTTTGTCATCTGGTGACAAGTGTAACTTGCCTTTCTGCCTCTGATAGGGGTTATGTGTGGGAAGTTTCTCTTTGGTACTCTTGTCCAGGAATCTGAACACCTCTTTGAGTTCAGTATCAACATGTTGGGCTGCTGAGAGGTCCATGGGGGGAAGGGTTCAGGTTTCTTCCTGAGTGCTGCAATTTGTACAGCCGCATTGGCCTCTGGATGGTCCATCATCCAGGTGTCCCCCCCTCAGGCTCCTTCCTTGGCAAGGGTATCTGCTGTGTCATTGAAGGCATGATAGGGGTCATGGAGAGAATGATCTTTGACTTTTTGTACATCGAGTTTGTGTGAAAATATTTGTGCCAGTGAATGTATGTATATTACCAATTCCTTGTACTTCACTGGGCTGCCATCAGAGGAGAGGAAGGAGTTCTTCTGCCAGAAAGAAAGAAATTCTGTAAGAGAACAACAAACCTAGTTAGAGTCTGTAAAAATGATAATATCCTCGGTCCCATGCTGGATGAACTCAAGGGCACAGGCCACCGCTGCCATCTCTGCATACTGTGATGATGCTGCACTGCAGCACTTAGATATTTTAACAGTGTTCCCATGAGGGTAAATCACTAGAATGCCCATCCCTGTGATTTGTTCTCCCTGAAAGTAGGATTCTGAACCATCAGTAAAGATACAACACAAAGAGGTATTGTCAAGTATCTGTGGCATGGCAGGGAGGAAAGGACCTGGATCTGGAAGATCTGGTGACTGCAGTGTACAGTCATGGGGTTCTCCTTGGAAAAGGAGTCCATGAGCCAGCATAGATGGAATTTGTGTTGTGAGTAAGAAATACACAGAAAATACATAGTAAATATATATGTAGTAGAAAGCAATATGTATAACAATATGCGTACATATCCTGACGTCTACTCTTGTATGGTAGATGCCCTTACCCCATATGTTAGTATAACATATGCGTAAGTGCTAGCTGTCTATGGTGTACCTCTGAGGGTAACAATTAGGGTGCAGGGACCTTGTGTAACAGGGATATGGCAACCCTGACTGTGGGACAGGGTGCTTCTGGTGCAACAGCCTTGCCCAGTTGGGGCAATGGAAGTGGGTAGCAGGTGCAGCAAATACCCCACCTCTGGTGACCTGGGGAAGCATTGTGCAAGAGCCCCAACTGTAAAGGCAGGGGACCTGGGACTCTAGGGCTTAGTAGAGCACAGCAGTGCTGACTGTGAAGACAGAAACAGCGCAAATGGGTGCATTGGCCATGACTGTGGTGGTGATGGGGGACAGAGGGAAGCAGGGTGCAGCAGCCTCAACTGTTTGTGCAGGGGGCAGCAAGGTGCAGCAGCCCTGACAGTGTGGAGAAGACAGTGGGAAGCAGGGTGCAGCAGCCTCAAATGGGGGCAGAAAACAGGTGGCTTGTGGGGCAGGGGGAAAGGGGGCAGCAGAGTGCTGCTGCCTCAAAATTCAGGCAGGATACAGGGGCATCTGGATGCCATATGGTATTTTTAGTTATTCACATACATGATGTATTTTCACACAGAAACCCTCAAAGAACTGAATTTTGTGAATTCATGTAGTACATGTTCCTGAAATAGCCAAATGTTGTTGTTTATTTTTATTTGCAAAATGTTTCACTGGGAAAGATAACATGAGCTGTGATCAGCTCATTTTCAGAAGTTTCCGGGAAGGGAGATTACAAAAGTTGGGAGAGCAAACAAACACTTGAACAAGATGAAATAAAAGTATACTAGAATTACTTCACATTGAAGAACTATTACATGACATTGTAATACACTAGGAGGGTAATTTCAGGAACTCAAATCAAGTGCTATAAGTGGAAGGCTGAACGCAAGTTTAGAAAGTGTGATACAAGCCCATGGGGGAATAGAATATGACAAGAAGGGATGTAGGTGGGTGAGGGATAGTGGGGTAGAGGGTAGCAGAATGGAAGGGGGGGAGATGAGAGAGCTGCAATGAATCTATGACCCTTCAGGATGTTGAGAACCCTGCAAGGAGGACAAGTGACAGGCACAAAAAGAGAAGGAGATGGGGAGTGGGAGGAGGGGGGAGTGGCGAAAACAGCCAGGATCAGATCAATCCCCAGATGCTGAAGAAGCCCTGCAAGGAGGATAGGACCAGGCAGAAAAGGAAGAGATGGGTGTGGAGGAGGAGGCTTAGAGGGGGGTAGGAGACAGTATTGGGGGGGTGAGAGAGGAAAATAGGGAAGCTGGGGTGGAGTAATAGGGGTATCTGGGAACAGAAAAATTGGGGTCAGTGGGGAAATAGGTGAAAGGAGGGGTAGGGAAGCATGTAGTAAAGCCACAGGCACTAGACAAAAAGGTAGGGGTGAGAAGAAGAGGAGATGTAGGACATTTCCCTGTGCATGAGTAGTCAGTGGAAGGGATTAGGAGACTGGGAGGTAAGACTGGAAGGTGAGTCATATAATAATAAAAAAGGGTGATGGGTAAATTTACACATGTGGGAGAGGGAGAAGGGGGGCTAGCAGTACGTACAGGGCTAGAACCTGAGAGGGAAGGAGGGTGGTGGTTTAAGGAGGTGGGCTAGTAACAAGTACAGTTAGAGGAATAGTAGTTGCGTAGGGCCAAGGAGATAGAAGATGGGGATGAGGAGTCTGATAGAAGGAGGAAGCACGTTCCAAAGCTTTGGAAATTGGTAGGAGAAAGTAGCCTGGCCCATTGAGGTGGTGCGACAAGGGATAGTCAGTGGATTGGAAAGGGTGGGATGAGTGAGAAGGGGTAGTGAGTAAGGAGGAAATGTAAGAGGGGAGAATTCTGAGCCAGAAGTTAGAGGTGAACTTGGTGCAGTGAATGAGGCATCTGCCCTCCCGGGACGGGAAAGCTAGAGAGTGATACAAGGTACAGTGATGAGTACGTGGGGGGGGTCTAGAGCAAATTGACACAAAGCATTGGAAAGTGTGGGGCAGACACCTGTTTGTCAATTTGACATAACAACACAATTATTCTCACATGAACCTATTTTTGGAGGCTACATCAAAGACACACTGCTTCTATGAATTAAAATACTGTAGATTTATTTTATATCCATTACACAACCCTGTGTTATCTGGCCAGAAAACAGCGCAGAATTTTGATGAAAAAGAACTAACAGCTGTAATACAGGAAGGGTAATTTCTCACAGACATTCATTCATATCACTACAGTTCAGCACTGAAACTCAAATGCTCAACTTTTTATCAGAACAGAATGATAGATTTTAAGCTAATCTATCTAAAGACAAACCAGATGGGTTAGTAACAAACTTTGAGTGAAAACAATTTGCTCTGCAGACAGCTTTGAGTAGGAACTGCAACAGCTTCTACAGTCAATCAGGGACATAACAGCTGAAGCAGAAGGCTAGACAAGAATGATGTCATCGCTCACTGATAGGGACAGAAAAATCTTCACTGTTTTCAGTTACTGCAGAGCACATTAACAAATGCTGAATTAGAGAAAACCACAAAAACCAAACAGCATGATATTTTCAGGAAACACTAATCATGACAATGGGACTTGAATTCAAATGAATTCAAGCTTTTCTTAAATATGTGCATTTGATCTTTAAAGACCACCTCCTTAGTTTTGGTTACTTCAGAGTGGGGAGTAAGGCACTCCATGGGCACTGATGTAGGCCATGTATCGTACCCTCAAAGGTTCTGGATTTTACTTCAGCTAAGGTTATCTGCATGTAGTCTTCACCTGGTCTATTACTTTAGGCCTGTTTTAAAGCATCTTTATCAGCCTGGTACTGTGTGTACTTATAAGCCTTCTGGCTTGTCTGTCTTTCGGCTCCATGGAGCTGCGCACTCACTTTCATTTTTATATTTTAAATATAAACAGAATTAAAGCTATTTATTTGTTCTTTTACCTAATGTGTGCTGGTATTAGTGAATGAACTAACCCCATTCCTCCTCTCAAGAAAATTTTTAGTCTTCACCCACCCTGGCCTGGCTTGGAGATGTAGCCTCTGGTAAGTTACAGCCTATTGGCGAGAACATTCTGCACTACAATAAATTATATCTGCCTGAAAAGTAAGGCCTTGTTTTCTTGCTTTTGTGGCAGGCCTTATGCCTAGAAGGATTCTGGATTGAACCCACCCAGATCACCATCAGGACCCCTAGACATAAAAGGGGAGTGAGGGGTGGTTATAAATGTGGGGGCTCATCCAGGATGGTGTTTCAGGGTTGAGGGATTATGTGAAGACTGAATGAAGTAAGGGTCCTGCTGCTGCAGTAGGCCTGTATATTGGTAGTGTGTCACTGTGGACCACCATTGTTGGGTCTTGTCCTCTGACAAGAGAAGGTGCATGGCAGTTAAGAGGAGTGGTCAGGTGGGAAAAAGCAATGTCACTGATCAGCCTTGGCTCCAGCTATGTGAGAAATGAGAATTGAAGACACCATTTTCTCCTTGAGCTCATGGTGGAAAGACGTAATCTGTGAGAAGGCGAACCCAAAAGCAGTTATGGCTGAGAAGTTTCCCTCTGATGAGCCCCAGGCCATCATCCCAGTCTCCTTGTTATCCTGGCTGTGGAAGTCAGCAGGAAGAGGAATGGCGGAGGAGAAATGTGTGCATTGTGGATTTCAAGGAGAGGGAATAATTCATTTGCCCTTGTGCTGTTTGTTCCAGATAGCCTGCTACAGGAATATTTGAAGGTAACCCCTACACATATGCCTGGTCTATCCTGCTGTGACATCAGTGGGCACAGCATCATTGGTATCCCAGGGGAGCCTGGATGTATTTAAGGAAGTTAAACCATCTGGTTCTGTGGAGGTAACAAGGCCACCTGCTTCCCTGGTGAAGACAAGTAAAGGGGCTCCTGATGTAACAGTGGAGGCCATAGAAGAGGACACTAGTGAGGGTGCTGTGGAGCACAGCCATCTGCCCGGTCACATGGTGCCACCACCATTGACTATCCTGTTGGCAGAGGGAAAGGTAGGGGATGGGGACTTCTATCTGGTCACCCCTCAGGGACAAGGGGGTTGGCCGCAAGTCCTCTACCTGGCAAAGGTGGCTCTTTAGGTGCCCCATGTGAAGAGTGTTCCTATCTCAGTACTCCATGCCAGCCAAACGTGGAAGAACAGGACAGTGGGGTTGTGTGGGAGGTGCAGCTGTGCTGCCTCCTGGGCAAGTTCCTAAAGTCAATCACTTTCCTGACCAGAAGGTATACTGAGCCATCCCTCAGCCCTATGTACGCCCTACTCTAAAATTGCCAGACAGCACCCCATGCCTTCTGGCGCTGTGTTTGTTTGCTAAATTCTTACAATATAGTTTACTATTAGGTGCAATAGATGTGCAATTTCCTAGTAACAGACATATTATTAATTTCAACTGCCCATCTTAGTCTGTCATGAAGTGCCTGTAAGTGGTTTCAGGATTTACCTGCATGTCATTATAATTTGTCTGTGTTATTCATTTATATTGGCAACCACCATTTTGTGCTTTGTATGTTGTAAATGGAAAACTCAGTAAAAATATTAACAGTGAAAGAAACATAGCTAGCTCTGTCAGCAGCCAGGTAGAGTGTTTTCCGCACAGCATACCTACAAACATTGGGAAAACAATCTTCTAATTAACCAAAAGGAGAAGTACTTTAGCTATAAAAGGAAATGGTTGACTGCTTTTAAAAAGTAATAGTAGTTTTATACAGTACATTAGCTCCTTAAATCCTAAAAACAGAACAGAACAGAATTCTTCCTCTGCAAGGACTCAGAGCAACATTAATATGCATTGGATTGGTATGGAAAGCATGGGACAACAGGACTATCAGGGACTAACAGCCCTTACTGTCCATCTGTTACTCAGGGATAGATGAGGGCAGCCAAGGCTCCACATAATGCCTTCACACCTTCTTACATGGCAGCATTGTGAAGAGCCACTAGTGGACACATAATGACATGCAAATGGCTCATTAGTGCTTTGCATGCCATGTGGTCATTAGCATGCCAGCTGCAGAATATGACCCCAAGGAGAAAAGGTGCTAGACTGTTTGGGACATTCTTTCTCCCTTTGATAATATGAATAACTTAGCTGCAGGGGGCTGTGTTACCACTACACATAATCACTGTACGTGGCACTAACACTACTTCATATTCAGTAAACAACACACATCGATCAGGGTGTGCTGCCTTCCAGAATATGACTTCCTTGTCACCATGAAGTATGTCACATATTCTGCTAATGACTACATGAAACACATGGCCTGCTTTGGCTTTTAGGCCTTTGTATTGCACAAGCACTAAATCTTGAAGTGAATTATGGCCTTGGCAAACATGTACAGTTAAACTAAACCATTGACACTGTATGTAACATCACTAGACATTTATATTGCTCCACAAAACGCACTTAGTTCCTTCACTATTACCAGCAGAAACACAGTGTTACTCAGAACTGCTTAATTAAGGATGTTTCCACAAGGTTAAATTCTGTGTCAGAATTTCAAATGTTCATCAAGCAACCACCTTGTGTCAAATCTAGGTGTGCCAAATACCTTGCACAGTATTTTGCAAGAAAAGCATTGTCTGGGCAAAGTCCCCTAAAATGATGCAAGAGGACTGCTGCATCAAAAATATGATACATGGAGTGAGATGGAGCAAAAAGATGCAAGTTGAGTCAAGAATATGCTGCATTGAGTGAGATGGGACAAAAATGATACAAGCTGAGTCAAAAATACGATTCATGGGACAAAAAATGATGCAAGCTGAGTCAAATGTCATGGCAGATGAAATGGCCTCTGGAAGCAATATTTTACATGCTGCCTTACAATATGTACAATGCTGGACTCTTGCAGCAGAATGCCATTCATAATACCATAGTAAGATCTGCTCACCTTCTGTGTGGCTCTGTATAAGCTCATGTCAGTTGGATGAGCTGAGGCCAGTCTAACAGTGGCATGCAACTTTGGTGCACTGTTGACAGTTTCCACCTTAAAAAATTAAAAAAAGGGGATGGTGCATCATTATTTTGATGCAAGCACTGTTGCAATATGGCACACCCATTTTTTTGATGCAAGCCACTTTGGCACAGTTAGTTATGCTATAAAAGCAAGCAGCATTAGAAAAGTGGAATTGACACATGTTTTGATGCAACTTGTTCCTTGCATCATCCCTTTCTAGTGCAAGCACCTTGCATCATTCTCTGACCTTTGAAAATCTAACACTCTGTCTTTTACATGTCGGAGAAACTTGTATAACTAAAACCTCTGGTCTGGACTATAGTATTCAATGAGGTAGCCTGAAGGCGATATCTGTTATGTGTGAAGTGTCATGTTCTGCAGAAACTTGTTCCATATCTGTGATCACATGAACAAGGCACTAAAGATTTCAGTGCTGAATCAGCGATCCATAACTGCTCCCCACCAGTAGACACTTCTGGAAATGAGCTTATTCAGCTCAATACATATGTCCTGGTAAATTTTTTGAAATAAATAAATTAGCATGGTCACTTCCATGGTGACTCTACTTAAAAGTCACACACACTGTAATTTAAATTTTTTGCTGAAACCCAACAAAGTTAGGCTGGTGGTGGTTTTACTGTGGGAACTACTGGCAACTGGGCAAGAATGACTGCAATGATGCTGGAGGTAGAGCAGGTGGTTACACCTCTAGTACATCTGAGTCATCTCAGCAACAGCATGGTGCAGTACTTTTTAAATAAGTGAAAGAAATATTTCTGACACACCTTGCAGCTAAGTTTGCCAGTGTTGGAACAAACAAGCTACTGTATGCAGCATGGCAATAAGACCGTACAAAAAAAAGTATTTGTTCCCCTTGGACACCTAGGCCCAGATATTCAAACTGCACCAGGCTGTGGTGCAAACCTGGGAGCAGCTCAACTTGGCTGTGCTGGGGTGTAGACTGGGTGATATTCAACAGAGCTGTGCCATGGCTCAGCATCTTTGAATGTCGCACCTTGGCCACCCGCAGTGTGCATGGCGTAGTGGCACTGCGCCAGCACCAGTGGCCAGAGTGGAGCATGTGGATGCGCTATCACAAGTTCCATTGCGCAAGGCGCAGCACCCTCAATATTCAACAGCTGACATGCAAATGAGGTAATAATGTATGCAAGGTGCACATGGGGCAATTTGTATGTCATTATGGCCCCATTTGCAGGCAGGTGCACCGATCCCTGATGACTTGCTCCTGGCGCCTTGCCAAGCAACAGCCATCAGGGACCGACGCCCCCTGCAGCGTGACAATGTGCCCCACAGCCTGATCGCGGGCTGCAGTACAAAACAGAATAATCATTGTATCCCTGGTGGTCCAGTGGACTGCCCGATTGTGGGCTAAGTAAATAGAAGATTAATCATGTTATCCCTGGTGGTCCAGTGGACCGCTGCCCACCTGACCGTGGGCTTCAGTAGAATAAAATGAGATCCCCAAAATCCCTGGTTGTACAGTGGACCGCTGCCCACCCAATTGTGGGTTTCTGTGAATTAAAATAGATCCCCGGCCCGGTGGCGCTGAGGGTTGAGGCGCTAGACGCCACACCTCGTACCACGCCGGCGACCCGGGTTCGGGACGGACTCGGGTCGATCGGGGGTCAGCCGAGGAGAGGGAGGATTGAGCATTCCAATGGATGCTCTCCTCCCTGGATTCTCAACCCTGAGAATGCGGTGGGAGCACCGCGCTCAGGGGGTTGAGGTCTGCTACCGAGTCCGGGAGGGGGACGTCGTTAGCGCTTGAGGGAGGCGGCCCAGCATCGCCGCCCCTCTAGGACGATTTGACCTTGTGTGCCAGCATCCCAGGGGCAGGGAAGTGGGGAGAAAAGCGGAAAATGGTAGTCCTCTGTGTCCCTAGATGAAGACTGCCCCATCCAGAGAGTCCACCCAGGACAGACCCCGCTGTGCAGGAGAAGGAGAGGTAATGGCACTCTAGGGGCAGATCCTGAAAGGGGGGCTGCGGGGATATGTGCAGTCGGAAGGAGGGGGACACCGGGGACAGGAAGGAGAATAAAGAAATAAAGCAAAAAAAAAATAGATCCCCAATATCCCTGGTGGTCCAGTGAACCACTGCCCGCCTGATCACGGGCTTCTGTGAATTAACATAGATCCCCAATATCCCTGGTGGTCCAGTGGACCACCACCCACCCAATCGCGGGCTTCTGTGAATTAAAAAAGATCCCTAATATCCCTGGTGATCCAATTGGACCTGACTGCCCGATCATGGGCTGAAGTAGAATAAAAAGAAATCCATCATCCCTGGTGGTCCAGTGGAACCCTCTGCCCACCTGCCCCGCTCCCCCACCGGTCAGCGGTGGGCGGCAGCACCCCACCCTCCTGCCGCCCCACCGCCCACTGACTGACACCGTCTGCAGGCTGTACACCCACTGGTCCACAGCGTGAGCCAATGGGCGTGTAGTCCATACTGTACTACTCATTCAGATATGTGAATGGATCCCATTCACATATCTAAATGTGTAGTAAGGAATGGGCTGCATGCCCATGGCTCATGCTGTGGACCAATGGGCGTGCAGCCCTACCGATGGTGTCAGTTGGTGGGCGGCGGGGCAGCAGGCGGGTGGGGTGCTGCTGCTCGCCGCTGACTGGGGGGAGAATGGCAGTGGGGATCAGTGGGCGGGGGGTCCACTGGACCACCAGGGATGTTGGTTTTCTTCTTATTCTACTTCAGCCCACGATCGGGCAGTCAGGTCCACTGGACCACTAGGGATATTAGGGATCTTTTTTAATTCACAGAAGCCCGCGATCGGGCGGACAGGTCCACTGGACCACCAGAGATTTTGGGGATCTCCATTTCTACTGATGCCCGCAATCGGGCATGGGGGGGACCACCACAGAGGTGCAGTCAGAGCTCGGGTGGCCACCCACAGGTGGTGGCTGCCATGTTGCGCCCTGCAATACGGCAGCTCACCTGTGGGTGGCCATCTGTTGTTTCTTTTTTGATCAGCTTTGTGCTGGTGCAGGTAGGGGTTGCGCATGCATGGCTCCACACATCCCAGGCTGAATATCGGGCTGTGCAGAGTATGCATGGGCTCACCCCCCCCACCTGTGCCTGCATACATCACTGATGCACTCCGGCGCATCAGGATTTGTGCGACGCACTTTTCCCATTTGAATATCGTGCCGGGGCGCATCAGTGGGTTGCGCATGGTGCAAAACTGTTGCGCCATGTGCAACCCTTTTGAATATCTGGGCCACAGAGTATATGAAATGGAAGGTGTTGCAGACACTTATGACTAAGCAGCAAGGACATCTTGAACAAAAACAAGGCAAGAATGTGCATACATAACCTTTTTGTACAAGTACAAATGTTTTTATTGTTCAACATGAAATGTCTTTACAATTTAAAAAGATTGAAACATTTAACATGCTGACATGGACACAAGCACATACAATAAATATTTAATATCCAAATTCAGATATCCTACCCCATCACTTGTGGGAAGACAGTAAAGTAACCCTACCGGGTTAGAATAGTGACTCCTGAACAGCACCCTCTAAACCACACTGTCAGGATCACTTACTGTCTGAATAGCGACAGGGGTAGAATAGCATATGTCAACTACCGCTACCCCGTAGCTATTCAGGCAATAGTTAGGGTGGACAAATGCAAGCAAAGTGCATTACTGGCCAAGCTGCTCCCATGGTAGAGTGCATTAAGGCAACAGTAGCTCAGCCAGCACAGACCGGGAGACCAGGGTTCTGTTCCTGGTCTCCAGACATAACAATTTCTAATTTTCCCTACTAAAAGTGGGCAGTTTTTTTTTAACACATGAAAAAAACATCCCCCACCCCAAGTTTCTCCTTTCCCTCTGAGATCTGTGCCCCACTCAGAGTTGGTTATCTAAGTTACAGGGAGTGCAGGTTGGGTGTGACAGAGGCCCCCGCAAAATAAAAGTGTTTAAATGTGCATTTTAGGAATAGTAGCAGTCGTCCATGTGGTTTAGGATCACCACCATTGAGGCTGTTTTTATTTTCGATGTTCTTTCCTGGCACTGTTATTGACAGCACTGCTTAAACAGTGCTGTTCTTTATGGCACTCATGCATAATGCGCTGTTGTAACCTGGTGCCGAAAGTAACAGAGTTGACTAGTTTTGATGCTCCAGCATTTAAAAATGGACACAGGCACAGTAAATCTAATACTGAGTGCAGGTATCTTTCCCTACAGCCTATATGAAAGCTAATTTCGAACATGTAAATTAAATATTTTCTTTCACAATTCCAAAGTCACAGCCCATTCCTTATAAAATTAATTTATAATTACAATGTAAGCTTATCTTGGTAATCCATAGTTTAAAAACAGACACAAGTGCATAAAAAATTATTTTATAACCATGTTCAAATGTTCTACCCTGTTGCTTATAGGAAAGAGAATATAATAAACAGTTTTAGCTAATTTTGGAAATCCAAAATTTAATTAGCACAACAAAGGGTTCAGATCTAGTTACCTACACACACCAAGGTGCATTTTATTCTCTCATCCACCCAATGTGCTTAATGCCACATAAATCCTGAGGGCGAAGGGCATCGCAAACCAAGGGTGTGCATAAAATCCTCATTTAAACACTCCCTCATGTTTTATTTTTTACATTTACTGGTTCTTGAAATCATGCCTCCACTACATAAGTTACTACCACTTTGGTTCATTGCAGTAAATGACTGCAGTCCCCCCTCAAAGAATTGTGCAATCTCCTACCAAACACATGCAACTTACCCCAAAATGCAAAACCTGTCTTTTTTTTTTTTCAACAGTGATCACACTGACCTCCGAACCATAAAAACTCTTTTTATTTTTTTTTTTTGGAAGGTAATGCTTGTAGTTCAGTGGGCAAGCAGCTAGTCACGTCCCCTTCCTGTGCTATATAAGCAGTTCCTCTGAGCTTCTCTCTCAAGCACTTTTTCTTTGCAGCTGGAGGCTCTGTTGGTCTGTCTTTTGCTGCTGGCAGCCCCTCCCCCCCACCTTGCTGTTTTGACTTCTGCTTGTTTCTGCTGGACTTTTATCTGTTGTCCTGCATTTGGTTTGTATTTTGCCTCCGGCTGTGTGCTTCTTTGTGTTGTTTGTTCCCTGTTCCTTTGTGTGTGTGTGTCTTTTGTTTTGCCTTCTTTTTGGGGGCTTCTGTTTCTAACCTCCTTGTATATTACTAATTCAGAGCTCTTTCTACTTGCTCCCATTTACTCACAATGCAACTGCAATCATTATCTGTGTCTTTCATCTCATACCACATAACTGCTCTCCATGGTATGTACAGTAACTTAATTGTTATCACCTGGTTCAGGCTCACTCTGAACCCTACCCCATGTAGTTAAATCCTGCTTCCTCAACTCATACCACATACCTTGTTACTGTTGTTTCACTGCACTGACTGGCAATAGCTGCTTCAGAGCATTGCCTCTCTCCAATCTATGTTCATTGAATCCTACTACTCATAGTTACTCAATACAGATGCTGCTCTTTATGTTTGTACATTGCTATTATGCTCTGAAGGTCAGTTAAGCTACCATTGATGCTCTAGACTAGTTTTATTATCTGCATGTGGGTCTCGGCACCTTCTATCACTTTCTTGTTTTTCCTACGGCGGGGACTTGGAGGTGTTGGGGAAGTTGTGGCCCCATGTGGCACACTTAACTGTATGTTCTAATCCTGCCTCCAATGCCAAAAATCCTCAGAGTATTTGTCGTCTTTCATTGACTTCCTTGAATGCCTGGCTGGCTTGCTCCGTTATTCATATCTGCTGCTTTTCTGACCTACGTGCAGGCCCAACCATTGCTATGCTGCTTTACATACCTTTGTGCAGGTCTGACCATTACTAATCTGCCTTACTGACCTACATACAGGTCCACTCATTGTTTATACAATCATTGCTCAATGCTCAGTACTACCATATAACCTACGTAAGGTTCCAGCACTCAATGCTCATTCAGCTCCTCCTCAGCTTTCTGGGGCATGCTAGCCATACCATTCTGGTGGAGAACCTCCCTACAGCCAATAGTCTTGCTCTGTATTTCTAAGTCCACATCTTGAGCATGCCTGGCTTGGAGTTGGGTCCTTCTCACCTGGACCATAGCTGAGAATGTCCTCGCTCTGGGCCTGGCTTTAGCTGTTTGAGAGTCGATGGCAGCTCCTGGTGTAGAATTTAAGATTGGCCATGAAGGGTGGTTACAGTGATCTCCTTTGGCTCTAGTATTCTACTAGCAAGACACCTTCACCGCATTCTCCCTACAACTGCCTCTGGTTCACGTGACTTGTTTTTAGGGTGAGTAGGTCAGGTGAGTGACTCAGCAGTCATTGTTCTCCATCTCCCACCTTGCTTGCCCCCGATGTTTCAGAGTACTCTCACAACCTCACACAGTGTTCCTGTTAGAGGGGTTGAGTGAGAACTTTCCTCTAAATTGGAATATTTTCCACCCCTCTTTTATTGGGTTTCCAAATTGCAGCATCAGTGCTGTCACAAAATAGATATCCCAAGCCCGGAGGAAAGGTGACCTAGGCTGTGGATTCACAGAGATTTCCTCCTCAAGGGTTTTTTTCTCCCCTCTGTGCCTCAGGTCATAACCGTTAGTTAGCCATAGTTAGTGTTCCCTAATTCCTTTAGGTTGGGTCCTCTGTTGGATGGATGTGAATGTGTTCCTACTTCTTGTTCCTTCTTTCCTTAGGAGCCCCCCCTCAATCTCCAGTGCAACCCATCATACTCATGCCATTGCTAACCTGCACACCTCATTATGTTATCAAGCTGCCTGATGCCTTATCTACTACTATGCCTCACAGCTATTGATTGATAACATGCTTCAAACTACTACGTTTCTTTTTGGGGATCCTTCCTAAGGTTCCTTTAGCCAAGGGAATCGTCCCTCACCACCTCTAGGGGCGGAACCCTCTTCAAGGGTTCCTTGCCTTTGGTACCCCAACAAGGTGGTAATGCCTCTGGAATAGAGAGTGCTAATGGCCAAAACCAAGTAACACAGTTGCACAAGCATGACATCATACTGGCTGCTTAGGCCACACTGAATTGGAAGGCTATGCCTGTAGTTCAGTGAACAAGCAGTCAGCCACTCCCCCTACCTGTGATATATAAGCAGTTCCTCTGAGCCTCTATCTCAAGCACATTTTCTTTGCTCCACCATTCTCCCCTATTCCTCCAGTGGCATAGCCTTTCTCCTTGGGATACTTCCTAAGGTGCCTTTAACCAAAGGAATCATCCCGCAGCACATCTAGGGGTGGAACCCTCTTTGAGGGTTCCTTGCCTTTGGTACCCCTACAGGGTGGTAATTCCTCTGGAATAGAGAGTGCAAATGGCCAAAATCAAGTAACACAGTTGCACATGCATAACATCATACTGGCTGCATAGGCCACTGAATAATAGTGAAGCAGAGCAACCCCACTACTACAAAAGAGTGGCTGTTGTTATGCGTGGCAGTATGTTGCCACACTGACTCCACCAGTCAGTCACCAAGCACAGAAGCTTTCATCTTTATAACAAAGAGCATCAGCCACTGCCTCCCTTAGCACTCTGCCCCTCCAAAACCACCAAATGCCCCCCTCAACACACAGTTCACTTCAGAGTCAATGCTATTCAGTCCTCAGTTCCTTCAGGTTCATCCTGAGAGCCAAAGTCTGTTTTTAATTTTGTAATTAAGGTGCCAGCTTCCCAAGGGTCAACAAACAGGTATTGCTTGTCTGCGTACATTAATTTGAGCCAAACTGGAAATTGGAGGTCTCCCACAGGGACCAGAAAGTTATCCTTAGAGCATCAAAGGACTTCCTCTGGTCATTGTAGGCAAAGATCATAGCTAGAATGAAAGGCAATTTTCAGCAATCATCTAGGATGATTGGACCTGAATTCTGGGCCACAGTCAGATCCGAATGCCATTCATTCAGGGCAGCAATGGTGATCAGGAAAGTGAAGGATCCAGGTACCTGTTCCCTGTGCTTTTAATATAATGGTCCATACTTGGCCCTTTAATATTTCATTTATTTGTTAATTCATTGCCTTATTTTAAATATTCTGAATCTTTGTTGTATGCTGATGATTTGATTATTTATTTTTCTGATGTAAGTGTGTGTAATGTTTCTAAATATTTAGAATGCAATTTTCATTCTGCTTTGTAATTGTTTTTTGTCTAATTCCTTGATTCTCAACTGTAAGAAAATGAAATCTATGATTTTTGGTTCTCATGGGAAAATGAGTTCTTTGTCCCCCTTGCATTTAAGGGATCATTTTGGTAATCCCATTGAGCAGGTGTCTCAATTTAAGTACTCGGGTGTGTTATTGGATTTTAGGTTGTCTTTTTCAGAACATGTTAAAATGGTTTGCAGGACAATAAATCAAAAATTTGGAATAATACATAAATCGTTATTTTTTTGGAAACTCTGAAAATTATTGCAAATTGGTCTTTTTTGCCACATTTTGACTATGCTACAAGTCTGGTTTCTTCAATTGCAGGTCAAAAACTCTCACAGTCTTTTTTGTTGCATGTAATAATATCTGTCATTTTTGTTTATTAGCACCAACCCATACTCATCATTGCATTTTTTATGTTTCTATTGGTTGGCTTTCTCCTTCTTTGCACATTCAGTATGTTTTTGGTTGTTTGGTATTTAAAGTATTTTTTCTGTTTTTGAGCCCCTTTCAGATTTAATAATGAGAAGGTCAATGCTTCCTAGCTTGAGCTCATCTAAAGAAACATAGAAACTGACAGCAGAAGGGACTGCAAGATCCATTTTGTCTGCCCGATATGGATAACTACTGCACCTTCTATCCTTTCTGTGAAATGATACCTTTATGCCTGTCCCAGGTGTTTTTGAAGATGTTTACCATTTTGGCCCCCACCACTTCCCGGGACAGGCAATTCCATGGGTTGATCACCCTCTCAGTGAAGAACTTGCTAACATTGATCCTGAATTGTCTTCCCTTGAGCCTCATATTGTGTCCTCTAGTTCTGATGCTTTTCTTCTCCTGAATGAGCTCCTGTATCCCTACCTTATTTATACCCTTGATATACTTGAATGTCTCAATCATGCCCCCCCGCTCCAGGAAGTACATCTTGAGCTCCCTCAGCCTATCCTCATATGCCATTTTATGCACAGCCTGTATCATTTTTGTGGCTCTTCTCTGCACCTTCTCAGTCCTATCAATGTCATTTCTAAGGTACAGTCTCCAGAACTGTACGCGGTACTCCAGGTGGGGGAACACCAGTGCCCTGTAAAGTGGCAGCACTGCCTCCCTTCTGTGACTTGTGATTCCCCTCCCTAAGCAGCCCAACACTGGCCTTTGGAGCCACCTTTTTGCACTGCCTCCCCACCTTTTAGTCATCTGATATAATGACTCCTAAGCCACACTCCTGGTTGATGCATGCCAGCTGCTCCCCTCCCAGGTAGTATCCCACCTTGGGTTTCCTTTGCCTAAGTGCATAACCTTGCACTTTTTGGCATTGAACTTCATCTTCCAGCATCTGACCACTCCACAAGTTTCCTCAGGTCTGATTCCATGCTCGTGACTCCTTCTGAGGAGTCCACTCTGTTGCAGATCTTGGTGTCATCTGCAAACATACACACCTTCCTTTCCAATCCATTACCAATGTCAGCTATGAACACACTGAAGAGTAGGGGCCCCAGCACTGACCCCTGTGGTACTCCACTAGTCACTTCACTTTCCATCGATAACACTCCATTTACCTGGACCTGTTGTATTTTTCCCTTTAGCTTGTTGCTTACCCAACCCATCACTTCCTTACCTATGCCAATGTGGTCCAGTTTCTTTACCAACCTTCTGTGTGGGACCAAGTCAAAGTCCAGATGGACAACATCCACCACTCCCCATTGGTCCACTGCCTTCATTACTCAGTCAAAAAAATCAACCAGGTTTGTCTGGCATAACCTTCCAGCCATGAAACCATGATGTTTTGGGTCTTGTTGCCTGCTGGATTCCAGACGTGCTACTATTCTTTGCTTGAGCAGTGTCTCCATCAGTTTTCCTACCACCGATGTGAGGCTCTCCAAACTGTAATTTCCAGCCTCCTCCCTGTTCTCTGATTTATGAAGTGGGACTACTGTTGGCCTCTTCCAGTCTTCCAGCACTGTCCCACTTTCCAGTGATTTGGTGAAGAGATCCACCAGGGGCTCAGATATCACACTCCCCAGTTCCTTGAGAACTCTTGGGTGAATCTCATCTGGCCCCATGGCTTGTCCACCTTTAATTTATTTAGGGCTTCCAAGACTTGTCCCTCCATGAAGGGGCTTGCGTCTACACCTGGTCTCTGGGTGCAACTGCTTTGCAGGTTTAGGCCATCTCTTGTGTTCCCCCTAGTGAACATGGAACAGAAATATTTATTTTGGACTTCTGCCTTCTCTCTCTGTCCTTCTCTACCAGTCCCTCTCCTGAAACTGCTGGCCTTGCTATTCCTCCTTTAGTCTTTCTCCTTTCTCTTATGTATCTAAAAAGGACTTTGTCTCCCCTTCTAATACCCAGTGCTATCCTTAGCTCAGTGTGAGCTTTAGCTTTTCCTATTACTTTTCCTGCTTCCCTCTGTGCAGCTATGTAAGTTTCCCTGTCTTTAACCTTGTTTAATGCCTTATATGCCTTGTAGTCCTTTCTTTTCTCCCTTACTATAGTAGCCACCACCTTGAAGAACCAGAGAGGTTTTCTTCTCTTATTTGCCTTGCTGATCCTCCAAGCACACTGCTCTGTTACCTCCCTGATAGCTTCCTTGAGGTTTTCAACATCCCCCCATGCTTGAGTTTCTCTGCTGGGATGGTTCTTATTTTGGAAAAGTCTGCCTTTCTGAAGTCCAAAATTCTGATCTTGGAATGACTGGTATCCATAGCTGCACTGATTTGGAAACTGACCATATGATGGTTGCTGTTGCCAAGATGGCACCCTACCTTGACCCTTTCTACCCTAACACTGTTGGTCAGAACCAAGTCCAAGACAGCTCCAATCTCTGGTTGGTGAATCAACAAGTTTCGTCAGCCCTGTCCCCTGTAGGGCCATTACAAATTCCCTGCCTCTTGTTGTTGATGCTGTCTGAGAACCCCAGTTAATGTCTGATAAGTTAGAGTCCCCTACTATAATTGCCTCACCCTTGTCCACCATTTTATGTATCATCTACAATGTTTCTTTCTCCCCATTGTCCCCCTGCGATGGGGGCCTGTAGATAATCTGTAACCTAATATCTACCCCATTCCCTCTCAGTTGTTACCCACAGTGCCTCAGTGTCACCTAGGGTCCCCTCAATTTCTGTTATTTTGATTTCCTCCCAGATGTACAATGCTACCCCCTCCATTTTTCCCCTTTCTGTCCCTCCTGTACATGTTGAATCTAGGAATGGCCATGTCCCATCCATAGCTTGCTGTATACCAAGTTTCCATCACATCCACTAAATCTAGTCCATCCTCTGCTATAGTGGCAGTGAGGTCAGGGTATTGTTAGCCAGGCTTTTGACATTAGTTACCCTTCCCTTCCATGTGCAACCCTCTTTCTTTTTACAAGCATGATTTCTCTCTGAAGCCCTCCTTTCTGTACTTTCTGTGATGGAACTCCTTGGCTTCAGATCACTTAAATTACCTGTTTCCCATAATGCTTCTGTCTTCCTTGGAGTAGTTTTCTATTCTTCCTTCCCTGTGTCTATAGTGTACTTTATGTTCCTAATGTATTTGGAATATCTTTGTGTGAGATTTTACAATTCGTGTCATACGTGCTGCTTGTGATGCAGTTTCCTGGCTCTGACCAAATAATCTTTGATGGGGAAGGGGTATCTGTCAGATCATATGACATGCTGGATGCAGGTGCTCCTTCTGCACCTAAATAGTTTAAACAGCTGATAAAGAAGTTGAACTTTTGACCAAGAGCTTGTGTCCTCTAATTTGAAAGGTGCAGGCCATTGAATCTAAAGAAATCCTTTTCCTAGAAGTGGGGTTGTGTTAGCTGAAAGGTTACATAAATCTAAGGCTAGTGTTCTTGTTTTTTCTGTTGCTGCTCCTCAATTCTGGAACAGTCATTCTTACACTTTTCAGTCTGCTTCCTATTTTTATAGTTTAAAAATACTTTTTTAAACTCTTCATAGTTTATAATTGTGAGTCTAACTTTGGCTAACTGTATTTTGTTTGTATTGTTAAAATTCTTCTGTGTTTCTGTATTATTATTGTAACTTTGTCTGGGTTGACCTGAATAAGAACCCTTTGTTCTTTCCTGGTTACTAAAAAGAAATTAAATAAATAAATAATGATTCTATACCCTCTATAGACATTGGGTAATGGTTCCATATGCAACATTTCTTCTATCCCTTTTTCTGCAAGCACAACCATTTCTACTCCCTTCAGCATCTCTGGTAGCCCCAATACTCTGATATTAGAGGCCCTCATCTGATTTTTGAGGGCCTCTAGTCTGAATCACAAACAGTTATTCTCCTTTATCCAGCCAGATGTTGTTCATAAGGCCTGCACAGCAGCTTCTGCCACATCTTTTGCTTCAGATAGGGCTGTTTGTGCTTGTGTCTCACATTCTTTGAGACATGAGTGAAAGTCTTGCACTTTGTCATCTGAGGTCACTACCTAAAGATACAGCATTTTAATAGTGTGTAGAACATCTGTGAGTGTAGGCTCATGATCAAAGGAGTCACCAGTTACTGGCACCTTCAGTGCTCTGGTAGGCCTGATCCCCTGCTGTCCCTTCCTGGTGTCACCACGAGGGTTGTTTCAAGTTCACTATATCAGTACTCCAACACTTGCCAAATTGCACAGTCATATTCAACCATAAAACATAAATACCAAATGTTTAAATAAAACTTACCAGTTGAGAACTACTTGGAATTATGCCCAATAAAAATGGTAGAAAGTTCTGTCCCCTCAAAACCACTCAGAAATTCTGAAGAAAGACTTTTTGATCTGATAGAGGAGTAACCAAAGCAGGCTTATCAAGCAAAGTCACGGACTAGCATAAACTGTAATCCAATCAAATTGTGGCAAGACAGGAAAGTCATTTGGCCTGGGCTTGTAAGAGTTGCTTTGATTTTTCTTGGATGCTGCCAACATCAATTGCTTCAGAATGATATTAAATACAATTGTGGATATTGCCTAAGCACATCACTCAAGGCGAGAGCCTTAGAATATTCAGTTCTTACCCTTTCTCAAGCTAAGTTTAAGAAGGATCAACTTTAAATAGCAGCAGTGTAACTCTTTCATCTGGTGATTCTTCAACAACTTTCACATTGTCATCATCAAAAAGCTCAATATGATTAGGTGTGCCACTGACTAAACAGAATCAGCGTCAGTTAAATACATCCTGCCACTCCACCACCCACAATGGGACAACAATGGGTTGAGTGGCCTGACAGGTTGCACACCAGCATGCATTGTTCTCCAGTTTGTCCCCTACTGAGTAATTAACTACTGCAGCTTTTGCTGCTAACATACAGTGTTTGCATTCAAAATAAGTTCAATTAATATTAGAAAAAAATTGAAGCATAAAATGTAAGAAAAAAGTAAACAATTCTTTCTTTGGTAACCAGATTTTTATTCTTTGATATTTGGGTAGGGCCACTAGGCAGTAGTGCCTGTTTTCATTGGCAACCCAGGAGAACTGGGGTGGTTAAGTGACTTGCTAAGAGTGACATAGCATGCAAGTGGAGGTTGTGAGAATCAGCCCCATGTCTGCTGGATGCATGAATATCATTCACATTTATTTTTTATGTTTTTTGTTTTTAAATTTGTTTGTAAGGTGGTATTAAATAATTTAAAAATCTATGGAGTCTGAGAGAATATTAATATCTGGCATGGAAGTAAAGCAGAGAATACAGGAGGGTTTATGCCTTGAGATCAGTAATGAATAGTCACTATTACAGTGGCTCGCACTGGGCTGTTGCTGTCTTAATGGGTTTTGCAGGTCCTGTCACAACACCACAAATATGTTTGTGGTTGTATTGGTCCTTGCAGAACAAGTTACATGAATTAGGTCATTTGATTCCTTTTATTGGACAAAGATGACAGAAAGACCTTAAGCTTTTAACCTCCAACAGAGGTCTTCTTCAGAAGAAATGCAATAAAAAAAAATAATAATGCTCAGCAGATGAATGCCACCCAAACCGGCCACAGCTAAGGTACAGTCATTTATGTTCATTGCTGATCTCAATGCATTTTACCTGCCTAGTTGTAGTCTGCTATACATGATGTCAATTACTGCAGTGGAAACCATTGAGGTTTGGCTGAATTCTCAAGCCAAACCAAACACATGGGCACCAACTTTGAAGTGAACAGAAGTTGCCAATGGATGAATGACCCACATCTCTTACCCTTAATGTGGAGGTGTGGGAGGCATAAGGGGGTTTATCAAGTAAGACAGAGCTAGTTCTACTGGCATATTAGGCAGTACTGTACTATATAAAAAAATCAAAATTAAGCTAATTTTAAATAAACTACTTTTATTTTCTTATACTATCTTAGAATTACATTTTATAAGCACAATAACACATTACAAGACATACATAGAGCTAATTCCCACACTCTTTCCAAGAGCTCAAAGACCATCAGCTGCATGTCTTACCTCACAGCTAGAGATGTTGGGAAATTTTAATTCAAGGTTGAAGATGGGTGAAGCCATGTAACTTTGCACTTCTGAAAGCTTCATGAGGTCCCCCAGCCTCCCACTAACTTCACTCACATTTTTCTTTTCTTTTCTTTGTTTTAAACCACAATTAAATCATCCTCTGAATCATGTTGCCAACCCCATTGCACAATGCCATATGTTTCCAGATACTATCCCACACCAATCTCTCATTACCCTCCACCCCTCTGAACCTGGCATACTACCTACTGAAGTGAAATAAAAAAATCACACTTTTTGGTGACTTTCACTGCTAGATTTGCTGCAATTTGCCACTTTACAGTGAATTTTTACCACAGTTAGATTCAAACATTCACCATAAAGGCAAACTGTGGTAAATTTCCATAGTAGAATTTGATGTAAAGTGTAAATTGTATTGAATTTGCATAGTGTGTACTATGCAAATATTCTATGTAGTGCATAGTATGCAAATTCACTTCAATTCCTGAGCAAATTGTGGATTCACAACACACCTAACCCAGCAAGGTGATGTGGCGGCTAAAAAGTCTGGTCAGGTTTAGGACCAGGATTACCATGCATTATGTAAGGAATAATTCACAGTTAGGTGTGTGGCAATATTGTAATAACCAAACAACATGGATGGGTTGTGAGGCACAGGCTGATAGCCTTCAACCACCCATTAAGTATTTGTATTTATTTTACCAGAAAAAGGCTCCTCTGAGCAAGCTCATTTACAAGGAGGTCCTAGGTAGGACAGCATACAAGGTCAAAAGGCAATGATATATGACAGGGTAATTCAGAAATACTAGATAGTTCAAAAAACACAGTAGCACTTTGCATACAATGATTCAACATGGAAATAATATAGAAGATTATGCAGGGAAGATTTATAGTACTTTAGAAAACTAAAAATTTACAAGAAGAATAAAAATAGTTATCTGGTGTACTCCATATGTGTAAAGTTGCATGAACAACAACCAGTCATAGATAAACAGTGATTCAATATAAAAATAACAATCAGATGAACAGACATCATTACATAGACCTTCAATGAGGATTTTAGTTACACTTCATCTAATCAGGGAATTTAGATTTAGCTAGGTTTGCAGATGTTCCATGCTGTGGTAATGGCACAGCTGATAACATTTTTTCAAAACTGTGTAGTGTATATTGGGAAATCCAGAAGGATGAGCTCATTGTTCTTTAGAGTTAGTTGCTGTGAGACCTGCAAAACAAATCTGTGATGTACAGTAGTGTGGTAGTTTGTTCAACAGCATCTTTTAAGTCTACATTTAAAGACTGTAGCAAGGGAGGTCCAATTGACAGAAGCATGCATTGAACAATTATAAGTCCTAGGAGCTACGTTGGTCATGAATCTGAGTTCCCTGTGAAAGAGTACATCCCATGTGGATAAGCAAACAGTGGAGCTGCAACTGTAGACTCAGTCCACTTAATCCATGATCATGAGAAAAGTTACCTGGTCAAGGTGTTTCTGAGCATCTGCTGGAAAATAGCACTTGTTTCTGTAATAGAAAACTAGTCTGGTTCTCAATTTCTTATGCAATGTCTCAATGTGAGTAGAAAAAGACAATCTATTATCAAGCCACAAATCAACATACTTACTTATCAATATCTACAACTTTGAGAATATCTCCCCATAGCATAGTGATAGTGGGGGTTGGAACACACAGTAAGGGAGCATTATTGAAAGAGAAAATCTTTACTTATGGTTGTAGTGGAAAAGGTTAATCTGCAGAAGACTAAATGCAGCATGGAGTTCAGATCATATAGTGAACTGGTTACTTCTCAAGATATGCAAGGCAGTATCATCTACATAGAAGTGCATGTTGGCATCACTGACATTTATGCAAAAATCATTTATGGAAGTGAAGTTATTACAGCACTGACGCGTGCCCAGAGTAGATTATTATACTTATATTATTTATTTAGTGTTTGTTTACAGAGTAAGGAGTCATAGCCACAAAATATGACTAATTTCAGATACAACCCCAGAGGTTAAAATACAAAACTGGCAGACAAAACAAATAACAGGTATAATTCAGAGGTAATCAACCATACAAGGAAAAATCTACAAGATGTTCTGTGACGTAAACAGTATTGCTAATATGACAGAGACAATGGCAGAAAAATACACAATAGTGTAAAACATAATAAGTATTCAATCATAGTGCAGTAGAGCTTTAACACACAACCCATGGTAAGTGTTACATATAACAGTAACAAGAGGTCAGAGCAAAATTGATAACAGTGGTAAAATGGTCAAACTTGTTATAAGCTGTATTAATGCATGGAAATCTGACTGTTTAACCCAGTTAGGGTTCTTTGATTTTTAGACATACTTTATAATACTTACTTGTTGCATGGACAAAGCAAATCTACTTCATAACCAAAGTGGATTGTAGAAGACATTGCAGTTTCAATTTATATCACTGCTTTCTGATGGCTCCTTAAAGAAGCTGCTCATGCAGCCAATTTACATTAAAATGTATAATGTTTCTAAATGCATACTGTAAATGCTTTTTGAAGCATACTTTATTCTCTTTATTAAATCTACATTCTCATGTAGTAACTGTATTTACTAATGTCCTCTAGCACCCCTTACAAATGAAATGATATAACTCAAATGATTTAGCCTGATGAGAAAATTTAAATAAATAAATAAATAAAATTCACCTGACCATAACTTTCCCCACATTGTTCACTTGTTCTAAATTTAACTGCACCATGTCTGCAGACTGACAGCACTCAAACACACAACATTCTGTCTCCAAAGTAAGAACTCTACTAGTAAGATAAAAATGTAACTTCTCTTTACTAGCTGGAAGAAGTATATTTTGTTCTGAAATTATGCTGCTGGCTATAACACTGAAATAGCATCATGAAAAAGCTGACAAGATGGTAAATGACAACAGATGAAGGGAGATTGAATTGTTTGAATCATTTGTCTTTAGACTTAGTCAAGCTCAGCTTGAGCTGTTCCATCAAGCAACTATTAAAATGCTCAAACTTTTCATTTAATTGATCATTTCAAATAATTAAATTTATTTCAAAGAGCAGTTATCCACTTCTGTATGCACTGTCATAAAATAGTAAATATAGCTTTGCAATTTACTAAAAAAGTACATTTCTATTTAAATATCTGTTGTTATTCCAGTTTTATTATATTTTGTGAACTTAGTAATAACATTTGTATAAAAAAATATTTCTCGTGGAGTGTGGACCTAATAATAACCTCAACATAAGACATTAAAACATTGTTAGTGATGGTCATTTTTATATATTTAAGTCATTCATTCTATGTGGCAACTGCTTACATGTAGTGGTTATGTAAAGTGGTGCTTATGCAAACTCAGCTTTGACCTAGGTTTCTAAGTATTTCACTTTTGTTAGAGTTATCAAGAAAAGGTATCTAAATGAAATGACTGAGTATTAAAAAAAGTCTGAGGGCAGAACACTGAGAACAAGAAAAGGAGGAAGGGGGCATTACAAACTAAAGCAAGATTGTCTGGGTTGCCTGTCTTTTTTGGCCTGGCTGCCACCTGCCCCACTGAGCCTCAGGCAACCCTTTCCATTCAATGTGACAGTTGGCTGTATATACTAGTTATGTGAGGTAGTGTTCCTAAGAATATAACTTTAGTCTTTCTCTCTTTCAGTATTTCCACCCTCATTACAGGTGACAAGAGAAGGTATCGTTGGGTTAAAGGAATGATAGAGTATGAATAAAGACCATAAGATCAAGTGATGAAAACAATAACAAACCACGTCCTCCAACTGATAGAGTGAGGACCTGATGGACTCAGAAAAGGAAAACCTTTGTGGGGGAACTCTCTAGGGATCAATTGCATTTGTTCTCCCTATGGGCTTCCAAATTGGATATGAGCCTATATTCTTGATGAAGCTCTGGTAATGGATCTCTAATGTAAGAGTCATTGCCAGAGGATGATCAATGGCTTAAAATCTGGATAATATGTCTGGAAAAGGTCTGTCTTGATGCTGTGATGGTTTCTCCAATACAGAAACTTTGACCAAAGTAATTGAGAAGCTCTAGTCTAGATGGGTTAGAAGGATTCTAAAATGTGATATGAACCAGGATGTTATTATAATGAACTTCTTTTTTGCCAGGAGAAGCATGTACATCACCTCTGGTTATAGGTAGAAGTAACAACACTATTTTCTCTGTCATCTAGTCATGTCCTAATGTTGTCCTTAGTTGCACCAGACAAATTCTCCATGGTTTGCGATTAGTAATGAGAGGTTATTTTATAGGAAGGTAACTAGGAGATTCACTTGGATCATAGGATGGTCTGCTGTCAAAAGTGCATTTCTTGTGGTAGTTCAACACTTCCATGTCATGATGCAACACTCATTACAGGGAATAAACTCTAAGCATATCCAAATGGTTTTCAAGCGGCATGACATGGAATGCCAATAAGTAAAACTGTAGATTGAGAACTTCTCATACTGAACATATCTCAATGCCATTTCATCTGTCTCTCTCTTTCTCTCTCTCGTGCTTCAAACTTGTGGCTAAAGGGAGCTCCTTTTACATGAAAGGGAGTAGCCTTTCATCAGTAACATATGAAATCATCAAAGAATCATGCATTACCTTTTGACTTAACTAATTTTCATAACATGTAATTGTAGCTTTAGGCAGCATGCCAGTGGACTCTTGTAGCAGAGGGGAGGGAAGGGAAGAGATGAACAATGTAAGCATGTTCTGACAGCAGCAGAAACTACAGGAGGAGCAGGCAGAGACAATCTAGTACACCAGTAAAGGTGCCAGGGGGAATTTTGAAAGTTTTATTTGAAAAATATTCTTTACTGAGTGTCGGTGGTGCAGTGAAGGTGCAGAAATCCATTTTTTTTATTTTAAGTACTTGCCCCTGTAGCAGAACAGGTCAGATTGAATGTACAGTTGCAGCCATTGGCATATCCAGGTTTTTCCTGGCATTTTTGTGATATTTCAAAAGAAATGTTCTGCCTGACTGCAGTACCTTTGTAAGGCCTCCATAGGCATTTCTTTTAGAAATATTGCAAAATGTCCAGAAATATCTAAATAAAGTGATGGCTAGAACTGTGGAAGAATTGGAAAAGTGCAGTAGGACACTGAAGAATTTATTTGCAAATATTTTTTACTAACTACTGGTCGAGCAGCAAGGCATAAACATCCATCTTTTTTATTTTTGACTGTGTGTGTGCCTACCAGCAGGTCAGTAAGTGAAAAGTAAAGTAGATTGTTGTGTGAGGCACAAGTTCATCTCAGTAGCATGGGATGTGGTTATCTGAGGGAGTGGTCATGTGATGCAGCTCTTCCCCATCACCTCGCAAGTCATATAACACTGTAGCTTGTCTGTGCATTAGGTGTGTAAGTACATGTATATGTTACATGGGCATCTAATCATCAGTACTGACTACTATGAGTTATTAGCATCTGGCAAAAGTTACATCATGTCATCATCTGGCATGCATGTGTTATTGATTGGTGTAGAATACATGAAGAAAAGAACAAGTGGTAAAAGGGATGCAGGAGTGAGGAAAGCAGCAGATAAACATGCCACAATGCCAGTGCCACCAAGTTTGATTTCTGCAAGTAGTGATGGTGGAGACTGGAACTGGTAATTGTAATAGTGGAACAGGGACTTGGAATCACTTTTCCTGGGTTGTGAGGACAAGGGTTACTGGGCAGATGATAGTACAGCAAAAGAAAGTATGATTCATTTGTCCACAGAAATCCACTGGTTCCACTCGTGTTACAGTAAAAGCAGCATTCTCTGATGCTAATCCATTGCATCTGGTGATTAAATCATCCTGAGCAATCCAGAAGCACAACATTTTCCCCACTCTTCCTTCTTCAACTGCTTCCAGTGCAATTCAAAAAAGTCACTGGCTTGGTTAAGTCAAAAATTAAAATTCTAAAGCGCATGGCTGATTTTATTGCCCCAGTATTTAAAATTTGCAGCAGGCAACTTTTCCTGATTTTTGGAAAAAATTTAAAAAGTGTCCTGATCTTTAGCAGAATCTCTTAAATTATCACCCCATAGCACTCATTTGAACTGTTTCAAAACTGTTAGAAAAAAATGATCAGTAAGCAGCTTTAAGATTTTTATGGCAAATACAAACTGTTGTCTCCAGTCCAAGCAGGCTTTAGAGAAGGACAGCTGATGATCACCATGCTAGCTGACTTCATGAGCATAATTTCCAAGAGGATTGAATGGGGGGGGGTCCATGGGTGCAGTGTTGGTCAATCTCTTGAAAGCCTTCGACCTAGTCATCTATCATATTTTAATGTCATAACCATCGCGGGTCAATACTGAAATTGTATTTATCCATATGATGATGTTTTTAGTAATTTGTTTGCCTATATTGATACTTGTCATTGTATGATGTGGAACCTATGCAAACGAGTATTCTGACTCATAGGTAATTTTAATCCAAGAATTAAATAAATAAATAAATAGGTCTCCAAAAGTAATAGATTGGTTCAGGACCTACCTTGTCAAGACAAACCAACAGGTATCTTTCAGGAATGTCTTGATAGGTAAGGAACAGCTTTTTGGGGGCATTCTACAAGGATCCATTCTGGAGCGTTTATTGTTCTTGCTCTATGTCAACCCTCTTCCAAATTTTATCACAAACCATGACATTTGTCTTTACACTGATGACACAGAACTCAGTGGCAGGACCTGAACTGAATTAGCTTTGTAAAGTAAATTACAAACAGAGTTTGATATTCTGCAACAGTGGTTCAGAAACTCAGATTTGGTTTTAAGTGCTAAAAAAACCCCAGGCAATCATGTTTTTGTAACATTGGTCTATGTAACTATATGTTAATATAAAACTATAAATTGTTTATAATCTTTAAGCATGGCTATATATTTAACTATTTTCAACTTAATGCACTTTTTGGCAACCACAATATTTTAACAGGACAACTTTGCTAAATAAGGTCTCACCATCCTAAAGTTCTATCCAGTGGAAAAATAGTTTTCCCTTCCCCTCCCACAAAGGATTTAAATAAACTGTTAGGGATGACAACCCAATTACCACAGTGTTTGGGAATGTGGTATTAAGGATCTTGCGTGTAACTCATATGCACTGCACCAATCATATCCCCTAATCTCATGACCCAGGGACAGTCAACAGTTACAAAGCCATGCATCAACGGTATGGTACCTCATGCATGGTTAGAGGTGGATGAAGTTGGTGACATTTGCTCCATGAATGTAATGCAATTCACAGATTTTGGATCTATTCGGGTAGTGTGTAATTTCAACAATGAATGGTGCAATTTCAACTGTGAAATGCAGGATTTTGCCCACAAACAGCCAAATTTAGTCATTTGTGGGTGAAATTCCCCTATTCGTGGGCAAATTTCCACCATTTGCAGGTGAAATTCCACACTTTTGAAGTTGCTGTGGACAAGGAAAACTTTGCAAACCTCCGCAGATGCAAATTTATCAATTTATTTATTTATGTAGTTTTTGTTGACTGGGTAAGGAGGATGAGACAATTCTGCTTATTTTCAACTTTGTCCCAGGGGAGGAGGATACAGATGGATGCCAACTGACACTGAACCAAATCAAACTGTTAATGGTATTTTTAGTGAATTTCTGCCCCTTCCGGCAAAGTTGGCAGCAAATTAAAACTTTGTCACATCTCTAGTCATGGTCAACATTAAAAATTGGCATATAGCAATCCTAATGCCCACCCCCTCTCCTCCCCCTGACTAGGGTGTGAAGAGTCAGTTAGCTAGGGGGCCAATGGCTACTAAAACAGCTGCTTTTGCTAGCACATTTTGGTACATACTAGCCAATAGGGTATCTGGTAGTAAATGGATTTTGAGCCATTATAAATGATGGCCACTAAAAAAAATAAATAAATAATTGTTACCACATTTTGAAACCATCTAGCCAAAGTGACCATCAGGTCACAAATTGAGTTCTCAAACCATGGTGCTGACACAAGGTCAAGCTGCAGATCCAGCACCACCCTACCACCTTAATATGCATTGCTGGGTTAAGTGACTATCTGAAGATTCAGTGGTAACTTGCACACTTACCATTCCGTTCTATGTTTGTGGGTACAGCAGAGTCTGAATGAGTGGTGCTAGCCCATAGAGGTGGTTAAGACCAGAAGACACCCTGGGGCAAAATGGTATCTGGAAAGTGGTAACTCTGTTCTGGTTCCCATATCCAAGGGTACCTCCATCTTAGGAGGGAAAGTAGCTGGGACAGCTTGCCAACCTCATCCAACTCGGGCGCTGTTATGCAAAGCCAGATCTGTCTGCAACAAGACTGGTCTCATCGCAGACTTTGTTGCTAGGGCAGATCTGGCTTGCTTTACCGAGCCCTGGTTGGATGGGAATGCTGCCCCTTTTCTAGAGGCAGCTGTTCCTACCAGGTACTCGGTTGTACATTGCCCAAGATTGGACTGTGGGGGGGGTTGCAGTCTGTTTCAAGACCGAATTGGGCCTAACTAGTGTACCAGTCCAGGAGGCCAGGTCATTTGAGTGTACCATGGTAGCTGGTGTGGGGAGCAGGATAGCTCTCATTTATCATCAACCAGGTGATGAGAAGCTGTTCCTGCAGGAAATAGCAGACTTTGCCGTCAACATGGCTTTGGAGTCGCCCATACTGATGCTTCTGGGCAACTTCAATGCCTGGGTCAATGACGAATCCTCACTTTTTGGTCAACATTTCCTCCAGGTGATGACATCTCTGGGCTTCCCACAGGTTGTTTCCTCAGCTACCCATAAGGGCAGTCACTCTCTTGATCTGGTTTTCCTGCTGGGGATTGAGGCCTCTGACTTAGTGGTGGAACAAGTTGGTTGGTCCGACCACTACACAGTTGGGTTCAATTTTTCGGCCCCCCTGAGTAGGTCAGCCCCTGTGGAGTTGGTCAGGTACCGCCCTTTGTGGGATGTGGTCCATGAAGATCTGAAGGCCGTAATTGACTTCTCATTGTTGGACAAGGCTTGCACAGATCCTGAGCAGTTTGTTGCGGCCTATAATGGGGCCGTATCCTCAGCACTCGATCTGATTGCTCTTATCCATGTTCGACCCCTCTCATGTCACCCTTGGGCCCCCTAGTTTGATGCGGCTCTCAGGAGTTGCGGAGATTGGGGCATCAGTTAGAGCACCATTGAAGGAAGACTGCCTCTGATGCCGACCACCTTATTTTGTTAGAACATTATAAATACTACCAAACAGAAATTTCCCATAAGAAGGCAGAATTCCTGTCCAGGGAAATAGCTGTTGCACAGAACCAACCGACTCAACTCTTCAGAACTGTTGACAGGCTGTGCAACCCAGCCTGTCAGCAGTCCCTTCAAGTTTTTTTCACAGAATGATTGTGATAAGATCACTCACTTCTTTGTGAATAAGGTGGCTGACATCAGGCGGGATTGCGACCAACTTCATTCTAAGGGGGTTGCTGTTGATCGGTGCTTTGTCACAGTGCCTGGAATTTCCTGGATGAACACCAGCGGTCTAAAGTTGAACCCATCAAAGACTGAGGTTTTGGTTGTGGACCCAGGTCATAGGGCAGAGGGGTTGAAGACTGGGCTCCCTTCCGGTTTAGTCCTGGGGGAGGCCCGGATTATCACCTCTGAATGGGTGTGTAACCTAGGGGTGGTGCTTGATGACGGTCTGTCTCTTCATCATCAGGTTTCAGCAGTCATCAAGCTGGCTTTCTACCATCTTAGGAACATCACTAGGATTAGTCACCTTGTTCCGTCCAGTGACCCACCTATCTTGGTCCATGCCTTTGTGACATTGCACCTTGATTACTGCAACTCCCTTTACCTAGGGATTGTTGGGGTTGATATCCACTTCTTGCAGCTAGTGCAGAATGCGCAGCACATTTGTTGGTGGGTTTCTAGAAGATCTCATATCACCCCTGTGCTGCATGATCTATACTGGCTGCCTATTCAGTGGCGAATCACCTTTAAGGTAGGTCTTTTGACTTACAAAGCCCTACACAGTTTGGGTCCTGATTACTTGAAAGAGCTCCTGGTTCCTTACACCCCTCTGTGACAGCTCCGCTCGGCTGATAAGGGGTTGCTGGAGATTCCGAGGGTCAATCTAAAGTCATCTGGTGCGCATGACTTTGGATTTGTGGCACCGACTCTCTGAAATTCTCTGCCCCGTCAGCTTCGGAAGTGCAGGATGGTGGGGAGTTTCAAGCAGGCACTTAAGACTTTTCTATGGGGGAAAGCTTTTCCAGTATTTTCCTGATTTTACCTTGTATTTATTATGTTTTGTTTTATGTGTACTGTGCAGCGCTTTGGAATTTTGAAAGGCGATTAACAAATACATTTTATTATTATTACTATTATTATTATATATTGTTGTACACTCTGGCCTAGCTATTCAAAGGGGTTGTACCAGCTCAACTCCAGAAATGCACAACCCTGGGATGCACCGCATACCAATGCACAAAGTTGAGCTTGAAAAGTAAGGCTCAAATGGTGGCCACCCACAGTCAAGCTGTTGAATGCAAGGCAAAACACAGCAGCCACCGGCCATGGGTGGCCACCCTCCTCAGTACACTGTGCACAAGCACCCAAAATGGCCCTGGTAGTCAAGTGGTACCCTTCTCCCTCCCCACAGCCCTGATTGCAGACAGATAAATGTATTATAATTCCCTGGTAGTCTAGTGGTTCCCCCCTCCCTCTCTGTAGCCTGATCACTGAGAAATACATGTATAAGAATACCCTGGTGGCCCAGTGGCACCCCCCCATCCCTCCTGTAGCTCAGACTGCTGAAAAATAAATGTTTAATAGTTCCCTGGTAGCCTAGTGGAATCCCACCACCCCTCTCATGGCTGCGATCACCCATAAAACCATCACCAGTACATCCCTGGTGTTACAGTGGCACCCCCACCCACACAAGACCCCCTACCCACCCAGCTCCCCACCCCATCATCGGCGGGCAGTAGCAAACCCACTCGCATACCTCTGTGGCTGCCCACCAAATGATGGCTTACAGTAAAAGTTGCCATCCCATTGGTCCACACTGAGGACCAATGGGCTTGCAGTGCATACTGTAATACTCATTCACAAATATGTGAAGGAAGTCATATGGGGATATGACATTATAGATGTGCATTGCTAAATCCTGGAACCCACTGCCAATTGATCTAAAGGCAAAGAACTCCCTGAATGAATTCCAGTCTATGTTACAAAAAATGTTGAACAAAACCTGTGATTTCTACACTTGATGACAACAAGACTATTTTTTTTAAGTGTAGTGACTGATGTGTTTTTATTTTGATGTTTTATATTTTTTGTGATTCATGTTTTTGTAATATTATAACTGTACAGGGCATTTGTTGTAAACATGTATAGCATCTGTCCCTAACGATTGGTCCTGTATAAAAACAACATTTGTATCTATCTATCTATCTATCTATCTATCTATCTATCTATCTATCTATCTATCTATCTATATATCTGTCTATCTATCTATCTATCTATTTTAGTTTCTATACAGATTTTTATATTCCAGGCATCTCGCAAGTGGCTGTTCATCCCTGTCCCTGCCATTCCCTCTTGACAGCTGCCTCTTCAGTCCATCAAGAATGTTTGCAAGACACAGACAGTGCAGGGCAAGAGCAGGCAGACAGGGTGTCATATAGCCTGCTGCCACCATTTTTCACTGTTATTTCTTCCCTTGCCTCAGCTGGCAGTATGTATGTGTGCATGTAGGTGCAAGCACACTACATAACTGGGCCATTGATCTATGCTGCTCAGACTCTGGCACTGCCATCCCGCTTCCACTAGATGGAAGTCAAGGAGTGATACAGCACTTTCCACCCACCCCAGGAGAGCAGTCTGTTACAAGCTTGAACATCTGCCCCAGCCAACACCTGGCAACCTGAGCTTGTTCCTGCACCCAGGTCACCGGCTTGGTGAGAGGTAAGGCACATAGTGCCTCAACCCTCTGCACCAGTGTGCCAGCATTACTTTGACTATTTCTAAATACAATACTATATGTGTCTAAAAGAAAGCAGTTTAGAAAAATATAATGTGTATTGTACTTTTAGATGTGTGACAATAATGCTGATTTATAGAAGGTTTACAATATTGTGCGTGCCAAGTACAGCACAGGTTATGAATGGGTGTAAGCCTCCACACGTAATGTATGTACCCATAAGTATTCTAATTACAAATCTACAATATGTACCATGTGTATGAAACACCACATCTGAATGGCATGATTCTGGAGCTATACCTTGCCCACAGGTCACAAGGGGAAGGGAAAGGGTGGGGATTAGGGTTGTTTATACCAATTTTTAATATTCTGGCCATGAATGAGGTACCATACCATTGATGCATGGCTCTGTAAATGTTGACTGTCCTTTTGTTATGAGAGAAGTGGATATGATAGAGTAGGTGGGTGACAGTTACAGATAAGAGCCCAAACAGCACATTCCTAAACTCTGTGGCATTGGGTTGACAACCCAAATAGTTTATTTCTATCATTTGCATGGTTTGCGTCTTGTGCAGTAGCAACCCTAATGAGCATTAACTTAGTTTTTTAACATAAATATCCTTACTTTTTAAGACATTTCTGTTGTAACTTCAATTATACATTAACTAGCAGGTTGTGAACAGAACACTGGATGTCTATGAATTAAAATACTAAATATGTATACCATGTAATTTCTTTGTCAGTCATTGGGACAGATTTTCAAATGGTGCTTAGACCGACTAATGGTGCATCAAACAACCACCTTGCTGCAAATCCAGGTGATCCAAATATTGTGGGCCATAGTTAGCAAGAAAAAGGTTTGCATAAAACAGCATAGCATACTATCAGAGATAATATAAAAGTAATCAGAATATAAACATATTGGGCAGGATTTTCAAAGCCTGTTGAATGACATAAGCTGCCTGTGCCAGAAAGGTATGAGGCAAGATGAGCCTGTGTCAAACATTGCATAAACTGCAATTTCTATTGCAGGTTACATCAAAGCTGAGCCAGCTTGCATCAAAGATGCCTGAGCTGCCACTGCATCAAGAAAAAAAACAGCGACAATGTGCAAGCGTGTTTGCACCACAAAAATGCAGCAACAACCCCACAGGTCAAAAGTTCAAAACCTGCGTAGTCCACCAGTGGGAGTTAAGTGCCTGTGGCTTATAGACCAGCCACAGCTGGTCTAAGCAGTCTTAGAGCATATAAAAAGGCACACAAGTCTGTGCTGAAAGCTGAAGACAGACTGAGACACACTGGGAGATAGAATCATTTGAAAAAGAGCAAAATGCCAAAATCGGTGGCCTTATTTGTACTCATGGCAGCCAGGGAAGCAAGGAGGCAGAGACATGCCAGTAGTAATTTATGGATGCTGATAGGGCACAATCAAATGCAAAACCCCAGGAACAATGAATACCATACAGGCCATACACAGCAAGGGTGTATTGGTGATGAACATCCTGTAGAGGCATGACCAATAACAGTGCCTGGCACTATACTGCCTGACCAAGGACACCATTTTGGAGCTCTGCAATTAACTCAGATCAGACCTAAGTAGTAGAACACACAGAAATCATCCCAAACCGGTGGTGCTGAAGGTTAGTGCAGCACTACAGTATGTGTCCTGGCAATGGGAACCTTCCAGACACCCACTTGTGACACACTTGGAATATTACAAGTAGCTGTATCAACCTGCCTCAAGAAGTTCCTGGAGGCACTACTCCACTGGAGACAGCAGTACATCACCTTTCCATGCAACACCCATTACGAACAGGTGGTTCAGCAGGGTTTCTACAGCATCTCAAACCTACCATGTGTACTGGGTGCAATAGACCATACTTACATAGCAATAAGGGCACAAACACAGGACGGGGATGCATACATGAACTGCAAAGAATACCACTCTCTGAATATGCAAATGGTATCCTTTGCAGTTTAAATATGTGAACTACAAAGGATACCACTCTGAATATGCAAGTGATATGTGACTGTCACTACCGTATACCTGAATTTGTTGCACAGTACCCCAGCTAATGACTTGATGGCTTCATCTTCAGGCACAGTGGACTGTGCGAAGCATTTAGGTTGAAGACATACAGGGTGGATGGCTCATAGGTAGGTGCATGTGTACCACACCCCTATAGTACTGCCATTTAAGGCTGCAGATGTGATGCCTGAGACAGATTACATAGGAGGCACCAACATCACCAAATGCATGGGACAGGAATTAGCCATGCATGGGTGCACACAAAGGGCATGTACAGGGCATGCACACAGCACTGCTAGACAAGGTGAGCCATCACACTATTGTGCATAGTAGTAATGACATAGATGTCAATATCTCCCCTCAAACAGGTACTGCCAGTGCATATGTCCACAATGTGAGAAAGTGGTGTTTTAAGCAGGATGTACCCCGTATTACCCACTGGGAATAATTTTCAGATCATTCTTCCTTGTTTTGCTGGGACGGTTCACATCTCAGTCATAGGGATAGTACACTTATGGGAAAAAGTATCACTAAAATCATAAATCATTGTTTAAACTAAAAACAATGGGGGAGAATGGGTCTATTCCCAAGTCTCTGAATACTTACCAAAATATTATTACAGCTAAATGTAAATTCCTAGCTTCAAATGCAAGATCTTTAAACCAACTCAAATTAGCAGAACTTGAAGCCAAATGTAAAATTTTAAATATAGGTGTGGTGGGAGTAACTGAAACTTGATGGGATGCATCCTCAATTTGGTCTAGAGAAATTCCAGGTTATAAGTTATATCATAAAAACAGATTAGATAAGAAAGGCAATGGAGTTTGTAAGTACATATGAAATTATATTCCTTCTTTTGAAGTGTTTTCTCCCTTTCCTTTGGAAAGTATATGGGTTAAAATCTTTTTGAAGGAGCAGTCCTATTTAACTATTGATAACATCTATCGACCTCCATCTGCAAATTCAGATTACACAACCAATATGTTTAAAGAAATTACACATTTTTCAGAATCTCAAGATACTGTAATATTTGGTGACTTTAACCTCCCTCATATTAACTGGGACTCATTCTCAGGACAGTCCTATGCCGAGAAAGGACTAATAGATGTGGTAGTTAGTACTGGATTACAACAACTTGTTACTGATCCCACTCGAGGTCCTAATATTTTGGATCTCTTATTTACTAACATAGAGCAACAAAATTAGCAATTTACAAATTTGGGATCCACTTGGGACCAGTGATCATTCTTCTATTCTTTTTGAAATTCAACAGTTTAAAACTACACAAAGGAAGTTATACTGTACAAAAAATTATAATAAAGCAAATTTTTCTAAAATCAATGAATACTTACAAAACATAAACTGGGACTCTAATCTTCTTAATTGTACAACACAACAAGCTTGGGACTTTTTTAAAACATTGTACATTATTTGGAAAATACCTTTATTCCATCTAAGAGGAAATTTAATAATAAAGGAAAAATTCCCTCTTGGTTCAACAAGACATTTAAAAATCAGATTAAAATAAAAATTAAACGTTTTAGAAAACTTAAGAATAGTTATGTTCCATTTAAAACTACTATATTACATAAATTCAGACTATCTGTGAAAAACTTAAAAAATTCAATTAAATTGGAAAAAAATAAGCTAGAATTTAAACTAGCTCACACAAAAGACTGTCACAAATCTCTTTTCTCCTATATAAAGAGTAAAAAAGGTGTATCAAGGACCATTGGTCCTATTATAACCAATGGCTCTTCTCTATCTGATATAGAAACCTCGAATCTCTTTAATAAGTACTTTTGTTCTGTCTTTTCTCAAAAATCACATATTAGTACATTTAAAGTTCACCACGTAGATTATCATAGGTTCTATCCAACTGACATTATACAGGCTATCAAAAAAACTAAAAAAAAATACTAGTCCGGGCCCAGACGGTATTCATCCATGGTTTCTGATTGAAACCGCTATAAATATTTCTATACCTTTGTCAATTATCTTCAAAAAATCCTTACAAGAAAGCATTGTACACAAATGATTGGCATTCAGCAATAATTACTCCCATATTTAAAAAAGGCAACAGAGGTTCTGTGTAAAATTATCATCCAATTAGCCTGACCTCAGTGGCTGGTAAATTAATGGAATGAGTAATGAAGTCTCTAGTAAATCAAGATTGTAAAAAATTCGAAATTTATTATTCAAATCAGCATGGGTTTACTCCCAAGTATTCCTGCACCACCAATTTGATATCTTTTTACAATAATATAAGTATTCTACTAGATGTGGGTATCCCTACTGATGTAATTCTTTGGGACTTTAGTAGAGCTTTTGATAGTCTCACAAGAAAAACTCATTACTAAAATGCACAATCTAGGTTTGTCACCTGATATTGTCAACTGGACTTTAAACTGGTTGACAAATCATTCTCAGAGAGTCAGAATTAATGATATCTTGTCTGATTCGGGTAGTGTGACAAGTGGTGTACCACAGGGGTCGGTCTTGGGGCCAACATTGTTTAATCTCTTTATCAGTGATTTACAAACAGGGCCAAATAACTTCATGGTTAAATTTGCAGATGATGCTAGCTTGGGGGGCAAGTTTAATAATCAAGAAAATATTTCTGCATTAAAGAAGGATTTGGAAAAATTAACACTTTGGGCAAATGAAAATCATATGCAGTTTAATCAAGACAAATGTTTAGTAGTGCATTTCGGTGTAAATAATCCAAAAACAATATATTTTAAATACAGACTACCACTTCACTCATCAAATTGTGAAAAAGATTTAGGGATATATGTTAATAATAAACTTACATCAAATGATCACTGTATTAGAACTGCTTGCATGGCCAACAGACTTTTGAGGCAAATAAAACGCACTTTTGTTAATCGCACTGAACAATGCCTTACTCCATTGTATAGGACATACATTAGACCGTATCTAGACTATGGCTCCCCTTTCTGGAATACAAACCAAAAAAAGACATAGCAATTCTTGAACAGGTTCAAAGGAGAGTAACTAGAATGATTCCAAGATTAACAAACTTGGATTATCAGAACAGATTAAAAGCTACTGGTCTCTTCTGTCTTCAAACTAGAAGATTAAGAGGTGATATGCTTATGGTTTTTAATTTAATAAATTCACCAGATCTAATGGAAAAATGTGGTCTAACAGTCTCCAAAACGAGACACGTTCCGAGACTGCATAATAAACAGCATGAAGTAAAAACTTATAAAACCAGCAAAAGGGGAAACTTTTTTCCAATAAGAGCATCCATTGTATGGAACACGTTGCCACAAGAATTGGTAGAGGCAACTAGTGCCACTGTCTTTAAAAACAAATTCGATGTTTTGTTGAGGGATAATAGATAAATAATGTCCCACGTAGTGTGGGGAACAGTCTCGATGGGCTCCGGCCCTCTTCTGTTTTTTCATACCAAGTAATACCAAGTAATGTATCATGTGAAGAATATGCAACAAACTCCACAGCCAAATTGCATGCCCAGATAACACACACCAGCCTCCTGTTCCAGAAGGTGTGAACCAATAAGTTACTTGGGAAGGTTGGGACATGTATCATGTCAGTAAGCCACACACTCATGCCATCCAAACCACCATTAGGTAGACCAAGGAGGCTAACAGCCCCACCAACCTTGCAACCCCATACATGGGACCAGTGCATAAGGCTGGATGTGCACATGATGAATGGAAAGGCACAGGACACACCACCAATAAAGCAGACAGACAGACAGCACCATGGCCACACACATAAGGTAATGGTAAGGTGGTGTACTCAATGCACCCATGAAACTGACCAAGAATGCATACCCCCAACCATGCATGCATATAAGGGGCCAATCGCATGCACTTGTGCAAACATGGGTGTGCAGCCTATCCCCCCAGAGGTTCCGTCACCTATGGTAGGCCCATGCACACCATCCCCAATGAAAACAAACCACATAATGGCAGACTGTGCCAGGCATGCATGTGCCATGCACAAAGTGGTGTGTATTCCAAGCATAAACAGAACAACAATAACATGTAGTAGTGCAACATATCTAATAATGGGCAAATATGATATACGTGGATCTAAATGCAACCATTGTTTAGTGTTACATGTTGTGTTGTGCATCTATGAATGAGATGGTGTCACCATGTGCTGTGTTAACCTGCCATCTACATATTGTCCCCAGGCTGTGAGCAGGTGAGGGACCATACATACAGTACATCTGAAATATGTTGTTCAAAACATGATGACAGAAAATGGAGTCTGTATGCAATATATATCATCTACATTGACTGTTTGTACAAGACTGTTGTGTGGAGATCCCCATGACTGCAAATGACCCCAGAATGAACACCTGTATGATAGCTGACTGCCTCTGATAGCCCCACTGTATTCAGAGGCTTTGACATGATAGGTTCCCCAGACTTACAAAAGCACTGACAGCTTCCGCTGCACTCATGACATTACTGGGTGTCAACTGACAGAGTCTTTGCTCCCCCTGACCCACTCATGAATGGCATCAAGGCTGAGTGAACATGCAAAATGTCAACAGGCATTTCAGACATTCACAGCGACCATTTCAACAGTGATGGGTGAGCTGCGCAAGGAGACCATTCACCTGGACCACCATGAACCCTGCATATTGCTGCTGTGAACTGCAATGGCATGCCCCCCTAACTGCAGCCCAAAAGACACATGTTGGCTCACTCCCTTCCACTAATCCATGAGTCATTCCACCAGCTGGCCAGAAATAGTCATCAGCACATATGGCACATTTCACTAGAAAGTTGTGGAGCAGAAAAGGCCGAAGTCCATAAGTAGCTCCAATTAAGACAGAACATAGTAATCCATGTTGTCCCATTACTTTTATATCTGTCAAGATTTTTTTTAAATGATGTTTTATTTTATCTTATTACAATTTCTTCGGGCAATTGATTCCATAAGTTTGCGGATCTTACTGTGTAGAAGAATTTCCATTTCTTAGATATTTACTTTTGCAATTTAACCTGTAAAGGATGACCTCATCTATCAAAGTGATCAGGTTTATAGACAATGTTTAATTTAGTCATAAAGTGGGGTCGTTTGTGATGTAATAGTAAAACATCATGTTCCCCCTTCTTCTTATTAGTTCAAGTCTGTGTAAACCCATATGTTTTAATTTTTCTTCGTAGGTGTATTCTTTCAATGTTTGAAATGATTTTGTAAATGCCCACTGTACCTTCTCTAATCTATTAATTTCATCCCTTGTATATAGGTTCCATAGTTGGCTACCATACTCCATTTGGGGTCTAACATATGACAGATACAAAGGTAATAGTACTGTAGTTGAGCTGGTTTTATTATTTCTCTTAATAGCTAGTACTATTCTATTTGCTTTAGCGATAATGCTGGAACATTGTTGTTTAAATTCTATCTTGTCATCAATCACAATACCCAAATCCTTTTCATATCTTTTTTGATGAATTATTTTGTTGTGTAATGTGTATGTGGGTTGCTGATTTTCATTTCCTAAATGTATAACCCTACACTTGTCAGTATTCAAAGACATTCCCCACTTAAGTGTCCAAGCAACTATGGTATCTATGTCTCTTTGTGTTGACTGGATATCTTCAGAATTGTCACATGGGCCTCCAAGCTTAGTCTCATCTACATATTTAACAATTTTATTGTTAATTGTTTCATCCAAATCAGCTTCCAATATCTGAAAAATTATAGGGCCCAGAACAGAGCTCTGGGGTACTCCGCTAGTCATTTTTTCTATTTCAGATAAGTCGCCTCTTATAGACACTCTCTGTGTTCTATCCTTCAGCCAATTGTATACCCATTGTACTATATGTTTATTTATACCCCACTTCTCCAGTTTGTTAATATTAGCCCAGTGTGGGACCAGGTCAAATGCCTTGCTGAAATCAAACAGTATCACATCCATAGACTTTCCCTCATCTAGGTGCTTACTTATTTTGTCATAAAATCAAATCATATTAGTATTACAGGAGCACCCTTTTTTGAAACCATGTTGATAATAGTCAAACATTGGGAATTCACCAAGTATGTCCAATATTCTAACTATAATCAGCCCTTCCAGAATTTTACATGGAATGCATGTAAGATTAATTGGTCTATAATTTGCTATATTTGTTTTACTTCCCTTCTTGAGTACTGGAATGATATTGGATGATTTTCATTCAGTAGGGGCATGTCCAGAATTTAAAGATTTCTCAAATATTATTTTCAGAATAATCCAGATGTTTTGCTTCATTAATTTTAACATATTTTAGCTAATATTATCGGGACCTGGAGAACCATGATTTTTTTCATTTATCAATTTGTGCTATAATTTCTTCTTTTGAGAAACGGTAAATGCCATCCTCCATTTCAGTTTGATTATTCAAGTGAGCAGGGATATTTGTGCTGTATACGGAGCTAAAATATTTGATTTGATATGCAGGTGCTAAAGATTGGAGTTGTGAGCCCCCTAGTACTGGGTAGACAGGTGTGTATGTGGGAACAACATGCATTCATCTCTACTAGAACTTTCATGTGTTCCCTCAGCCCAGATGCCATTCAAGGGTGGGACAGGGGTAGTGATGACAGAGGTGCATGCCAGGACATATGCAAGAAGAGGCAAGCTAAGCTCCTGACCTAAGAGGGAGAGGTGACCATACAGCAAGAGGGTAATATGTGCTTATACATGACATCGACAGTACAAGAGGGTCTACTAAAAACCTGACTTTACCTGGATGTGAATGGTGACCAGCCCTGAGCACTGAACTTTAGTGATTCTGATATGGACATGATGGTAAACTCTGTGACTAAGTGGGCACAGATGTTGATGGCCCGAGGAGCTGCCAAGCAAGCATTGAGGTAGAGGGACAGGGTGTGGTGCTCTATTGCCACAAAACTGCATGGGCTGTCTAGTGTCAGAAGGAGCATCTGACAGCTCAAGCACACCATAAATGACATGTACCATGGGGAGATGGAGGTCCTGAGGAGCCTTACAGAGCAGGCCAGGGAAGAAGATATCACAATGCGTGGTGAGCATTGATGGCATAGATGTGAGTGTTGCTTCACATGGATGCACTGTAGGACACATGCATACATACTGTACTATATGTATTTGCATGTGCAATAGATAATCCCCACTACCTTCCTGTCTCCACAGATGTGCCACTGGGTGAGGCAGCTGATGACCAGGGGCACACAACCTGAGGAGGGGTCACCTGGAGTGTGTGGAGATGGACCTGGTACTAGTCAGCAAGATAAATGTCATGTACACTGTCTGTGTTTCCAGGGTGGCATCCAAGGAGCCTATGTCACATGGCATGTCAAATGTAAGGGGTCATGGCTGTGCAGATGGGTAACATGGCCATTAATTGTGTCTGCACAGAGTGTGTCTGTAGACATCACAGGGCATAAATACACACCAGATGCAAAGTTCCCATATGCAGTGAACATGCAGTCATAGTGGGTCACTGCCAGTGGTCAGGAAACCCCTGGCCAAGAGGCACAGGGCCCCTCTCAGTGGGGCTACTATGTGATATGTACAGCACATGTGCATGACACACATGAAAGTGCACATGCAGGACATAGGACCACCATTGGTCTAGCTAACATGGATCTCCACACCGGTGGTCTCGGTCATGTGTCACCGCTACATACCCTCTATATAGGATAACACTCTGCCATGTTCCCCAGACAGCACAACATTAGGAAGGACAACAGCTACCTGGTCCCACTGGTCCACACACCCACATACTGGTTCACACTGCAAGGCACCCATCTGGGTATTAGCACCAACCCACCACTGAGAGCCCACTGATGTCATGCATCCTACCCAGATGGTGTTTCCATCAGTGATGTTCCATATGGTATATATGGGGTTATGTATAAGACCTGAAGCCACCATTGTGGTTTGTTTGGTGACATCTGTATGGTGTGCTGCTGGCAGTACTTTGACATTGCCAGGACACATACAATGGTGGGCTATAGGCTGGGCATATTGGGTGGGGCGTGTCTCATGGATGGGTATGTGTGAATATGTGGTGCCTACATGTCACTGTTGGTTGGTGCAAAAGGGGTGTTCCCAGATGTAAGACCCATACCAATGGACACTGGCCAAGTGTTCCAGAAGCAGGACACACACATAATCATGTGATGTGTGGCAGCAGATGGTGAGCACATCTGTATGGCAGCACATGTATTGTTGTTCAGACCAGGAACAGGCCATGTTGAGGGCACAGTGTGTGTGCACACATGGCAGCCACCCACAGATGGCAGGGAGACACATGAATCATGGTTCCCAGAGATGCACTCCCACAGATGCACTATGGGTATGTTGACCATGTGGTATATGTGGGGCACCATGCCTGACTGACACATGCATGTCAAACGTGCAATGGCTCACATATCACATGTGTATATACACACAACACCATGTACATGGCTGCCAAATGGTGGCCATGCATGTTCTACAATATCTGCATGACCAACCTGACCATGTACAGCATGAGATACAGTCATTGACCTGGTGACAGTGGAACACATATAATCATTGTGAATGTGGTGTTAAGTAATAGGGCAGAATGTCACTGATGTTACTGTCCATATGTTAGTGCAGGGGATGAAGTCCATGCAGAAGGTGGACAGCAGCCATTGGTGTGTCTCCAAACACTTACTAGGACCATGATGGTGCTGAAGTTGCAGGAAGCTCATCAGTACATGGAGCGCACACAACAAGTGTAGGGAGCAGGACAGATCCATTACAGGGGGTGGGGCAAGCTGACAATTGGCCATCAGGTCCACAGGATGTTGCTAGCAATCACTTAGTAACACAGAAATCATCAGCATGTGGTATGCTTATGCAGAGGACACAACAGGTGTGAGTTGTCCCCCCATGCTGTGGAGGATGATGGTGTGCCAGAGTCTCCAACACAACAGGACACTGGGGACAGAGGGACACATAAGGAGCACTTCACAGTGCCAGATATACCTGCAGGTGAGGGCCACACCAGATGGGTGATGGACAAGGTCGAGAGATGCCTAGGCAGGGTGATGGTGTGCGGAGGGTGCTGTGCATTGTCTGCCAGCAGCTTCTGGATATAGCGAGGCAAATGAGTACACTACTAGCTTCAATACAGGCAGTGTTGGACACACTTGGGGAGACCGATGCCTAGTAGGTTTGCTGGTACCTATGTCTGTACTGCTAGACTGATTATTCTGTTTCGTCCAATAATGGGATGTCAAATTGACAGTCTGTGACATCATTTACAGCTCTATTACACTTGTGTTGCTGTTATTTTCATAGTCATTTGCCCATATATCATTTTGCATTATTGTTGTTTCCTGTTTGACCATTGTATTGTTTCCTACATGTTTGTAATACCATGTCAATATTTTATTTATCTATTTATTTATTGCAGTTTAAGATTAGCATCTCTGAGCTAAGTGCTCATTTATAAAGGCTCCAAATCAGCAAAATACTTTGCATAACAAGACAGAAAGAGTACATACAGGTGAACACAAATTAACATCAAAGTTTCAAGTACAGTTACAGTGTGTACAGTAGTACAAGATCAGCAAATAAGGAATCATGGTTACACTTGTGGAATTACCATCAACAACAACACTACATGAGTGTGGTGCAATACATTGGAGACTGCAGAGAGCAGTCAAGGACAAGAGGGACATAGGCTGCTGAGGAGTAGAGTGGTGGAAGCAGCCAGGCATGGCTTTGTCCTTTCAGAGGTGGAGGGAGGTAAGGGGAGCTGGGATGGTTAGGGGTGGAGTGGAGGGGGGTAGTGGGAAGGGACAGGAATGGGAGGGGTTCCTTAGAGCAGAGGTATGAGTAGTAGGAGGTGGAGGAGGGAGAGAGATAAGGGAGAAGAGAGGGGGAAGGAAATTGGGGGAAGAGAGGGGGATTAAGGAGGTGGTGGGGCGAGAAGATGGAAGGGGTTAGACAGGGGCAGTACCATAGACAGAGGGGGCATTGTCAGTTAGACAGAGCAATGGCAGGCTGATTGAGTACGTACCTTTGATTTGAACTGACCGAGCCTGTTACAATTGACCAGGGAAGTAGGCAGGGCATTGAACCCCTTGGGTCCAAGTTAAGAAAGGGATCTCTGGACAAGAGTGGTGCATGTGAAGGGTACTAGAAGCCCTCCCTTAGTTGCACTTCTAGTGCTGCTAGTGGGTTGAACAGTTTCAAAGAGGGCAGAGGTAGACTCAGGCGTGAGCCCCAACACTGATTTTTTGTTAGCAAGTAGGCTGGTATTGTATCCTGAGATGGAGGGGGATCCAACCAGTCTCACTGTATAGTGCACACATATGCATCAGGTGGTGAACCCCCAGAACTAGGTGACAAACTTGGTTAAGAAGGGTTTTGACCCTCTTTAGTGTGGTGTCAGAGCCAGCCCAATAGACCACTCATTCATAGTCCATTGTGGACAAGACTGAGCTACATGTGACAAGTTTTAGGGCATTATAGATGGTCACTGGTGATAGAGAACACCCAGTTTTATATTAGCAGATTTGATTAGTTGCTCAATGTGAGCAAAGAAGGTGTGGGTGTCATCCCAGTGAACACCTAAATATTTAAACGTGACTACTTTATCAAGTGTGGCTCAGTATACTCGGGGGGCCACATCTCTTCTTGTTCTGGGGTGTAGTGAAGAGTATGCTTTTGGTCTTTTTATAGCTGAGCAATAGTTTGTTACAAGAGAACCATGATTCCAGTTTTTGAAAGTTGTCTTGCAATTCAGAAGTGATTGATGACAATTCTTTGCCAAGGACAGAAATGACAGCATCATCCGCATGGAGAACAATGTGTGCTGGTCAGGCAGAAGGTAGGGTGTTAATGAAGAGGCTGAAGAGGAGTGGGCCTAGGACTGACCCTTTGGAGACTCCTAGGCTCACTTTCTGAGGCTCAGAGAGAATACTGCTGATTCTAACACATTGTGTCCTATGAGATAGGTAACTGTTGAACCAAGCAACAGTGTCAGTGGACAATACTGTGGACAGGAGACACTGCTTGAGAAGTTGGTGGTTAACAGTGTCAAATGCCATGCTGAAGTCCATAAAGATAGACCCCACTGCCATCCCATTGTCATGAGCACGATAGAGCTGGGTAGTGTATTCGACCAAGGCGGAGAGAGTGAAATGGTTTTTCCAGAATCCATGTTGTTGCCTGCAGAGTAGATTGTATTTTTCAAGGTACTCAGTAAGTTGGTAGGAGACCAATCTTTCAAGGGCTTTGGAAAGGGAGGGTAGTACTGAGATGAGCCAAAAGTTAGACAGATTGGTTCTGTCACCAGATTTGAAGATTGGGTTAATGAGTGCTGCCTTCCAGCTGTTGGGGAATACACCTGATCTTAAAGAGGCATTGAAGACCTTGGTGAGTGGATTCACAAGTTCATTTAATGTAACAGTGACCATCTTCATGTCAATTTGGTTACTTCCCATCCTAATATTTCTTAGGACTCACTTGATGTATTTTATAGTCTCAGTTCTAGTTATCAACCTGAAGTAGAATGGTGGTGTGGTGTTGGTGGGTGTGGAGAGTGAGTTTTGGTTGGGGAGCTGGTCAGGTGGCATATGGGTGAGGTGGTCATTAAGTAACACATTGCTGAGGTCAGTGAAGGCTATGTTGAAAACGTTTGCAATATCCCTTGGATCCTGCAGTGTTTCAGAGGTGGTTACAATGAGGTCAGGAGGTGCCCTGGAGACTCTTCCAATATGGGATTTCACCGAATTCCAAAAATCCTTTCCTTGGTCCCAGCTCTTGCCAAGCAGATCATTGTAGTAAGAGGCTTTGGCAAGTTGGATGAGCTTTGTGCAGCTATTTCTGGTTACCTTGTAGGCTATGAGGTCAGCCTATTTCCCGGTTGCCTTGGCCCTGTGCCATAGGTTGACTCTAAGAAGCATACACTCATTAAGTGAGCCTGATAGCCATGGATTAGTGGCCCCTCAAACTGCCTTGGTTTTATACAGGGTGAAGATGTCACAGGCTTTGATGAAGGCCTTACAGAAGTAATCAAGGGCATGGTTACCATTCTTGGCATTGTCCAGCAGGGGTCAGTCAACCTCCTTTAGGTACTGTCTGAAGGTTTCCAGTTGCCTAGTTCTCAGGGATCTATTTCTGGAGATTTTGGGCTTTCATTTAGTGAACCTATTTGTCCAGGAGCATAATACTGAGGAATGATCACTGAGGGAGTCAGGTAACACCGTGACCTCAGTGATGTGTTCTGGGCAGGTTGAAAGTAGCCAGTCAATGAGGGAGCAGGTGCCTATATGGTAATTTTGTCTAGTAGCTTGATTTATCCACTGGGTTAGGTGGAGGCCTGCTATTTAGTCTCTAACTATGGCTGCATCCTGGGAATGCCAGTTAACATTGAAATCTCCAACGATAATTTGTTCTCAGTTTTGTTTGTGCTCCTCTTGATTATTTACAAACTGCTGAAAGACAGTGGAGTGCATACCAGGGGATATGTGTACTGTGGAGAGCAGTAGTACTTTGGTCTGCTGACCTATGGTGAGTTTTAAGGTCAGAATTTGTGTCTCCTTGGTGGGAAGACTACTGGGCAGTATTTGTCCTTTAATATCACACATGAGTTAAACCATGCAGCCACCGCCCCCTTTTTGACAATCTGTCATGATGGAACATATTATAGTCATCCAGGGCTACAGCCTCGTTAGCGACCCTTGAGAATAGCCAGGTTTCAGTGAGTGTGATGATATCAGGTTTAAGTTGTTTCACCCAGCCTGGATTTGTGGAAGTTTTGGGAGGAGGCTTGCTATGTTCAGTGAGACAATCTTTAGATGGCCCAGTCTCTAGGTGGGGCTAGTGGTAGGGAGACCAGGGATGGGGTGAACATTCCCTGACAGTAGAGGCATTAGTAGGATAAGCTGTCTTACATAGCAAGACCAGTACACCCTTGTGGAGTTGGTAAACTTTGACTTAGCGTGTCTTAGTTTTAGAAAGGCAGTAGCAAGTTGGTACCACTGCACCACAGGGCAGCTACAGGAAATCTGTGAGTTGGCAGGGGTTTGTAGGGTAGGGAAGGAAGTTTAAGAACAAGGGCAGGTAGAGGTCAGAGGACATCCCCCTTACAGTGTGCAACAAGAGCAGGGGGTTCCAGTGGGGGTTGATTGTTATAATGTAGGCACTGTAGTTACTGTATCTATGATTACCCTGAAGCAAAGAAAAAAGGTTAGCAGGAGAGCCAGTTTAGTATGAGCCTGCATTCTGGTTATATAAATTGAGTGGCATTAGCTACAGAAATTCAGAATGGGCTGGCAGTTGTGGATGCCTCCTGGAGAAGTAGACAGAGATCAAGGAGTGGAAATGTGGAGGAATAAGGGGGTGGTATATCTTGAGAGAAGAATGGCCAATGGGAGATGGGGTGTTGGGGGAGGGAGGAGCTTAGGTGGATTTAATAGAGGCCGGTGGTGGGGAAGATGGGTGGGGAAAAAAAATACAGTTCAAAATAAAACAAGTCCCTGGAAAAAGAGGGAGCAGTAAACAGGGAGAAAGCTGCAAACCTCTGGCTGTAAACCACAGTCCCCAGGTGGTGGGAGCGAGTCCCCTAGTTTCGTACAGCAGTCAACCAATTGGGGGCAGCTGGTAGAGTTGACCAGCCAATGGCAGGGAGATCCTGAGTACCATTAACCAATCAGCTCAGCAAGCTTGAGTTCCAGAGGTCCATACCTGGCTTGTGTTCCTGGCGGGCAAGCAGAGAAGGCACGGCTAACTGAAGCAGTGCTGTACCACAGCCACAAGATGGCCCAGTCAAGGGCTGTTCCTGAAAGAGGAAGAAAGAAGGGGACTAGTGGGTGAAATAGAGAAGTGGCCAATGGGGCAGCAATTAAATTAAGCGGTGAGTAGGCTTTGGGTTGGGGAGAAAAATAGACAGCAGAGACATTGAGCTGAGCAGGAGTGAAGGGGGATGGCTGAAAACAAAAGAGAGCTTAAGTGCCATCTGAATCAATGGTGCCAAGGGGTCTGAGAAGAAAAGGCAGGAGCAGGGGAGTTTAGCAGAGCAGAAGGAATAGGTAGAGTTAGGAGCCGAGGGACCGGACAGAGAGAAGGGAAAGAGTAAAAGTGTAGTGTGGCACTTGGGACCTGCATTAGCAAACTTTTTCCTGAACTTAGCAAAGTCTAAATCGGCAATCAAAAGCTCTAGTCAGAACATTTTTAAACATCTCAGGCAGTAGCTCAGAGGAGATTAAACATTAATCATTTCTAGGTCTATGCAATAGTCTCTTAGGCAAAAACACAGCAGGTTAAGCACAGTTAAGCTCTACACTATTTCTTAGATAATATAGTTCAAAATTGAACAATTCCCTGGAGAAAGAGGGAGCCGGTAAAGAGGGAGAAAGCTGCAAACCTCTGGCCGAAAACCATAGTCCCAAGGCAGTGGGAGTGAGTCCCTTAGTTTTGGGCAGCATTCAACCAATCGGAGGCAGCTGTCAGAGTTGATCACCCAATGGCAGGGAGAGCCTGAGCACCATTAACCAATTGGGTTAGTGGGCTTGAGTTCCAAAGGTCCGTACCTGGCTTGTGTTCCTGGTGGGTGGGCAGAGAATGTACAGATGGATGAGGCAGTGCCATGCCACAGCTGCAAGATGGCCTAGTCAAGGGATATGTTCCTGGCTTGTGTTCCTGGCAAGCAGGCGGAGAAGGCACAGCTGGGTGAGGCAGTGGTGTGCTACAGCCCCAAGATGGCCCAGTCAAGGACTGTGCTTGGCTTGTGTTCCTGGTAGATGGGCAGAGAAGGCACAGCCATCTGTGGAAGTGCCATTCCATAGCTGCAAGATGGCCTGGTCAAGTGCTGGTCCTGGCTTATGTTCCTGGCAAGCAGGTGGAGAAGGTATAGCCGGGTAAGGCAGTACCATGCCATATCCACAAGATGGTCCAGTTAAGGGCTATTCCTGGCTTATGTTCCCCGTGGGCTAGTGTAGAAGGTGCAGCCAGCTGAGGCAGTGCCATGCCACAGCCACAAGACTGCCCGGTCAAGGGCTGATCCTGGCTTGTGTTCCTGGTGTGTGGCAGAGAAGGCACAGCTGGCATAGGCAGTGCCATGCCACATCTTCAAGATGGTCCAGTCAAGGGCTGTTCCTGGCTTGTGTTCCTGGTGGGCAGGTGAAGAAGGTGCAGCTGGCTGAGGCAGTGCCATGCCACAGCAGCAAGATGGCCCAGTCAAGGGCTGTTCTTGGCTTATTTTTCTGGCAGATGGGTGGAAAAGGTGTGGCCAGCTGAGGCAGTGTCATGCTGCAGCTGCAAAACAGCCTGGTCAAGGGCTGTTCCTGGCCTGTGGGTTGAGAAGGCATGGTTGGCTGATGTAGTGCCTTGACACAGCAGCAAGACAGCCCCATCAAGGGCTGTTCCTGGCTTGTGTTCTTGGTGGGTGGGCAGAGAAGGTGCAGCCAGCTGAGGCAGTGCAGTGCCACAGCCGCAAGACAGGCCAGTCAAAGACTGTTCCTGAAATATATAGAGTTTATGTCACATGCATAGTGTTGTTTGTGTTGCCATTCCACTGTAGTGTAATATATGTAGCCCTCGCACCCCTGCACACATCAGTATGTTGGGAAGGTAACTGTACCGTGTACATAGTGTCCATGTGCTGTTCTGCTATTGCACTTAATGGTACGGCATGCAAACATAGCATAGACACCAACTGGATGGTGATACACATATGGCCTTGTCTGCATGCACATGTGGCTGCCTTCACCAAAGGGTCCATTGCTGTGGATACTGTGAAATAACACTGTGGACCTCCTTGTGCACAGTTCTCAAGATACTGGTGAAAACACTGGAACCCTCCCTCCCCCTGGTAACTTTAAATGTGGATACTGTTCGGAATGTAACTTCATACAGGTGGGGACTGGGCCTGACTTTACTTTATCTAAAACGGGGGAATATTACATGGTAAAATCCTTTATTTCTTGTGTAACAGAGGCTATGATATATATTTGATATATGTTGCAGAATGTACATGTGGTTGCTATTACAAAGGGAAAACTGCATGCAAGTTTAAAGTGAGAATACTGGAACATTTAAAATGTATTAAAACATGCTAAATGAAACATGCTTTGGGACTTCATATTAAAATGCTGCACCTGGACATACTTTTACTTTTCAAATTTTGGAAAATGTTAGACATGGTGCAAAGGGGGAAGGGGAATCTGAAAAACAAACTTTTTTTAGAGAGACATTTTGGCAATATAGACTTAGAACCAGAGTTTTTCCAGGACTGAATTACCAGTTTCAGCTGGCATCCTTCCTTAAAAAGCATAGATAAGAGACAGGTGACTTCTGATGTGTCTGCCTAATCTACTTCTGGTGGATCAACTGTCATCGTTATGTTGCTATTTAATCACTTTTAGAGGTGTGAGAAGTCAGCAAAATAAGCTCTGTGAAATATTTTGTGAATTGCGGTCATTTCGCGAAATTTGCCAATTTGTGGAGCGTTGATCCACTGCAAAGTGTGGAATTTTTCAGGCAAAATTCTACACTTTGCCAAGAACTACTGTCTACTAGAGTGCCTACTAGTGTAGTAGTGGGTGTCCCCTGACCACTGATCACCAACCCAAATGTATAAACCTATACACAGTAAATCCCTGGTGTCTAGTTGCCCTCTCCCCAGCACTTACTGGCCCAATATAAAAAAAATGTATTTAATCCCTGGTGTCTAGTGGTCCCTGGCAGCCCAAATGTTAACAAAAAAAATGTCATCATCAATCCAATTAATCCCTGGTATCTAGTGGATCCCATTGTAAGCCCTCATTCATTAAGAGCTCAGCTGAGCTGCTGGCCATGGAGGTGAGTGGAGGGCTTTGCCAGTGGCCCACTCAGGGTCATGGTCAGGGTGCGGGGAGACAGGGTGGTGTAGCACTACATGATGGGGTGGGGAGGTGGGGGTTCAGTAGACACCAGAGATTTAGGTTGATTATATTTATTTTTCTATACTGGGGCCAGCGATCGGCGGGGGTGGGAGACCCCCAGACACCTGGGATTAAATATATTTTCTTTTACATTGGGTTTGGGGTGGGGGATGGGGTGGTGGGGCAGTAGCTGATGGTGTGGGGGGTCCGATAGACACCACAAGGATTTATTTGATTGATGCCATTTTTTCTTACATTTGGGCTGACGGTCGGCAGGGGGGGCACTAGACACCAGGGATTTGTCTTGTAACTTGTTACTTTTTTTAAATGCAATTTGCACTTAAAAAATCCCAAAAGTAAGGTGAAGTTACAAATAGTGAATTTTCATTCAACAGGATAACTTCATGGATTGATCTGGGAAGGCAAATTCGATGACTTCGAAGAAAAATTTGCAGGCAAAGTAAAACTTTGCTGCATCTCTAGTTACTTTGTATATATTCTTTGGTTTAGGTAGTATAGATTATTGTGCTTCATGGGTGTGTGTGTTTCATATGCTTTTAATATTTTTAATACTTCTGTATCTATTAATATTCATTTTGAATATTTGCATATATTTGCATATTAATTATATGGGGCTATAAATACTAGGTGTGGGGAGGCATTCTACATCTTAAAAACATGTCAGAGTGACATAAAATGTAGACACTATCCTCCGGGGGGGGGGGTTGTTACTTGTTTGTATGTATGCATCATTAAAAGCTGCGCTTTCATTTGCGTTTTTAACAAATAAGTGCAATTTCATAGTATCTTAACATTGAATGTTTCTCATCTCCTTGGATGTTTGAGCCAAGTTTTCCTTTTGGTGCTGTGTACTACATTGATTTTGGTTCTGTCTGGGTGTTCTGAGCCACCCTCTTCCTCTACCACATGGCACCATCTGGGACGGGCTTTGTACATATCCTGGTATTACATGGCATTGGCCTGTGGTGCACACATTACCTGGGCCTCAGGTGTCACATTACTGTGGTGGTGTGTTTGGATAGGCTATTGTTGCCATCCACCCATGGACATACACTTCACCATTATGCTGCCTATGCTGTGTAGGCCCTCATGGGCCTACTGTGGCATACACATGCTCAGTTGTTTCATGCAGTACACCAGGCTGTCCCCCGTGACATGTTGGAAAAACACCACATGTGATATGGGCACTCCTTTATGGTGTCCTGGATTCAGTTCTGATCAGTGTGGTTCTTAGCTTTACTTGAATGATGCACACTCGTGACTCTGAGGGAGGTCTCAGGTTCTGTAATTGTTACACCCTTGCCCTGATGTGTGTGGGGCACATTCATGGCCATGATTGGGGGGGTGCATGGGCTGCGATTGCAGTAGGGCCCTCAGTGTCAGGGGGGCAAGAAATACAGTTGAACCTATGCTCCTGGAGCAAGCAGGTGCTGAACCCAATACCGATAAATGAAAATGCAACAAAAGGTAGCACTCTACCACTAGCGTGAATGTTGCTGAGAAATATCAAAGGTTAAGTGCCTTCACAGTAGAAAGAGTCCACAGTACTTGCACCAGTATTTCGTGTCCTCAACCAGACACTTTGCCAAATTGCCGGGCTATGGTCCATGGACATGGTACTCTCCATATACTGAATATTCATTAATGATACAGATACATATTATTGTGCACCATAGCCTAGTCAGGCAGATCAACAACAACAAGAGAAAACAAAACATAAAGTACTTCCAGAGTGACTAATAGATAAACAGTGTCACCAATGGCTTTTAAACTAAGAAAGAGTAGGAGGTTAATCATATTGAAAAGGGTTAAATACCGAACCTTACAAACAAGTACTTAGAAAAAACAGATATAATAATGCAAGTGTGGCAATACTTCTAGATATGCTAGAATACAAAATGGTAATGCAATAGTACTGAAATTGTATGTGTTTAGCAGTAAGCATCCCACCTACTAATCAATGGTGAAATAATTAGAGAAAAAATGGAAAATGAAGTGAACAGGGAAAACAAACATTTATATTAAGATATCTGGAGGAGCGGGAGGTCATGCAAAATGCCCAAGGTCATGTTGCCATAATTAAAGTTCCCTGAGATATGCATTCGACATTCATATACCCCTGTATATTTTAATGGGCAAGTAAGGACCATTTGTTGAAGAAGGTTTATTAATTATATTAAGTAGTGATATTACTTACTTTTTCAAACACTGGTCCAAAGATACAGGGAAAAAATAACCGACAAAAGAGTAGTACAAGGTATAAAAAGGTGGACTTAAGGAAAATAACTGTAAGATACTTAATAAAAGTACAAAGGAAATCATGAGCCATGGAATTCTGAGTAGGACAGTTGACCACAGATATTACCCCTCAGACATGGGCAGTAAAAGTGTGAATGCCGACAAAGACAGATGAAGGTGCAATGGGTGCACATTACATATCAATAATAATAATAGTATTTCTATTAAAGGCTGGGGACAGATTGGTCCTAAATAGGAAAATGGATGAAGAAGGAAGAAAGGGAAGGCAAAAGGTGGCAGTGGTGGTGGTGGGGGAGGGATGGATAGACAGATATAATACCCAATGATACAAAATATGATGATGATGTTGATGATAAAATGTTTATTTTTATACAGGATATTATGTTAAGGTAAAACTTTTTTTCAACATACACCTGTACATATATCATACAAATTCACACCCATATAATACATTATACAGATACATACATCATGATAAAATAAAAAGCACATATATAAAAAGCTTATAAAATACTACAGATCATTGGCCCTTATACCATACAAATAAATATTCATAGTTCATTAAGGAGGAAGAGTTCTAGTAAAACGCACAATCATGATGCAAATACTGCCTTAGTTCAATATGAAAATCATGCAGAGATTCTATAGTTTTTATATCCCTGGGCAAGACATTCCACTCTTTTGCTATTGAATTTTGGAGCACAGCTTCCTCTACTGTATATTCTCCAAATGGGAAGATTTGCTTCATTGTTTCTCAAGTCATGCTTTATATTTCTCATTGTACCATTATCTACCATGTGGCCAAGTGGATGTGTTTCTTTAGAATGTAATTGTCTGCGGCACCATGAAAGCCAATAAAATTGTCTTTTCCCATTCGGTGTTAACCATTTCAGTGTTTGATAAAGCCCACAATGATGTGTGCCATATGCACTTGTGGTTATAAATCTGGCAAATCTATAATACTCTTTATCAGCTTTATTCAATACACTCTTTATTGAATTCCTGTACATCAGTACATCCATACTCTAGGACAGGAAGGAGTAATTGCCCCACTATTTTTAGACGTGTTTCTTTATAAATAAAGTTTCCATTCCATTCCATTTTGTCAGACTTTTTGATACTCTCCAGAGTGCACCCAAGGTTTGATTTAGTTTTTTAGTTGTTTTAGTTATATGTTCTTTGTGAGACAATTTATCATCTATTATTATTTATAATGTTCCACAATCTGTATTACAAATCCATTGCTTAATTTAATTTCTAAATTTCCATTGTATTTTTGTCCTCCTTCCAGCCTGGAAATGGATACACTGAGTTATTTTGTTTTCCCATCCATTAGTAAATATGAGTTTTTTTTAAACCAGGATTCCATCAATGTTATATCAGCCTGCAATTTCTGTTCTAGTGAGGAACGACTGTCCATGGACACCACCACAACTGTTTCATCCACATATAACTGGACCTCACTGTTTGCCACATTCTTAATTATGTCATTTACATACACATTAAATAACAGTGGGCCCAAGTTTGATCCATGCAGCACTCCCCTCTTAACTTCTCTCATTTGTGATGCAAGGGGTCCACTTACCACACACTGCCTCCTTTCTGCCAAGTATGACTTGAAACACTGCAGAGGTTCTTTGTGATTGGTTGACCATCCATGGCACTCCAGACCTTACATCATGGGTTTTAGCCCACCTGATAAGCTAGTGATGCACATGATCCTAGGATCACATTTCTTGGTACATCCAGGTCCCAGAAGCCCCTGCTCCCCAGTTCTCATTGTGCATCTGATAGGCAACAATCACACCAGGAGTCCCTGTTATTTTGCATAGAGAAGGTAGGCCATAAAAGATTATTTGGTTGTTTTGCTTATAAGAAGTTTTATAAGAATACATATGATGAGATACCAAAGGAGTTTTTTTGTTGGGATCTTTGTTCCCATGCATTTTTAGTAGAATGGGTTCCCTTTAAGGAGTAGGATTAAACAGACTCCTAATGTCTCAACAGATAGTGTTGCTGTTTTCTACTAGATAGGTCTGCCAGACGTTTTGAATTTCATGTTTATCTGGCAGAAGAGCAAGTAAGGAGAAATCCCTAGGCAGTAAATACAAGTTGTTTCAAATCTCTCTACTATTTACGGCTTTAACAGTTGTTTTATGCATATAAGTTGCAAAATGCATCTGTACTTAAGCAGAGCCCCTAGATCGAGTCTGACCTGGTGGCGACGACCATTCTCAGGTGACCGCGATGTTTGCTGCGCAGTGCTTGACCCGCGTTGTGCCTCTCTGCAGGAGAGCTCTGATTATAGGACTGTTTTTAGTGTCTGCGATACTAGGCAAGGATAGCGCGTTCAACATTTGTGCAATATCAACAGCAGACCTTCTTACCCCAACAAGGTAGCATTGTGTTCTTTGGGCTCACTGGCAGCGTGGTGCCCCCCCCCCCGCTAATTAGGGAGCAGTCCTATGTTCTTCAGTGAATGCTACGATTACCTCCTTCCCGGTGATGCAAGGTCCTGGTTTCCACGTTGGCCTTCACCTTCCTCACTCAAGATTCCCTTAGCCTGCAGCTGTAGCTCCTGAAATGCCAGGCCTACTCCTTGTGGCCAACCTTTCAGGCCGTAGCCTAGATGCTAGTGCCTTGGTTATCTCAGGATCAGGCGCTGGCGGTAGGACAGAGATTCTCCCAGGCAAATATTCATGCAAGGGGCACTAATTTTTTTACAAAATAACCTTTCTTTCCAAAAAAGGGGGATATTGCACTGTAGCCAAGGTGCATTCAATTTCCTTTGCAGTTGGACCTTTTTCACAGTTCTCCCCTTCCAAGCATAGACATGTGGTGCTCAGGGGGCATCTTAGCCCCTGCTGGTTTTCTCAGATTCTGGGAGGTTTTTCTCATCTGGTTGCTCCTCAGACAGATCCCTTCTACAGCAGCAGGCCTACTAGAGTGTGCCCTACTCGCCCCCCCCTTCTTACAGGCACTTTGGGGTCTCTCCCTACAGCGACCACCTTAGTCACCTCTCTTGGGTCCCTCACTATAGTGACCCCTCTTGTTTTCTTGGCGCTTACGGGTCCCTGTAGAGAAGGACCCATCTGACCCCAGCCATGATTCCCCCCACCTCTGACCTGTATTATCGATCAAATCATGAGAGGTGGTGCATAGAGTAAGGCTCTGAATAAGGGCCCAGGCATCGCTACACTTGTCTATGGGTGGCATATTATAAGCAGATAGTGTAAATAAGCACTATCTATGGGGCTTCCATCATGTTGGAGGCCCATTACAACAAACTCCTAACACTTCCCCTGCTTCTCCTTTTTTCACCAGATGGTCAAGGCTAAGAAGTGCACATCATGCTGTGCTACACTGCTGCCCCACAATTCAGGCCCTCTCTGCCCTGCCTGCCTCCAACATGATGATGACATCTCCCTGGAGCAATCTCCAGTCTTGGGATCTGACAATCCAGGGCACAGCGACTCTAATTGGATGGACCCAGGAGCTATTCTCCATCAGAATCAGCAGGCCATGGTGGCCATGATGGAGAGCCAACAGAATTTTATGCTGAAGATTATGGAAAGGTTAGAGTCCCTGACACAGCACAAGGCCCCTACCACACTGACTTCTAACCCAGAGAATCCAGGGGCAGACACAGGAGAAGACACAGACCCAGTCAAGCCTTCTCCAAATGATCTAATCCCTGATTCCGGAGAGGACGGCAGAGACAAAGATCTCCCAGACGAAGAGGACGGGGCAGCATCCAATGAAAGGGAGATGGAGCTACAATCTGTACCATCCCTCACATCTAAATTATGTTCATTCAACATGGTTCCAGGTCTGATGAGGGTAGTGAAGGCCACCACGGGGTTCAAATTTGAGGAGGGCAGAACAGAGTCGAAGCTCGACTCCATTATTCTGCAAAGGGCTACCACTAAAGAGACATTTCCCATGTGCCCAGCGATTGATGACATTTTCAACAAGGAGTGGCAATCCACGGAATCTGGCAGAATGTTCGACAAGAGAAATTTGGACCGCATGTATCCGGTCCAAGAGGACAAAGCCAGTACTTGGTGCACAGCTCCCAAGATTGATCCTCAGGTGGCGGCACTCAGCAAGAAGACAGTGTTACCATGCAGCACCATACCCCTAAAGGATCCCAAAGATAAGAAGTTGAAGATATGTTAAAAAAGGCATTTGAAATAGAGGGAATGGCAGCCAAAGTCTCCACTACTGCCATTTACACTGCACGTGCCCAAATCCACTGGCTTGAGGAGCTCCATGAGCAGGCAGACCCCAAGACCAGAGAAACAGAACTTTCAGAGTGCACACTGGATGCTGCTAAGTATCTAGCGGAAATGGCAGTGGACACCTTGAAACCGAACACCAGGGCTACGGCTCTCACTAACCATGCCAGGAGAGCTTTGTGGCTTAAACTATGGGTAGACAACAATGAATCCAAGGAACTATTGCAGAACTTACCAATGAAGGGAAAACATGTTTTCGGGAAGGGTTTACAAGAATTTCTGAAACAGAAGGAGGAGGTCAAGGATCTGCTCAAAAATAAGAACAGGTCATTCTATCTCCCCTCCAGCAAGCGGAGATTTTGGGGGGGGGGACAAATTTCAACAGCCACGCAGGGACAACCACTATCAGACCAACTCCTTTTGAGGTAGAGGAACTCAAGGAGGATACTACAATTCCTTCAACCATAGTTATCAGCCATCAGCTTTCAGAAGCTGTGGTACCAAGTTCGGAAGTAGAGGAAAAGGAAACAGAAGCAAACAACAATGACTACATTCCGAGGTCCCCGCTCGAATTGGTACGATGCCCCCCAGTTGGGAAAAGATTAATGCTCTTCAAACAGCAGTGGTTCAACACAACCTCAGACAGGTGGGTCTTAGAGGTAGTGTCAAGGGGGTACTTTATAGAACTGTCCCAGGCTCCCATCACACACAGGTTCATAAGCTCCCCCATAGCCAAGAAGAAAGCCTCTGCTCACCAGGTCCAACAAATCCTGATGGATCTAATACAAAACAGGGCTATTCAGATTGTCCCCCCTCACAAGCAGGAACAGGGAGTGCATTCCATTTTCTTTCTCGTGCCTAAGAAAACAGGGGAACTCCACCCCATTCTGGATCTCAAGCACCTCAATCAACATGTTGTCACCCAGAGGTTCAAAATGGAGATACTAAAATCAACACTCCGCAGTATTAGGGTAGGTGATTACCTCACCTCCATAGATCTGAAGAATGCCTACCTTTGCATGCCAATAAGACCAAGACCAAGACACAGGCAATATCTCCATTTCCACATTCTGGGCCAGCATTTCCAATATCAGGCTCTACCCTTCGGTCTTACCTCAGCACCAAGGGTATTCACCAAGGTGTCGGTAGTCCTGTTGGGAGGCTCCAAGAACAAGGGGTGGACATTATACCCTACCTAGATGATTGGCTGATCTGGGCTTGGTCCAGGGAGTGGTCACAATGAGACACCCAACTGTCTCTGCGGGTGCTCAAAGAGCCTGGATGGGTAGTGAACAAGACCAAGAGTCACCTAGTACCTTCACAACAGTTAGAACACCTGGGGTGGAAATAAACACATTCCAAGGGTGGGCAAAGCCATCCCAGAAAAGGGTGGACACCTTAATAACCCTAACCCCTTGACAGAAGGCCTCCCCTCAGCCGACCATCGGCCAAATAGCTCAGTTACTAATTTGCATGGCTTCCTGCATCAACCTGATTCCTTGGACTAGGTGACGCATGAGACCCCTTCAGAATTATGTACTAACCCAGGGGTCTCTGAATGAGAAGAATCTGCAGGTCAGGATACCTCTTCCACTCACGGTGAGACAGTCCTTAACCTGGTGGACAGTGTGCTGGAACCTCTCACAAGGGGTCCCACTTGAGGCAGATTACGACTCCTCTATCGAGATGGACACAAGCCTAATGGGATGGGGAGTGTGCTTGGGCACCCAGTCCGCCCAGGGCCAGTGGACAGCCACAGAAGCAAGGTTGTCCATCAATGTACTAGAAATGAGAGCAGCATTCCATGCCCTAAGAGCATTCAAGTCATCCATTACCGGTCAGTCGATATTGATCTGCTCTGACAATGAGGTCATCGTGGCCTACATTGCCAAGCAAGGGGGGACCAGGAGCAGAGCCATGCAGCAAGAGGTTACAAGGGTACTGGAGTGGGTCCAGTCCAACTTGGCACACATTGGCACAATCCACCTTGAGGGCAAACTCAACGTTCGAGCAGATTGGCTCAGCCTACAACAGGTGCACCCAGGGGAGTGGCACCTCCATCCCAACCTGTTTCACTTCATACTGGAGACATGGGGACCCATATCAATGGATCTCTTAGCCACAGCAGAGAATGCTCAGGTCAGCAAGTTCTTCTCGAGGTACAGAGAACGTCACTCACAGGGAATCGATGCCCTGTCACAACCTTGGTCACAGAATTGGGCATATGTGTTTCCCCCCATTCCTGTACTGCCCCAAGTGTTAGCCAAGATCCAAACATCACAAGGGACCATTATCCTGGTGGCTCCTTATTGGCCATGGAGAGCCTGGTTTGCCATGATATTAGCCATGGCTCTGGACAAACTAAGGTTACCCTACCAGACAGACATGCTGACACAGGGACCTGTGGTCCACCCTGCACCAGGGACCTTGAAACTCACAGCCTGGCTCCTGAAATGGAGAGACTGATGAGGTCTGGTTACCACGAGTCGATCATCTCTACGATGCTGCAATCCAGATGGTCGTCTACCACCTCTACTTACAATAGGCAGTGGTCAGTGTTTGCAAGGTGGTGCTGAGAGAAGGGTAAGGAACCCAAGTGGGCAGACATGGCTACCATCCTACTGTTCCTACAGCAAGGAGTAGACAAAGGACTAGCCCACTCTTCACTCAGGGTACTGCTATCTGCCATTGGAGCAGCCATCGGGCCTGTAGGAGGGCATAGCCCAGGGGCTCACCCAGATGCAATACATTTCCTTAAAGCAGTAGAGGTACTGCGATCCAGGGTTAGGCCCCCTATTACCCCCTGGGATCTTTCATTAGTTTTAGAGTCCCTCAGAGCAACCCCATTCGAACCTCTGCAGGAGGTAGACCTTTTTTGGGTAGGTCTCAAGACCTGTTTTCTCTTGGCCATCTGTTCCACCCGGTGGATCGGCGAACTGGGGGCTCTGTCATGCAAAGAGCCCTACACCGTGTTTACACCTCCAGGGGTACACTTGCGATGGTCCCGACTTTCCAACCGAAGGTCGCATTGGCATTCCATAGAGAACAACCTATAGAATTGCCACCTTTGCAGGGAACACACACCCAGGTGACAATCTTATTCCACATCACTTAGACGTAGGGGCTACCCTAGCCACATACATCACTAGAACACAACATCTACGCAAAACAGAAAGATTATTCATTGTCACAGCAGGACATCGACAGGGTAGGGCAGCATTCAAGACTACCATCGCTGACTGGCTTAGAAGAACTATTCAGGAGGCCTACAAGGCAAAGCAACTTATACCCCCTGAGGGTGGCCACCTCCTGGGCAGAAAGAGCTAACATCTCTACAGAGGACATCTGCAAAGTGGCAACATGGACTTCCATCCATACATTTGCCAGACACTATAGACTGGACCATTTATATAAGCTACAGTCCACCTTCACCACCCAGGTCCACGTGGCAGCCAGTTCATCCTCTCACTCCTAGACCACTCTACCTCCCTCCCTAGGGTACAGTACTGCTGCTTATCTACCCATGATGTAAGGTCTGGAGTGCCATGGATGGTCAACCAATCACAATGGGTGTTTACTCACCAGGTAAAGGTGATTATGTTGGTTGACATCCATGGCATTCCAAGTCCCTCCCAGTAGAGTGCTCAGGGTGACAAGGAATACATTAAACAAAGCAGTGACTGGCAAAGGGGGATATTCATAGATATTACTAAGGACATTTAGAATGTCTGTCATCAACCCGCTATACGGTCGAGCTTAGATTGCATTAATAGGTGAATAAAATAAGGCCACTCGGCCACATGCATAAGAAGCATTCAGAGTGTATTTTGTTTTAAGTTATTATTGGTGGTATTTGGTGGTGTTACTAACCTTGATTTTCAGCTATGGAAGATTCGAACTGGAGAACAGGGACTTCTGGGGCCAGGATGTACCAAGGAATTTGATCCTAGGATCATGTGCATCACTAGCCTATCAGGTGGGCTAAAACCCATGATGTAAGGTCCGGAGTGCCCTGGATGTCAACCAACACAATCATCTTTATCCGGTGAGTAAACACCCATTATTCACCCTAATCACATATAGTCTCATGAGTAATGTTCAGTGATCAACCTGGTTGAAGGCTTTACTGAAGTCCATGAACACTGCTCCCATACCATTATTCAAGAAAGTTGTTACCAGGATATAAAAGTCTAAGGGCGTGGTGTCCGTGGACCTCCTGTCTTGAAACCCATGCTGTTCCCCGGACAACAATCAATTTTTCTCCATGTTCTGGCCAAGCTGTGCATGTACCAGCTTCTCCATAGCCTTGGATACTGCTTATAGCAATGTGATTGGTCTATAATTGGATGGGGAAGTTGATCCCCCCCCCCGTCTGTATAGGCACAATCTTACCCACCTTCCAGGTCCCAGGGAAAACAGTACATAGACTCAGATTAAACAGGTAGGTCAGGGGAGGAGTTAATATATCAATGAACAATTTTAAAAATCTTGGTTCCACTCCATCCATTCCTCCTGCTTTTTTTTTAATTTTACATTTTTTAATGCTTTCTCATCTTCTTTGGACTTCAAGGCCTGGATATTCAAACTGCGCTCAAAACTGGCGAAACAGCAGGAGCAAGCGCAAACCAGTTGCGCAAATGCGCAACAGGTGCGATATTCAAACATGGAGCAGAGCAAATTGCGCAAGCAACCAACGTCTCAATATCGCACATACTGCGCCATCGCGCAACCAGGAAGGAGAAGCTGAGCCAAAATGTTGCGCTATGGCGCAACCAGGGAAGCTCAGCTGAGCAGTCCAGAGCTGCCATAGAGCAAGCACAGCCCCCCCAGAGCAATGGAACTGCACATCCAGGGAGGCAGGCTGGGGCCCACCACCAGCCATGCCACACATGGGCACAGGAACACACTGCAGAACCCACACCACACCTGCACACCCCAAGAACAGCATCACTGGGGGTGGGACGGAAGATCCACGTGCCCATGGGGACAAGCCAACAAAGCATAGCAGAGCCATGACACCCCAGCACAACCACTGGCAGGCGGAGAGTGCCACACACAGGGGGTTGACAACCACAGTGCACATCAGCCCCCTCGCAGACATTGCAGCACACCCTGCACCGTGACCCCAAGACACCGCCTCATGTGCAGTGACTGGCACTGCAGGAACACCATGCATCCCCCCTGCCACATGTCAACCCCATGCTGCAGAGAAGCATACCAGCCAGACCCACCCTGTGCACCCAGCAGTGGGTGGCAGCAGACGGCAAGACCAACAGAAAGTCAATGCCATGCCAGTGATACCTCCCCATGGACACATACACACACACACACATATATATACCCAGGACCATACCAGCCCAGATGGCATGTACACCCCTGCAACGGAGCACCCATAGCCAGTTGCAAATCAGAGACCAACACAGCAGTCGTATCAAAATAGAAATGTATATTTAAAGATTAACATATAAACAGGTGAAACTATGTACAAGTGGGGGGACGGGTAAAGGCAGGGGTGTTCAAGGGGAGGGAATAAAACCTGGAGAGGGAAGGCAGGGGTGATAGGGACGGGAGAAGTGGGAAGGGAATGTGGCCTATGGCTCAGCTGGCTGCCAGTCTTCCCCTGCTGGTGTCCCGTCCCTGTGCCTCCGCCTCCTGGAACCATGGCGGTGTGGCCTGCAGTATCGCCTGGTTCTCCACTGAAATCTGGGTGAGGTGCCGAATATCCCTCGAAATCCTCCTGAGTACCTCGAGGCCTAGGAAAATGGGAACACAGTCAATGGCTGAGACTGACCACAACCCTGAACACCACCCAACCTGCAAGCCATATAGCCCAATGTCCTGCACCTGTGATGGCATGCACCCACCCACAGTGAACATGCATATGGCCATCACAAACAGGCAGCACCAGCTATGCGCACCACTGCACACACACACTGCCCATGCCCATCACAGCACAAACAAGGCTGCAAGTGATGTGGCAATGTGGTGTGATGCCAGTTACACAGCTACGTGCCCAGTGCATGCCTGGACCACCAGTGACGCATACACAGACGTGCTGAGATACTGCACAGTGATGCATGTCACCTGTGTCGTGCCTGCATACATAAATACATAGACAGTGTCAGCAGATAAGGGCCTATGGGCCACCCAGTCTGCCCATTTGACCTTGTAAGTTCACTCTGTTTTCCTATAAGTCTGTTGCACCTTACCCCTGACCTCCAGAATTCCTGCATGGCTATCCCATGCATTCTTAAATCCCGTGACCAAGTCAGCCCCCACCACTTCCTCTGGCAGGGTGTTCCACTTGTCCACCACCAGGTCTGTGAAGAAATTAATTCTCATGTTTCCTCCGAATCATCCCCCCTCCAACATCATCCCATGCTCTCTAGTCCTGGAACATCTTTTACGCTGAAAAATAGTGTTGTCATGCACTCTGTTCCACCCTGTAAGATACTTGTATGTCCCCATCATATCCCCCTCTCCCTCCCTCCTCCAGGGAGTACATGTTCAGTTCCTTCAACCTGTCTTCATCGGACTTGTGCTGCAATCCATGCACCATCCATGTTGCCCTCCTCTGAACCTCTCTACCCAGTCCATGTCCATACGTAGGTATGGTCTCCTGAACTGTACACTGTACTCCAGTGTGGGGACTCACTAGTGTCTTGTATAGTGGAATTATGACCTCCCCTTTGGTTGTGTTGTGCATGGCTGGTGGTCTTGCCCCCCCCAGCATGCAATAGCATCCATGAGGTAATGATACTCACACTGCTCCAGCAGCTGGGTCTGCCGCTGCTGCTGCTGCTGCTGCTGTGGTTGGGGCACAACACCCCCTGGCACCGGGGCCCTGGCACGGCCCACCTCGTCCTCAAAATCCGCCCTGTGGGAGACATATGTTGAGACAAACATCAGTGTGACTCAAAAGCAGAGTGCCCCCTGCCCCAGTGAGAGTGCCTGCCCACACAGCCATAACCATCCATCGCACAGCTGCACACACTGACACAGCCAACCGTGTCCGAGCCGGCACCTATGCACAGCCACCCAAGCACACACACACACCCCTACAGAGAATATAGCTGCATAGATGGTACACTCACCTGGCCTAGGGACTACGCCCCGCCTGGCACGTGACCGCAGCCACGTCAAAAGTTCCGGCTCCCTCCGGCGGAGGTCACTTTACCGGTGCCGGCACTGCTCAGCTGACCGGCCCCGGCCAGTGACCTCCACCAGGTCAGTGGCCACTTGCTGCCACAGCTGAGTCCTGGCACTGGTGAGGGGCACCTCACCATACAGGCCATCATAGTGTGGCTCAACTAGGGCCACCAGGTTGGCCACTTCAATCTGGCTCCAGGACACCGCCCTCCTCCTAGCCATGGCACCAACTTTACAGCAGGCAATATGGCGCCCCGTGCGCCGTAACCCCACGTGGAGTTGTTGCACAATAGACCACCACAGGCTCCAATCACGCTGTTCGAACAGCGCCGTCACTACACATGGCGCTGTCACCAGACAGCTCATTAGGGACATACACATGGCATGCCAACAGCGCCAGGGGTCAGAGGGCATACACAAGGTCACGGCAATGACGCAAGGCTACGCACAGCACCATCGGACGTATAGGCATCCTGTGTGACTGCCAAGCTGCACACCAGTGCCACAGTGGACTATCGTGCAGTAGTGCCACAGCGCCATATAGTGCCCAGTGCTGTAGCGCTACTGGCACAACGGTGGCCATGGCCTGAATCGCCTATCGCGCTCAGCAGGTCTGCAGCACGATAGACGCATGCATAAGCTGTCTGGGCATGCACAATGCAGTGTAGCACGCAGCCACAAACCTGCGCCATTGGATCAGCCGGACCTTCCGTATTTGCGCAAAGCGCAAATACGCGATATTCAGCCGACATATGCAAATCATTCGATCAGCCATTTATAGGCACAGTGGCGTGATTAGCATGTCATTATAGTTACGCCACACCTCATTTGCATGTGTTGCACTATAAAAATGCGACAGTGGGTTGTGCTGGCCAGATTTGGTTACTGCAGGTGAGAGGTGAGTTACATGCTGTGTGATGCTCAGGACAATGCTCATGGGCAGAGGATGATAAAGGCTGAGGGGGCTGAGCATGAAAAGGGCACTTAGAAAGGGACAAAGGGCACCCTTTCTATCAGTATCTGCCATGCGGAGAGGAAAAGTGGGGGGCTTCCCCCCCCCCGGGCCAGCAGCTATGCTCATGGGGAAATGCTGTCGACTGCACAGTGACAGGTGTCCACTTCCACCCAAACAGATCACCAGGACTGACCAGAGCCAAGCTGAGGGTGTGGACGGCAGGCGTAGGAGGAGGCTGAACTTCACCGTGGCAGAGACAGAGGCCCTCTTCCAGGCCTACCTGGAGGATGAGCCACTATTGAGTGGACAGAGGGGCACCCCTCAGGCGATGCAGCTGCATGGGAGGGGTAGCTCGGGCGTCAACCTGCACGAAGCCACCAGCGTTCCGTGCAGGAATGCAAAAGAAGATGGGACTGCCCGCGGGAGGCTGAAGGAGACGGTGGCAGCCTTCAGGGCGACGCGTGGTAACTGGTGGGGCCCACCAGTGGTGTTGCAGCTGACCCTACAGAGGAGACACTGGTCGCGCCATGCAGCCGAGTGCCATTGCGGGCGCACCAGGCAGAGGATTCCAGACAGGTGGAAGCCCATCACTGCAGGTATGACATGGTGGTGTTGTTGGGGGCTGTTGTTACATGCACTCACTGTACTCTCTTTCTGCTACAGATCCTGTTCGTCTTCAGGAGACGGTGGTGGTGGTGGGTCCAGACAGTGATGCAGACCTGCTGGACATGGAGGACATCACATCCACCGCCACCAGCCTGCAGGCACTGCAGCAGCATGCACGCTGGGCCAACAACTCCGGTGTCAGTGATACGGGTGCAGGGGGTGCACAACCTGTGTCTCAGCAGTCTGGCATGCAGGTATGCCAGCATGCTGTGCCTATGGCAGTGGCACACACCTGCACCATTGATGATAGCAGGCCTGCAATGGGCAGTGATAGGTGTGTGTCCCATGATGGACACATTGCAGGCCAGCACGTGCCCCTGGGCCTTCCTGGTTCACACCTGTGTACCAGCATGCTGGCACAGTCCCAGACTGTGCCTGTCAGCACCGGTGGGGCAGCACCGGTGGCTGTGCAGGTGTCTGGCACTGTTGTCAGCACGGAGGTGGAACAGGTGGACCTGGAGGCTCAGCAGTTGGAGGGGCAGCAGCAGCAGTCGCACACCAGGTCTGGGGGTACAGTGTCAAGCAGTGGCACATGTCCCCCGCCCTTTGATCCACCCATACCTGGTCCTGTCGAACAGCGCCCACCCTCAAGGGGTGCTGTGCACCAGGACCATCCACACCCTGGGGGTCACGATGCCATTGGAGCACAGTACCCATTTGACGTGCACACCCGCCTGCTGCAGGACTCAGTACAGCTGCAGGGGTGGGTTTCAAGGTCCGTGGAGGCACTGTCTGTGTCCGTGGAGCGGCATAGCAGGGAGTGTGCTAGGGACCGAGCCGAGCTGATCCTTATGCGGATGGATGTGACTGCTGCCATTGACAGGCTGACCCAGGCAGTGGTCTCTGTCGCGGACGCATTGGCCACACTGTCAGGTGCCCCTGTACCACACACCCCACACAGTGCGCTCTCCACTCCCCATTCCCGGCGTTGTGCGACACCAGGCCTGTCGATGCTGGGTTCTGCTGTGGGCATCCCGAGCACCCCTGGTCCAAGTTTGCTTGGCAGGATGCAGACCCCTGTGCGGGCAAGGTCGCGTTCGCACAGTGGAACCCCTGGTGGTGCACCAGCACCACCCGATGTGGCCCCTGCTCAGCCTGCCAGTGCTGCTGGGCCATGGCGGGGCCACCCATGCATCCGTGGTGGCCGTGGGACAGTGCTACCTGACTGAGCTGTCTCCCAGTACAGGCCCTGTCTGGTGCTGCCCTGTGTGCAATGTGTGTCATGATGGGCAGTGCACTGCTGGGTGCTCTGCTCACCACGCTGACACACGGACCACCTGCACACTCTCCCAACTGCTGTCCATAGGTGCGTGTGCATGATGATGCCTGCATTGCACTGTACACCAAGGTGCAAGGGTGCCCAGGTCCTGACACACGTACATGGACAGTCCAGGTGGTGGGGGTGGTCGGTGGTGCTGTGTGTTGGCAATGTCGTTTCCGCAGTGCTGTGCTGCTGCCCATGTACACTGCCTGGTGTGTGTGTGTGTCCATATGAGTGCTCACCCCTCTCTGATGGTGTGTTGGTATGCCTGGAACCTTCAACTCCCCTGACCTTCATGCACGGTGTGTTCCCCTGTGTGCCTGTGGTTTGCGCATGGACAGTGTTGCCTGCACATGTCCCCTTGACTTACCTGTGTTGGGCGTAGTGCTCTTCTGTGATGGTGTTCCGGTGCAGCTGGGCCTGCCGGGTCAGTCCCTCCATCCTGGGGGGGCTGCTCATCACCAACATCACCGGCGCCACTGGCGTCCCCATCGCTGTCCCCCTCCTGGACCTGTATGGCTATCCCATGGTCTTTGGCCATGTTGTGCAGGATGCAACAGGCCAGGAATATCCCACAGGCCTTTTGGGGGCTGTACTGTAGGGCTCCGGCGGAGGTGTCCAGGCATCGGAAGCGTGCCTTGAGCATCCCAAACACCCGCTCTATGATGTTACGTGTTGCGGCATGTCATCATTGAAGCATAGCTGTGCTGGGGTCGTGGGGCGCACGTACGGTGTGAGCAGCCAGGACGGAGGGTATCCGCAGTCACCTGTGTGGAGATAGTGAGATCAGTGTCATGTCAGGTCCATATTGCCCATATCCTTGTGTGCCACTACCATGGCACCTGTGTCATTCCCACCTTGCCCAGAGTTTGCATTCCATACATGTACTCACCCACTAGATGACCCTTGGGGATGTCCCCACTCTCGAATCAATGGCACAGTGCAGACTGGTGCCATATGAAGGCATCATGTGCTCCGCCAGGGTGTGTGGGCACAGACATTGATAATGCGCCCAGTGGCATCACACACCACCTGGCAGTTGACACTGGAAAACCCTTTCGGTTCCGATATGCCTGGCCATCGGGGCCAGGTGGCATGCGAATGGCCACATGGGTGCAGTCTATGGCCCCTAGCATGCCAGGCATATGTGCTACCCTGTGGATCTCCTGCATGTTTGTTGTACGCTCTGCCGCGGTGCTGGGGAAATGGATGTACTCCGCAGCATGAGGCAGCAGTGCGCTGAGGAATTGGGTGAGGATGCGTGACGTGGCTGACTGTGTAATGCCTGTGGTGTCCCCCCTGTTGGCCTCTGGAAGGTGCCCGTGGTGAGCAGGCACATGCAGGCTGTCACCTTGGTCTCCACAGACAGAGCGTGACTCCGTCATGAGGGTGCCTGCATCACATCACTCTGCACAGCTCGCAGAGCCGTCTCAGTATTGCCCTGTTCAGGTGGTACCAGCCCACAATCTTGGCGTCTGTGTACATCTAAGCTGATGCGGCACGATACCGCCTGTTGGGGCATACGGCCGATGGGCCCTCCGCCGCCACGCCCCCTGCAGCATGGTGTCTTCACCCCCTCATTACAGCTTCCATGTGGAAGCTGGCACTATCCATCTCCCTGCTTCTGCCCCGGCTGCTGTTCCTGTATTTACCTCCGCTGCCCCACTGCTGCTTCCACTGCACCGGGCACCCCCCACTGGCCTCTCTGTCCTCCTGGAACCACTGTCCCTCTCTGCCCTTCCAGCTCCTGTCTCGCTCTCTCTCTCTCTCTCTCTCTCTCTGTCTCTCTCCCCCAGTTTGCGGCCTGCTAGGGTTCTTGCGCCGCTTCCTTGAGCCTTTTTATTTTGGCTCAATTCCGCTACTGCGCAACTTCCGGATGAGCCACTCTTGCGCATTGCGCAAGTGTCCGAATATCGCATTGCGCACTTTATGCATGGATTCGCTTCTTCGTTAGAGATGCCTTCATTTCCATTGCGCTGTTGCTCAATATGTTTTGAGTGGTGCAACTGGCCCCTTCTGAATATCGCAGAATGGCGCATTTTTGGAGTTGCGCATGCGCAACCCTGTTGCGCATGGCGCAACCCTTTTGAAGATCTCGACCACTGTGTTTAAGTGATTAGTGACATAAGAGGCATAAGAGAGAAATAAGCCAAAATTTGATGAAAGAGTTTAATATGTAAAGGGGTATTGTACACAATAAGATTGTATATTAGTACATATATGTGTATATCTTTAACAATTGTGCATAGCAAATTGAGCAATTTAGATCCATGCTGAATGTGGTATTTGTATTTATATATTTTATATACTTTATTTATATACTTTAGTGCATGCTGTTACCCCTATTTGTTTTGTATTGTTTGTCCCTTTAGTGCATGCTGAAGGTGTTGTTCATTCCTGGAGGGGGTTAAGTTGCCTCAGCTTGTCTGATTGGATAGCCCATCTTGCTTGTTTGTATACTTTATATTTGAAAGCTGCTGGAACTGCTATTGGAATTGCTATTGGGCCTGTTGATATTGCAAGAACCACTTTTGTACTCAATTTCTATTGAGAATCTTAAGGTGAAGAAAGCAACACTGGTCATTTCCCCTATTAAAGAACTGAGAACTGAAAACTGACTTCCCATATTCAATCTATAAAGGGAGGATAAGTGAGATCTATCTGACTTCTCTTGGGTGAAGTGATTTTTCATATGAAAGGAGAACTTCTATTTATGACTTTGTATGTGACTCTATGTATTTTATCTTCCCTACAGGGTTGGTCCTATATTAACCTAAATTAATATTATAAATGTTTTGGAGTTTGGTATTCTGTTTACCTTGATTTTTTTGTGTTCTTGAACTTTGAGCTTAAACAATTGCTGAGTAGATTAAGACAGGATTAACCACTGATTAATTAAATTCCTGTAACGCGACAAGTAGTAAGCAGACAATTGATATTAATCAGGGACTAATTATTTAAAAAGCTAAAAGGAAATTGACTAAAAAGGGGGATACAAATAAAGTAATGATGCCCAGGTCATCACTCCCTATTCAGGAGGTGGGGGGGGGCATTCTTTAAAACATTAATACATAAAGAACTAGTTAAAAAAGAAGAGACAATAGAGGATGTTAATGGTTGGGAGGAGTTCAGTGCAGTGAAACTTATTTCACCTCACAAACCCTCAATGGGCCAAAAATCAACTATTAAACCCACAACAAGTATGAAACAGTTAACACTCAAGTCATTTTTATAAAAACAAGAGGGTTGTCCAACATCAAAACAGCAGATGGAAATTCAGAATTTGATTACACCAATTCGAGTTATTAATGAAAATATGAACGAGACGGGCAGTAAGGAAGTAAGATATAGTCATGATGCTGACACACGTACTGCTTTTGAAAACAATCAGTAAAATATTATTTCAGAATACCAGTTTAATAAAAATAGTTAACAATGAAGTAAGTAAAACAATAGAGGACTTGGGAGAGACAATAACATCTAATAACAGGATAGAACAAAAAATAAAATGAATTCAAAATGTGAAACAAGGATATGGTTCCTTTTGTGACAATATAAATGATGGAGATTGTGGAAGCAAAATTGATTGTGTAGAAGAGAATAATGTAGATATGTCAGATCAGGGAACTCAGCTGATGAGCCCTATGGACCCAAGTTTACCTATTTTGGAAACACTTACTAGAGAATATACTAATGCATTAAAATATCCTTTGCTAGCTAAAGCAATGATATATGAGTAGCTGTTAACAATCAGAAAGGAGCTATCTTTTATAAATGGGGTAGTAATTGAAAATAAAGTAAGGACTGAGTCTATTGTTAGGAAATTGTCACAACAGGAACAACATGAGGAACATCAAAGTAAATTGGGTTCTTACAGAAAACAAAAATTGGAAATAATCCCTTATGAAGAGGAAACTATATTTGGACAGCCCTCTGGATGATATTAAAATTGTATCAGCTATTTTTCATTCTACAGCAATTGGGATGGAAGTAAGTATAAGCGAGGGCAATGAATTAATAATGCTTCCACAGATTTATGATAAACATGATAGCCTTATTAAAGAGTTAAGAGTTGGAAATCCTGATATATGGGACAAGGGCGTCATTCAAGAAAGAAAAAGAAAGGAAAGAACAATGGGTTACCTAAGAACCCAAATTGACAACAAGTCTCAGGGAGTAAACCCTGGATCTTTAGAAACATCTATAGAAAATAAAGATAATTCCCTAGTTTATAACAGCAAGAGGGAAACTATTAGAGAAGAGTGCATGTTTAGCAAAACAAAGAAACTCTCCCAAAAAGGAACCGGTAAGGGAAAGGAGATTAGAAAAAATAAGAGGGAAAAAAGAACTAAAACAAGTTCAAATAACAATTTTTTCCAAAACTTGGGTAATATAATAAATAGAAAAAAAATGAATAAAGGGGCTAATGTGAAAAAGGAAGAAAAAAAGGACGACAAACACAGGGGTAAAACAAATAAAAAACAGTGCAACAAAGATGGAGACAAAGAAGAGCATGAAGGGAAAATTGAGGGAATGAAGACAATGAATGAAGAAGAAACACCAATAGCTGTTAGAAATAAAAAGATTGGGTCAGATAAAGAAGGTGACAGAAAGAATTGATGAAAATAGAAATGAGAGTAATCTTAGAGAAATGTTAAAAAGAACTCTGGAAACTGATTTTGTTTTGCCCTTATTTAATGTTCCAATAATTCCAGGGGAAACTGAATTGAAACTGAAATGTGACACTGCCAGGATGAAGTGAATGCCACAGTTTCCTACATGGCAAAGGGGACAACTTGGCATTGAAATTACATAGCTGTATTCAGTAGGTCTGCTTCATCATACTGCAGAGTGCTTTAAAAGTGCATTTCATCCTGGTGGATGCCACTGAACTTGTAGTACTAAGAATGGTATGTATTGCAAAGCTTTGGTGCATAGGATTCTTTCTGTCTCAGTGCGTCAAAGTTTTGCAAAACACACTTTTCTTAAAGTTAGAATCTTTGTACTACATGTACGTTCCCAAACATGCAAAATAAAATATGCTTGTGTCCAGTGTGGCTATGTAACTGCAGCACTGCCCTTTGGGGATGTTTTCTTTTATACCTAAACTTTAATTTGCAGTTAGTGCCCTGTCTGAACTAAGTCTGCCCTTTTCTTTCTTTCTCTTCAGTGAATGCACTCCGAAAGTTTTTTTATGCCTAGATTTTGATTAATTTGCAGTCACTGCCCCAACACTACCCCAGAACAACAGAGAGAATTGCTAATGTTTCCTCCTCCCATCCATTCTGTATGTTTTCTATCTCATCCCCTCAGTTTATCAACTTTTTGCACTACTGAAACACCAATGCCATTTTTTTTTTGTCCAGGAGTTGCCACAACAAGTTCAAAAGATCAACGACTGACTTTGAAAATTAGATATGAGAATTATTTACTTAAGTGAAACAGTCTGTTTTGCACAGTTAGTGCCCCTACCCCTAAACTAGCCCAGATGAACCCACAAGTGTGTCACCCTCCAACCCTGTCCCTATGTAATTTTTATCATTCTTTCCCTTCGCTTGTTTTTAGTTTCCATCTAGTGAAATGAGGTCACCATTGCTGTTTGTTTATTTTTGGCAGGAGTTCTGTCAAGAAGTTCAGATGATCGACTTTGAAAATGATTATTATGTGACTGAACACAGAACAGGGAAGAACCTTAAGACCACCGTCCACTTCTCATCTCTCTTGCACACTGTGCTAAGACTGGCTGGAGGGGCAGACTCAGCAGTCAGCATCCCATGCTGCATGACCTGTTGCAAAAATGGTCACAAGTGTTGCTGCCTAGTACTCCCTTCCTCCAGTCATAATGAGTGACACTGGGGGTGACGTCTCTCTGCTGGTCTGATGACTTTCTTTCTCTTGCTGTGCTGTACCACATGATGAGATGGCTGAGGAGCCCTAGGAGCATCCGCGAAGCTGATAGGGGTAGTTGTTTTTTTAACAGGTGGCGGGTCAACATAGAGAACCAAAGTTCGCATTTTTACAAAACATTTTTACATTTCGTGGACACCCGCGGACATGGAGAGTTCATCTATTTTAAGGGATAAGTCAAACCAAACTTGCAGCCCTAGTGCTGTGTAAATAAAAGGGAACTATTTAGTGTTACTCCTAGGTACTTAAAATTTTGTACCATTTCAAGGGGTGTGTTTTGACTGTTTAGTATTTTAAGGTGGAGGGACCTATGTCTGTTGTGGGTGGAAGCAATTACCATTGTTTCAGTCTTTTTGAAATTTATCAGCAATTGTGATTTTAGGAACCATGCCTCAACTGACAAGAAGTTAGTCTGCATCTGTTTTTCTAATGCTACAGGATCAGAGTTGCAGGAGTATAGCACCACATCATCTGCATAAAGTAGAACTTTATCTTGTGTAGCTATTGGGAGCTCATTGAGAAACAAGCTAATGAGCAGGGGACCCATAATGGAGCCTTGGAGCACCCCTGTAATTATGTTCCAGTTTTCTGAAAGAATATCCAGGATTTTCACCTTTTGTACACTCCCAGAGAGATAGCTCCTGAACCAGGCCACAGATTCTGGGTATAGTCCTGTATGGGCAGCTGGCTAAGAAGTAGCTCATGGTTTACTGTGTTGAAGGCCTTGGTGATATCAATGTATCTTGCCCCCACCAAGAGACCCAGATCTAGTGCATCATGAATAAACCCTGTGAATTCTTTTACTGCAGTTGTGGTGCTGTGCTGCTTTCAGAACCCATGCTGTTGTGGGTATTGCAGTTGATATTGTTCAAGGTAGTCCACAATTCAATCATACACAATGCATTCCAGAGCTTTTGAGAGTGGAGGGAGTATTCGTTTTGGTCAATAATTTGTATGACTAGATCTAGCCCTGCTTTTGTAGACTGGTGTTGTCACTGCAACTTCCCAAATCCAGGGGAATTTACCAGATATGAGTGATAGGTTTAGAATTTTGTCAGGAGTGAGAAAATCACATCAAGAGTGAGTGCACTGAGCTTGAGGTCAAGCAAATCACTGCTAGCTCTTGATTTTCCTAGTACTTGTGAGAGGTATTTTTTGGCCTCAGCTTGGGTGATAATTTTGAGGTAAAAGGGGGGTGGTGAGTCCAACTGGGTAGCTTTCTGATATGCAAGATTTCTGTTGCTCGGAGGTTCAAAGAAGTCTGGTGGCAGTACACCACTCTGTTCGGTAAAGGTCTTACTGAAAGTGTTAGTGATGATGATAGCAGGTCCTGGGTTGGTATTCCCTCCATGTTTAGCATAGTAGGGGTGACTTATTGGGTTTTCCAGACAGTTTTTTAATGTTGTCCCAGAATTTACGGCTGTTGCCCAATGAGTTTGTCAGCTCACTTTTGAAGTGCTTGCTTTTGGCCTTATGAATAGCCCAGGTACACTTACAAACATGCAAATATACAAAGAAGCCAGCAGAGGAAGGCCATTTGGTCTATCAAGTCTGCTCATGTTGCAGGGTCCATAACTTGAGCTAATGTCCCTGCCCTCCCTCCCCACTCCTCCCTACCTATGACCCTTACCATCCCCCTATGACTGGTCTCAGCATCTTTTAAAGCTGCCCACTGTCTTCAATGAGATTTCCCTTTCTGGCAGTGCATTTCAAATGTCCACCACCTTCTCTGTGAAGAAGTGCTTCCTGACCTCTCTCCTAAACCTCCCACCCTCCAGCTTAAGACTGTGCCCCTTCATGTTATGGTTGGCACTCAGCTTAAAGAGACTCTCCTTATCAACCTTATTCATCCCTTTCAAGTATTTGAAGGGCCCAATCATGTTCCCTTTCTGTCTCTCCTGTCTTCCAGGAAGTACATGTTCAGTGCCCTCAACCTCTTCTCATATGCCTTAACCTGCTGACTGGCTATTATCTTTGTAGCCATCCTTTGAACCTTATTCTGCAGGTTAATATCCTTTTTGAGGTGTGGGCACCAGTACTGAACTCCATAGTCTTGATGCGGCCTTACCAGTGACCAGTACAAGGGCAGTATAACCTCCTCTCTCCTACCACTGATCCCCCTAGACATGCATCCCAGCATCTTATTTGCCTTTGCTGCTGCTTTCTTGCACTGCATGGTGTGCTTCAGGTCACTATTGATCATCAATCCCAGGTCCTTCACTTCACTTTACTTGTTCCAGGCTATTTTATAGTTTTATAGTTCTGTAAATCTACTTGTGACCCCATGCTTTTTGGTTTTTGCTTCATACCACAGGTTGTCTCTGTGCTTCATCTGTTCGATGAGTTGGGGTGAGATCTAAGATTTACATAAGGCCTGGATTTTGCATTTAGAGTAGGGGGCATAGTTATTGCATGCCTCATTGAATTTACAGATAAAGCTTTTAATCTCTGAGTCCACATCTGCTGTAGTGTCTAGAAATTACTAGTCTTGGCAACTTAGGTGTGCTGTGAATGCACCCAGCTTCCCATTTTTTAGAATCCTGGTCATGATTGTTTTTGCTTGGATCTTGGGGGACTTGTTAGACAAATTAAAGAGGATTGGGGAATGGTCACTGATGGAATCCAGGAGGATAACTCTGCAGGTTATTCTTTCAGGTCGGTTTGTGACCAACCAGTCTATTAGAGTACTAGTGCCTGTTCAGTAATTTATACAAGTGGGGGAGTCCACTAATTGGGTCATGTTTAAGGAGGATATGGCATCCCTATAAGGTGCCACCTCTGGGGATAGCCAGTTGATGTTGAAATCTCGACCATTAGCAGCTCGGAATTGTGGCAGAGGTCAGTGAGGTAGTCTAAGACCACCTTGAAACCACTGGATTGTTTCTTAGGAGGGGTATAGACAGACACCAACATTAGACATTTGCACATTGTGCCAATTAGTATTTTTAATGCCAGTATTTGAGTGTTACTGCTAGTTGTTATAGGTGGAAGCACTTGTCCCTGGATGTGGTCTTTCATGTAGACAATACATTCACCTCCTCACTTTCCTGATCTGTCTAGCCTAAAGGAGGTGTAGCCTTGTATCTGAATGGCAGTATCAGCAACCCTTTGGGTGAGCCAGGGTTCAACTACAGAGAATATAACTGGTTGTTGCTGGATAACCCATACTTGCAGCGAGTCAAGGTTTGCCAGGAGCTTACATATATTAATGGAGGCTATTGTTATCCCACTGTGTTTTTTTAGTGGTTCTGATGCATACAGCATAGGCCAGGGTTAGGATGGATATTCCCTGAGATCAACAGAAGTAGTCAAGCAGTCTAACTGCCTGCCATTTCAGGTACATTAGTGCATGTCTATGGTTTAAAAATTTAGATTTTTTATTCTTGTTTTTGGAACATGCTACAATCATACTAATGATTGGGGGGAGGGGATATGTGTTAAGGTGCAGTATCAGTGTCAGCCTGTGTGACAGTAGTACTGTATATTGCTGATGGTCAGAAAGGCAGAGGTGGATGTAGTTTTGGGGCTTTGCAGGGAATGTAGTGTTTCACTATTTATTGTGTATTCATAGTGGTAGAGGCTATTAATTGTGATGGAGGTACTGTAAGTACCAGCCACATGCTTAATTTGATAAAGGTACTTGTTAGGCTCATGGTGTTTCTATTCGTTTTGACTCCAGAATTGATAGGCGTTCTAAGGTAGGTTACAATCCTGGACCAATAATGATATGCATAAGACCTTGGGGGGGTGGACAAGGAATTATAGAGCAAGTAGAGAGAGTTGCTGAGGTGTAGGAGGTGTTAGAGGAGAAGGCAGGGTTAGAGGGCAGAAATGAAATGGCAGAGGATGGAGTTTGCTCAGGCTAATGCGGTGGGTCCAAGGGGTGGATGGTGGCTACTGTGGAGAAGCCGCATTGTAGATCCTGTGGTGAGCACCCAATTAGGGCTAGAGCATGTGCTGAGACTAAGGTCATAGTTCTTTGGCTGAGGCTGAGGAAAAGAGGAGAGAAGCCAAAAGTAAGAAAGTGTGATGTCAGTAAGCAGGGGAAAAGAGGGAGATAAAGGCAAAGAGCTGTGGGAGAAACAAGGCTGGCAGAGTTGAGCTTAAGGTGAAATTAATGGGGACAGAACCTTTAAGAGTGGTAGGCTGTCAATCAACCATCATCAATTTTAATGTATGGTTCACAAAACCTTGACAATCAATTCCAAAAATGCATAAAATCACATAAAAGTACGAAGTAAAAAGTAAGTAAAGCATTACCACTTCATATTATATAACTTATTATAAACACAATCATGTACACTCCTATGTACATCCATGGCCCAGAAGGCAAGCCCCCACATTTATATGATAGGGCTATCCTAGAGTGCAAAATCCTAGAGTTCATATTTATGCTTTCAGACAATTATAAGATTTTAATTTTTCCACCGAACCTTTTTAATTTCAGTGAGATAGTTAGCCAACCTATTTATTGTCCATTCATCTTCTGTATGTATCAGAATATCCATAAGTACTGACTTATCGACATGGTAGAGGTTGTCTATGTAAGTGCCCAGCCAAAACAATCGTTGCCTGTCATACCATTTGCAGACCCATAGGACATGATGGAGGTCTTCCCGATCTCCACTACCACAATCACATTCACCCAAACTGATACCTGATTTTTTATATCTATAATCTAGGACTTTACTTGGAAACTGTTCAAATTTGTAAATCATAAAGTTAGCACAGGCCCAGGGGTCTATGAGGATATCGAAGTATTTTTTATATCCATGTTTATAATTATGAGTTGCAAATCATTCCTTAATTTCCCTAAGGTCACCTTTGTTCCAAACATTGCTGATTCTATTATTTATGTATTTTTTATATTTAGAACTTATATACCTTGTTCTACAGATTTTTTTAAATGCCCAAAGTTGTATTTTCTTAAGAAAAGGCAGAGAGTATTCGACCAGAAGCCTGATTTATATCCTATTGCTTGCCAGTATTCCTTTTCTTGTAAGTATTTGTTTGCAAGTGTTTTCTCATTGAGGTTTGTTACCCTGATCCAATAATTTACCTTCCTGGATTCGATAACAGCATTTGTATTAACTATACCCAGTTCTGACTGAATATAGGATGTGGGACAGAAATGTCCAAGCCTCAGTGTATATCTTAATGATTTATACAGTGGGGGCATTAGTCTGTTAATCGTATTAGATTCCCAAATCTCGCATCCATAAAGAAATTGTGTTTCTGTTTTGGATTTTATCAATTTGATTAAGGGTTTTATGGACTAACCCCAATATTTACAATTGAATTTATATAGTCCTGCCATATTCTTCCTTATCCCTTCTTTCATTTGTTCCACGTGGGCAGTCCATTTTCCAATTCTGCTGAATAGCTTTACCCAGGTATACATACCTAGGCACCACTTCGACCTTATCTAGTCCTATCAGCCAGGTTCCACTGCTGTTGTTTTTACCCATACTCATGACCTTAGTTTTATTCATATTGATTTTAACTTCAGTTTTTTTTTGATTCTTTATATATAAAATCATTTTTTTTTTTGCAGACCTGATTTGGTTAAGAACAAAATCAAATTATCATCGGCATAGGCCAAGAGTGGGCATGGGAAGTCCCTGATTTTTGGTGAATCCCCCTCGATTTCCACACTCTGCTTCAACATGTTATCTATATATAAAGTAATTAGTAGTGGAGCAAGAATACAACTTTGTCTTACACCACAGTTGCATTCAAATTCATTGGATAATTGGCTGTCTGGGCTGCAGCCAATAGGAGAGTGGAATAACGTATTGGTGGAGATTAAGAGTATTTAAAGAGTACTGGGGGCAGAGGTACGTGGGTGGGAGAAACACAAAGCTAGAGAGGAGCCAGGTGATAAACAAACACCTTCAGCATGAGTTAACATGGATGTATACCCTTAAGGCTCTCTCACTGCAAGATTTAAATGACTGTTTGGATATTACACCATTTATGTAAATGCCCATTTACAATGGCTGCCCATATATTTTTTTTTCCAATTGTTTAACTAGGTAAGACATACTAAGCTGGAAGCTTATTTACAGGTGCAGCCTGGGAGCACAGGGAAGTTAAGTGACTTGCTCAACGTCACACAGTATGCAAGTGGGGCCATTGGATTCAAACCCAGGTCTCCAGATTGGCAGCTCAGAGCCTTAAACCACTGTGCTATACTGCCTCCCTAAATTTTGTATCAGTGGCTGTTATATCTTTCTTTTCTCCACCCACTTTTGTCTTCCTTTTCTTCCCATTTCTCATCTAGATCCACTTTGTGCTGAGTTTTTAATATAAATATTAGGTTTATTATTGATATGCAATGTGCCCTCATTGGTCAAACATCTGCCTTTTTAGGAATTAGCACTTTTACTGCCCATTGTTGAGGGTTTCTATTATGGTCATCTGACCTAATCAAAATTTCATATCTCATAATTTCCTTTGTATGTTTATTAAGTATTTTTCTATCCCCCCTTACTTTACTTCCACCTTTTCATACAATTTTTTACTCTTTTTCTATTTTTATTTCTTCTGTATCTTTGGACCACTGGTTGATCTAGTAAGACATATCATTACCTATTATTAATAGACCTTCTTCCACAAATTGCCCTTAAATTCTCTTTAATCTATAATTGGGTACTTGAATATCTGAGATATATCTCAGGATACCTTAATTATGGTCACTTGACCTTTAGCATTTAACTTGACCTCCCACTCGTCAAGATACTTTAACATTTGTTCTATTGTTTTCACTGTTTTTACCTTATTCCCATTTCCCTCTCTCGGTTTCTACTTATTTCACCTGTGATTAGTAAATGGCATGCTTGTTACCAAACATATACTGTTTCAGTATCATTGCTTTATCATTTATTATTCCAGCAAATCTAGCAGTTTTCACCATACTTGTGTTATTATGATTTTTCTACATACTTTATTGTGCTTTCATGTATTTGACCATCTGCAATATGACTGAACTCCTGCTTTTCAATGTTCAAAAGCCATTTTTAACAGTGTGTCTCTACTCATCACTTTTGGGGTCACTTTATGTACAGATTACATAATACACTGCTTATATATCTTGACGTTGATGGTCTGTCTGATTAGGCTATGGTGCACAATAATATGTATTTGTATCTTTCATTTCTATTTAATATATAGGGAGTACTTTGCACCATAGTCCCACCCCTTGACAAAGTGTCTCATTGAGGACATAAGGAACTGGGGGAGGTGCTGTGGTCTCCTTTTACTGTGTATGGCTCTTAATATATATATTTTCTTCAGAAATATGCCAGTGGCAGAGTGTTACCTTTTGTTGCTTTTTTTAGTGTCAGAGGATCCATTGCCTCAGAGGTCAGCATTATGTAAACCTTTTATCACAGACAAACTTTTACCTTTCTCTTTGTAAATGCTTATCCATTTCATATTGGGTCAGTCAACAGTGACATCAAGGTATTCAGACTCCAGTTCCATATGGTGGTGGTGAGTACAGAACAATGTGGCAATAGGGCCCATTACTCACAGAATATAATATTGCTGCTGGTGTTCCCAGGAGGAGCAGGGACAAATTACATTATTCTGTTCCTTGATAATGAAGCCAGCAAAGGGGGGAAGGGGTTGGGGTCAGCATGGACAAACTATGGATGCTCAGCAGGGTTGATACAAACATACCTCTTTACCCATCTATAGTTTGTTTTACCCTATGTAAATTACCGAATTGGAAGCCAAAGTGAGTCAGTCAACTTGGGAAAGCCAACTGGATTTTAATTTGATCTGGCCTACTTCTTCTACCCTTTCTGGGATCTACTTCTTGGAGGGGAGCATGTTGATTTTCATGAACAGCAGCAATGTTGAGTCTGTATTTTTATTTCAAAAGAAAGTTTATTAATGAACAGTTCTTTGTAATGGTTTAGGCGTATAATAGCTCACTGGAGAAGAGATGGCAAACTTGTTTTGAAACATGGATTTAAAATTGTTGCCAACACATAATAAGCAGAGTCTACAACTGTGGATATCCTGAGGTTTGTTTCCAAAGACAAAAACAGTTTTTGTGCAGTTGTGACACCACAGCTCAATCATTGCTCTTCAAACTAAGTCCTGAACCTATCCATTTCTTTTCATGAGGATATGAATTAATGGAATGACTTTAATAGTTGTCCTACTGTATGATCATTCACTTCATGTGTTGCTTACTTAAAGTGTTCTAATAATTGTCATGTGATATAAGATCCCAGTGCTCAGAAGCAAGAGTGACCTCCTCTTTACCCAGTTGTGTGGTCAATGGTTCATCTGGTACACCACTTTGTGTAGATCCTGGAGTCTGTGCATCATGTAAGGGTTGAATTCCATTTGGTGACAACTTCTTGTCTTAGCTGATGTAATGGTAGTTTATTCTGTTTTTACAGATGTCTGCGAATTTTGCAAGTTTTTGTAGAATGCCTGATGTGGCCATGTATCTTTTGTGCAGTGCCTAGCATTTCAAGGCACATTCCTCTCTTCACTGTTGAAGCTTTACACAACTAAATTCACTACATATGCAAATTGTGTCATATGCATAAACACGTTTTTCTTAAATGCTTTCAGAATATTAGCTTTCTTACAATACCTGGAACTACACATCCTGGGGAAAAGCCAAAGGTGAAACTGTACTGTGAACTGTATATGTCAGTGTGATCTTTCTAAAAGCTCACAGTACTAAGGGGAGCTTATTTCTGAGGACTCTGTGGGTCCCTGGTGGTAGCAGTGGATGTTAAAGAGAATGCAAACCATACCCAGTATGCAGTGACAGTTGTTTGGTCTGTTGTTTGACCCCTTGTGTACATATCTGTTGCTATATGTACTTTTTATAGCTGCAATTCATGTTTCACCTTCTGACATAGTTCCTTATGCAGCGCCGCCACAGCCATTGTGGAAAAATGTTACTTTGATGGCTGCTGATATGGAGGAGAAGCAACTTTCATTACCACCTGATAACCAATGACTCCAGTGACAGAGAAGAGATGCATGTTGCTTGCACTGACTTTTTTAGAGATGCTTCTAGTACACAGAAAAATGCTGGAAGAAAAAGACAAAGCTCTTTCTGTTTTCTTTTTTCAGTTGGAGAGTTTTTGGCTGTCACAAATACCTAACAGATCATGGGGATGCTGTGGGATAAATGCAAAGCTCTGCTCTGTTTTGGGGTGCTCTGCAATGGCTCTTGAAATATTTACTGTAGTCATACCAGACTGTGGACCGACATCTCTTTAGCATCCTCTGACATTCACCTGGTGACTTACAATTTTTATCTCACTGAAATAGATGTATTTGCTATACAGTGACAGCCTTTGATGTCAATCAATCAATCAATCAATCAATCAATCAGTAAGTCAATCAATCAAAAGTTTATTTGTAAAAAACACAATTCACAATAATCACAGTCTTGTACATCAAAGCAGAACTTAAATTATAAATATCTAAAATATGTCAAAATTCAAAAATTAAATGAGAGCCAAAATGTATCTGAAGTCAGGAAGTGCCATATTTAATAAGTGTGTTTTAAGCCCTGGTTTAGAACTCTCCATGGTCAGGCACTCTCTCATCTGATGAGGTAGAGGGTTTCACCGGGTTGGGGCCATGAATTGACATTACCAGGCACCTGAAGTCTTCAAACAAACTATGGGAACCTCTAGCAGTCCCTCATTGGAGGAGCAGAGTGGGCAGTGGGGGCAATAGGGGCAAAGTAGAATTTTCAAATACCATGGTCCCTGTCTGTATAGGGCCTTGTAGGTCAGCAGACCAACTTTGAAGGTGATCTGCCACTAAATAGGCAGCCAGTGCAAACTGCAGAGCATAGGCTTGACCTTAACCCAACTACCCACCTCCTCCTATCCCTCACTACACACTAAGCTGGTCCTGCTGGCTAATTACCTGACATCTGGCACGCTGGCAACCCCCCACCCTAAGCATAAATGGTGCCAGTTAATTATGGACTGTTTAATTATGATCTACTGTGATGACTACAGGGGGGCAACCTGGCACCTATTCCCGATCGATACATTACATTGGGATGCAAGGCGCCTGTGCTGGTCTAAAACCCAAAAGATCACTAGGATGACTACCACCTACTATGAAATGCGACAATGGACCCTCAAACTCTTACTCCTCCTCCTCCTCCTCCTAATATCTGGAAGTGTCCACCCTAATCCTGGCCCAATTTCATACAATATAAAAAAGCCTGACAGAACGGAGGGGGGACTCACTTTTGTCACCTTAAATATTTGTAGTCTTCTACCGAAATTAGCCTCACTACAAACTTTTGTCAGTCAGCATAACCCTGATATTCTAGCCATTGTTGAAACCTGGCTGACACCGAACACCCCTGACCATGCTATTTGTCTGCAAGGCTACAAGATTTTCTGGCTGGACAGGACGACAAAGAGGGGTGGCGGCTGTGCCATCTACATAAAGGAATATCTCAATTGCCTCGCCATTACCCATACCACCACTGACTCTGTCTTACAGCTCCTCCCTATCAAACTTCTCCTTGGTGCCCATAGCAAAGTCCTCACGGTTGCTGCTATCTACATCCCACCTAAAGATCCTGGGTCCGGCCTACAGTCTGTACTAGATTTCATCAGATCCCAACCTCCTGATGCAGAGCTTCTCCTTCTAGGTGACTTCAATATCAACTGGCTTGCCCCAGACACAGGGATGACTAAAGATGCAATCCTAGCAGCAAACCTAACTCAGCTGGTCAACTCGCCCACTAGGAAAAATTATGAATCTGGAAAAAGTACATTAATAGACTGGATCCTCACCAATCACCCAACCCGAATAAATAACATTGCTGTTCTCCCAGATTCTCTTAATGACCACTCTCCTGTACTATGTACCTGGTCAAACAAGTTTAGAAAACCACCCTCTAGAACCATCACTAGCAGAGTACTACCATTTGGAAACCTTACTCCACTCAAGGAAAATCTTAGACAAAAAGAATGGTCTCCCATCTACGCTATGCAGATGTCGATGGGGCTCTAAACTACTTTATCTACACCTTCAATGCTGCCTGTGACTTATATGCTCCCTAAAAAAGCGCAAAGTGAAAGCACACTCAACTCCATGGCTTACTGCTAAGCTAATGGCACTACACAAAGGAAGGACCACCTGGGCTATATGAGAGACTCTGGCTCTCCGCGACATTCTAAAATATAAATAGGCCCCAACCTGCACCAAAAGAGACCCGTCAGTCAAGGCGACTACTTCAAAACAGCTCTTTCTAACACCTGGGGTAAAGGAAAACCTTTCTGGGACAATCTAAAAATATCACGGGTAAGCAGTCCAAATCCTCTCCTACCACAATGAATGTGGCAGGCACTACCACCCTTGACCCTATGATCATAGCAAACTCCTTGAATGAAACCCTCAGTGGAGTCCTTGCATCTGATTTCTTCACCGCTGCAGACCCCTATATCTCTACATCCCCCACTACCTCCACAAACACTCCACCATTCCACCTAAAAATAGTGAAAGCACACAAAGTTTACAAATACGTAAAGAAGGCTATATCTTATACAAGGGCAAGCAGTGACTCTCTTGACCTTAAAATTGTATCCCTTACCCTGGATGTAGTACTACTCCCCCTCACCAGAATATTCAATCTCTCCCTCTGCTCTAGCAAATTCCCTGGAATATGGAAGGCTGCCATAATCACCCCAGTGCACAAAAGTGGGGATAAGTCTCTGCCTGGCAACTATAGACCAATCTCAATACTACCCCCATTGTCAAAGACCCTTGAGCATATGGTTGCTGACTAGCTTGCAGACTACCTGGAGAAATATAACATTCTTTGTGACCAGCAACATGGATTCAGACAGAGGCATAGCACCACCACTGCTCTGCTCGAATTCTCAGAAGTAATCCACAAGGCCTTGGATAAAGGACTCCTCAACAGAACTGTGCTTATAGATCTAACAAAGGCATTTGACACTGTCCACCATGGCCTACTAGTCAATCAACTACATATGATTGGGCTCTCCTTAGGCTCTGGTGCTTGGATAAAAAGCTACCGTGCCCAACGCATCCAGGTGGTAAAAATATCTGGAATCCTCTCAGACCCTAAACCTGTCCTCTCAGGAGTTCCTCAGGGATCAATTCTAGGCCCATTACTTTTCAGCCTTTTTCTAAACTCCCTACCTAAATCCTGCCTGGAAAAATCATACTCTATGCTGATGATGCTGTGATTCTATCCTCCCACAGAGACCCAAACTGCTTACATACAGCCTACAACAGGCGTTTACCAGTGTTGAGGTGGTTTGTTGGACACAAGCTAGTCCTAAACCAAAAAAAACAAAATCTATGCTCTTGCTAGTCCGAAGAACAAAACAAGCAAGCACCACTTACTATCAACACCTCACTGGAATTGCTCTTGAACAAGTGGCTATCTTTAAATATCTTGAGTCACATTTGATCAAGGCCTTGTCTTTTCATCACATATTGATGGTATTTCCAAAACTATTAATCAGCGGCTTGGAATACTCTACCATAACAGACAACTTTTCTCCCATCCAGCGCTGATGCTAGCTATTCAATCCTCCATCATCTCAGTCATCGACTATGGTTTAGTTATTTATGGGTCCGCCACCTCAAGCACATTGAAACGGGTCACAACCTCCCTAAACAAAGCATGTTGACTGCTCACTGGTGCATATCGACTTACTCATACCTGTGAACTCTATGCTGATACTGGGTGGCTACAGCTATCAAACCGGTTCAAGTTCCTCACCTGCCTAATGGCCAAGAAATCCATCATGGGCCTCACCCCTCCCTGCATACAAGACCTGCTATGTCAGAACCCAAGTGTATGATCCACGAGAAGATCAGAAACCAAGCTTCTGCAGGTCCCCCACTGTCGGACCACACATGGTCAATGATCGTGCCACCAACTGGCTAAATACCCTCAGCACCTCTATTACTGCCTCTTGCTCGTTAGGAGTTTTTAAATCCAGACTATTCTCTCACCTAGCCACCACATACTCCTGTGACTGTATCTGTTAATCTCATAATCTATTCTCACTCCTCCTCCTTGCCCTACTACTTGACAATGGCCTAGTAATGGGTCCTCATCCCCTACTAAGGTCTGCTCCTGTCCTCCTCACCCTCCACCCCTCTTTTCTTCTTTTGTTTTTCTCTTTACTCCACTGGTAATTCCCTGCCTATTACCTCCCTCTCATATCTTTCCCCCCTCATGTGACTTCGATACTGATGATAGTGCTTAAGTTATTATCTGCTGTACAGTTATATCAATATTTTTAACTATTTGTGCAACCCTGTACCTCTGTCTGTCTGTAAATTTTTTTGACACGGAACCTTTGTAAAAGAGCCATGGCTCAAAGGTATTAATTCCTAGATTTTACAATAAACAATAAACAATAGTAAGATCTAGATAAACCAGTTAACAGACTGGCTGCCACATTCTGTGCCCGCTGCAAGCAGTGGATATCAACCCCCAGAAGCCCTAGGTACAGGGCATGGCAGTAATCAAGGCAGAATGTCCAGATAAATCACAATATATCACAGACAATCCAAATTCATTGCAACTGGATTTCCTATGACATTTGCATGTACCGTATATTGCAGTAGATAGTGCATCTTAGTAATATGAAAAGCTGTAGTAATATGAAACCAAGAGCGCACAATCGGTCAGACTTAATAGACCTGTGGGCCTTTTTCTGCTGGCAATTTCCTATTTTTGTATGTTCATATCTTCACAATGGCTTCCATGAAAAGTGTCTCAATGTATTAAGGTTTAAGTGCCAAGGTTGTCTGACTGTCTACATCTGTTTTATGAGGCCTAACTCAAACAATATATTGGATGGGTACTATTCTTTTTTGAAGGGGAAACATCTAACTGCAGAGGATGCTATTTTCCTTTTAGCATCAGGCATTTACAGTTCCAAATTTTCTGTCATGGTTTAGTTAATTTCTAGGATATCATCTTTGTCCACAGTGGGTGGCTGTGCAAAAGGATGGCTGTAAGCTTTCCCTCTGCAGATAAAAAATGTTTACCATCCTTAGCAGTTTTAATATTTCCCCATGATCTTTTCTCTAATGAACTTTTTTAGTTGTTTAACCAGGTATAACACACTAAGCTGAAAACTTTTTTACAGGAGCGACCTGGGAGCACAAGGAGGTTGAGTGACTTGCTCAGGGTCACACAGTATGCAAGTGGAAGCTGTGGGATTCAAACCCAGGTCTGGTCTGCTGGATGTCACCAAATTTGCAACTCAGTGCCTTAGACCACTGCACTATACTGCCTCCAGTTGTCCAAAGTTTCCCCAAGTTTGTTAGTCTGCCATTCTACAATCACAGGTTCATCAAATAACTCATCATGAGAGTAATCATCATCATGTTCTGCCTCTTTTGCAGGAATGTACTCACTGCTGCCACTATTTTTATGAGCTGAATGACTGGTAGAGATATTAAATATGAATATTGATGTATATGCATTCATACTTATTCCTTTGTGCTATTTGAATTGCCTTTGACTCCTTTTCTTTTCTATATGTTTGTTCTAAAGCCAAGCTTCACTGGTTGCCTTTTGATTAGTCAGTATTTGATTTGTCATCACCTGCAGCTACAATTAAGCTGGCAATGGTGCTGAGCAGCCAAGGAAATTGCTCTTACACTTCTCAAGTTTGCATATGCCCAGTTGCAGAATCCTCAAAGGATTTGAATGGTTGTGCATGTATGTGATGCCCTGACTCTAAGCCTGACTGTAACCAGGAGGGTTTGTGAGGCCAATTTCACATGATGAGGAAGTAGGGAAGAGCACAGATGGGCTCAAGTGGCAGCAATATGAAAAAAAATACTATTCCTAGCTAATCTTGCAAGGTTCTGCTTGGGTCTCCTAAAGCCAAGTTGCACATTTTTGGGGGTGGCTTGGTTTTAATCCCAGAGACTTTGCTTATTTCTGTTTGTAACCTCATTTTCCATTCCTTCTGCCACTTTGCCCTTAGTCCACCATCTTTCATCCATCTCTGCTGTCTATATGCTAATCTCTTTCTCTCCCCTCCATTGAGGCTTGGCATCTCTCTCACACTGTTTCTTCTTTGTGGCCAAATAATGTTTTACCACTTCTTCTACTTACCTCTCCTCTCTCCTTAGCCCTGTTATCCCCTCTTCCTCCTCTGATCATCTGCTACTCATTCCTTTCGTATCCCTTGCAGTAAATTTGCAGCAGGACATTCTGCTTTCTCTATCTATCTTCCAACAATGTTCAACAGCTTCCCTCTTCTGGTCTGTCTTTATTAATTCCTGCACTCTTGCACACCACTCTTAGTGTTATACTTCTCAGATGCATGCACCCATAGCTAAGCTTCTTCTTTCTCTCTCTCTCTACATTACAACAATCCATGCCATAGCCACCTCACACTAGTTTACCTGTTTTATATCCTACTGTATTGCATTGCTTAATCTCAGTGTACTCCTTAGTTTGAATTTTATGCCACCATGATTCTAATACAAATATCATGTCATACATTGCCTGCTCACTCACTTGGCTCTCATCCTGGCTATACCCATAACTAATGTACTTTATTTATATTTTACATTGTTTTCTCTCTTTCTCTGAATTTCATTAATTGTACTATGATTTTAGAATTTAAGTGCACATACCTGTTGTCCATTTCTGTACTGTGATTTTATTAATCATGTACATGCACCTGTTGTCCATTTCATGTTGCTGTTTCACTCCTAGCTGTATCGCCTCCCCCAGGTCACACCAGGAAATGAGCTTGGACTCAGTGTGCTTATCCCAGTCGCCAGATTTTAAATAAATAAATGAAAACAAAAATACCTGGCAACTGCAACTAACAGCTTGCCCTGTATGTAGTCAACTAATCTTGTAGACAAACAGGACCATTCAAACAAAAATCATCTATAACCAAATTTTGTTAGCAATAGCGAAAGAGGGCTATATGTTGTATACACAGCTGAGTTTTGGATGAACGTTATGTCCGTATCAGACAGATGAATACTAAACCAATCTGAGATTTGAACGTTGGCTGTGGAATGGTGGGTTGGTGGGTGGGCTCAGACTATCTGTTTCATGTGAATGGGGACAAGGGGCAGGACCACCTATGAGGCAAAATATGCTGAGACATAAAGTGTCAAAGGCTGATGATGAGCATTTTTAGAAGAAAATGCAAGTCTAATCCAAGTTACATTGCCACAGGTCTGCTCATGGTTCACTAGAAAGGAACTGCCCCAGCTTAGTGCATCTCTAAAGAAAGCTGCATTAGCCTATCCCACTGTATATTTGGGCATATTACTCTAGGGTCACAGAAGCTCATTCACCTGACAACACTGAAAATACTTTCAATTAATAATGGAGTATGAGGCACATAGTATACCTAGGATATTGAATGGGATTTAATCAGTTCCTTTTCGTTTGCTGAGGTTTTTTTTAAGTTTTCTTACTTAGTGGAGAAGCAGTATAGTGGTGTCTCTGGTATCCATTAACATCCTTGCCCTTGTCCATCTCAGTTACTCAACATAAGGGAAAGCAAGCATGCATGTACAAGGCCAGAGATAATTTGATAATGTGTCATTAGATTGAACCTGAGACTTTTACTAAAGTTTTCCCCATGGTCCCTATAAAAGAATATTTCCAGGACATTTTCATGGGGTTATTTAAATGTTTACTGTGTAGTTATAGTCTGAATCTGGAGCAGATGATGAGTATATTTTGAAATAAATAATATAAAAACTGGAACTAGCCCTCTTTCTTACCATTTATTTACCCAGGTCAGTACAGCTGACATGCAGTATTCCATTTTTATTTAGGCCCTGTGTCAACCCTATCTTGTGGCTGGGTGGACAAAAGCACAGGGTGATTAAATTACTTGCTCAAGGTTACACAGTGAGTAGGGTTTTACAGGGATTCATTTCTGGTTTTCCAGGGGTCACAGAATATTGTTCTAATAACTAGGGTATGCTGAAACTCTATTACAAATAAATACTGTTAAACTTTGGAAAGGTACCAAAGTATCAGATAATATAGGGCAAACATAGAAATGAAATAATCAGGGCCAGCTCCTTTTCCCTGAATTACATTGTGATTTGGCTATCCATTTTAAGTGCAAGCATTTTGTGATGCCACATTTATCACATAGCTGAACTCGTTATTCACACACAATTAGATTTACTTAGGATAGGGATTTTTATGGACACTTTAATCATTTGTTTCATGGATTGAAAGGGGGCACAGATTTGATTTACTGTCATCTTGCTGGGTGATAAAGATTAGCAGATTGATAAATGTTGCAAATGAATTTGCTGATCGAAGCTATCCTTTCATTTGTTTTGCACAATAATTAAACATTAATTAAACCAGACATAGTACTAATGAGAGGCTTTTATTTGCAGGTTCCTCCATCCAACTGGAAAAAAATGCAACAGAGCAAACTGAAGTTTCTTCAGAGCATGAGACAACACTTGCAGAGCTCAGGACCTACTGATGCAAGTAATGCATAACATTTATGTGATGCATAGTACTGTTTCAATCTCATAAATTATAATGTAGTCGGATCAAAAAGAAAATGCCAGGAATGAAGAATGTGTAGCATACACATTCCAGTTCTGAACCTGAAGATATGCAATACTAGGGAAGGGAAAACAAAGAATGCAAGGACATTTTTACTTGTTATAGCTCCCCTTTCATGGAATGTGAGGTGCTTTAGATATAGAGCAATATTAAATCCCAACTCTACCACTCCTGGCAGATACTAACTTCTCCAGTGGGGACATGTAAGGATTGTCAGTTGTCTGGTGGCTCTGTCTCCACCTTCAGACATAGGTTTCACCAGCCAAAGGTCAACAAGAATGCCAGAAGGTTGTCAGAAATCAAACAAAGTCACACAATTCACTACAGCAAAAGAGGCTGATCGAGAGAGGTATTTGGGACTTCTGCCCTGTGCTATGAGTGGCACCTGCCCTCCCCACTGACATTCCAGCTCTGCTGCTTCCAACATCTACTAGCTTCTTAAATAGGCCTGCAGGCTGTTTATGGGAGGGTGGCAAGAATGTCATCATTACTGTGAGATACACCTACTATATCCTCCCCACTGTCAACAGTCCAACACTGCCACTCCCAGTGGCTACAAGCTCCTATTAGGAATCCTGCAGAGGTTATGATTTGTCTAGTGGCTCTCAATCAAATGGGTTATTTGAGTAAGAAAGTCAGGGCATCTGCCTCTCCTTGACTGATGCTACACCATGTTGATCCCAATGTAGTACTGTAGTCTCCAGCATGAGGATCAGCAGGATGCTGTTTTCAGGAACTTCAGTAGGATAACATCAGGTGAGTGGGTCATTATTTCTGTTTTAGTCAGTTTGCAGCCCCTGCACCTATCATCCAGGCCTTTATCTAGCCCCTCTCCTGCACAGCTGTACTACATTATTATATCAAACAGTCTGTGTCTTAACCCCACTGTACCCTTACTAATCTGTAACCCCACAGCCAATTCCACCATATAAGCTAAACTTTTGATCTGGTCACGGCAGTGACTAATAATAAGTCCTTTCAGACCTGTGTTTTCAAACTGCCCTTCCTCCAGGGCATTGCCCTTCTCTTCATCCTTCCACCCTATTTTATATAATTCTACTTACCCATTTATATTACCTGGTTCCAGTTAAAGGGTTTTGTCTGTGGTTTAGTGGAGAAGTAGGTAACTTGTGGTATGCACCCCACCAAGCAACACTTATATTGTGCATGCCCAACTGTCCTTTGGATACTTGGTTTGTTTTAGCAACCATTTGGGTGACAGCTCATCCACCCTCCCTCTTATCTTCCTCCTACCTCTGCCAGTTCTGTGGCTATTGCAGCATTTGTTTCTCCTTCTATGCTTGCCCTCTCTGCTGTGCCACTGGTCTTCCAGCTTGTGTTGCCAGTTCTTCTCCCACTCATTCCCATACTGGGTTCTAGTCAACAAACTGATCAACCTCTGTGGTTGTGTACTCTCTGCCTTCCTGGGTGTGTCTAGTGGTTTACCTCTCTCTGCTGTTGGTCAATGTTTTCTCTGCCAGGGTGCCTGTTGCTCCCAGATTCTGGTCTTTGGGATGCTGCTCCATTGCTTCACCTTTTGGGCTTCTTCTGCCTGCTGCCATCCTGCCTTTTCTGCTGTTGCTGGTGATTGCTGGCTGGTACTGCTGCTGATCCTCTGGGGCTTCACATGACTGTTATGAGCTCCCATTCAAACACCTGCCTTGCCTGCTTGTTGACTCTTCCCATCACCTTCTTCTGGTGTTCATCTGCTGCTGGCTGTTTTGTTTCCTGTTGCTGGCTTTTGAGTCTGCGTTCCCTCCTTTCCATTTTCTCTTTCTGTGCTGCTTACCTTCCTTCCCTATCTGTTTCCCCTTTCTCTGCTGTCTTTCACCCTCTATGTTCTGCTGTTTGGTCCTAGAGTCCCTCATCAAATCCTAGCCTCACCCTTGGCAGTCGCATGATTCATTGGGCATAGCTCATTTGTGCTCCATTCCTTCCCTTTAACCTCAGTGTCCTATACCTCACATTACCCTATGCCTCATTTACCATACTCACTGCTTAGGCACTTTCCATCTTTATCATCCCATTTGTCTACCTAGGCTTCACCTCTTTATCATTGAAATTTTATCACCCTTGCTCTTCCCTCTGCTCCATGTCAGCATCAGCCCCTATGCATCTCCTGCCCTTCAAGGATTATTTCAATGGTCTTGCTGGTCTATTCATCCCAGGTGGTCAATGTGCTCACTCAGCTCTCCAAAAATTTGCATCTTGAAGACAGCCCTTCACTAAGCAGGGGTCCTTTAAGTCATGAAGATCAACTCATCATCACCTCTCAGCTACCCGATATCCTTTCCTCTCTTGGAGGATAGGACTTTTGCTCTGGGGGCCCCTTTTGCAATGTAGATTGATACAATGGTTCCTTGTTGTATAGTATTTATGACATCCTGTTTCATGAGCATAGAAACCTCTCTGCCCCAAGATTTCTGTGGTCATGCAGATCAACCCAACACTACCATGGAAAGTAATCATCCTGTCTGACTTTGATGTACTTGATCTTGCATTGTATCCTCTTCCCTTAAGTCACTGATCACTGCCATGATATTATGTGTCATAAGGCACAGAAGCTGAAGGGGATTAAGAAGGAGGAGAAGGCCTTCTTTCACTATACACTGTAAGTGACAAAGGGGGAAAGAAGGATGGGATTAAAAGGGTTAAGAAAGGGGAGGAGTCGGTGGAGGATAATGGGGTAAAGCAGAGGTACTAAATGAATACTCCTGTTCCATCTTCACCAGGGGGAAGGATAGACCAGTGCCTTCAGGAAGGAGAAGAGGAGCATGGGGGATGAGAGCACAGATGTAGTGATAGAGGAGGATAGAGTGAGGGAGGGGCTGCTAGCATTGAAGGTGGACAAATCACCAGGCCCGGACACAGTACATCCAACAGTACTAAGGGAAATGGCTGAGAAACTGGCAGGGCCACTGGTAGGCCTATTTAATATTTCCCTAGAGCCAGGCACGGTACGCAGGACTGGAGAACAGCACATGTGATGCTCATCCACAAAAGCAGTCCCAAGGATAACCCAGGGAATTACAGACCAGTCAGTCTGACCTCATTCATGTGCAAGCTTGTGGACACCATAATTAAGGAAAGGTTGGTAGACTATCTAGAGAAGCATGGTCTTCAGGATGCTAGGCAGCATGGGTTCATGGGGGGGATCATGTCAAATGAATCTGGTTAACTTCTTTTACTGGGTCACTAAAACAGTAGACAGGTCCAAGCGGTAGACATTGTCAAAATGGATTTCATCAGCAAGGCCTCTACTCTGTGCTGCACAAAAGGTTGATCAGGAAGTTGGCAGATCTTGAAGTTGGGAATAAGATGTCCAGATGGGTGGAAAACTGGCTGAGGCATAGAACACAGAGGGTGATTGTGGGGGGAGAATTATCTGGCACTAGAGAGTTCATCAGTGATGTCCCGCAGGGCTCAATGCTGGGGCCTGTGTTGTTCAATGTCTTCTTCAATGACATTGGGAATAGCATTAAGGGAAAAATGTGTCTATCCACAGATGACACCAAGCTCTGTGGGAGAGTGGACACAGCTGAAGGGGATGCAGGACCTATAGGCTGATCTGGAAAAGCTGGGGAGGTGGTCTGGGATCTGGTAGCTTTGCTTCAATGCCAAGAAATGCAAAGTTAAGCATATTGGAGCCAAGAATCCCAGGATGGAGTACTACCTGGGTGGAGTCCAGGCATCAGAGGAGGAGAAGAACCTGGGAATGAAGATCACTGGTGACCTGAAGCACTCCACACAGTGCAAGAAAGCAGCAGCAGGGGCAAACAAGATTCTGCGATGCATAGCTAGGGGATCAGTAGTAGGAGAGAGGAGGTTATACTACCCTTGTACAGGTCACTGGTGGGGCCACATCTAGAGTATGGAGTTCAGTACTGGTTCGCCCACCTCAAAGGACATTAACCTGCTGGAGAAGGTCCAGAGGAGTGCTACAAAGATGATAGCAGGTCATCACAGTAAGGCATATGAGGAGAGGTTGAGGGCACTGAACATGTACTCTTTGGAGGAAAGGAGAGAGAGAGAGGGGACATGACTGGGATCTTTAAGTACTTGAAATGGATAAATAAGGTGGATAAGGAGAGTCTCTTTAAGGTGAGTGGCAACCATAACACAAGGGGGCACAGCCTTAAGCTGGAGGGGGGAGGTTTAGGAGGGAGGTCGGGAAGCACTTCTTCACAGAGAGGATAGTGGACACTTGGAGTTAAAAAAAAAATTATTCCAAAAGAAAAGTGTCAAACGTGTACTTCTTGAATGTTTTCATCATTGAGAGGGAGATTTGTAATGAAATAGTACTTCCACCAACAGTTTAAGAATGCTGGTTCAGAATCAGAATGCATCATTCCAGTCATTCAGCAGTGCTAGAGAATGGAATGCTGACAGGAAGAATCCATGTGCCATGGTGAACAGGCTGTACATGACAGTGAAACAGGGATTAATGTAAGGCTGTTGGTATCCTAACAGCTAATCAGATTGCAGCATTTCTGAGACCTTTTTTATGATTATCCTTTAATACCTTTAATGTAGGATCTTTGTAGGATCTTTTACTGGGTGTCCAGGGAATTGGATCAGGGAAGAATGGTAGATGTGGCCAATCTAGATTTTAGTAAGGCTTTCAACACTATTCCACAGAGGATATTAGTAAGCAAGCTGGGTAGTCTAAGGGTGGGATCAAAGGTGGTAAATTGAGTAAGAAATTTGCTGAGTGATTGGCATCATAGGGCAGTAGTAAATGGAGTTCACGCCGAGGAAGGTAGGGTGACCAGTGTGGTACCACAAGGATCTGTATTGGAACAGGTCCTCTTTAATGTCTTCATTAGTGATATTGCAGAGGAGCTGGATGAAAAGGTCTGCCTGTTTATGGATGACACTAAAATCTGCAACAGAGTAGACATTCCGTGGGAGGAGTGGGGCAGAAAAAACATGAGAAGGGATCTGGATAAGTTAGAAGAGTGGTCAAGGCTTTGGCAACTGAGCTTCAATGCAAAAAAGTGCAAAATCATGCATTTGGGGCACAGAAACCCCGTGCGGAGTACGGATTGGGAGAAGAGGTATTGTCAACTAACAAAGAGGAAAGAGACCAGGGAGTTGTCATATCTGCTGATGTAAAGGTGGCTAGGTAGTGTGATAGGGCAGTTGATAGAGCCAGCAGGATGCTGGGATGCATAGGGAGGGGTATCACCAGCAGAAAGATGGAGGTATTGTTCCTTGAATAGTCCACTAGTGAGACCTCACCTGGAGTACTGTGTCCAGCTCTGGAGACCTCATCTCTGTAAGTACATAGAAAGAGTAGAAGTGGTATAGAGGAGGACAATCAAAATGGTACATGGCCTGCACCAAAACCAAATGAGGAAAGAATGAAGGACCTAAATATGTATACCCTGCAGGAAAGGATGGAGAAGAGGAATATGACATAAATGTTCAAATACCTTAGATGTACAGATAAGGTTCAATCAAGAGGGTAGCATTTTTCAGAAGAAAAGATGCTCAAGGACAAGGGGGCATGCTATGAAGCTGGAGGGGGAAGACCCAGGGGAAATGTGAGGAAGTACTTCTTCATGGAGAGGGTGGTGGATGCCTGGAACAGCCTACCAATATAAACAATTAACTCTTAAATGCACAGTTTAACAACATTAGAATGCATAGAGATCTGTACCAATGATCCACATTATTTATAGATTTATTGCAGATCTAGGAAGATAAAATTAGTCAAATTAAATCTGACTGCACTGGGACTCCCCATTCTTGATAATATTAGTTTTGACAGTCAGTTCAAGCAAATAAACACCAGGTAAATTAAGATGTAGATGCCTCAGAATCATTCCCCACCAAGAAACAGCATCATTTCTGAATCTGCTCCCCTGGGCACAGTACAACAGAAAAAACGTATGTCCTTTAGGTACTTCCATACATAGCAACCAAAAGTAAGTCAGCTAACACATCATCGAAAAAGACCCCTATCTCATTTTGGCAATACTGGACCAATGTAGTCCCTAACATTAGTACTAGTCCTCACTAGTTAAAGTAAAGCCTGGGAGGTCATTCCAACGAGGGGCTTATCAGTCACTGACTGCAACTCAACAAGAAAAGGGGTCAGCGACAATACATTCCTGCCAACAAACCATCAGAAAGCTCATGTACCAAGCCTGCCGAACACTCTGCAGCTCAATTGACTCCGTGGCAAACTCAGGAACAAGCATACTTTGCAATCCGTAACTATTATGAACATACGAACATATGGATCTTCCAGCAGAAACAGGCCTCGTGGTCTATCAAGTCTGTTTAAAAGTGCAGCTAGCTTCCTATATTGCAGCTGCCCCCTCCCCCCTCACAGTTACCCCCATCTCACTCTGTCCCATCCCCTTTTAAAACTGCCCACCGTCTTACAGGATACCACCTCCTTGAGCAGAGTGTTCCATTTAGCCACAACCTTCTCTGTGAAAAAATGTCTCCTCATCTCTCTCCAATATCTTCCCCTTTCCGATCTGAGAACATGCCTTTCATATCCCTCCCCCTCCTCAGCTTAAACACCCCTTCTGTACTTGTCTTGCTTATCCTCTTCAAGTATTTAAAGGTCTCAATCATATCCCCCCGATCACTCCTCTCCTCCATGGTGTACACATTTAATTCACTCGGCCTGTCCTCGTAGGATTCATCCTCCAATCCCTGGATCATCCTAGTTGCACTGGGCTGTATTCCCCCTCATTAATCTGATATCCCTCTTCAGGAATGGATGCCAGTACTGCATGTAGTACTCCAAGTGTGGCTTTACTAGTGGTCTGTACAGAGGCAGGCTCACCTCCCCTCTTCTGGATGAGATTCTTCTCGTAATTCACCTCAGCATCTTGTTGGCTTCAGCTGCCGCCTTCTTGCACTGAGCTGAGTTGTTCATATTCCCCATTTTAACCACCTCTAGATCTTTGTGGTACCTAACTGAACCCCTCCCAACTCGTAGCTCCTCCCCTGGTTCCTTGTTTCAAAGTGCAGAACCTTGCACTTCTTCACATTGAAACTCAACTGCCGTGTTTCCTACCACTCCACCAGCTTAGCCAGGTCATCCTGTAGCCCCTGCCACCCTACTATGTTGTCCACCACCGCCCCCCTCATGGTATCATGAGCAAACAGACTGATCTTACTCCTGATGCCATGTGACATATCTGCTATGAATATCCCAAACAGCACCCTGACCAGTACAAAGCCGACGTATGGGACCCCTCTCATCACAGCCCTTGGGGATGAGCATTCCACCACACCACCACCACCACTCATTGCTGCCTCCCTTTCAGCCAGTTCATGATCCAGTTTACCGTACTTGACCCACCCCACATATTCCAACTTTCCCCCAACCCCCCATGAGGCCTTGCTGAAGTCCAAATACAGAACATCCACTGCACCGTCCTTATCCAGTTCCCTCATCACCCAGTCGTAATACTCAATTAGGTTGGTCTGGCAGGATCTTCCTAAAATGAACCCATGTTGCTGACCGTCCTGAAGTCCATTGTCTTCCACAAAGGTCATTAGTCTCTCTTTCAGGATTGACTCCATTAATTTTCCTGTTATGGATGTGAGACTTACTGGTCTGTAATTGCCTGGTTCATCCTTTGGGCCACATTTGTGGATGGGCACCACATGAGCCATCCTCCAGTCTTGTGGTATGCATCCTGTGTCCAGGGAAGTGTTGAACAGGTCCACCAGCAGCCCCCTCAAGACCTCCACCAGCTCTTTCAGCACCCTAGAGTGAATGTTGTCTGGTCCTGGTGCCTTATCCACCCTCAGTGCCTTCAGATCCTCTAGCACCCTGCCCTCTGTAATTACCTCATCTGTCACCCACTCCCCCCTTGCCCACGTTCCCCTTCCACTGAGGTAGCTGCCCACCCTTCTCCTTTGTGAACACAGAACATAAGTACTCATTTAGTGCTTCTGCCTGCTCCACCCCTTTCTCCACCCACTCTCCATCCTGCCTAATCCTCACTATCTGATCCTTGCAGCTCCTTCTTTCCCATATGTACCAGAAAAAGTCCTTCTCCCTGTCCTTGATGCCCTGTGCCAGCCTCAGCTCTCTGGAAGGCTTGACCACCCTGACTAGTCTGGTTATCTCCTTCGACTTCTTCAAATACATTTCCCTATCCTCCCAGATTTCTTGAACCTTCTAAATGCTGCTTTTTTGTCCTCATACATTCCAAGATCTCCCGATTCAAACAGCTTGGTTTCTTAGCTCTTCCATTCTTGCTCTGTGTCCTGGTGCATGACCCCGTAGTCTCTCTCAGCCCATATCTGACAATTTCTCATTTTTGGCTTGCATCCAAGCGTGGATTAATTGCTGCCAGATGTCTTTCCAAAATTTCCCACATCTTGTCAAAGTCATCATGTCTGATGTCAACCACCCTGGTTCCTGTACTTGCAATTTCCTTGCCCATGCTGAGTGTGAACCACACCTAGTGGTGGTCACTCCCAGCTAGTGGGTCCTCCACCCCCCAGCTCCCTTACCGTCTCCCCCTTAGACAGTACTAGGTCCAGAGGTTTATCCAACTGAGTAGGATCAATAACCATTTATGTCAAGAAACTATCCTGAAATGCTTCCAGGAGCACTTGCTCCCTTGCACTTGAGGTGGCTGGGGTGCTCCAATCCACTCGTGGTAGATTGAAGTCCCCCACAATCACAGTGTTTCCCTTCCCACAGACCCTCCTTATCTGCTCCATTAACTCCCTGTCCAAGTCCTCTGCTTGAGCTGGTGGCCTGTACACCACTCCAACCTCAGTGTCCTACTTTTTGAATCCTGGAATTGCAACCATAATGCCTCTGTTCTACCCTTCTCCCCTTGAACACCTCATCCCCTCCCTTACGTAAATCACCACCCAGCCCCGTTCCCCTCCTTGCCCCTATCCTTTCTGTATATACTATACCATGGGATCATCAAATCCCAGTCTTGGTACTGGGTAGCCCAAGTCTCTGTCATGGCTGCAATGTCCACCATCCCCACTGCCAATAGAGCCTGTAACTCAGCTGTTTTGTTCACCAGACTTCTTGCATTTAGGGAGACAACTGTCCAGCTAGTTCCCTTCCCTTTCTAAACCCATTTCTCCCCATCCTTAACTCCACCCCCGTGAATCTATCCTGGTACCGTCACTGCTAGCTTGGGGGGTAAGCTTGTTCAGCTTCCCTCTCCAGAGGCCTTCACCTTCACCTGCTGCACTCTTGCCTCCCCCCCACACCTAGTTTAAATCCATCAAAGTTGCTATGTATTCCACCACCCTATGTTTCAAAACCCCCTGTTCCACCTTACTCAGATGTAATCTGTCTTCTGTGAATAGGTCACTGTTGTCCCAGATGTTTCCCCATCCTCCCACTAGCCCATACCCTTTGGTTTGACAACATGCTCCCAAGCAAAAGTTAAACTCCTCTCTCCTTCCTTTCCTCACCGTGCTTGCCCTGGCTACTGGGAGCACTTCTAAGAAGGCCACTGATCTCCCTGCCTCCTCACACAACTTCCTCAGTTCCTTGAACCTCTCCCTTACCAACCCGGCCATATTATCCCCCAAGTTATTTGTACCCAAGTGCACTACTACATGAGGTTTTTCCCTTATTCTCCTTGCACACTTGAGAATAGTCTGTCCCGCCCTACCTGCTATCAATCCAGGTACTGATTCCATCCATATTTGACTATGCCATTCTCATTTACTTAGTTGCTATGTATTCCACCACCCTCTGTTTCAAAACCCCTGTCCCACCTTACTGAGATGTAATCTGTCCTCTGAGAATAGTTCACTGTTGTCCCAGATGTTGCCTTAGTCATTCCCATTTACTTCCTCATCTGACCCCTTTAAAGATTGAGTCCCTCAGCAATAGGACTCTGCCCCCCTTTTCGCATGTTATGCCCCCATCCCTGCTTTCTTAACTATCCCTTCCGCTATGCCCCTATCCTCTACCCTAGTCCCACTCCTTCACCTATTTCCCCCAACCCCAATCCTTTCCCAGCATCCTTACCCTCCTTCCCTTCCTTGCTGGGCCCATTCTTCCCTCCTGCCTCCACTGTCTTACCTCCCTCTCCCTCCCCTTTACCTGTATCCCTTTTCTCTTTACCATCTCTTCCACTGTCCCCCTTTTCTGCCTGACTGTTGCCCCCTGTTGCTTTCACTACTCCCTTCTCCTCCTGCCCCCTCCCAGAGAGCCCCTCCCTCATCATCCACCATTGAAGCCAGCACCATGAACCTTTTTCCTGACCCTGAACTTCTACTGTTTGCTTCTCCCTTTATGCCATCCTGAGGTTCCTCCTTACTGCTTCTAAAGATGTTTTAGCCTGTTCTTTATGCTCTTCCTTTCCACTGGTTCTGTACCCCTGGATCCCCATGGAGGTGGCCTTCCTGTTCCATTAATCACACCCACTTCCCCATTCCTCGCTAACTCCCTTACTAGCCACTGTACCTCTGCCTCCAGTCCCCCTGGGTCTGTGACAAATGGGACACCCCCCCAGCTTCCATAATATACCCATCCATATAGCAGCCCCACAACCTTTTCAACTCACTATTCTGCCCATATTGGTTTGTCTGCGGTCCAACTTCCCTCTGTACTAGTCCTCTGTCTCCTGCTGCCAACCCCTCCCCTATAATCCTATTCACCACCTACTGCCACCTTCACTGGCATGCCATATTGTTGTTCTATCAGCCTGTATTGCTTCCTTCTGCACCCCTTTCTACAGCCCACACACAAGCCCTCCCCTATTATGTACCAAGTTCTACTTTCCCCTTCTGATCAAATAATGCAGTCAATTTGTAATTGCACACATACATACATAGAAATCTGCCAGCAGAAACAGGACATATGGTCTATCAAGTCTGTTCAATTGCACAGTTTGATTGATTCTTTAATTGCCTAAAGAAACAGTAGAACTATAAAATCACTTGGTTATAAGATAAAAAACAGAATATAAAAAGTCACCTCAAAAAGTCACATTTTATTTGTCCTGATACTCCCCTCCAGTGCCCAAAAGTAAATTCCTCCCAACTGTCTTTATAAAGCTACTTGGTAATAAGGGAAACAAAAGTCATGTCAAAAAGTCAATTTTCTCTGTTTCTCATCCTCCTGTGTCCTATGTAAATTCCTCCCAGTGGTCAATCCCCTTTCTGTAAGAAACTCCCCTCCTCTTCCTCCTCTGGTGTTGGTAGCCTCCTCTTGAAGGAGCCCAGGGAGCTTATTTAATTAATGGAGGTGGTGGGGTGGGAATTAGCAATATACCATTGTAACAGTGATGCTGTTATAGTAACACCAACCCGTGGACACCCACAGTGTTGACCGGGTTGTCAAAGCGATGAACAAGTCATGAACTCCAGAATTTAGCCACTCTCCCCCAACATGAACCCCCCTAACAGAGTAGGAATCCATTGCTCTGGGGGGCCGGTGGCACAGTTCCCTGCATGTACACCAAACAGGTGTTAATGAAGTCTCCTGTCGGGGGTCTGGTTCAGTGGTGTCAAGGATGTTGGCAACCATGTGGCACTGTAGGGGAGGCCTCTGACATCCCTGTCACAGTGGTATAGTGGAACCGGAATTAATAGCCCTCTCTGTTTAAATCCTCTCTCCATCTGGCAGTTTCTAGCAGCACTTTCTTTCTAGCAGCCCTCTCTATTTAAATCCTCCCTCCTTCTGGCATTTTCTAGCAGCCCTATCTGTTTAAATTCTCCCTTCTTCTGGCAGTTTCCAGCAGCCCTCTCTGTTTAAATCCTCTCTCCTTCTGGCAGTTTCTAGCAGCCCTCTCTGTTAAAATCCTCCCTCCTCTGACAGTTTCTAGCAACCCACTCTGTTTAAATCCTCCCTCCTTCTGGCAGTTTCTAGCATACCTTTCTTTTTAGCAGTTTCTAGCAGCCCTCTTTGTTTAAATCCTCTCTCCTTCTGGCAATTTCTAGCAGCCCTCTCTGTTCAAATCCTCCCTCCTTCTGGCAGTTTTTAGCAGTCCTCTCTGTTTAAAGCCTCCCCCCCTCCCTCCTTCTGGCAGTTACTAGCAGCCCTCTCTCTTAATCCTCTCTCCTAACAACTATTGGACAAGGAGTTTAACCTGGGAATCCATCCACACCCCTGGTGTATCCAACCAAGCTTTTCCCTAACACCCATACCATACGTTTTCTTATTTCTAGGCAAACAGCCCTATGACAGCACATGATCACCATTATAATTATTATGAGAGCTGTGCCCTAACAAATTCACAGGATATATATATAATATATCAGAAGGATTTCTAGGCCAAAACTTTGTATGCTACTGGGATACCAGAGGTATTCAGTACTTTGAAGTGCTCAGATCCCAATGTGCTGGGTGGGCAACCGATATCAAGTCATGTACATGGCAGCTTTCTGAATGCACAAGTTCCCATGCTCAGGCACCCACTATGCAGGTGTACCTACCTCTATATGGTATATATGCTCTGCCAGGTACTGTACATCATTGCTCTCACTACTAGTACAACTTACGCACTGCAGTGCATATTGCTCCATGGCCTTCGATATGTTCACCTTAGGGACAGATCGTAACCAGCTACTCAGTAGTAGCAAAGTCTGGTGTCAGTGGATGGACCTGGCCTTCATACTTGCACACATGGGCATTTCGACCAGTCCACCATCCTCAACATTCTCAGATAGTACTGCTTCAGTTCCTTAGAAGCAATGGTCCCACCAACAATGTTCAACTAATTTCTTAACTTATTATACAGTAGACAAAAAATGCTCTCAATTTGTTTCTACTTCCCCTTTGGATGTAATCGGTAAAGGTATTACTGTAATGATAAGAAAATTGATCAAGTTCAAATTTTTATCAATTTCATCAAATTCAATTAATTCAAATGTGGATCCAAATATGACTCCAAGTCAGCTTTACTTTCAGGCCTTAGGATCCTGACGATTCTTAGTATAGAAATTTAAAAAGTCTGTGGCCTGAATTATTTTACCTTTATGCTACTTGCCATGTATCTATCCCATTTCATTCCAAACATGTAATAATAATAATAATGATACACTTTATTTATAAAGTGCCTTTTCAGAAGATCAAGGTGCTGAACATGAAATTTAAAACACATATAACAATAACACCTTTTAACATTCCATAAAATTCAGTTAAAATAAGTTATTCCCATAATATAATTTCCAACAGCAGCCTGACATTAATAACTAAAACTATCAGCTGGCACTGTCAGGGAAAGCTAATCTAAATAAGTAGGTCTTGAGGACTAACTCAAAACTTATCAAAAGGTCAAGACCTGCTAAAACTTATTTCAGTGTATAGCATTTGTACCAACATCCACAGACCACAATAAATAACATAAATAGTACAATATACACATACTTAAATACAAAAATATATACATATAAAAATCATCTTTTGGCAATGACTTATTTTCTCATTATTTCTCCAGTATGGCAACAAAACAATTTGTTTTTCCAATGTGTTAGAAGTCCATGAAAGCATCATGTGGGCCACTATACTGGCCACTATATAGAGTAATTGTAATTATTCAGAAGTTGCAGATTAAATTGCCCAGCCTGGAACTTCTGCTAAACATGCAGGCATAGCAAATATAACTTTAATCTTTGAGCACTGAAGGTCATTTTAACTTATATCATCCAAGAAATTAATAAAAAGAAGCAAGACTCCGAGGGTGCAAAACACACAATAGGCTACTCAGACCTTTCATTTTGAAGTCTCAAATAAACACGTATATTTCAAATGGCCTTATACCCAGTGGTCTGACCCTCTCAGTGAGGTCTGCATCCAAAATGAGCATCTCTAAGATTCTCCAAAATTAAAAAATTCTAACACTTTTCCATAACAAGTTTACACCTTTGAGCTTCTCACAAACAGTAACAAGCATTTGTCAATGCTGAATGTTTGCTTGCTGGTTTGGGCACTGGTAGTGCTGTAGGTAGAGAGAGATGCAATGGGTGGAAAGGAGTGAGGGTTTGAAGCTGAGTTATTGAAGGAATGTAGAATTAAGTTGGGGTGTGGTAAGAAGAAAGTACAATAGAAACTTTGAATTTGACGGCAGATAAGGACTGCTTGGCCCACCCAGTCTACCCATTTCCCTACCTAATGGATAAGCTGCAGATCCTAGTTAACCAACAGCCTACTTCCTCCTACCCCCAACCCCTAGTATTGCCTTATGTCTGTCCCATGCATTCTTGAGTTCCCCCACTGTTTTTGACTCAACAACCTCCTCAGGAAGGCTGTTCCGTGCATCCACTGCCCTCTCTGTGAGAAAATAGTTCCTCACATTACCTCTGAGCTGTTCCCCCTCTATCTTCAAATTGTGCCCCCTTGTTCTTGCACATCTCTTTTACTGAAAGATGCTACCCTCTTGGACTTTGTTGATTCCCTTGAGGTATTTGAAAGTTTCTATCATGTCCCCCCCTTCCTCCTTTCCTTAAGGGTATACATATTAAGCTCCTTAAGTCTCTCTTCATATGTCTTCAGGTGCAGATCCTACACCATTTTAGTTGCCCTTCTCTGGACTGTCTCTATCCTGTTTATGTCTTTGCCGAGATTGGATCTCCAGAACTGCAAGCAGTACTCCAGATGGGGTCTCACCAGCTGTTTGTATAGAGGGATAACAACTTCCTGTTTTCTACTGGTGATGCCTCTTTCTATACATCCCAGTATCCCTCCAGCCTCCTTACTGCCCTCTTACATTGCTTGCCCACCTTTAGGTAATCTGATATGACTGCCCCAGGTCCCTTTCTATTTTTGTTGTTGTTAGTATCTCACCCCACATTGGTTACTCTTCCCCTGGGTTTTTGTTTCCCAGGTGCATTACTTTGCACTTCTTAACATTGAATCTAAGCTGCCATACATTTGACCATTCCTCCAGCCTTTCAAAGTCCCTTCTCATTCTTTCTACCCCACCTTGTGTATCAACTCTGTTGCAGATCTCTGTGTCATCTGCAAAGAGACATACTTTTCCTTCCAGTCCCTCTGCAATGTCACTTATAAAGACATTGAAGAGGACCGGTCCTAACGAAGTATAGTAGGGGGAGGTGAGAAGGAGGTAATAGGAAGTTACATGGTAAGGTTAGTAGGGAAAGATGACTAGTACTAATAGATGATGTGGAATGTGAAGCAAGCAATAGTAGACACATGGAAGGGAATCAATGTCCTGAGCATTGTGTAGAAAAGGTATGTACTGGGGATGTTGAAGTCTGGCAAGTTATAGGTTCAGCAGTGCGACAGATGGTTTTGCTTTTTTGTTTTATACTTTATTGAACTAGTAAAACAAAAATTTTCTTTCAAATAATTACCTTAGAGCATTTTTTAGAAAGTCAGGTTAGAAGTGTTTGTGCAGAACTGCAATATTATATTGAAGAGTGAAGGTGCATGGTACTGGTAGAAAACTATCCGTAATGTAAATGCTTTGTAAAATGGCACACCAAGGTGCTAGTATCATAATATGAGAAACGCTAAAGGCATTTGTTAACATCTTAAGGACCATTGGTAAGATGATTCCCATTGAGGTGTAGTTTAGCTAGCAAGTCACACAGGGACGTTATATCACCATGATATGTTGCTTTGAAATGACTTGACATTGGTAAATTCCATATAAGGCATAACTGTAGTCCTAGGGTCTTGACCATTTCTCAGGATTGGAAACTTTTTTTGTATATGTTGCAGCAGTGGCAATAAAGATATAAGAAGGGAGAAATATAGTATTGTTGCTAAGAAGAATACATGTGGTAATTGTAATACAATGCACATGCTACAGGGCTGTGGGCAGACTATGCAAATCAAACAATCAGGTATATGTCATTGAAATTGTATTCAATTTCTTTTTTTATATCAATCAGCAAGCTAATCATTCCAAGTGATGTCAGCTAACAGTGCCATTGTCAGAGTATCAGATGTATTTCATTCAAATTGCATTCCTTTTTTTTTCCTTTTGCCATATTTTGCCTTATGGACAAAATGTGCCTATTCACAGACAACACCAAGCTATGCAGGAAAGTGAATACAGTTGAAGGGATACAGGACCTATAGGAAGATCTGGAAAAGCTGGGGAGGTGGTCCAGGATCTGGCAAATTGGCTTCAATGCCAAGAAATGCAAAATTATGCATATTGGAGCCAAGAATCCCAGGATAGAGTACTACCTGGATGGAGTCGAGTATCTGTCTCAGATGAGGAGAAGAACCTGGGAGTGATGATCACTTGTGACAGAAGCACTCCATCCAGTGTTAGAAGGCAGCAGCAAAGGCAAACAAGATGATGGGATGCATATCTAGGGATATCAGTAGTAGAAGAAAGGAGGTTATATTGCCCTTGTAAAGGTCAGTGGTAAGACCACTTCTAGAGTATGGAGTTCTGTACTGGTGCCCACACCTCAAAAAAGACATTAACCTTTTGGAGAAGGTCCAGGGGAAGGCTGCAAAGAGGTTAGTGGGTCAGCAGAGTAAGACATATTATGAGGGGTTGAGGGCACTGAACATGTACTCCTTGGAAGACAGGAGAGAGAGAGAGAGAGAGAGAGAGAGAGAGAGAGAGAGAGAGAGAAAATGATTGGGACCATTAAATACCTGAAGGAAATTAATAAGGTTGATAAAGGGAGTCTCTGTAAGCTGAGTGGCAACCATAACATGAGGAAGGCACAGTCTTAAGCTAGAGGTTGGGAAGTTTAGGAGGGAAAGCAGGAAGCACTTCTTCACAGAGAGGGTGGTAGACACTTGGAATGCACTGCTAGACCAGGTCATCTCATTGAAGACAGTGGGCAGCTTCAATCAAAGCTGAGATAGGCACAGGAGGAAGGTAAGGATCATGGGTAGGAAGGATGGGAGGAGTGGGAAGGGAGGGCAGGGACAGTAGCTCAAGCTGTGGACCCTGCAATATGAACAAACTTGATAGACCAAATGGCCTTCTTCTGCTGACTTCTGCTTATGTTCGTATGTTCCTTTTTGTGTACATGCTAACTTACTGAAATAAACCATCCAGCAAGCCAGTTATTCTGTATGACCTTTCCTATCGATGCCTTGTCAGACTATTGAAGGTATTTTATTCAAATTGCATCCCCTGCGGTTACTGGTTGAAATAAGCTAACATTTACAAATCAGGAACCTGTGAAACAAATTGTACTCCATTCATTGAAGGGACAGTATGCAAGAACAGGAGACTTATAAGTGGTGTTTCAATACCAGTTTTTATGGTTGCTTGCACACATGTGCAAGAAATCCATTGCATCGGCTTCCTTCACAAGCAAGTTGTGGACGTATGACAGTGTTGCGCCGAATGGCAGTAGACCATTCTGGGGCTGGTCTGTGCTGCAGCAAATTAGAGGAGAATGCTGTTGATGATGGCCATTAATGAGCATGGTACTATGCTCAAAGAACCTTGCCCGCTGCAATCATAGAGTGCCACGTCACTACACAATCATTAGTTTTTGCTGCGGGGTGGTCCCTGACTGCAGCAGGCAATTATAAGCTGCATTGTGTGGTGTCCCCATAGTGACAGCTTCTCTGTCGGCCTCTCACAGTCCCCACAAAGCCAGCAGAAAGCCACTGGCCAATGGGGGATGCCCAATCCTCCTGTCAGCATGCCTCATCCCCAGTTCATTTGCCAACGGGGAAGCCCAATCCCTGTCGGCATGATGTGGCCCCCCATTTGTTGTGTGCCAACAAGGGGTGCCCAATCCCCTCTCGGCTCACATGCCCCCCCAGCACACTGTATGACCAGGGTGCCCAATCCCCGTCAGCTCTAGCCCCGCAAAAACACCCAGGTGTGCTGGCATGCTTGGAGCCCACCCCAGTGTGCGAAAAAGTGTCCCACATCGTCTATTTTTTTAAAACCTGTAAAAACAGAAAATGGTCCCTCATGGTTTTTCATGCTCCCCTCCCCAACCCGAATCCACCCACTGCACACACACCTCCCCACACCCCCCTTCACCCCATACTTACCTCCAGAGCCCGGTGCGATGATCTACAGTGGACCAGGAACACATCTGCACTCTTCAAAGCCACCAGCGAACTGAAGAAATGCCGGTAAGCTGTATAATGGCATAAATGTTTTTTTTTTCATCTTACGTGGATATCTCAGCTGTTTTGGGGACTTTTTTCACCGAATTTTCAACATTGGTTTCTTGGGACCCCACCTCATGAACTCAGTTACTGTCATTTTGTAATTCGGTCCTGAAAGGTGATTTTGCAGTCACTGCATGAAACCACCTTTCGGGACCAATTCATGAAACAACAGTGTCACAGTTCATGAGGTAGGCCCCCAAAAACCCTATGTTGAAAATTTGATTAAAAAATTCCCCAAAATGACTGTTTTACGAGCATGCATTACACAGTTCCTGTGCTCGCTTGTAACTTCCAGAATTTTTAATATTTTCACTCCAGATTTTCAACATTACCATTTGACCATACATTCTTAGCAACGGTATAGCTGTCATTTTTCACATTTCACCCAAAATATGTTTTCGCACATGTAGCGCACAATGGTGTGGTTGGTCTATGAAATCAATGTTTGGGACAGATTAAGAAAATCACAATGACACTGTTCATGAGCAGAGGTCTCAAAATGCCTATGTTGAAAATTTGGCAACAAAAGTCCATAAAATGACTGTGTTATGAACGTGCATTGTGCAGTTTCCACTCATCCTCATAACTTCAAGAATTTGCAATATTTTCACTCCAGATTTTCAGCATTGGCACTTTTCCATACCTCCATATGAACAGTACAACTTTCATTTTTCACATCCTGACTAAAACGTGTTTTCGCACTCCCGGCACAGAATAGCAAGGTGACTGTGGGAAATCAGTGTTCAGGACAGATTAAGAAAATCACCGTGACACTGTTCGTGAGCAGAGGTCCCAGAATGCCTATGTTGAAAGTCTGGAGTAAACAATCCCCCAAATAATTACACTATGGGAGTGCATTCCGCAGTTTCTATGCACGCTCGTGGCTTCACCAGCTTTTTTTATTTTTACTCCAGATTTTCAACAGTACTATTTTTTCACTCCTCCTCATGAACAGCAGAGCTGTCATTTTTCACATCCTGTTTGAAATGTATTTTCACACCTGTGGTGCCAAGTGGTGCAGCCGCTGTGCAAAATTACCTTTTGGCTAATGAACTGGTAGTGTCACTGTTCATGCGGTGGGGTCACAAAAAGCCCATGTTGAAAACTTGGGAGTAAAAATTCCAAGAAATGCCCAGGGCGTTAGGGTTTCTGACCATAATGCCCTACCCTGTAGGGACTGGCAAGCATCAGGGTTGTGACTTGGGATTGTCAACAGTAATGCTCATGCTATTCCACCCCTACCCCCTCTTTGCAGACAGTGACAGGCATCGAGGTGCACCTTGGACTCTTTGGCCCCAGAGTTCACCTCATTCTCCTATACTGCACCCATTTCAGTGTATTTCCTCATGGAATGAGGTAAGTGTAAAGCCTGAACATCCAAGGCACACCTCAACACTTGTCAATGTCTGCTGGGTAGGGTGAGGTGAAATGTCGTGACCATCATGGGCGACGACCCAAAGGCACACCCCAATGCCTGTCCATCTCTGCAGGGTGGGGATGGAGTTGGCATCAGTTCAATACTTCACCACCATTCCTATACTGCATCTAACTCCTTCAATTCCACTGCTAATGCCAGCAAGCAACCATTCGGCATTGACAAATGCGTGTTATTGCACTGTCTTTTATGAAAGCTGTAAGTGGAAGATTTTTAGGTCAATAGAAGCCATTACTCTATGAAGGAAATTCAGGCTCTGTGCTTCTTTTTAAGACTCTCCCAAGCTGACATACATAAGGTCATTCCTATGGTATCATCAGAAGCTGTCAGACGATGGGGGACACCAAACTGTCTTTTAGTGTGAGAGACTAAATAAGAGATAGATAAGTAAAGTAAAAAAAGACAAAAGAAATGAAGCCTTAGTAATTTGTATTTCAATACCACTTGTCATTGCACTGCCATTTAATAAAGCTATATGGATGGAAGACTTATTTCAACAGTAGCCATTACTCTTTAATCCCTCCTTTGTTCATGTTATGTACTGTTTTATTGCCACTGGTTTCATGTCTATTGCCTAAGGTGGCAGTCATTAAAAAAAATAAGAAGTAAAATAATATTTTCACATTGCATGTGTCATATCACTGCCTCTCATAATTAGTGTAATGGGAGAGTAGCACATCTGTTTGTTAGGGACTGCCTTATTAAGTTTGAATGTTGTAGGTCTTTCTGTAAGTCTTTCTTTGCCGATGGGGGGCCCAATCCCAGTTGGCTTTTATCCCCTTCCTTGTTTATTTTGCCAACCCGGAAGCCCACTCCCCATTGGCATAATGTCCCCCTTGCTTTTGTTGTATGCTGAGGGGGGGTGCCTGATCCCCCTTGGCTCTTGTCCCCCCTTCTTGAAAATTTCTATCATGTCCCCATCTCCCTCCTTTCCTTGAGGCTATATATATTAAGCTCCTTAAGTCTCTCTTCATATGTCTTCTGGTGCAGATCATGTTCCATTGTAGTTGCCCTCCTCTGCACTGCCTCCATCCTGTCTATGTCTTTGCAGAGACTGGGTCTCCAAAACTGCATGCAGTACTCCAGATGGGGTCTCACCAGCAGTCTGTACAGAGGGATAACAACTTCTTGTTTTCTACTGGTGATACCTCTCCCTATGCATCCCAATGTCTCCCCAGCCCTCCTTACTGCCCTGTCACATTGCTTGACCACCTTTAGGTCATCTGATATGACTACCCCAGGTCCCTTTCCATTTTTGTTGTTGTTAGTATATCACAACCCATTGTGTACTCTTCCCCTGGGTTTTTGTTTAACAGGAGCATTATTTTGCACTTCTTAGCATTGAATCTAAGCTGCCATATATTTGGCCATTCCTCCAACCTTGCCAACTCCCTTCTCATCCTTTCCACCCCACCATGTGTATCAACTCTATTGCGGATCTTTGTGTCGTCTGCAAAGAGACATACTTTTCCTTCCAGTCCCTCTGCAATGTTGCTTATAAAGACATTAAAGAGGACCGGTCCTAATACTGAACCCTGTAGTACCACACTAGTAACCCACCTTTCTTCAGAGTGGACGCCGTTTACCATTACCCTCTCTGTCCTGTACTCCAGCCAATTCTTTACACAGGCTACCATCTTGGGACCCACTCCCAGGCTGGTTAACTTGTATATTAATCTTTTGTGTGGGACTGTGTCAAATGCCTTGCTAAAGTCTAGGTAGGTCATGTCCACAGCCCCTCCCTGATCTACTACTTTGGTCACCCAGTCAAAGAAATATATTAGATTTGTCTGACATGACCTTCCCCACACACCACAGGGTAAAATGTTTTTGATTTGAAACCATGTTTAAAACCAGTTTTAAGCATAGGTCCCATGCAGGTTTCAGCATGGTTTTTAAACATGGTTTCAAACCATGTTAGGTGCGGACACAAACAGTGTTTTGACTTTTTAAAACATTTTAAATCACTTCAAACATTTTAAAAAGTATAGTGGTTACACAGCCTATGTTTCTATGCTGGGATAATATCTAGTAGAACACTGGTACCCTGACTAATGTCTGGGCAATGCCCTAGTTTTAATGGACAGCATATCCCAATTATTCTGCATATCTGTGATAATGTAGCCACCATGAAATAGAGTGGGTAATTTAAGCAATTAACTAATTCTACTCAATAGGTAGTCAAGTTAAGTCTTAATCAAATAGGTATGGAGCAGATACTGGGATCATACAGGTGCTATATGATCTAAATACCATAGTAACTAGCTGGTCTGAAATTTTGAAAACACTGTGGATCTAGCTCCAGATACAACTTTTCTGCGTGGATAGCTAATTGAGCAGATAATCCACTCTCCAGTCACAGTCTGTAGCGAGACATTTATTTTAGAACCACAGTTTGTGGCTCAAAGGAAACTGTCTCCCCCAAAGCAACTTTTTTTTTAAAGTGAAGGCTTCAAAATTGAACTAATGTTGAATAGTCCCAGTATGTATTTATTTATTTACAGTAGTTATTTGCTTTTTGTAACTGGGTGAGTGCACATAAGAATGCTTATTTTCAGGCATGACCCGGGAGGATATAAGTGGAAACACATGAGTATACATGTGAAGCAGCACATGAGATATGAGATACATAACATAGTGAGGAGAAGGATCATATACAATAAACTGTAGGTATCAGTGATACAAGTGGTAGACAAGAAGTACAGGAACTCAGGCACTGGCAATTATTATATACAGAATGAAGATCTTCAATCTAAAAGATAACTGTGTCAAGGCATAACTATCTAATTTAAAGCAAGCATATTTGTACAAGCCAAATGGTGTTATGGAACCCCTGATAGCAGATCACAAATCCAGAAACTGTCACTTTGATACTGGTTTAAGAACTTCAGTTTTAGTGTTAGCGGGAAGAAGTACAGGAACTCAGTTCCTCCTGCAAAAAATGGTACAGGAACTGAGTTCCTGTGCATTCTTGCTCACTTTCATCACTGGTAGGTTTGGAGAAACATTCTTCTAAACATTCTTCAGCACAATACAAACAATACAGGATACAGTACATGTCTATGTTTAGCTAAAAGGCCTTTCTCATAGACAATCTAGGGCAGTTCTAAATGACAACATATAGAATAATGGCTAGGGAACTGTGCACAACAAGGCAATGTTTGCATTGAGGGGCTGATGACATCATAGACCTCGAGAGCAAAGCTCAAGAGGTCCATATGATCTCATCAACCCCAATATGGAAACACGGCCTTGATGTGCACAGTTCCCAATCTGTTATTTTATATAGTATATGGTTACCCCCCAAACTGTGCCAGTTTAATTTCACAAGGATTTGTCACAATTTCTGTACATTGTCCTGACACTGCCGTTTCCTCCCAGTCCTTGCTGCAGTCCCGCTCCGCTGTTGACCCTGAAGGAAGCATTCTCGCTGTCATCCGGCTTAGCTTTGTTTCCCAGGACCACTGATTTATTTAAAAAAAAAGATTGCTGGCAAACTGATAGTATGGAAACATGGTGTTGATTATGGCAGTCCGTGTCCAAACTATCTGAGAAACTGGTGCCCAACTGCTCGCTTACATGCACTGCCATGTTGTATAGTATTTTTTGTGAAGTCCAATGTTTCAGCCAATCGGGAAACAGTTGAAGGTTAAGAAGTTGTTGTACTATTGCTGTGATGTCAGAACAATAGTACAACAACTTTTTTGACCTTTGAACTGTCCTATAACAGGATTTGGGAAACCATTGTTTTTCATCCACAATAAACCATAACCATATAGAGTAAGGTTTTTTACTATGACTACAACTACTTTTGGAGGATGCAATTTGCTATCACCATGCTCTGGAAACTAGCCACAGCCATTGTCTGATGCAGGTTTGCTACCGCTAAAATAGTGTCCTGATGACAGCCACTGCCATGCTTAGGTTTGTACGGTTTCCACTGAAGGAAGTTCCCACCTTTAAATACCTAAAAAAACTGAGTGTACAGACATCTGACTTCCCCTGCCATGCTGATGGCTTGCACAAAAAGCTCTTCCAAAAATGTGAGTCACTCTAACAAAACAAGTCATGTCTCTTCCTCCTAGTATGCTGTGAGATTATTGTGGAAATGATCCTCCCAGTGTTTGACTAAAGGGATGTGGAGCATAATGTCATATCCAGATCCATCTCTCCAGACTGGATCCCCTCATTCACTCTGTCACTTTACTCAGTACTGCCCCTTCTCATGTGGCCACCACTGTTACCTTCACTCCTCTCACTCCCCTCCCTCCTGTGAGGACCAATATCTATCTCAGTGTCTCCTTAAGTAAAGACCCAGCTGTGTTCACTGCTATCTCATAACCTCATCAACAGTCCTCCCCCTTTCTACTACTCCATGAGGAATTATGAGCTTCCACACACACTCCTTAACTTTACTCATCCCATGACCTTTGCTGAGCAGTTTAAAAGACAAGAAATTTGGTGCAAAAGTACTGAAGCAAAGGTAGCCTGGAAAGGCATTTACAATACAGCCAAGTTTCAAAGGAGTAACAAATTACACATACCCCACAAATGTACAGCATCATGGGAAGCATATGCAAATCACAATAAAATAATGAAGGCTGTGTCAGCTCATATCCTGATTCCTGGTGCATCCTAGGGGAAGAGGAGTTGAATACATTACAAAAAGCTTGATGCTAAGCTAGCCTTAGTTTTTTATGGTGATTTGCATATTGTATTTATATATTTAGTTATTTATTTGAAAATTGGTGACCAGGAAAGGCCCACTGACCTGAAGATTGATTCCAGGTAAGACCCAATAAAAGGAAATAAGGGGTACAAAATAAAAAACACAGACCAAGTTCAAGTATTTCCCATGATGCTTTTCATATTTGCAGTATGTGTAAATTGGTATTTCTCTGCTGGTCAGGCTGGCCTCCATTATAGGCTACATTAGCTATGGGTCACCCTCCCTCCCTGTCCACTCCTCCTCTACTCCCACAGCCCTGAAAGTCCTTGTCCATGAATATTCCACTTATATATGCACCTACTTCGAATACCAATTCATGCTCTTCTTCTTCTTTCTTGTGTGTTCCTCTTTCTTTCATCCATCTTGCTTACTTCCTCCTATGCCCATCCCATCCTCATTTACCTACCCTCCCAAGTCCCTTTTCTACCGAGGATTGACCTCTAAGATGCCCCATTCCTCAGTAGGAGTTACTATTGATTAGCCTTGCTGCAGTCTGTTGAGTTTCATGAACATAGTTCCAGTATTAGAGTTAAGTTTTCTGATTGCACATTTTTTAGCATACTGTATACACCTGTTTTATATGTATATTTATTTTTTCTCATTTTTACACATGCAATGGGTATAGCCCTGCAGATGTCTTGTGGTCACAGCAGAGAAAAGACAACTTACTGGACACTGAATGGACTTTTAAATTGTGAAAGTGAACAGAAATCACTATGTGTCCACTGCACTATTTTGTTTCAGTGGAACATGGCACTGTCTATCATGTCCACGATGGATGCCAGAGTTGTCTTCACATGTGCAATGACTCGCACATGCACACTGAACTCCAGGGGCACAGCGGCATAGTCTGTCATGTCTAAGATAGCCACTGGATCCCAGTGCGCATGCACAAGTCATCGCACATTGGCAAAGAACTCTGGTTGCCATTTTTTTTTTATGAAGGTCCATGAGCATAAGTGCACATTTTCAAGGATGACCCAAAGCTGAATACTGACATATAGAAACATTGTGTATTTATGGGAACACACATATGAACATATCACTAAGTCAGCAGATAAAGGCCCTGGGGTCCATCATGTCATAGAAACATAGAATCTGATGGTAGATAAGGACTGCTTGGCCCACCTAGTCTGCTTGAGTTTGCAAACCCCCTCAGCACCTACTGAGAGAACTTCCCCCAATCCCCATTATCTACTCCTCCCACCATTGATGTTCTCCCTAGGGACCCCCTCTATGCAACTTTCCCTTTCCCTCTGTCCCATCCTCTCTTGAAGCTGTCCATGGTTCTTAGGGAGACAATGTCCTCCAGCAACTCATTCCAGTCTCCTCATCTCCCTCCTGAATCTCCCCCCACCAGCTTGAGTCAATGCCCCCTAATGGTCCAGTTCCCATTAAGATTGAAGAGATCCTCAGTGCTCAGTTTGTTGATACCCCTAAGGTATTTAAAAGTTTTGATTATGTCTCCCACATTCCTGCTATCCTCCAAGGAAATGTGCACCTCATGCTCATGGACCTTCTTAAAAAACAACAACATACTAGCTGTGATGTGTGAAACACCAGTTAGCCTGACAGATGACATATCTGCTCTACTGGCCCACACTACATCATCAGCAGTGTGACCTCATTAACTGTGACATTGCTGCTACTTAGGAACAGCAAGTGAGCAACTGCAAAATTATTCACCTGTGACGTTACTGTCAGTGAGATCACAATGCTGATGATGTGGTGTGGGGCAGTAGACTTACAGTAGATATGTCAGCTTCCAGGCTAAGAGCTATTTCACACATCCAGCACAATATTATCACATAGAATACTTTCTGATGAGCAATAGTACAAAGAAAGATACTTCAGAAATAAAATGTTTCAACTGGCTACCACTTAAAATTTTTATTATTTTCCTGTCTGCCCGTTTTGGCTCCACTAGCTCTTTTAGGAAACCATCCCAGTTCAACTCTCTGAAAACAATAAATTTAAAAATCATATTTATTTTCATTTCGAACATCAGATTGTTTTGAATTTACAGCAGATCCCTCCTTTTTCAGCTGCTATTGAACTAATTTATTTTAAGAAATCTAAAGTTTCCTGCACTGCAGATCGTGTGTATTCCTAATTCTTTCCAAAGTATTGTGTGTGGCTGGTAAAATAATTATTTTTCCTGAGCAAGAGGATCCCTGATCCCTGAGTTCTGATTCTGTCCTGCACCAGTGTTCCAAAAAGGGAATTATGCAGGGGGGGACCAGGCACTTTATTATATAGAGGTAGTCCTCATTCTGACAGAAGACAGCCCCAAGAGGCATCAACCTTGATTTTGTCAATGAAAGTAATGTGAAACCCATAGACTGCCTGTCAGGGAAAAATGAAAAAAAGGGTTTGTTCAGTTCTCCAAGATGGCATTATTACATTATCCCACCTGAGGAGGCAAAGTGACTAGTGATGCCACACACTGAATATCAGCACATGTCCACCACATAACATTTATTGTATCTTTTTTAGCTTTATTGTACATGCTAATGTCTTTAGGTAGTGGACGATGTCCTGCAGGATTAAAACAGGAAAAAAAAAAACATAGTCCCTTTAAAAAACATAACAAGAATGCATACAGGTCAGCACATTATATACACTAATCCATTGGTTGTTGTATCTTCCTGGTATCAGGAAAACGGCATTACTGGTGTCAGCATGGCTCAGTTGGTAGCACATCTGCCTCTGGACCAGAAGGTCATGGGTTCTCATCCCACACCGGGATTGGACTTGCACCTAAAAATTGCTGGCATCCAAGTGCAGTATTGGGGGGGTGCTGTACTGCTGGGGTGTACTGTCCTTCGGATGAGATGTTAAACCGAGGTCCCTTCTGCCCCTCCTGGTGTTGTCCTGGTGGGTGTCCAGGTGGAAGTAAAAGAACCCAGGGCACTCTTCACAAAGAACATGGAACATTTCCGGTGTCCTGGCCAACATTCCCCTTCCCATAAACTGGTTCATGCAATTATCCAGGCTGTGTGTGGGTCATGATGTGCGATATGGCCGCAACCACACATTCAGTCACTTCACTACCAGTCTAGCATTGCTTGTAAAGCGCTTTGGAATACTGTGTATGAAAAGCGCTATATAAATACTGATTCTTCTGATTCTTCTTCTTCTTCTTCATTATTTATTACAGTAAGCCACAACTCATTTGCACCCATAGGCTTTACTAGCACTGCAGTAGAAGCCATTCTACCTTGTATAATTTAGCAAAAAACAGTGATACGATATTGTAAAGGGGCTGGTAAATGTGTCCAGAATTATGCAACTTTAAAACTGCTGGGTGCGTCAACGTTTCAAAATGTTAGCATTTGTGATTCCTCATCTCAAGCATCCAATTACCATTCTAAACCTCTGTGAGGACCACATCCATTTTCAGGTGATAGAAGGTGATAGTTATTTTTAGTTGCTTTCCAGCTAACGGTTTTAGAATAAAAATGTATTCATCTGAATAGGTCATCGGGCTATAAATTGGCTGAAGGTGGCAGTGAGGTTTTGTTTCTCATTTTGTTGCTTTATATACAGAAATTTATATTTGGAACAACATGTAGCCAGAAAAAGTTGGTGCATAGGATTTCCATTTCAGAATTTGTATTGGCACTGAAATAAACAAAACATTAATCACAATACAAGATATATGGATACCTTTACAAATGTTTTAATACATTTTATAGAGCAAATGCAATGAACATTTTAGCTATAGAGTTTTATCAGACCCCATAAAAATCAGCGTAAATAGGATTTATGTGTTCTCTTTGACTAAATGTGCAAAATACTGCCAATTTAGGGTTTAGATGTCCTAGAAGCAGAATCATCAGCAGCCACATATAACTGTTGCATGCAGTCCCAGTGCCTGGCTTTTCATCCAAGCCAGCCAAGAACTTGGGCAGAAGTTGCATTCTGCAGGAATTAAAACTATTGCTTGGAGATCCTGCTCATTTCAAGAGAATGGGCAAAGACCTCAATACAGGGAGATATTTGGCTTCCTTTACTTTTATCAGATGGTGCTGCATTTCAGAGGAAGTGTGTTTGCAGCAACGTTTCTTGCTGTGGTACAAGTACTTATTTATCCCTTTTTTTTGCCATGCTGTTATCTCTCAAATGTTCTGGTGGTGGCCTGGAATGGAGGGTGCGGGGTGAGCACCATGCACTGGGAGGGAGTGGGAGGGTTTAATTACTTGCTGGTAGCAATTGATGGAGTAGGGGCAGAGAACACGCAGAAAGAGACAGGGAAGGGTTTAATTAGATACTGGGGGAAAAGAGGGAGTGGGGCGGGCAGCACGCAGTGGGAGGTGGGGGGGTTAATTAGATGCCAAGGATGTTGGAAGAGATGAGACACGTGAAAGGAGGAACAGCCCTGTTGCTCTCGGTGGTGGACAGCAGTGAGAACACTGCAGGTGCAGACTCTCCAGCGATGGCTACAGACAGTGACCCCAGAAGACACTGAAGACTCTGAGCTACTGTTTGGTTTTGACTTTGCAGTCTGCAGATCAAGAGGCAGAGCAGATCTCTCCCTCAGTACCCCATCTTACTTTTTTTGGCCCCAGAGTCTCTGCAGGCATTAAACAAAGCTACAAAGTAATATATTTATTAGTCACAATCACAAATGGCAAATCCCACGGAGTGTGTTGTGTGGTGGGTTGTAAGTCGATTGTTTCCAAAGGGAGAGATGCTGTGTGCTGGCTGCTGGTGCCTAGGCTCCTCCAAAGTATCAGCTGAAGATTTATTGTTCATAGGGTTGCAGCTTCTGCTATGGCTCTGATTTCTTGCTTGCGAATGACTGAAGATGGCTGCTGTGGTCATCTGCAACACTAGAATTAACATTTTCACTGGAGAAGGTGGGTAGACAGAGGATTGCAAAGGAGCATATTTATTTTTCAATAGAAGAGATTCTGAATCTCTTATTGAAAAAATGCTCCTTTGTGATCCTCTACTCCACCACCTTCCTCCAATGCGACCGTTTGCCGAAACAATCAGGGACCGCCCTGCATTGCAGAGTCAGATTCTCATCTGCCACAGGCTGACACTGCAGTTATGTGGCACTCCCTGATTGCAGTGGTCAAATTGTTTCAAGTTGTTGGCAGGCTTTCAAACTAGTGTCACTGCCAGCCTGCATTGCCATTGGTGACACACAGCCAAGCCCACAAAAACGGTGGCGGCATTGGCTGCAACATGCCACACCTCCTCAACCCGTTTCTCTCCTAAGCTGCCACAACATGTTTCTTGCGCATGCTTTGCAAGCAAACATAAGAATGTTACCACAAGACTCAGTTACTGAGGTGAGAAGAAGCCAGAAGGGGAAGGAAGGAAACATATTCAATTCAGTGCTTTAGAGTAACTGGTAATTGCTATTTTTCTTTTAAACTTAGATTGTGGGCTTGTAGTGACACTATACTTTCTTTGTTGTCTTTACTTATAATTGTTTTTGGGCTGTTGAAAATGTAAAACATAGTGGTGGTGTAATTCTGTGCTGTCTTTAATTGCTGCAAATTTTCACCCCCCCTCCCTTCCCCAACTCTTAATTATATGCCCTGATAAATCTGATTGACAGAGCTAAACACAGGGTATAGAAAGGGTGTGAAGTAGGAGGGGCATAAGGGGAGGAAGCCCACCCTCAGCACGACAAGTGTTTTGACTCATTTATTTATTTATTGGTTTCTTTTTCCTTAAAAAAATTATCTGAGGATCAGTGACAGGATTTTAGTACAGTAAATTAATAAAAGAGAACTAGGAGAGCTTCAGTAGCAGACAAGTAGTGGAATTGCAGTATAATGTGAGGAGTGGTGCAATGCAGTGGCTGTGGGGCAGCCATATTCAGGCAGACCTTCTGGACACTGAGGTGCTGCCCTATCTGCATGCATCTCTCTGGACTGCGGGATGAGGTAGCCAGACTCAGAGTGGAAGTAAACTGGGTCAGGAGTACCATCACCCCTATCCAGGGGCACCCAGTCCAATGCAGCTGCCTCAAAGGATGCCGAGAACGAGGAGCACTTGGATGATGGTGGGCTCAGGGAGGGTTAGAGCAGTCAGGCAGAGGCACATCCCAGATCCTATTCCACTCAAGAACTCATATGCCACACTGGCAAATGAAGACAACCACATAGAGGTACCCAGAGAAGTGGAAGGAAAGAATGTGGAGGTTAGCCAAGGAGGTGACCTCAGCGGGGAAAGCAGTGGACCCCAGAGGAGGAGGAAGTGAATCCTGGTGGGGGACTCCATCGTAAGAGGGATCCAGCTAGGAACACAGGAGGGGGAGGACAGGGAGGTGAGGTGCCTACCAGGTGCCACGGCATGGAGGGATGGAAGGAAGATCCTGGGCATCACTGGGAAGGCAAGTCAGGAGGGTGAGCTGGATGTCATTATCCACCTAGGTACTAATGACCTGGCAAATGGGGAGCCAAAGGAAGTTCAGGAAGAGTTTAGGAAACTGGGGAGGGGTCTCAAGCAAGTAGCTACTTCTGTCACTTTCTCAGAAGTACTACCTGTGAGAGGCAAGGGACAGCATAGGAGTGCATGCACCAGGAACTTTAACTCATGGTTGAAGAACTGGTGCTGTGAGGAAGGGTTTGGATTCATTGGTGACTGGGGACCCACCTGGAGGGATGGAGGTTTGTTCAAGCCTGACAGGCCTGCATCCATCCTGGAGGGGAATCCAAGCACTCAATGATAAGTTTAAATGCTACATTGACAAGCATTTAAACTAGTAAAGGGGGTGGCAGGCCAGCAAGGAGGGTACCTACTTGCTCACCCCCCACAGCTAGCAGTGGAACCAGTGAACTAGAGGAGTGGCTATCTCTGCAAAGCAGTGTGCAAAGATGGAGATTAGTGTCCAAGAGGTGGATAAGCAGAAAGGGGCAAAATTCAGCAGAAGGGCAGACAGCAAGGAGAACCAGGGATAAATGACAACCAAGGAAGGGGCTAGAGTAGAACAGTGAAGCAGTCTAGGAGGTCAAATCATGGAAAGCCATGTGTGCAAATGCCAGGAGCCTTAGCAACAAGATGGAAGATCTGGAGGCTGTCATGGTACAGTCAGACCTGGACATTGTGGCCATCACTGAAACCTGGTGTAATGATAACCATGACTGGGAGATGGCCATACCTGGCTACAACATATTCAGAAGAGACAGAGCAGGCAGGAAGGGAGGAGGAGTGGCACTGTATGTGAAAAATGACATAAGGGCCACAGAGATCCAGGAGGAACAAAATGGGGGAGAGATACTGTGGGTTAAGCTGGAAAGGAAAATGGGGCTAGCCATCCGCACAGGTGTGGTCTATAGACCACCAGCCCAGGAGGAAGAAACAGATAGGGAGTTGATGCTAGCCATCCAAAGGATGGCAGACAAGGGTGAGGTAATACTGGTTGGAGACTTCAATATTCCACACGTGGACTGCAGCATCCCAGCAGCAGCATCAACTAGGAGCAGATTCATCCTTGACTCCCTTCAGGGTGCCTTCCTCAAGCAACTGGTCATGGAACCAACTCGGCAGAAGGCAATACTGGACCTTGTGCTCACAAACAGGGACAGTGTGATGGGGGTAACAGTGGGGGAGCACCTGGGTAACAGTGACCACCAGTCATTGTGGTTTAAAATCACAGAAAGAGCAGAACCAAACCACACAAAAACATGTATCCTGGATTTTAGGGGGCAGACTTTGGTAAAATGGGAGATACTTGAAAGAGGCATTAAGGGAATGGGACAGGAATCAGAGGTTGAGGAACAGTGGGCAGTATTTAAAATGGGGATTACAAGAACAACAGAATTATGCATTAAGCAGGTTAGCAAGAGGAAAGGAAGAGGAGACCATTATGGTTTTCCAAAGAGGTGTCAAAGAAAGTGAAAGCCAAAAGATTGCATTCAGGCAATACAAAAGACACAGGCAGAAGGGATAGGGAGAAGTACCAGGAGAAGTAAAGGGAGGCAGGGAGGTCAGTAAGGAAGCCAAAGCTCAGACAGAAGAACACATTGCAAAATCAGTGGGTAAAGGGGACAAAACCTTTTACAGGTACATAAGTGAAAAAAGAAAGACAAAGGGAGGGACAGTGAGACTGAAGGGGGAGGATGGGAGCCAGGTGGAGGATGACAACAGTAAAGCTGACATATTGAACAGGTATTTCTGCTCAGTCTTTACAGAGTAAGAGGGGGGGTAATGGGTCCGAAGGGAGTACAAGGGGTGAGAATGGTGCAGAAATGGACACAAGTCCCTTTAATGAGAAAGGCTCCTGAAGGAACTGGAAGTAATAAGAGTTGATAAAGCAATGGGGCCAGACGGGGTACACCCCAGGGTCCTTAAAGAACTAAGAGAGGTGGTGGCTGAACCTCTGGCTGTCCTGTTTAGCCGATCACTGGAAACAGGAGGTACCCAAAGACTGGAGGACAGCAGATGTAGTCCCCTTATACAAAAGTGGGAACAAAGAGGAAGCAGGGAACTACAGACCAGTCAGCCTCACCTCGGTAGTGGGGAAGATCATGGAAGCACTACTGAAGGGGAGAGATTGGTGGAACATCTGGTTGTCAATGGACTACAGGACCCAAGGCAGCATGGTTTCACCAGGGGGAGGTCATGTCAGAATAACCTCGTTGAATTTTTTGACTGGGTGACTAGGGAGGTGGATCAGGGAAGGCAGTGGACATGGCCTATCTGGACTTCAGCAAGGCCTTTGACACTGTGCCACATAGAAGACTATTACACAAACTGGGGAATATGGGTGTGGGCAGGACAGTAGTGTGGTGGGTAGGTAACTGGCTGGGTGGCAGGACACAGAGGGTGGTGGTAAATGGCTGTCACTCCACAGAGGGAAGAGTGACCAGTGGGGTACCACAGGGATCAGTGCTGGGACCGGTCCTATTCAACACCTTCATCAGTGACATTGCGCAGGATCTAGAAGGCAGAATTTCACGGTTCGCTGATGACACAAAGCTCTGTAACAGAGTAGACACACCAGAGGGTGTAGACAGAATGAGAAGCGACCTGCAGAAACTTGAAGAATGGTCAGGGGTTTGGTAGTTGAAATTCAATGCAAAGAAGTGCAAGATAATGCATATGGGGCACAAAAACCCTGGCACAAAATATCAGTTGGGGGGTGAGGATATAGCATGTACCAAGCAGGAAAGGGATCTTGGGGTTGTCATCTCTGATGACCTCAAGGTAGGGAAACAGTGTGACAAGGCAGCAGGTAAAGCAAATAGGATGCTGGGATGTATAGGCAGGGGCATCACCAGCAGGAAAAGGGAGGTCATAATTCCACTATACAAGACACTAGTGAGGCCCCACCTGGAGTACAGTGTACAGTTCTGGAGACCATACCTACGTAAGGACATAGACAGGGTAGAGAAAGTTCAGAGGAGGGCAACAAAGATGGTGCATGGATTGCATCACAAGTCCTATGAAGACAGGTTGAAGGAACTGAAACATACTCCCTGGAGGAGAGGAGGAGAGAGGGATATGATAGAAACATACAAGTATCTTACAGGGAGGAACAGGGTGCAGGAAAACACTATTTTTAAGCGAAAAGATATTCCAGGACTAGAGGGCATGGGATGAAGTTGGAGGAGAGACGATTCAGAGGAAGCGTGAGAAAAGATTTCTTCACAGAACGGGTGGTGGACAAGTGGAACACCCTGCCAGAGGAAGTGGTGGGGGCTGAAACAATCACGGATTTAAGAATGCATGGATAGACATAAAGGAATTCTAGAGATCAGGGGTAAGGGGAAACAGACTTCTAGGAAAACAAACTGAACTTACAAGCTCAAATGGGCAGACTGGGTGGGCCATAGGCTCTTATCTGCTGACACTGTCTATGTATCTATGTATCTAACTATCTATGTATCTATGAGGTCCAAGTTCCCTGAGGGCCACCATTTCAAAGAACTTAACACACCTCTCGCAATCATCTTCAGAAAGTTTATACATTAGTGAGCACTAAAAAAAACAGGTTAGCCTTCATGTCCATGCAAATCTTCTCAAGTTCATGGACCTTCTTCCCTTGGTTCACCCAATTAGCCTCTAGGACAAATATAAACATATAAAAGAAAAGCTCCTCTAAGTGCAGTAGCTTCAGAGGTCCTTCAATTTTAATTCCATTTCCCAGTCCTTGACAACAATGGGATGCCTATAAAAAGAGAAGAAAGAGCACTTCTGCACCCGTAGGTGCTATGATTTCACTCCTGCTGAATCAAATCCATCTTCGGACCCTAGCAAGTTTCCAAAATGTAGCTACAAAGGCTTTTGGCTTGTGAACGCCATTTGAAGATTCCTAACTCTGCTTCATCTTGTAGCGAGTCAGCAGCACCAAACAGTCAGTATGCCACATAAAAAAATGATACTTTTTCACTAAATATACAAAATAAGTAATTTCCTGTACCACCGATCACATTTATAATACATAAATAACTTATCTGAGCTAGTCGGGCAGGTGAACAAAGGATAAGAAGAGGAAAGCGACACATGGCATGCTGCAGAGTGGCGCAGCAGTGCCGCCATCCTGCTCATCAACTCAAATCACATAACAATGACCTATCTCCCAAGAAGGAAGTCAGATTTGAGCTATATCTAACAATGTTATTGGATCTTCCAGGTATGACAACAGCAAGTACAACATTTTGATTTGGGATGCTTCCCAGTAAATCTTTTTGGAAAATATTTAAAAAAGACAATACATAGCATAATGCATGAGGAAGTGTGGTTAACAAGCATTTTATTCACACCTGAGGTGTGTGATGGCATTTGGCCATCACACAATGAGGGAGTGCATAAAATCCAAGTGCTTTCAGACTTCCCCATGTTTTAGTTTTTATATTTACTGGTTTAAACAACTAATGAAAAAAAATGTTTTTCTAGCGCCGCTTCCCGACCTGCTTATCTTGTGAATGGTAACTTTTTTAAGTGCCTGCTACATGAAGTAAAACAGTTTGTCAAGTAACATTTAGAAGTTTTTATAACAAAAACTTGTGTATTTTTTAATGTTTTTCAGAGAAACTTTTCTTACTGAAGTGTGCCCATCTTTCTTCCTTTTTTAAACGCCTGAGAAGACTCATTCGTGCTAGAGGTTTTGTGGAGATAGCGGCAGCAGATGGGCAGCACAAGGACAGTGTGTCATGCAGGTCTATTGGGACACTGAAGGCTACTTTGGAAAAGGTTGTTTATGGAACTCTGTAATTCACACGTGTGAATTACGGAGCTTGTGAGATTGTGCTAACAGTTGCTAATTGGCACTAACCAGTAAATATAATAAAATAATCTCTGACTTCTGTCCCTTTTACATGGGTCATAAAGAAGACTTCATGCATGTGGTCTTAAACTGCTTGCATTAAAACTTTTCAGAGAAAAGATTATTGGCAGTGTCCTCAGAAATCTCTACCTAGATTAAAATGGACTGAGAAGTTATGTAACACTAATAATCATAATGTGTTAGTGCAGCTAGGATACATTTTTTTAACATTTTCTGATCCTGGGCTGAGCCAGGCAGAGCTCCCCTCAGCCCTGTCCCTGCCACTAAATACTGACAACAACCACTCTGGCACTTACCTGGCTGCCATATGTTCCCTCATGGATCCCACCCCCCATGGCAGGGTCAGGAGAGGTACAGTTCCTGGAGTCACATATCCAGAGCTGGGCCAGCAAGGCCCCACTGGTGGTATAGGTGGTAGGTTGGCATGAAGATCATCATAGATGCTTGCCTTGTCTTCCCTTTTCCTCCTGTTTTATCTTCCTAACCTAAGCTGGGGCATACAGATCAGTGTGGGTATGTGGAGACACACACTCTGCAGAGTCCCACAGCTTTCTCCATAAGAGACACTCTTGTCCCACACTGCCACTAGGTTGCCACCTGGAGAGTAGTCATTCAGCAGAGCCAACTTGCCTTCCCTCCCACTCACAGGAGAGCAGTCCATTGGATGCTCATTCCTCTACCCCAATCTCGGCCAGCCCTTAGCAATCCGAGACCAGTCCTGATCCTGGATCACTATCATGGCGGACAGTAACATTACGGCTGTGCCACAGGGCCAGCACTAGGACATATTTTTCAAAAGACATTCTAAAATATAGAAGAATCAGAAGAGACAGTAATGAAATAGACTAATTCCAACAGTGTAGAGTATTAGATGTGCAATAATGTATATGGTTTTGTCTGTTGCTCACAATTTGTACTCATATAATATTCATTAGGGAATGAAAACTGTGATATTCATTGTTATTAATGTCTTTTTTTATGTCTTTTATATGATATTGAAATGCCAAATGATGATCTATAAGCTTTTGAAACTCTCACCCATGTTCTTCCCTCTATTTCTCGACAACTTCAGACCCTATCCAACTCTTGTCCCTCATGGGATATTTTAATGGATTTGTTGGGTTAATGGGCTATCCATTCTACAGTGTCAATGTGTTCACTCAGTCCTCTGAATTCCTCATCTTGAAGGTTGGCCTGTTGCCAAGCAGGTGTCCTTTAAGCAATGAAGACTGACTCAGTGGCACCTCCAGGAGTTTATGACTCATGTTATGGGCCCCTTTGCCATGCAGATTGACTCAGTGGTACCTTGTGGTATAGTACTTACAATTTCTTGATTGTATAAACATGTCTGCTTTGGGGTTTCCTTTGGCTATATAGATCAACTTGGTGGCACCATGCAAAGCAATCTTCCCTTTGTCTGCTTGTGGTTTGTTTGATCTTGCTCTATAGCCTCTTACTTTAATTCCCCTATCACTATCACGATATGTTATGGATGCTCTCAGTCCTGGGGCCAGGTGAATGTCTTTCAACAGTCATTACACTCCTCATCCTTATGCACTGAATGTGGGACCCTCTTCATGGCTGCAAGGAACTCTTCTAGCTATGCAGATGAACTTAACTGAACCTCACATCATTAGCCCATTAAAGGGATAGAGCAATTATCTTTCCATCTAAATGTTCCTGCCAAATTGCTTTTCAAATTTAGCATGATCATAGCAGTCAAATTCTATAATTGTCCTCTTCAGTGCTGTAGGAAAGATTCCCTCCCTCGAGAAGTACTACAGCAGATGATCTCAACAGAAATCATGCCCAATGCCTTCTAACACTCCACCAGAAGTTGTGTACACCTGGATCCAAAATAATGTATGCAAGGCACAGCCCTGAGATCACCTGCAAGATTGCTTCCACCAAAACTGGCTCAAACTTCCCCCACAGAATAGGGATAGCTGTGCCTGTCTTCAAGTGGGTACTATCCCCTGAAGAATTTAACACTCAACTTTTTAAAAAGGCTAGAAGCCATATGAGGTCTATTGTGTTTTCAGATTTGCTCAAGGTTACGTCTCTTAGAAAAGCTTACACATTTTCAGAGCATAGAAAGCCTAGGACTGCTAGCTTTCCTCAGCTTTTTTAAATGTGGGTATGCAAGAAAAAATGTTATTCCGGGAAACTGTTGAACTTTTAAAGTGAGGGAACTGAATGATGGGATTAGCAAGGAAACATTTTGTATTAAATATGTTATAGCGTACTTTGGCAACCCATAAGAAATTTAGTACAAAGTGCTGAAAAGAGAAAAGATTACAGAAATAAAAGGTCTGTACAGTTCAAATACACTGAGAAGTAAAGCATAGACAAGGAGAATTTTGCTAAGAACATCTTCTCTATGACATTTAATCCATCTCAGGGCACTCATTATACATTTCTGATTTTCCCCTTTTTGTCACCACCTCCAAGCTCTTCTCTCCATCCCTCTTCCTTGCCCTACCACTACAGATCTCCTCTTAAAGTGGCATGGTGCAGCTGCTACTGCTTCAGTGATCAATCTTCTGTTCTCCCCCTAAAGTGGCATGATATAGCTTTCGCAACACACATTGTACAACTCTTCTACTCCTCCTTCCTCCTGTTTACTTATAAGGTTGCAGTTTAGCTGCATCAATTGCCCCCACCCCCGTCCCCTATTACTGCTACTCCACCATTACTCAGCTGTGCTGGGCCACTTCCTCTGCTGGGGCCCATTCTATACTTAGCCACCCATAAACTACCAAATTGACACATACCCCTCTTGTGGTGCCCTCAATATCCTCTGCCACAATGAAGCTCACACTCCCACTGGCCTTTATTGTCTTCCTGACTGGCACACTACTAATAATTGATCTTTCTCCCTCGTCATTATCTTTTGATCAGGAAGCTCTCTGCCACTTCTTGGAAGACACTTCCCTCCACCCATTCCTGGCAAGATGGGTTTCTACCCCTCTCAGCACTATCACACTCAGTCTCCTAACAAATCTTGAATGTCATCTGTTAGGCTACTCCTTATACACCTCCCATTCCCTCCCTTCACTTCTATCCCTCCAGCTATGCCCCTACTGCATCCTCCTCTCCCTGATATTACTGGCAGGAGATATTGAGCCTAACCCTGAGCCTGTTTCATCGGCCTCCAGCCTTCCACCCTCAAATGGGCTGGGCATCTATCACCTAAACATGAGAAACCTTCTGCCCAAACTTCATCACATAAAGGCCAGGACATCCCACTGTTTCCTGATATCCTCTGTACCTCCAAGACTTTACTATCTGGCAAAGTCCCAGACACTATAGTCTCCATTCCAGGGTACTCCATCCTCCATCAAGACAGGGGTAAGTGCAGAGGTGGTGTCACTATCTCCTTCCCTTCCTCTTCACCCTTCTTTTCCCCAGTCTGCTATTTCTCCTACAGTCCCCCCCTTCATGGTCTCCAAGCTCGCCTCCCTTACCTCATCTACTGTCTCGGGTGAGCTCCTAATCCTGGGTGACTTCAACATTAATTGGCTTGATCAGCATTCCAAAGCCATTTCCCAAGAAATTGAGGCCCTCAACCTCACACAGCTTATCTTCGACCCTACTAGACTAAACTCCTGCTCCTCCAATCACTTGCTGTTGGACTTGATTCTAACCTCTCACCCTCAAAAATTTTCCTCTGCTGGCACCCTTCCTGATGCCTTCAGCAATCGTTGTATTACCTTCTGCCACAGAAAGCACTGCCCCCCCTCCAGCACCACCTAAATATATGTGGTTCAAGCCCCTCATATCCCTCTATCAGCAGGCAGTTCATGCTGATCTCTACCTAGCTGACTGGTCCAGAGTCTTCACAGCCCTGGATATTGATTCTGAATTGGTGGCCTTCAACACCACCTTCTTAGATATCTGGAACTCCCACACACCCCTAAAAAGGCTGTGCCTCTAGTGCAGGCACCTCCCCTGGAATTCTCCTCAACTAGTGAAACTTTTCAAAGCTAGAGACAAAGCTTGGAAAAAATGTAAAGCCTCCTCCAAAGTCACCAAACATCAGGCATACAGAACATTGAGAAATGCATGTACCAAGGCTGTGCATTCTGCTAAAGCTGGCTTCTTCAAGACTCAGCCAGAGACTTGTCACCCCACACTAGCTGCATTCTGGAAAACTCTCCTCTCCCTGTTTGGCACCACCCAGCAAACCCCTTCCCCTTGCTGAGATCCCACTAATGACAGCCTCCAAGCTGTCACCTCTTCCATAAATCACATTTTCACTACCTGTGTCTTGCCACATAGGCAACCTCCAGCCCCTCTCTCCTCATCATTGAGGCACAGGTCAGGAAGCATAGGAAAACCCAGGAGCAGTAGTAAAAATCACTAAAACTTTGTTTATTGTAGCAGTAACATAAAAAAAATATAAACTTGTTCATAAGAACTATGTACAGAGGCAAAATAAAATATTTCCTGTAATCTTCCTAATTGCAGCTTATCTTAGCTTTTTTATAAGTCTTTTTCAACCCCCACCTTAGCAAACATCCTGTCCTTGCAAAATGTCCTGCTCTTGTAAATATCAGACAGGATGTTTCTGAGGCTCCTTTTGCAAAAAGGCCTCAAGCATTTGCACTCAAGTAACCTCTAGTTTTCTACAATTAATATACATTTAAAAAGTAATATTAAATATTTTCTAAACAGAGATCCCAATATCAAATACATTTCCATACATTGATTTGCACACATTTTTACATTAGCAGATACAAATATGCAAGGGAGGAAAAACAGACAGCAAGAGTAAAGTGAGAGACAGTGAGAGGGAAAGAATTGCAAGATTGTTTGGGTTGATCAAGTCCAAGGTCTCACAGAAAAATTTGGTTGTGAAACCAGACAGAGAAGAGAAAGAAATGGACAGATCCTTGCATTTAAACACATTCTCCATAGCAAATGGGACAGTGTTTTATTCTTCCCTGTCACACCATGGACACCAGCTCATGACCACTCAGCCTAGTCAGGTTCCTGACAAAATCATTCCACAATCTACTCCCCCTCACACAGGTGCTTAATCTTTTCTCCCCCTACCCAGTCACGTCTTCCCTCCATCACACCCTCCAGGTTACTCTGAGCTCTCAAATTCCTGAACTCCTCCAAACAAAGCAAGGATGGCATCAATCACATCCTCTTGAAAATCTCTACCCCCACCATAGTCTCCCCAATCACGCACCTCTTCAGTCTCTCTCTCTCTCCCTCCACCTTCTCCCTGCCTTAGGCTGGAAACTAGCTAAAAACATCAACCCTACACATAGGGGGTGACCCTTCCATCCCTGGTAACAACAGGCCTATCTCTCTTCTTTCTTCCCTTTCCAAAATCTTGGAATCTCTCATCTCTTAAAGACTGAATTCCTTCCTTGCCTCTAGGGACATTCTGACCCCTTTTCAATCTGGTTTCTGTCATCATCATTCCACCTCCCCTCCCTTCTCCACCACACCAATCATATTCATTCATCCATGGACAAGGGTTGCTTAACACTTGCCATATTTATTGACTAGCCTTCAATTCTGTTGCTCACAAACTACTCCTTGAAGACCTCTCTGCTACAGGATTATCCCTAACTACCACTGAGTGGTTCAAGGTCTACCTATCGGACAGGTTACAATTTGTACAGCTGGGGTAAACCAGATCTGCTCCCCTTCCCATTCTCACTGGCATACCTCAGGGGTCAATCCTTGTTCTCATTCTATTCTCCATATTCATAAATGACCTCCCTTCAGTCTGCTCAGTCTGTCATATTCAAATGTACACCAAATACACCATCACCTTCACTTCTGGTCCCTCCCTGGCCCAGGTCAAACCCATTCTCCAATCCAATTTCATGAACACCTTAAGGTGACTCAATGATAAATCACTAAAATGTAACACCAAGAAAATGGTCACCATGGCTTTTAGCACAACTCAGAAACCAGCCAAAATGCCATCTCCCCCCTCATTTCATGTCCTCAACAGATTCAAAATCACAGTCGTTGAATCATGCAAATACTTGGGAGTTTGGTGTTACCTTCAACTGGACTTCTCCCTTCACCTGGACTCTACTCATAACAAGCTATGTCCTAAGCTAGGAATGCTTTACAGACATAAGAACTGCCCCCCCATTAGGAGGGAAATAATTATTAAGCTGATCCTCCCCACATTTGATTACATGGATGTGGTCTGTAACTCGGTGCTGCAATCATCCCTAGCCAAGCTCGACCCCTTGTTTCATGCTTTCTGCAAATTTATCTCTAACCTTCCATACCGCACCCATCACTGCATTTTATACTACTCTGTCTCCTTGTCTTCACTTGCCAACCATCGTCTAGCCCATTGTGCAACCTTTATCACTAAGTTATGGTTTAACACCCTCCCCTCCTATCTTTCCTCCTTACTTGTGAATGAGCTTGCTCAACAGAGTCTTTCCTGCAATAAACTTGAACTTGAACTTGGACTAGCCCTATGCACAAGTACTGGCTACTCCCTGTGCTCCCACAACCACTGCTGTTTTGCCCTGGCCACACCATGCTCACTCTCAGAGAAACTAGTCTTCACCCATCATTTCCCCACCCTCTGGAACTCCCTCCCACTCAACTTACACAGCTTGCCTACCATGCTGTCCATCAAAAAGCATTTCAAGTACCTCCCACCCCCTCCTTGAAAATGTGTTCACCCCCCTTAGCTGCTAGGTCCTACAGACTATGCCGGCCCTTAACCTTCTTCTACCAGCCAATCCCAGCTCTTGGTTCTCCTTTAGCAGTCCCTCTAACTGCTGCACTTTCCTAATCTACTACGGTGTATACACTGATGGTTGCTCAATACTCATGCCCTCCCAGCTATATCAATGTATCTAGCCTTGTTATATTAGCTTAGGTAGTTATAGCACCCTGTTAAACCCTATGTTAATCACATCTTCATGCATGAACTATTCCTTTTTTTTTTAAATTCAAGTTTATTAAATTTCCAGACTAAGAAAGGAAAAAAAAAACACAGTTACATTGAACATATCCAACCAGTAATCTACACCTGGTATAAAGTAAAATAAAAAGGAAAGAAAAAGAAAAAAAAACCCTACCTCACCTCCCCACCACAACACCCCCCAACCCCTCACCCCTTCTCATCCCACCTACCCTCACCCCATCCCCCACTCACCCAAGTGTGCCAGCTAAATATATAACTGAAGCAAAGTTAGAGTTATTACAACATTCACAAGGAGGACCATGCTCCAAAAAGCAGAGGAAAGAAGACAGAGGAAACTATCTTGGGCACCAGAGAAAGCCAAGAGATCAGCAGTTGCAAATAAAAAAGCGTGAAGCTTACCCACCTCTTCTGAAATAGGTCCATCAATTCCGCACACTGGCAGCTAGCCTTTTGACATTAAGACAAGCTGAAAGCTCTGTCAACCACTCCGGGTGGCTAGGGACAATTGGTCAGTCAATGCCTAAGACTAACCTCTTGACTGCACCAGCCACAAGGGCCATATGATATTGACTCAACACAATCAATAGCACTATGGTCCTAAAATACATATTTCAGGAGTAAAAAAGGTAGTAAGGCCATTAGGGGGTCTAAATTGGCTTGGATGGCCAACCAAAGTGGGGCTACTTTGTTACATTGCCAGAAAATATGAAGGAGATTCCCTCTCCCTCTGAACACCTGGTGCACTGGGAGAGAGCCATGCCTGAGCTGGAGAGTTTCTTAGGCGTGTAGTACATGTTATTAATAATATAATATTGGGTAAGTTTAAGCCTGTCTTGAGTATGGTACCTATGCAGGTCCCTCCAAACCCGGGCCCAATTCAAAGTAGCATTCAGAAGTAGAGAGGGCCAGACACTAGATCCCATGGTAGGCTCTGGAAACTTATAACCCAATAGAAAGGAGTATATTGTCGAGATGGAGTGAGGCTTAGAAGCAACAATGAAAATACGAGACAGGAAGGGTTGAACCAGGGATTCCCTAAACTGAGTACCAAACTTCTCAGCAATAAGATGCCTTAACTGATATACTTTAAAAACTCCGCCAATGGGGATACCAAATTTGGCAAGGATGCCAGACATCGAGAGAAGGGAACCTTGATCATAGTATTGATCCAAACTAGTATTTTTAATATGGGGGAGCCAGTTGGGGGCAATTATCGAGTTATCAAGCTTAATGTTAGGATTTAATACAATAGGCTGTCTTAAGTCCAATTTAGGAGGGATCTTTAGAAACAGTAGGCACTGAGAGAGGGACCTAAGATATGTAAGGATTGTTTGGTTTGTTATCCACTGCGAGAGGTGGGGGATGGGAGTGTAAAAAATGGCATAAGAATCTAACTTAGACTCTGAGAGGATCGATTTCTCAATTTGGAGCCAAATCGGGGGAGAGGGATCATGATGAGATAAGATCCATCTTCCTATTTTGGATAGATGAGTGGCCCAGTAATACAACAGAAGGTTAGGGAGCCAGAGACCACCTTTATCTCTGGGGAGGGATAGTTTGAGGAAGGAACGTCTAACCACCTTCCCACGGATAAATTCAAAAGGCTGTGTGAAATTGTTGCAAGTAAGAGAGCGGCAACCAGAGACCCAACAGGTTAAGAGGATAGAAAATACGAGGAAGCACATTCATCTTGATAATGTTAATCCTCCCCAGAGAGAGATGGAAGGTTGGACCATCTCAGCAGATCTTGCTGAACCTGAACTTTGACAGTATCTAGGTTAAGCTCTTTAAGCTGGGCCGGATCCGAAGAGAAATGAATACCCAGATATTTAATCGACCTTGGGGACCAGTGCATCCCAAACTTAGCAAAGTCAAGTTTATATGTATAGGCATTTAAGGGGAAAATTACAGACTTGGTTATATTTAGTTTGTACTGAGAAAATTTACCAAACTGGTTAATGAGGAATATTGCCTGTTCTAAAGATTCAGCAGGATGGGTAACGTGCAGGAGTACATCATCCGCGTATGCTGAAGGACCAAGTCTGCTGACGCACTTGGCACCCTTTTATAAGTGGGGAAGACTTGAGTTTGATGAGAAGAGGCTCGAGATATAAATTAAAAAGAAATGGTGATAGGGGACAGCCCTGTCTGGTTCCAGTAAATAATTGAAACTTTGAGGAGAAAACCCCATTACAGTACATCTTAGCTGAAGGGGAATCGTAGAGAACCTGTACCCATTTGAGAAAAGAGACTGGAATTCCCATCTTGGCCAAAGTAGCCCAGAGAAAGGACCAGCTTACACGGTCAAAAGCTTTCTCAGCATCTAGTGAGACCAGGGCCATAGGAAAATGAGATGTTTGGGCTGGATGAGAGATATGGGAAAGGGTTCTAAGGTGGTCCGAAGGAGAACGAGAATGGACAAATCCTACTTGCTCAGGACTAAGAAGGTAAAGCCATATCTTCTTAATCCGTTCAGCCAAAACTTTAGCGAGAATTTTCATATCGCAATTCTGAAGGGATATAGGCCGATAACTCGTGGGATCCATAGGAGTTTTGTCCGGCTTAAGAATTAAGATAATTATAGCCTCAAGTAGTGCAGGGTCCACCATATTAGCAGAGAAAAGATACTGATAAAGCTTGAGGAGTATTGGAGCAAGTTCCTTGGAGAAGGTCCTGTAAAAATTGGCGGGGAAACCATCTGGACCGGAGCCTTGTCCGGGGCCATAGAAACAATGGCAGCCTCAATTTCAGAGAGTGAAATACGGGTGGTCAGAGTAGATATGTGCGAAGGCAAAAGTTTCGGGATATCAATACCATTTAGATATGCTGATATATCAGCTAGAGAAGCTGGAGGGGAAGGCGCACCACAAAGATTTTTATAATACCTCTTGAAGACTCCTGGTATATCTCTAGGGGAGGATACAATGGAACCAGAAGAGGATTGCATAGCAGGGATCAACCTGGAGCTTTCCAATGTTCTAAGTCTCAGAGCCAAGAGTTTACCAGCTTTCTCACCATGCTAAATATATTTGGCCTGAGTCTTAACGAGACAGTACTTAACTCTTTCCCTCAGAAGATCGGTATATTCACTTTTGGCGGCCATTAGAGCTTCTAAGGATGACAAGGGAGAGGAAGCGGAGCGAGAGCTCTCCAACTCTCTAATTTTAGTTATAAGGAGGGATGCTCTAGCCAATCGAGCCTTTTTCCTAGCTGAGGCAATCTTAATCAACTCTCCCCTGATATAACACTTCAGGGAACCCCAAATACAATCAAATCTAGGGGTAGATCCAAGATTCTTCTCCATAAAGGACAAAATAAGGGGATTTAATCTGAGTCACAATTTGAGTATCTTTTAGAAGTTGGGTATTAAGCTTCCAAACAGTGTCCCTTTGAAATTTAGAACCAGGGGATATATTTACCCACACAATTGCATGATCAGAAATAATAATCGGTTCAATACCAGACTGGAGAAGATCCGGAAAAAGGGTTTTACTAAACAAAATATAGTCTATTCTAGACCAGGACCCGTGGGGCTGAGAAAAGAACGAGAAGGATCGGAGGGATGGGTTGGAAAGACGCCAAGGATCGCAAAGCCCTAGCATGTGAGTAAAATCTAGTAACGATCTTTGAGCCGGAGTAGGTGGGGAATTGAATTTGGGATCCTTGTCTAACAAATGGAAAGGTGGAAGGTTCCAATCGCCCCCCAACACAATTTGAGAAGGAAGCAGAGCACTGATTTTATCTGCTAAGGACATAAAAAAGGTGGGACTGCCCCCTATTGGGCCATACACAGATCCTAGTACTATAGTATCTCCGTTAAAGAGAACCTTTAATCAGTACGTATCTTCCTTCAGGGTCCGCTATTGTGCTATTGACCAAAAAATTGACATATCTTTTAATAAGTATCGCCACACCCCCCTTAGTATTGGTTCCACTTGCTACAGAAACCTGCGAAAAACCAGATCTAATCAACCATTTCGATTCTGCATTGGTTATATGGGTTTCTTGCAGAAATAAGATATCAACCTGAATTAAATCACAATGTTTAAAAACCTGAGATCTCTTGACCTTCCCTCTGAGCCCACACACATTCCACGATGCAAATTTGAGAGCACCTAAAGCCATTTTAAGTACATGTCAAATATTAAAGCAACCAGGTACAATGTAGTATAGCAGGCACATTTCCCCCCAGCTCCAGCTCCCCATAGCATACCAAAAAGTACTTGCCAAAAGAAGGATATCTTAGCCAAATGGAGAATGTTTAACATTACTAAGATCACAATAAACCCAAACAGACTGGAACGACCACCCACCCCCAGTACCCCCCAAGAAAAAGCATCCAACTATATACAGTTCAGCTCAGACACAAAACAAACCCAAAATACATATGTGAACCATGATATTCTGGCAGCCACTTCCCCAATGCAAATCCATAACCCATCAGGCTGTAGGGGCTCAGAAGCTTGGAAAATACCAAAGCCCAATGATCCACCACGAAACCACCCCTCTCCACCCCAAACCATTTAATAGAAACCCAGATCCAGGGATATGATTTGCAACCCCCCATCCATCAGTGCGTAATGCAGCTGTGAGCACTCATGCTAGGCCCAGGAGTATCCCCAACAACAGTACAGTCAGGGTCCAAAACCAACGGTTCTTGAAATTACACCGCACCTCTACCAGCCAGGAGATTTCTAAAACAATGACTAGGCTAACTCACCATTGGCGAGGAGAAAAGCAAAGGCTATGGAGGTGCACGAAATGAACTGCAATATCATGGCACCCTCGCGATAAGTACAGGCGGTTTCCCAGGGCAATTACCGCTAGGACCAAACCGTCCGTCCCCAAATCGTATGCTAGGAAACAGTAGCCGCTCAGAGCGTTCGGGTAAACCAACTTCGAGAAGGAAGAAAAAGGCAATGGAGGCCAAAGCGGCCCAATTATCCTCCGCCAGCTGCCTGAAGCCCCAGTCGACCCAGCGACCTCAAGAACAACCGGGCAGGTGAGTCTAAACGGACAGTTGGCAATCTTACTATCGGGAAAACCAAAAGGAGGAGAAAGAAAGAGTAAAACCAGCAGTAATATCTTAAATCCAAAGTCCACTCGAGAGGTCTACTTAGAGTCCAGTTCAGGGACAGCCACTCATCCATTAGTCGAAAACAGGCTAGGCATTTTAATGGACAAGTCTTTTAAGGCTGAGTCGAGGATTAAGTAACTGAGGGGACTTCCATTAATCGTGATCTTGAGAGTAGCCGGGTAGAGCATGCGAAAGGGAATACCAGCAGCCACCAGCTTCTGAACAACAGGATGAAAAGCAGCTCTTTTTATTCTGACTTCTTTTGGTAAGTCCTGAGCAATGCGTAACCTAGATGCATCCCAGCTTATAGCCTGCAGCTCTCGGGCCTTGTTAAACATATGCTGTCGCTCGATATAGCTTAGAAATTTCAAAATGATGGGACGTGGAGGAGAGCCGGGTGGAGGCCTGGGCCTAAGAGCCCGATGTGCCTGCTCCAAGTGATAGTGAGGGTTGAGGGGCGAAGGGCCTACAATCTTGACCAGGAACTTCTGGAGGAATGCCATAAGATCAGCCCCTTCCTCGAGCTCCGGGAGGCCTAAGATCACGAGATTATTTCTCCGACTATGGCCCTCCAATCTACCATTTTTGCTTGCAGCTTTCTAACTTGCTGGGCTAAAGAGACCATCTCGGCCTCCGCGGTAAGCTTCCACTTCTCGAGTGAATGTATTCTGGCCTCCGAGTCAGATACCCTCGTAGTGAGTGCAGAGAGATCTCCCCGGATGGATTTCAGGTCAGCTGTGATGGATTGTAGCACGTCCTTTAATGGCGCAATCTCTTCCAGGAATCTTTCCTCTGATAGGGGACTGGCTGCTTGAAGTTTATCCCCCGATTTATCCGAGGTGGGCCCAGGCTGGTTCTGAGGGTTTTTAGGGAGTTTTTCTGGCGTAGCAGGAGGCGTGTGCCTTATTGCGGCCTGTTTTTGTCCACCTCCATCCTACTGCAGACTCCAAGGTACACCTCCGACGACTCCCAAAAACCGACAAACGGAGTGTAAATGTGCCAGTAGTAACACACTTAGGTCTTAATTTGATCAGGAAAACACCAAATAAGCTTGAATTGTTAGCGGGGAGGGAGAGCTCCAGACCTCAGCTGCCACTCAGCAAGCAGACATCACGTGACTCCATGCATGAACTATTCCTAATGTTTATTATTACAACTTCTGTGTACCTTATGTTTATATTGTATATTGTTGTATGTATGAATGTATAAAGTATATATAATTGTACCTTTTATCCTCACCCCCGCTCCAGGTTGCACTTGAAATCGAGCCTTGGCTCAGTGTGCCTTTCCTGGTTAACAACTTTTAAATAAATAAATAAAATAAATGTTTGCTTTCTACTTGGCATTTTATGTCATTGTGCTGCTGAACTGCTACTTTGAGATTCTTGTTGACCATTACCCTGCCAAGAAACATAACTGAGGAGAAGAGTAAGACTCAGAATTGTTGGGCCTACTGTATCTTTTAGCAGGTACTGTATGCCATCTAAGCCAATGGATACATTTTAGTGTTTTATCATTGTCCATCTCTGTGCGACCTTGAATTGAGATTTTGATATTTTTGGATGTAAATCCCCTTGGGCAGTAGAGAGAAAGGATGCACAGTGGCCCTAGATTTGAAACCAGAGAGAGAGAATGGAGGAAAGTGACTGAGCTAGAGATAGTGGAGTCTGGAGAGTGGGAGAGAAGACTTAGATACAGGTCCTTATAGCATCAATGAGAAGGTACTGAGCTGCATGATGGAAAGCAGAATCTAGAAAGATGGTAAGCAAAGTTTAATTAACTGCCATCCACAAACTTTTAGAAGCTGGAAAATCTGAAAGATCAATAACTGAGAAAGTATAGATTTGTAACCACATAGTACTGTATTGTTTTAATACCTAACCTAATAAGGTTGACTTATTGTTTTTTTATTTAACATTTAAGGTTCTGATGAAAATAATTTTTTTTTACTTCAAGACAGATATCCTCTGAAATAACACTTTATACTTCTACTAGAATACATTTAATTGGAATTTTTTTTATAAAATTATAACACGGTTTTTCGCACCATGGTGTATGTGATTGGCTAGTGTAGGATCTGGCGTTAGCCACATAATTACATCACATACTCTAGAAACACAAATGTTGTAGGTTAAATAGAAGAAGGGAAGACGCCATCATCCATAAACTGCAGAATGGCTTATGTTTGTAGAAGGTGTGTTTTGCTTTTACTAAACCTCAGCAAAATATAGTTAAAGGCATTCTCAACAGGAGAGTCCAAACTCAGGGACTTCATGCCAACTGACCAGGAATGGAGTAAAGCTACAGTATATTGCACCATAGACACTATAAGGAGATTCTTGTTGACCATTACCCTGCTGAGAAACATAACTGATATATTTTTGTTGGTGGAGGGGACATAGATTCTCCAAAAATAAGTAAGTCTTCTTTTAAAGACTATAAACTAGCCATGGCCAAAACATATTGCACTGTTTTATGCATTGCATTATACAAAGCATGTACTGTACTTTGAGGTAAGTGTTTAGATATTTTTAAAGAGGAATTTACTGGCAATTCAGTTGCCATTTAAGGTTTTCAGTTTTATGATCCATTAGACATTTGAAAGTAAAGCACACCTCCCCAAGGGAACTCTATTTAGTGGAAACAGTCCAACCTGCGTTAAATTACCAAGCTAAGAAACTGATTAATCGCAGATATCAGGAATGTTTTACACTCATTCTCGACCAGATACAGGAAGCTTTGTGTGGAATTCTCATCCCATCTGATTACAAACCTTATTACAACTTTGATATAGGTACCGACATTTATGAAAGATGGAGGCGATGAGGACTAAGGGAAATAAATTTGATCTTTTGTGCTCTTAAAAATCTTTAGTAACACTATTTCAGTAGAGTTGTATATTGTACTATTGCTTGGCTCCATTTTGAAAAACACTATATACTTCACATTTTGGCCACTGTTTATTGGTGTTACTCTTTTGGGAGAAAATTATGTCCTGTCTAAAAGGAAATCCTTTCTCCTTGAATGCTCAAAAATGAAAAGAGACATTTTAGCTTTATACTGTATATTGTTCTCTGAAAGCTGATATATGGCATATGTTTTTAGTGTCTTACAAAACAGGATAATGTTGGAAACCAGATGTATAAGGAATATTATGCAATGTTAAGGAAAGAATCCTGGGCTCTGACTGGTCAGTGCCCACCTTCAGCAGTTATATTATCTGAGTATAACATCACTGTGTGAAGGTCCAGCATGAAGACAACCTCACAGACATGAAAAAATCACTGTGCCCCTATGTGTCTTGACTCCTGCCTCGTAGGCATCACACTGAACACCACTGCATGTCCCAGAAGCTAGGTCAATACTGTACAGTGGAACCATTAGCATTAACACCCACCCATCAAGTAATGCCATCTCTTGGTCCCAAATTCACAAAACAACACAGTTCACCTAAAAAAAGTAAGTAAATTTCCATGACAACTTTTCCCCCCCGAACTAAGCAGCTTGAGTGAACCGCAAGTATCAGTCCCGCAGTTCACTGAAGCCACTTGCTTCAGGCACAATATCCTATCAAGAACATGAAGCACATCAACAATTTAGGAACAGATGTGTAAAGAGTTTCACACAAACTATCTTACTTTACTTGCTTATCCTCAATCCATAATTGTGAAGTAAAAGAAAGCCAAAACAGTGGCTTTCACTTCCTGATTGAAACCGCGATCCTGCAAGAGCAAGGACACTTCACCACAGTGCTTCTCAGTATTGACAACCATGACATTTCTTTAAAAACAAAACTTAAGCTAAGAAGCCAAATGACTTCTTGATCCTCCACTCACAACTGGGATGCACGTCACAATAGCGAATGAGGAACGCAGATGAGTGATAACAACATTGAACCCACATTGCGACCAGTTTTAAAAAGTATTTTGCCGCTGACACCCCTCTTACTAAAGATTACTACTCCATGGGGGGGCACAACTCAAGGATGGGGGGTATCAATATTGCAAAATGTGTCAGTGCTGTAGTTCTCTCACCATTCTGATGTGTCATCATTCCTCACTCACTATCTTCACAGGTTACCACAGCTGGCTGGCTTCTAAAAACCTCAGGTGAATATGACAGGTGGGTTGAGGTTGAAATAAAAACACCCTGCTGGATAATGTCACTTCTCAGGTGTTGAACGCACTCTGCCTGTGGCCTTATGCTTCAACCACCCATGGAATAACATTATCCCAGCACGACACACACCCTGTCATCCATTATTGCTTAAATAAATTTATATATCAACTAAAATGTGAATCCCCATAACAAAAGAAATAGAAATCTCAGCTTAAAAAAATGTAGCACAGGTAATTGGAGATAATTTATATTTTATAGACTCCACCCCAATTGCCAAAAGGGGTGATCTGGAGCTGATAGAGACTTGAAGAAACTCTCTTAATCAAGTTTAGATAGTTCCTCAGAAGTTTTATGTTATTGCAGAAAATCAGGTGCTTAGAAGGCATTGAAGAGAAGGTCCCCCCTCCAGAAAATATAAATTCTCAGCTGGAGGATGGAATCAGAGATACTGTATGCAATAAGAGAATGTCGTCTATTAAATGATATCTAGAAATAAAGCAAAGGAATAGAAAAAGTAAAAATGGGGAAATAAAAAGGAGGAACCTAAATTTTTTCAGATATTGTGCAGCCAGTCTCTAATCATCTAATTCATGGACAATATAGAAAATTAGATGCATAGAAACATAGGCAATGTCGGCAAGAAAAGATCTTTGGTCCATCCAGTCTACCTGTCATTCCCTATCTAACCCTGGGATTCAATTGTCATCTAGGGCACTAGCTCTCCCTTCCCTCCTCCCAATCTTTTCACTGCACTCAGGGGTGTGTACCTCAGGATTGGAGGATGGATATGTGGTGCCCCTCCACAAGAGCAGCCCTAAGGAGGTACCAGGTAACTACAGAACAGTGAGCCTCACATCCATTATGAGTAAGCTGATGAAGACTATCCTGAAGGAGAGGCTGGTGGCCTTCCTGGAGGCCAAAGGACTACAGGACAGCAGACAGCTTGGCTTCATAAGAGGCAGATCTTGCCAAACCAACCTGGTGGAGTTCTATGACTGGGTAACTAGGCAATTGGACGGGGGCCATGCGGTGGATGTCCTGTACCTGGACTTCAGTAAGGTGTTCAACTTGATGCTGCATGGGAGGCTGGGAAGTAAGTTAGAAGGCACGGGGGAGGGTGCAAAGTTGGTGAGATGGTTAGGGAACTGGTTTCAGGGGAAGACAACATAGGGTGGTGGTGGATGTGGAGCTCTTATCCTCAAGAGCAGTGTTGAGCAGTATTCCAGAAGGCTCAGTGTTGGGACTAGTGTTGTTTGGGATATTTATTGCAGGCATATTATTGGGCATCAAGAGCAAGACCAGCCTGTTTGCTGACGACACTAAGATGGGAGCAGTGGTGGATGACCTAGCGGGATGGCAGGGGTTGAAGGATGACCTTGCAAAGCTGGAAACCTTGTTGGAAACCTGGCAACTGGTGTTCAATGCCAAAAAGTTCAAGGTGCTGCATTTTGGGGTGAAAACCCAGAGGTGGCATTACCAGATGGGGGAGTACAGCTAGCCTAGACAGAGGAGGAGAAGGATCTGGGGGTGCTCATTACGGGGTCAATGAACAACTCGGCACAATGTAGGAAGGCAACTGAAAAGGTCAACACAAAGCTGTGTTGCATTGCAAGGTGTATATCCTCAAGGAGGGGGGAGGTGATTCTGCCACTGTATAGATCATTAGTTAGACCACACCTAAAGTACTTCCTCCTGAGGAAGGAAATTTGTCCTGGGATGGTTGATCCTTCCTCTCCCCTATAGCCAAAGAGCAAACAGAGTCCATTCCCGAGCCTGGATCACTAGTGTGGCAGGAGTTAAGGCACACAGCCCTCCATGCCTCTGGGCCAGTTGTGTGTTCTCTAACTAGCTGCATTAGCAGACAGTCCTGGACTGTATACTACAAGGCCTAACTTCTGGTGCTCCTGGAAATTAAAACCTTCCAGTCAATGTCCGGCAGGTTCAGATCACTCACCACCACCACTTCCCCTTTAGTAACTCCCCTGACTAGTTCTTTCCCAAGCTCCCTATCCCTCTTCTCCATCTGGACTGGTGGTCTATGAACCCTAACTGTATTTTCTTACCTGAGGCTCCTGTAGGCTGTACCCACAGTGACTCTGTCTCTCCATTTGTCCCCTGATGCATCCATCCTTCAATGCCTGAATGCAATCCCTGACATAGAGGACTACACCTCCACCTTTACATTTCACTCTACCTTTCTTAAACATTTTGTAGCCTGGGACTGTCAGGTCCCAGATGTTATTTTCTGAGATCGAAGTTACAGAGTTGACTATGTGGTCCACCTTAGTGTCTTCCATCATCACCTGGAACTCACTGATTTTATTATCTAGATTCCTGGCCTTGTCGCTTATCCTTTTTCATAAAAAACCTTGATCCTCTGTGGTTATTTACTTGACCTTTGTCTTTTTTCATCCCTCATCTTCTTCCCTTCTTGTTTGTTGGCTCTCTGCCTTCCCATGATCCCTTCCTCCAGCCCAGTTTGGACATTTACTTTACTTTTCCTGCTTTCTCTCTACAAGCCCCAAGATTAAGAGGAGTACTAGGTAGGTTGCCCTTTCTCTCGCACCACCTTGGTTACCCTAGATGCTGACTCCCTGATAAATATATCAGTTTAACTGTCCAATAAAGATCTTAGAAAAGAGTGTAATTATACTGGAGACTGCCACTGATTTACCACAGATTATAGACTTGCAAGTTGTCCTGGATCCGTTCACTGAATAACAGAATTGTTACTGACCTTCACCTGCTAAGGGAAAGAAAACAGATGTAAGAATGTTTAAATGTTTTTCCCCAGAGGAGGCTATGAGAGCATCATAGAAACATAAAATTTGTCTGCAGATAAGAACTATTGGTCCACCCAGTCTGCCGATTTTGTCCCTGCCTATACTGTTACTACAGATCCTATGTAATCTCTTGCAGCCCTTCCCACACACTTTCCTACCAAGATTCCCATTGTACCCATCCCATGCATGCATGAAGCCCTTACTGTTTTCATCCCCATTGCTTCTGCTGGTAGACTGGTCCAGGTGTCCACCACTCTTTCAGTGAAGAAGTACCTTCTCACATCCTTCCTAAATTCCCCCTTCCAGGTTCATATCATGCCACTTTGTTCTCGTGCCCTTTTTTTCTGAAAAATACTCCCCTTCTTTACTTTTTTGCTCTGTTGCGGTATTATATTTCTCTATCATGCCCCCCTCCTCTCTTCCAGTGTGTATATATTGAGACCCCTCATTCTCTCCTTGCAAAGTTTATAATGCAGCCCTTGCACCATTTTATTTGCCCTCTACCCTGACTATGTCATTTCAGAGATGCAATCACCAGAGCTGGAAACAGTACTACACATGGGGTCTCACCAACCAGTGATACAGTGGTAACACCATCTCTCTCTCTCTTTCCACTGGTGATTCCTCACCCTATGCATCTAAGCATCCTACTGGCATTGCCCACTGCCTTGTCACACTGCCTCACCACCTTGAGGTCATCAGATATGATAATCTCAAGATCGTTTTCCTGTTTCATTACCATTAAAGCCTACTCCCCATTTTATACACTTTTCCTGGGTTTTTGTGCCCAAGTCCATGATTCTACACTTTTTTATACATTGAAATGCAGCTGCTATATCCTTGACTAATCTTCAAGTTTTAATTAGGTATCTACTCACTCTTTCCACCACCTCTGGAGTGTCTACCCTATTGCAGATTTTGATGTAATCTGCAAATAGGAATACCTTCCCTTCCATATCTTAATGTACCAATTGTGTTTCCACAAAATATAGGTAATCAACTTTTGGCAAACCACCAGTTGGTAGATCATGTTGTACTTGCCTTGTTTGGACTAAGACAACAGCGTCATGTAAACAGAGTATCAACATATAGTAAGATTTTATTTACTTTGCAATATTTACATGGTTAATGTTAATGTAAACAATGTTAATGGTATACATCACAATGAATTAGATATTTTTGATGTGAGAAGATCTCAAGGTATAACAGAATTTGAATAGGTAGAAATTTTATGTGGAAACAAATTTGTTGCCAAACAGATTCTTGCTAGTATGGAAACCCTAGACAGCTTTGGTTTAAATTTAATTGACCTGATGGAAAATGCTATTAATTCTATAGTAATATCTAACAGCATGGTTTAAATACATTCTTCGGTCCCTGTTTTTTTACTCTCTAACAGAATGATGAAAAACACTGACTACCTCAGCTTGATAATAATACAGTGGTGGAAGTAATCACTAAACAGGAGATATGTTTGAAATGTTTGTCTAGGAATGTGGCAGGCATTTTAAGTAGTAGAAACTGAATGGACTAAATCTGTTGCACAGTTTGTTATGTGATATGTATGTTAATACTGTTGCCAAAACCCTTCTTAAGTTGTTAAAGTGGTCTCTTGCACATTCTGAGGTCTTGACATCTGTAAACCATAGCTGAGTGATTCTGATGCCCTAAAGATGTAAATGAGATCACTCTTAAAATAATACGAGTGCTCTTGGTGACAGTATTAATATATGATTGATCCAGAATGAACAATACTATATTAACACTTTAAAAATCTTGCCGCAAACATGTCCATTTCCACGCAGTTGCACGTGAGGTATTCTTCACAGAATAAGAGTACCTCATGCACAGAGGAAAGGTACACTCTGACTGGCCAGTAGTACACCCTCAACCTATAATGTTTACAAGAAACTTGGGCAACTGAAAATTATGACTTTGGTTTGAATGATTTTCAAACAGTACTTAAAAGTATAGTAAGGAGACCCTCAGGGGTGCTGATAACAGTGATTAGCATGCACCACATTTAGTTGCTAAAAATATCATATACCAAGGTCATTATATGTTATTGTTGCAAATGGAATTAGCTGGGGAAAAATGTATTCTGGATAATATTTGCAACTCTCTGCAGGGGATTAAATATGCTTCCCCGACTTTTCCAAATCTCTTGACATTCAAATCCTCAAAGAGCAAAGAGGCATAGCCAGAAGATAATCCTTGTTGGTGATTTAAATGTAGAAAGGATCTCAGAATAGCTTTAATGATACAGAAAATAACTCCTTTTATGATAATAATATTAACAGTGTAAAATGATCTCAGAATAGCTTTAATGATACAGAAAATAACTCCTTTTATGATAATAATATTAACAGTGTAAGGCACTCAAATGACAGCACTGTCAAAGTGAACGGGAATAAATTGATTGAAGAACAGCTGATGCCTTCAAAAGAACTTTAACAAAACATAATATTTGGACACAGTTCAGCTGGTATTTCACAGTAGTTCTGTATTCCTCCTCCCTATTATTTATTATTGGTGTAATCTGCATGAAAATAGTCTCTGCTCCTGAAGAGGTTATCTATTCCTGTTGCTTTCTCCCTACCTAGATCATAATGCACTGCGTGTGACATCACAGTTATTCCCATGGCAACAGATTGTGATGTCACAACACAGGATTATGACATGAAGTAGGGACTAAGCTCCAGAGGCAGATAAACTCTAAAGGATAAAGATCATGTATTCTTGCAAATGTTCTCAGTAGTAAATAACGTGGAGGAAAAACCTATAGAATATATTTGGAATGCAAGCTGAATTGTATCTAAATATCAATGTTTCTTTATGTTTTCTTTGACACATCAGCAGCTCTTTAAGACATGTGGACCAGGATATTCGAAGAAGCTTAGCGATTGCTAAAAAGGTTAGTGACTCACTAACACCACTTTGTGTGCACAGTGCAGGGAACAGACCACAAAATGACATATTGGATGACATGGTTAGCAAATCAATAACTCATTAATGAATGACCCTAAAATATTAATTTTATTTATTTTAAAACTGGTGATCAGGAGTGGCATACTGAGCCAAGGCTTGTTTCTAGATGCAACTCAGGAGAACCGAACAGAAAAAGTAGAAGTTCAGCACACTATAACAATACAACAGAGTAAACACTTGGCAAATAAGTTGTTGCAAAATAAGCTGGTACAAAAATAGTTCGGTGCAAAACTAAAGTACAGTCAACAGCACAATATGGAACCCTGTTCAAGTGTAAAATAAAACAGCAGTAAATTCACAATGTATAGATAATTACATTGTATAAATACTGTGTAAATATGCCAGTGTGACTATGCAAAGCAGCTAATAGTGACTTGCATATACTGTAGGTGCACCAGAATATTGACATGTTTGGGGAGGTGCTAGGTTGCTGTCAGTACCATGATAATTACTGCCTCCAAAAAGTAATACTTATGACCAGAGCCCACTAACCACGGCTCCACTCCTATCACCCACAAACTGCCAAAAGGATTGATTTCATTAGCCCTAGTGTCCCTCCAGTCCCCTGAACACCCCTGATGGTAATGATTGCAATATCCCTGGAGTCCAGTGGTCACCTCTGCCTCCAAACACTTCTGATGGTATTGAGTTCACTATCCCTGGAGTCCAGTGACCCCTCCTGCCCTTGAACATAGCCAATGGTAATTATTGCAATATCCCCCATATTCAGTGGTTCCTCCCATCCTCAAACACACCAGACAATAATGATTTCAATATCACTGGTGTCAAGTGGTTCCTTCCACCCCGACGCAAATGGTTTCAATATCATAGAAACATAGAAATTTGACAGCAGATAAGGACCGCTTGGCCCACTTAGTCTGCCCATTTCTGTACCTAATGGATAAGCTGCAGATCCTAGTTAACCAACAGCCTACTTCCTCCTACACCCCATTAGAATTGCCTTATGTCAGTCCCATGCATTCTTGAATTCCCCCACTGTTTTTGACTCTACAATCTCCTCAGGAAGGCTATTCCATGTATCTACAACCCTCTCTGTGAAGAAATACTTCCTCACATTACCTCTGAGCCGTCCCCCTCTATCTTCAAATTGTGCCCCCTTGTTCTTGCACATTTCTTTTTCTGAAAGATGCTACTCTCTTGGGCTTTGTTGATTCCCTTGAGGTATTTGAAAGTTTCTGTCATGTTCCCCCTCTCCCTCCTTTCCTCGAGGCTATACATCTTAAGCTCCTTTAGTCTTTCTTCATATGTCTTCTAGTGCAGACCCTGCATCATTTTGGTTGCCCTCCTCTGGACAGCCTCCACCCTGTCTATGTCTTTGCAGAGATGGGATCTCCAGAACTGTACACAGTACTCCAGATGTGGTCTTACCAACTGTCTGTACAGAGGGCCAACAACTTCCTGTTTTCTAATGGTGATGCCTCTCCCTATGCATCCCATATCCCCCCAGCCCTCCTTACTGCCTTCTCACATTGCTAGCCCACCTTTAGGCTGTCTGATAAGACTACCCCCAGGTCCCTTTCTATTTTTGTTGTTGTCAGTATCTCACCCCCTTCCCCATTGTGTACTCTTCCTCTGGGTATTTGTTTCTGGGTGCATTACTTTGCACTTCTTTGCAGTGAATCTAAGCTGCCATACATTTGACAATTCCTCCAACCTTGCCAAGTCCCTTTTCATCCTTTCCACCCCACCTTGTGTATCAACCCTGTTGCAGATCTTTGTGTCATCTGCAAGGAGACATACTTTCCCTTCCAGTCCTTCTGCAATGTCACTTATAAAGCCCTTGTACCGAACTATGCGGTATCCAACTAGTAACCCCCCTTTCTTCACTGTGGAGTCCATTTACTGTTGTTCAGTGATCACTCCCATCCCCAAACACCCCCAAAGGTAAGTATTTCATTATCCCTGATATGCAGTAGTTCTTCCTGCCCCAGAACACACAGACCTTCATGCTAAACAGCATTACAGTTGATCAGCATCTCAAAAGGCATAGACACAGCAAAACACACAAGTAGGATATGGTTAACATGGATGAAGCTCCAAAAAAGTAATGCATTTATTAGGACATAACAAGCTCCCCGGTGCTTCAAGGGATTATAACTTTCTTCATCAGGGGGTGGTGTTGTTAACAGCCAATGCACTTATTTAAATACAGAAATCTTCTGGTAATGTAATTCAAACATTTATAGTGCCACCAATCCAAACATTGTTTAAACACCTAAAATACACGTGAAGATACGTATACTTACAAAGAAGAAAAAGCTTATCAAAAACAATTTTAAATTCCAACAACTTTAGATAAATGCCCCTTATTTTTACCTATTAAAACATTATAAATGTTCTTAATAGATTTTAATTTTAAACTTTATTTTGTTAAATATTTTTAATAGATTAAAATATGAAAGCAGCAAGAGAGAACAACAGTCATATCAGTCAACTATGTTTTCTTATAATAGGTGGATTGGTCGCTTAAGCGATCACACAATAACTTAATAATTAATTATTTGGACTGTTGCTGCTGCTAAAGAAAGAAAATGGGGATGGGAAAGAAAAAAGATGGTGAAGGGGAGAGGGAAAAAGACACAAGAAAGGCAACCAGCATATTAACTGGGCAAAATATATGGATGCTCACCAAGAAGCTAAAAAGGCATACCCATACACTCAGAAATGCCGCAAAGCTAAACCTTGTTCATGAATGAGATAAAGTACATAAAACAAACAAATGGACTGTAATATAGGCTAGACTTCATTGCCAGGATCTTTCCTCAGATAAATACTCAAGTCAAGTTTCCTGTTATGTACAGTAGGGAGCAAGGAATCCAAGGTAAAAATCCATCTTGATTCCTTTTTCAAAAGGAGCTGCTTCCTATCTCCTTTTCTAGAAAAAGGTTTAACATGTTCTACAATTGTAAATTGAAGGGAGACAGGATCACACTGATGCTGGTTCAAGAAGTGTACTGCATGTGCTGAGTCCATGCTGCCAGTATGTATGTCCCTTAAATGCTCAAGGAACCTTTCCTTAGCAGGTCTGATCATTTTTCCAACACACAATAACTTCCAAGGACATGGTGCAAAATAGACAATGTAACTCATAGAACAATTACCAAAGTCTCTGATTTCCACTTCTAAATCTCTAGTAGGGTGTTTGCATGTTTTTTTCTGCGTCACATGTATAGAAGTGCTGCAGTTACCACATCTAAAATAGCCAATGATTTTAGCTGGTAGCCATGTTCTAAGATTTGTTTTTGCAGGAACATAATCCCATAAAGAAATAATTATATAAAATGTTTTCATACTGTGCACATAAAACTACCCATGTGACATGCATGCTGCAAGCATGATTTAAGTGTTAAATTGGAACCGATTGCATGCATGCAACATGCATGCAGCAAGCTATTGTGGAAAGCATGCTTTTTATGTTAAATGGGAACAGACTGCATACATGTGGCATATGTGCAAAAAGCAAGTGGTCACTGATAACTGCACACATAAAAGTTAAGTGACTTGCTCAAGATCATACAGTTTACAAGTGGAAGTTGATGAGATTCAAGCCCAGGTCTTCAGGTCTCCTGGTTTGCAGTTCAGTGCATTTAACCACTAAGCTATACTGCCTGCATACATATGGCTAGCTTGTACTTAAATACAAATCTGCATACATCTGTAAGCATGCAGCATACTAATAGCCACTGATAGGCTTTTTAGTTTTCTTGCCCCCCTCATCTCAGCTGCACATCTGACCTGTAGCACACATACCAAAGGAAACACATGTGGTTCTTCCCACCCCAAAACACACACTTACCCACAAAACTACTTAATTACGTCTGTCTGGCCAGTACTCCTACTATTTTCTCTCCATAGTTTTGAAAACTTCCATGCAAACAGACTTTAAGGGTCAAACACAAAAGTAGCAACAACCCAACATTCACCCACATGGGCAGTCCCCCTTCCCATTCCCCAACACTGTAGTGGGTTTGCCACACTACTACAGATGACCCACCAAGTATAGATATAAGTCAAGAGTCTCTTACCTGAGTACTTGGGAGCCAAATGTAGGAGTATATAAGAGATGATGGCAATGGGTCAGAGAGCTGAGACTCATCCCCTTGAAATAAATGGAGTTATTTTTTTATTATTATATTATAAATTACAGTGGTGAGTTGGAGAATAATGAAGGCCACTGTTCTACAAACATGACCTTTATTAGTTGAACAATGGACTTCATTAATCTCCAATTCTCCATCACTAATGTATAAAACAGTAATACAAAAATGCCCTCATTCATTTCAGTGGGGCACACCACTGCACTTTCCCTTGCCCTATGTCATAATGTGCCTGATTGTGGGGATGTGGAGGTCAGCTTCACGGGGGGTGCATAAGCCTGACTATAGTGGGGCTCCAATAGTCTGTGCATATCATACCACTCAACTGTACTTGAATGCAAGGGACAGTCCTCATTTTACCCATAAAAACTGCTCTGCCACTCATCCATCTTTCTTGGAAAATGTGCTGCTCACATAGAGGATGTCCTGGAAATTTAGACTTTTTGGCAGGGGCACCATTTCAGATTTCAGCAGGGGGGAGAAAACAAGCAGTGGAGACCAGGTGTTAGTTAGCCCCTTGACGGCAAGCTCTGGAATGTCTGGAGCATCTCTAAAAGGAAAAAAATTATTTGTTGTGACTGAAAAGTGATACGCAAATGAGGAATAATTCAAATGTATAAGATTCATTTGTCTATATCCTGTAGCAGTCCATCAGATTTGGGCTAAATCCACCCAGTTACTAACCAATTTTTTTTACTGGTGAAGTTCTGACCCCCTCCCAAAAAAACCTTTTGTCCCAATTTCTCTTCCCAACTCCATTCCATTCAGTACCCATCCTATATGGGTCTTGAAGCCATCCAAAGGTGCAGAAACATGAAAAACACATCAATATTTCAGTTCTTCTTCCTTCCCCAACCCCCCTGTAAAAAAATATTTATTTTTACTTACCTGGCCATCTGGCCAGAACCTGTAGCCTAGCCCAGTGTACCACCAGTCCAGTTTTCAGTCCACTCCTCCTCCTCCTCCATCCTTCTGCCAGAGCTGGATGCTAGAATTGACCACCCCTTGTCACCTTTGTGGTCAGTGACCAAGTCACCTCACCAACCAAACCCACCAAAACTGTGTTGCTTGCTTCTTGCATGGCTGTTGCCATGGCTGCTGCTGCACTGCACTGATCAAGGCCTATCAAGGCCACCCACACCACTGGGAATGCTGCTGCAAGGCCAAGATTCCTGCTGTGAGTGGCCCATGTTTTTTTTTGTTGCGAGGTGAGCCTAGTAAAGTAAGTAGGTAACCTAGTCTTGAGTTAGCTTCCAGCTCACCCCCTGCCCCTTCAGCCACCAAGGGAGACTGAGGCTCACTAAAATTAGACCAACAAAAATATGCCACCATAACACTGCTTTCGAGAGTTCGGTGCTCACTGGCACCTCCAAGCTGTAGTGTGCAGCTTGTCTACTCTGTGGCAGGAAAGACAGTGTCCCACTCATATGACTCATGTGCTCTTGCTTGGCTGGAGCTCCTCCATGTCACATATGGTGGCATTGCAGCTAATAGGTGGAGAGAGTGTACATCACAATACAGACACAGTTGAGTCAGGAGTGCACCTGCAGCATGAGTGCAACACAGGCAAGAGTGGCCTTATTGTACAAAATATGAAATCAAAATTTAATGCCATTATTTTCACACCATGAAACAACCTATGCACAATCATGGGTGGGGGTAACTGGCCCCCCTGTGCCCTACCTAAATGGCACCCCTGCTTTATGGTAGAAATTAATTCTCAGGGGATAACATTAGTACAAGTAAATACAATGGTTTCCACTATGTTCTGAGGTACTGTATCTCCATGTTTCAGGATGTGTTGTGAACACTGTGAGGGTTAGTGTCCCTCATCATCCCTCATTTTGAGTGTCCATGTCTTGCATTTCAGTGACATAACATGAGGTATGGTGCATGTTTTCAAGACCCTGCTCAGCACAAATAGGCTGAGCATGGCCATAGTGTATATGCTCCATACAGAATGACTAAAGGAAAGTAAGTGAGCTGTAACAGTCACAAGAAACACATTTGTAGTACTAAATATGCAAAGGAGATTTACATGGCCCCCAAAAAAGATCAGGCTTCACAACACCGAGGCTCCTCTTTGCACATCTGGAATATGGGATGTTGGCTGACTATATCCTAGGCATTTAATGCAGTAAGCAAACAATACTTTACAAATTAATGGCAATTTAATGACAGAAATCAAAATCCATTAAACAACTTGTAAAAGGATCAGAATTAATGAGTTTGCCCAATTGTAATGGAAAATCAATGAAAAGGGTATTTTAATGGCTCTAATTGCTAGCATTATTATGAGAAATAGAAACTGATGTGATTTTTAGATGAGATTTGCACCAGCTTAGTTGTTGTACATATGGCAAGCATGCAACATGTGAACCTAATGTGATTTTTAGAAGATATTCACATCAGCTTACCTGCTGCACACATATCAAGCTTGCAGCATTCAAACCTGATGTGCTTTTTAGACCTGGTTCGCATACTATAGTTTCACTTTGTGTATGTGAACTGCATGCAAACATTGCACAATTAGGCATGTGGCATGCATTCTGCATGTATGTGGCACACTTATATTTATGTAAGGGATAGCTATTACTTAAGCAGTCCCCTACATTCTTACCCCTACTAAAAGTTACTCTCGGCATTTGGAACAACAAAATTGAGATGCTACACAACTCCTGTAAATTCCAATTTTTTAAGAGTATAGATTTGACTTTTGGTATAAACAAGTTATATTCTAAAATAAAATTCATTACCTCAGTATTACTTGGTTCCCTTCATTTTGGCATTAATAAAGAATTTCTGTCCTGCAGGGATGCTTGTATAAAGCACCATCAAGGATATCAGAGTCTTAACCCCACTCTTTAAACCTTGAGTACATCTCTCTAGCATGCCTTTCACAAGTTTTTATAGGTGTCATAATTGATTTTAAGATTCTAGAAGTAAGCAGTTAAAATTTGTTGTATATGTATGTTATAATTCTAGGACACCAAGAGGTTTGGCTGCTGTTTAATATTTATATACCACCAGCCTTAAAGTAAAAATAATCAGATTGTGTAATAAATTCAACAGGGGATAATCTGGAACTAATTAAATATGGATACCCATGAGTTAAGTCAATAATAGCAGGAGACTTTAATGCCAGCCATTGGAAATTTGATTAAATATTATTCAACAGACTGGCAGGTGGAAGACATCCTTAACATTCCACTTAGATGATCTAAAGATAAAATAATATCACAAAGAGGTAAACTAGTATTAACTCTGTTTGAAAACTTCAGCCTTAGGGTATTAAATGTTCATACTAAATGGGATTGGGTGGGAGAAGATACCTTCCCCACCAAAACAGAAGGTGGCGTGCAGGACTTATGTGTAACTGAAGCCATAAACTATCCTACTGTGAAATATTTCAGAGTTGATAAAATCTGGGAGAGGGACCACTTCCTAATTGAATGCTGTTTTAAGAACAGATTTAAAAAGGAAATCAGAAATAAAATTGTTGAAAAAGAGGCAGATACACATGTGTTCCAAATATGGGAAAAAGATAATCTGGACCACTTATGCCAAAGAAGTTGTTGACAAAATTATTAGAAATACACAATATGAAAGGGTGGTGGTGGACAATAATATCCTATAATGAGGCCCTGACCATTATGAAAGATTTTGAAACTTTTATGAATCAATCTGTGGCTCTGCTAGACACAAAACATAAAAAGACAAATAAGTTTAGTGAATATTGGCTCAAGGAATCCATGGTATGACAAGGAATGCATAAACTTAAAAAAAAAACAAAGAAATAAACTAAGGAAACTAAGAGCTAAAAACCCAATTTATCCAGTACTGGTGTGTTAAAAAATCTTAAAGCAAAATATAGGAAGCTTATTTGTGGAAAAAGAAAGACACACAGAAACAGATTATGGGATGATCTGCAAGAATACATCTTAAAACAAGACACAAAAATGTTTTGGATTCTTGTAGCCTTTGATCATGATGAAAAATATATATGCTATAATACTCTTGGTGTGATCACTGCAAATATGTTGGTATATCATTTTTCATGAATTTACAGGGTCAATGATAAGGATGTTAGTGTCCCAGCAGTAATACATCCATCAAAAGAGGACTTGGATGGCGTATTCTTATTTACTGTTTCTGTAGCTATTAGATGGTCCTTTTCCTCCTCAGGCAGTGACCCATTTTTTTGTCTTTCTCTAGAGTCTTTTCTGTATTTGTTCCTACAAATGTAACTCAATTACCTTGATGATTTTTTTCTGATCCTTTTTCCATAGTATTCAACATTTTAGTCCTTTTTTCTTTGTTATAACTTGTGTTTTTCTCCTATATTGCTCCTTTGAGATGTAGTTTTTTTACCGTTCACCCCTTCTTTGTCTACATAAATGTTTCCTTCTTTTTAATATGAACCTTGCCTCCTTAATTTGTGTTTTTCTTTCATTTAGCTCCTGCACTAACATCTCTGTTTCTCTTATCTTATTGGCTATTTCCTCTGTAATATCTTTCACTGATATATTTCTCTTTTGCTTTCTTTTCTATCACCCTATCATTTTCCTTTTCATTCTGACTTTTCATTTTCTGGATACTGATCACAGATTGTTTCCTGCTTTCATGCCCAGTAGGAAAATTGATCTTAGGTGATTTTTGAAGACATACAGAGTGCATGCATTTTTCCTTTTCATTAACAAAACAATCAATAAATGCTCTAAACAGAGCTACTAACTCCAAAAGCTGCACATTCCCAAATTGAATCTCTTTTTTTAAATCATTTAATTATTGAACTAAGATGGGCAAGTTGTTTACTTCAGATTTGTTCCTTTCTAGTCTGGCAATGTCACCAGAATCAGAAGGTCTAACATTTTCTACAGGGTTATTAAGCCATACTGGTTTACCCTTTCCTATTATTTCATGTCTAAATGGAGGATCCAAATCATGACATTTAATGTATGGCATTACAAATTACTCATAATCATTAAGAAAGGACCCTGGTCTGTGATGTGTGTTTGTTGTGGAACTTCTAAGTCTATTCCCCCCCCATCCCCGGATTAGCTACAGCTTTTGGAGGCAGTATAACATCCTCTGATGGTTTCCCATCTTGCAACCCCTTATCATTGCTCACGGCACTAATCAAATCCTTATCAGTTTCCTGAATGTCTTGTTTTTTTACAACATGACCTCCCTTATCTTTTAACTCTACTAAGTCAGATAGATGTAATTCTGGACCTGTAACATTGGTTAAATTGGCCACCTGTTTATTTTTTTCCTTTATTTCCTTTGTTTTTGTAACAAATTGTGGCTCTTCCCATCTTTTGATTTTTTTTCAATAAGGTATGTGCTAATAGTTGTGATAACTGTGTCCCTACATTGCAACTCTTAGCCGGGGAAGATGTTAAACTGGGCTTGACATTTTTTGCAACCCTTTTATTGCCTTTTAATTCAATGTGATTAGAGGAATGCCACAAAAACAGTGTGATTTTATTAAATTATTTTTTTGTTCCATTACTTTTTGATTTAGCTTGCTTAATTGTACTCTTGTTGTTATTTGTTTTTTTTTTTTGTACTGCATGTTTTGGTATTTTTCTTAATCATATTGCTTGGCATGGACATTCTCAAAAAACAATTGTAAAGCTGAAATAACTGTCCAAGAGACTTACCAATTAGTTTTTACAGCACAAAATCAATATTATCAATAGAATAGCCAATAAGGTGCTATTAAGTACTATTACATGCTAGTAGTTTTAAGCAATCCTAAATCTAGAAAACTTGGTATGACTGGACAATTAAATAGCTTTTAGTTTGACAGAAACCACAGAACTTTGAAAATAGGAAAAAGAAATGGACAAGATAAAACAGTAGTCCTGCAAAAATATCTTGTGCAAAGGTTTTACTTAGCTCGGCTAAGATTTAGGTCTCGGCACCCAACTAAAGATTTAGGTTCGAGCAGACTCGATAGACCATAAGGCCTAATCTGCTGGCAAATAGTATGTTAGTATGTTAGTATGTTAGCTCTTCTTTGACTTTTGAGTTGTTCAATGCAATCAAACTTCAGACAGTTAAGTGCCTCAGTTTGTTCATTCGTTCATTTGAATTAGAATTTTTACAGAAAATCTCCAGGTAAGCACTGGTTGTCTTCATACAGTCACCAGTATTCAAATATCAGGTAACACTAGATTCCATACACACTAAGTCCTTTGAGTCCTTTGACAATGGGTTATCAGTCGCAAAGTCTTTCTCTCCACATAACATATAAAAACATAAAGTAGAGACAATAGGAATAAAAAAACATGTTGTCAGCTCTAAAAAGTCTAATCATTCTCTTGTTATAATAAAATTCACTTAAGATTAGGTCAGGATAGCAAAGCATATGGAGGAAGTATATCTCAGGTCAATAACTAAGTTGCTTTTGTATTTCAACTAACACTTATGTTTCAGATTGGTTTTCAGAGTACACAGCACACATTCAAGACTGCAGATGAAAATATCTCAGTTTACAACCCTCAAACCTTCTGCATTAGTTAAGTTATTTTTAACCTTAACTTTTAGCACTTATTGGTGCTTATTGTAGGAGTTACATTAATTTAATCTGGATGACTTCTCACACTTTGTAAAATAAAAATTAGCCTGACAATCTTCTTTTTAAAATGAGACTTGCCTTATGAAGCAAACAAATAAAAAACAAGCATTGGTCAATGCCACATGTTTGCTTGCTGGTATTGGAATTCGTAGTGCAGGAGTTAGAGAGATGCATAATAGGAATGGCAGTGAAGTATTAAACTAACACCAACCCTCACCCCCACCCTGTAGAGACTGACAGACATTTGGAGGTGTGCCTTTGGGTCATCAGCCATAACACTCGCACCATTTCACCTCACTCCAGCCTGCAGACAGTGACAGATGTTGCGGTGTGCCTTGGGGTCTTTGGCCTTCATACTCATCCCATTTCATAAGGAAATAAGCTGAGATGAGTGCAATAGAGGGGAATGGGTGAACGTTAGGGCCGAAGACCCCCAAAGCACACCTCAATGCCTGTCACTGGCTGCAGGGTGGGGATGGGGTGGAATGGCCTGATCGTTATGGTCTACAACCCCAAATCACACCCCTGATGCCTGTCAGTCTCTACAGGGTGGGGCATTACAGTTGTAAACCCTAACACCCTGTGCGTTTGTTGGTATTTTTGTTAAATTTTCAACATGGGCTTTTTGGGAACCCCACCTCATGAACAGTGATGCTATCATATAGCTTGGCAGAAGACACCAGGAGAAGGACTGCTGTGTGACTGAACTTCTCTGCTGGGACTAAAGTAGAAGAACTTTTGTATTTGTACCTTTAATTTAGGGTAAAAAAACTAACATACAAAACAAAAACAAAAAAAAAGTGTGTGTTTGGGTTAACTGAACTGAATGGGTAACTGAAAAGTCATCTAGGTGTAAATCTCAGGTGACTGAAAGGACTTAACTGCTGTGAGGTTTAAATTACTTGTAGAAAGATCTGGTAAGTAGGGGGAGTGGCTTAGCTAGAAGGAAGCTACATTTAAAGACTGCCTTAGAAAGATTATGCTAATAGCTTGGCAGAGGACACCAGGAGAAAGGACTGCTGTGTGACTGAACTTCTCTACTGGGACTATATTGCCCTCCTTCCCTCCCATCCACCCCCCACCCAAAGCTAGTTCTATTTTTATAGGCACAGGATTTGACTGACAACAGGAACTTCCTGTTTAGGGGCAGGAAGTGAGTGATCACAGAACCACCAAGGACCCACCATCCTAGAAGGGCAAGAGTAGCTCTCCGGCCCCCTCTAGCTGCTGGAGGTCTGCCTCTGAACAAGTATGTGGTCTACAGAGAAATATAGGATATTCTTGTCTCAGAACAGGACTATCAGGAGCTTAAAGGGCACACAGGCAGAAAGTAAGGAGAGAGAGAAAAAAACTGACGAAAGAGTAAGGATTGCAAACAGTTAAGGGGTCAGAAATAAGACATGACTGGAGTGGTGCAGTGCAGTGGCTGTGGAGTAGCAGTCTTCTGGGAGATATTCTGGAGGATGCGGTGCTGTCCCAGCTGCAGGCACCTCTCTGGGCTGAGGGAGGAGGTTGCTCATCTCCAGGCTGAGTTGGCCAGGATTTGTGGGACCTCCTCTTCCATCCAGGGACCACAAGTGCCACTGCCATTGCCTCAGAGGTTGCCAAGAAAGAGGGCGGTTGGACCACAGTGGGCTCAGGGAGGGTGAGGGTGGTGGAACAGAGGCACATCCCTCCAGTTGTACCTCTCCACAATTCCTATGCCATTCTGGCAAAGTGTGGTTCCTCTATGGAGGCACCTACAGTGGAGACCAAGGAGGATGCTGGGAACCTCCACAAAGGAGACCCACAGGAGGGTGGCAGGGGACCCTGCAGGGGAAGGAAACAACTCCTGGTGGGGGACTCCATTGTTAGGAAGGTAGAACTGGGGAAGGAAGGGGAGAGGGAGGTAAGGTGCCTGCCTGGCGCCATGGCTTGGAGGGACAGGGAGCAAATCCTCAGGATTGCCAGAGCAGCTGCACAGGGGAGGGAGCTGGATGTCATTGTCCACCTAGGGACAAATGACCTGGCTAAGAAAGGGATTAGAGAAGTGCAGGAAGAGTTTGTGGAATTGGGGAGGGGCCTTAGTCAAGCAGCACGCACGGTAACCTTCTTGGAGGTGCTACCATCTATGGCATAGGAGAGGCTAGGGTGTTCCATACCATGGGATTCAATCAGTGGTTGAAAAACTGGTGTGGAGCTCAGGGATTTGGCTTCATTGGGGACTGGGGTCCACCTGGAGTGATGCAGGCCTATACTGGCATGATGGGCTGCATCTGTCAGGAGGAACCAGGATCCTGGGTATTGAGGTTTAAATGCTTCATTGGCAAGCTTTAAACTAGCCAAGGGGAGGCACTGGAAAGGAGCAGGAAAATCCTAGCCCCCAAAACAATCACGGTAGTAAGTGTGGCAAACACCAACATGGAGGTGTCGATAGGGAGAAGGGCAGGGGTAAATGGAGAAAGTGACAAAGGCAAGAAGGACAGGGATGGGGCAAAAGTGGGTAAGGCCATCAGGAAATGGAGGGTAATGAGTACCAATGCCCATAGTCTGGGCAACAAGCTCCCAGAGCTGGTGGCCTTAATGGAAGAGGGATGCCTGGATATTGTAGCAGTCACAGAAATATGGTACACAGAGAACCATGACTGGGATGTTAACATACCAGGGTACATAACCTACAGGAGAGACAGGCAGGGGAGAAGAGGGGGAGGAGTAGCTCTCTATGTAAAGGAAGGGATAAAAAGCAACTGAACAAAAGAGTAAACAGGGAGGAGGAGGCACTGTGGGTCACCTTGGAGACAGGAAAGGGCACCACAATCCGCACAGGGTTGTGTACAGACCCCCATGTCAGGGGGAAGGAATGGACAAGGATATGATGGAAGGCATTCTTAGAATGGCAGAGAAAGGGGAGATACTGTTGATGGGAGACCTGAATATGCCAGATGTTAACTGGAGCACATTTGCTGCAGCCACATCCAAGAGCAGGGCCATTCTTGACGACCTACAGGTGGCAGGCATTAGACAGCTAGTTTCAGAACCCACTCATGAGGGAGCAATCTTAGACCTCGTACTCTCAAACAGGGGCAGTGAGAGGATCTGAGATCTAGAAGTAGGTTGCCATCTGGGGACAAGTGACCATCAAACAGTGTGGTTCACGTTAAACTCAGCTACAGAGTCAAGCCATACAAAAGTGAGGGTACTGGACTTTAGGAGGGCTGACTTTGGCAAGATAGGAGAGTGCCTCAGAAAGTACTAGCAAACAGGCTAGAAGGAGGTGTGGAGCAACAATGGGAATTATCAAAACTGCCATCACAGAGGCAACAAGCCTTTGTGTGAAGCAAATAAACAAATCAAAATGAAAGAAAAAGCCACTATGGTTCTCAAGAGAGGTGGCTGTGAAAGTCAGGAAGAAAAAGATAGCATTCCGGAAGTATAAGGAAACACAGAAGGAGCAGGACAGAGAGCTGTACCAGTTAAGGCAGAAAGAAGCAGGGAGGGAAGTCAGAATAGCAAAGGCCCAAACTGAGGAAAAGATAGCCAACTCAGTTAAAAAGGGGGATAAAACCTTTTATAGGTACATCAGCGAGCGTAGAAAGACAAAGGGAGGGATAGTGAGGCTGAATAGAATGAACGGTGGGTGGGCAGAGGTGGACAGTGAAAAAGCAGGAATACTGAATGAATATTTCTGCTCAGTATTCACAAAAGAGGAGGGGGAAGTGCCTAATCCAATTAACAGAAGCACTCTTGATAGGGGGGTCAATCCCAGTCCTTTCACAGAAGAAAGGGTTCTGCAAGAACTCCTAAAACTGAAGGTGGACAAAGCAATGGGTCCTGATGGAATTCACCCAAATTCTAAAGAATTAAGGAAGGAACTAGTGAAACCACTGGCTCTCTTTTAATAAATCATGGGAGGATGGTGTGGTACCCGAGGACTGGAGGGAGGTGGATGTGATTCCCTTCACAAAAGTGGGACCAAGACAGAGGCAGGAAACTACAGACCTGTCAGTCTGACCTCTGTGGTAGGAAAGTGATGGAGTCACTTCTGAAGGAAAGAATAGTTGAGTACCTAGAGGTCAGTGGAGCACAGGATCCAAGGCAGCACGGGTTCACAGTGGGAAGGTCATGTCAGGACGAGATCTAATAGATTTCTTTGACTGGGTGACCAAAGTAGTAGACCAGGGAGGGGCTGTGGACATGGCCTACCTAGACTTTAGCAAGGCATTTGACACAGTCCCACACAAAAGATTATTAGTCAAATTAACCAGCCTGGGAGTGGGTCCCAGGGTGGTAGCCTGGGTAAAACATTGGCTGGACAACAGGACACGGAAGGTAATTGTAAATGGAGTCCACTCTGAAGAAAGGGCGGTTACTAGTGGGGTACCGCAGGGTTCAGTATTGGGTCCAGTCCTTTTTAATGTCTTCATCAGTGACATTGCAGAGGGACTGGAAGGAAAAGTATGCCTTTTTGCAGATGACACAAAGATCTGCAACAGTGTTGATACACAAGGAGGCGTGGAAAGGATGAAAAGGGACTTGGCAAGGTTGGAGGAATGGTCAGACATATGGCAGCTAGGATTCAATGCAAAAAAGTGCAAAATAATGCACCTGGGAAACAAGAACCCAGGGGAAGAATACACAATGGGTGGAGAGGTAGTAACAACAACAAAACAGGAAAGGGATCTGGGGGTAATCATATTAGATGACCTTACGGTTAGCAAGCAATGTGAGAAGACAGTAAGGAGGGCCGGGGGTATACTGGGATGTATAGGGAGAGGCATCAGCAGCAGAAAACAGGAAGTTGTTATCCCTCTGTACAGACAGTTGGTGAGACCCCATTTGGAATACTGTGTCCAGTTCTGGAGACGCCATCTCCGCAAGGACATAGACAGAATAGAGGCAGTCCAGAGGAGGGCAACTAAAATGGTGCAGGGTCTGCAAGAGAAGCCGTATGAGGAGAGACTAAAGGAGCTTAATATGTATACCTTGAGGAAAGAAGGAGAGGGGGACATGATAGAAACTTTCAAGTACCTCAAGGGAATCAACAAAGTCAAGAGGTAGCATCTTTCAGAAAAGAGACTTGCAAGAACAAGGGGACACAATTTAAAGATAGAAGGAGGGTAGTTCAGGGGCAATGTGAGAAGTATTATTTCACAGAGAGGGTAGTGGATGCATGGAACAGCCTTCCTGAGGAAGTTGTGGGGTCTAAAACTGTGGGAGAATTCAAGAATGCATGGGACAGACACAAGGCAATTCTTGTGGGGGGCAGGAAGATATAGGCTGTTGGTTAACTAGGATCTGCAGCCTATCCTGTAGGTAGGGAAATGGGCAGACTAGATGGGCCTAGCGGTCCTTATCTGCTGTCAAAGTCTATGCTTCTATGTTTCTATGTTACTCAGTCCTGAAAGGTGATTTCACACAGTGACTGTGCCATTTAGTGCCACTGGTGCAAAAACACACTTTGGGCAGGATGTGAAAAATGACAGCTGTGCAGTGCATGAGGAGGTGTGAAAAAATGGTAATGTTGAAAATCTGGAGTTAAAATATGAAAAATTGGTGATGTTATGAGCGTGCATAGAAACTGCGCAACGCACTCCAGCAACGCAATTGTTTTTTGGAATTTTTTCACCACATTTTCAACATGGGCATTTTAGGACTTCCCCTCATGAACTGTGATTTTGTTAACCTGCCCCAAAAGTTTATTTCACACAGGAACCACTACATTCTCTGCCACAGGTGCGAAAGCACATCTCAGGCAGGATGTGAAAAATGACAGCTATACTGTTCATAAGGAGGCGTGGAAAAATGGCAATGTTGAAAATCTCGAGTGAAAATATTCAAAATTGGTGAAATTATGAGCATGCATAGAAACTGCAATGTACACTCGAAACTCAGTCATTGTTTAGAATTTTTTCACCAAATCTGCAAAATGGGTTTTTTGGAACCCCACCTCATGAACAGTAGCACTGTCATTTTGTTAATTGGTCCCAAAAGTTGATTCCTTGCAGCAACCACAAAATCACCTTTCAGGACCGAGTAACCAAATGACAGTGATGGTGTTCATGGGGTGGGGTCCCAAGGACTCGATTTTGAAAATCTGGGGCCAAAATTCCTTAAAATGGCTGAACCCCCTATTGGCTCCCATTATACAGCTTACTGTCATTTCTTCTGTTTGCTGATCAGCTTTGAAGAGTGAAAATATGTCCCAATCCATAGAAGTTTGCTGCTGCCAGCCTCTGAAGGTAAGTATGTGGTAAAGTGGAATGCGTGGAGGTGGCTTCGTAGAGGGAAGGTTAGAGTGGGTGAGGAGGGAATGAGGAGATGATGAGGGTCTATTTTCTTTTTTACAAGGGGGGAAAATACTTGGGGGTCAGTTTTCTTTTTTTTACAGGTTACCAAAAATATTTAGGAACACTGGGGTGGGCTCCCCTTGTGCCCCAGTAGTGTGTGGGTGTGTGTGGGGGCATGCTGACAAGGGGACTGGGCACCCCAATGTCAGCACTTGAAATATTCAGGCAGGTGGGGGGCATCTGACAATGGGATTGGGCATCCTGGTGTCAAAAACATAAATAATAAATTATTTTGGCACACTGGGGTGGGCTCCCTGTGTTTCACTTTAATGAGTGGGGGAGGGGGGATATATGCTGACATGGGGATTGGCATCCTGATGCCAGCTTTCTGGGGAGTGTGTGGCAGGCAGCAGGAGCCACCAATGTGGAAAGCCACACCGTGGCTTATTTATTGAAATGGTTCACCAGGAAAGGCACACCAAACAAACAAGGTGCTCAGTGGCAGGAACTGACAAGAACCATAACTCCGGCCATGTGCATTACTGTGCAATGTAATGTGCATGGTCAGAGTCTTGTCAACTGCTGCCAACACAGCGAAGGTATGTCTTTGTGCCTGGTTGGGAGGGAAGGGGAAGGTCCCACTGCAATGAGGAAACTGTACCTCATTGCAGTGGCAGATTTCTTTCACGTGCGGTCCTCTCTCTCAAACTGCTGTCATAGACAGCTTGGTGATTCATTGGTGCCTGAAGGACGAGCCCCATAAAGCATCAACTCAGAATCATCCCTGATTGAAGAGGCACTTTTCTTTCAAGTGAAGACTGCTTCTCTGAATCTGCTGTCTTAGACAGCATGCCGATTCATTGGTGTCTGAGGGACGAGCCCCAGAAAGCATCAACTGCATTGGGCAGAAACTCACACATCTCTAAAATGTTATACTGTCCCAAGATGTTTGTCGTGCATGCGTGGCATGTATGAGCACAAGAAAACATAAAAATAGCAAGCAGAAAGAAACAGAGATCAGCACTATCTATCCACAGTGCAGTAGCCAAACAGCAGTCTGCATTTGTCCCTGGTCTCAGCTCGACTGCCTGCTATCTCTGCTGGCGCTATCGCACATGCACTTTTTATGCTCATAAACCATATTACTTAATTACCATATGGAATTTTTTTTTAAGTATTCTTAAATGCACTACATGTATATGGTATACAAATAAACACTAACATTTCTACAATACAAGCATTCAAAAAACATTCAAAACGCATTAAAAAAGTAAAAAGTAAAATGTCACTTTTGAAAATGTAGTTACTCATTCAACTCAGAACTGCTCTGTTTAGAGACATCTAAACACATAGATGCCAGCTGTTCCAGTGCTTCTAAAGGGCATATTTGTTTGTTTGCCTTTTGTTTCAACCCTATTAATGGCAATGGAATAATGATAGCTCTCATGCATTTTCCTGTAATTGGATCTATTAAGATTTGAGCAAGTATGCCATGTATTTTTTGAATCAAAACCTTAACAACTATAAATTTTTTGAATTCCTAACTTATTATTCTTTTAATTTAGCCATACGTTGATAGTGTGGAAGCAATGTAATTGTCACATGATCAAATCCAAGATGGCCACCATGATACCCTCTAATACTACTAGCTCACTGACCATGACCCCCCCAGCAAATACTCAGGTGTAACATCTAAATTTCAAAATACAGGTTTAGTGGCAAAATATGTGCTTTACAAAAAAAATATGCAAGTATGACAATAAATTATGCCTTTTCATGGATTGTTGCTTTTTATTTAAATATCTGTGTAGGGCCCAATTCAGGCACGTGGAGAACCGCCTATATCACTGTGTTCTGTATGTCACTAAATCCATAAAGCAATGGTAAGAAATAGATATAAGTACTTGTCAGGGTGATTGAGGAGTAAAACAAGCTGTAGAATGGACAAATTACTTTATGCCTTGGGTCATGTGACCCAAAACAAGATGGTGGCCATTTTTAGTCATTTACAGTAACAAAACACATCCTTTCCATATTTATATGAATAAATACATGTGAACTGTTGATGTTTAGCTGTTTGTTATAGATACAGGTACCTGGATATAATGTCTGATCTGGAATATTACACTGCACCCCCAGTTTATCACAAATAGGGTACCATACATCACGACCAGAGCTGTGACCAGTTCAGACCTTTGGTGTGCCACCTATGGCACTATGTGCTGTATGCCACTAAATCAAAGAAGTAATGGCAGGATATAGGCAGAAATATTTATCAGGTTATTTAAGGAATAAAATAAGCCATAGAATGGTCAAATGACTTGATACCTTGGGTCACATGAACCAAAACAAGATGGTGGCCATGTTTTTAGTCATTTACAGTAACAAAACACACCTTGTGCTTATTTACATGCATAAATACATATGAAATATTGAATAGGTGTGAAGTTCAGCAATTTGTTATAGATAAAAGTGCCTGGATATAATTTCTGATCTGGAATATTACACTGCACACCACTTTGTCTCAACTAGGGTACCATACCTCACTACCAGGGCTGTGACCAGTTCAGGCCTGAGGTGTACCACCTATGGAACTATGTGTTATATGTCACTAAATCAATGAAGTAATGGCAGCAAATAGGCAGAAATACTTGTCAACATTGTTGAGGAGTAAAATAAGCCATAGAATGTACAAATGACTTGATGCCTCAGGTCACATGACCTAAAACAAGATGGCAGACACTTTATAGTCATTTAGTCATTATAGTCATTTACAGTGACAAAACACACCATTTGGTTATTTACATAGATAACTACAAGTGAAATTTAGAATAGGTTTGATGTTTAGCTGTTTGTTATAGATACAGGTGCCTGAATATAATTTCTGATTAAGAATATTACACTGCAGCCCCACTTTGTCTCAACTAGGGTACCATACCTCACTACCAGGGCTGTGTCCAATTCAGGCCTGGGTGTACCACCTATGGCACTATGTGATATATGTCACTAAATCAATGAACTAATGGCAGTAAATAGGCAGATATACTTGTAGTTGAGTGGTAAAATAAGCCATAGAATGGGCCAATGACTTGATGCCTAGGGTCACATGACCCAGAACAAGATGGCGGCCACATTCTTGTCATTTACAGTAACAAAACACACCTTTTGCTTATTTACATGGATAAACATGTGAAATGTTGACTAGGTGTGATGTTTAGCTGTTTGTTATAGATACAGGTGCCTGGATATAATTTCTGATCAGGAATATTATACTGCACCCTCAGTTTATCACAAATAGTGTACCATACCTCACCACAACAGCTGTGACCACTTCAGGTCTGGGGTGTACCACCTATGGCACTATGTGCTATATGTTACTAAATCAAATAAGTAATGGCAGTAAATAGGCAGCAATACTTGTCAGGGTAGTGGAGGAGTAAAATAAGCAATAGAATTGGCAAATGACTTGATGCCTTGGATCACATGACCCAAAACAAGATGATGGCCACTTTATAGTCACTTACAGTAACAAAACTCACCTTTTGCTTATTTACAGGGTTAAATACATGTAAAATGTTGAATAGGTGTAATGTTTAGCTGTTTGTTATAGATACAGGTGCCTGGATGTGATTTCTGATCTGGAACATTGCACTGTACACACGGTTTATCTCAAATAGGGTATTATTCCTCACTACCAGGACTGTGACCAGTTCAGGCCTGAGATATACCGCCCATGGCACTATGTGCTGTAAGTAACTTAATCCATGAAGTAATGGCAGTAAGTAGGCAGAAATACTTGTCAGGGTTGTTGAGGAGTAAAATAAGTGATAGAATGGGCAAATGACTTGATGCCTTGGATCACATGACCCAAAACAAGATAGCGGCCACTTTTTAGTCACTTACAGACAGTAACAAAAGACACATTTTGCTTATTCACTGTACATGGATAAATACATGTGAAATGTTGAATAGGTGTGATGTTTAGCTGTTTGTTATAGATGCAGATGCCAGGATGAGCAGCATCTGGGTAGAATGCATGCCTGACATGACAGCAGGTAGGGTACAGCACCACATTGGTAGGTGTAGACAGAAGGTGGGGGGAACCACACATCATTGTTCTCCTGGGAACAAATGATCTGGAAGGAAATCAGACAGAGGAGATTCAGGACAGCTTCAGAAAAGTGTGGAAGCTATACAGAGAGGAGGAAAGCACAGTGGCATTCTCAGAAGTTCTGCCAGTGCCAAGAGCAAGTACGGGCAGAAAAAGCAGAATCATGGACTTCAACAAGTGGCTGAGAGAATGGTATGAGTCCATGGGGTATGCTGGGTGGGAAAGTGAAGCAACACATGGGAGAACCCAGATCTATATTCAGGGGACAGGCTACAGCTAAGTAAGGAGGGTTCAGGGTGCTAAAGCAGAGACTAAGGGAATTTATCTCAAAAAAGTATAATTTAAACTTGCTGTGGTGAGGGGAGGCTGGGGAGGTGGAGTGAATCAGGAGAGGAGGTTCAGAGAACCTCCCCCAATAGCAATGATAGGGCCTACATTGTCTAGGATGGGGGAGGGGAGAGTAAGGGGCAGACAGTCAGGGTGGAGGATGGTATCACTAAATGCTAGGAGCCTGGGGAATAAGATGGTAGAGCTGCAGGCACTGCTGGCAAAAGGAGCCATCACTGAGATGTGGGCAACCCAAAACTGTGACTGGGACTTGGCTATCCCAGGATTTAAATTATTCAGGAGGTACAGAGAAAAAAGGTAAGGGGGAGGGGAGAGTAGCCGTTTACATAAGGCAATGGATTGGATGCATCAGGGATGAGGAGGAGGAAGAAGGTAGGTCAAAAGTCATTTGGATACAACTGCATGCCCCAAAGGGGGCTACGGTTCAATTGGGGGTTGTTTATAGGCCCCCACCCAGAGGTTTGCAGGACGTCCATCTTCTGTTCCAACAGATGGGCGTTCAGGGCCTTCAGTCATCTGATGTGAGTCCTGCTGGTGAAGCCTCTACAGATCTTGCAGGCAGCACTGTCGTGGTCAGGCCCCAGTCAAAAGATGCACTTCTGCTGGCCGTCCTTGGGATGGAATTTGGCAGCCACAGGCACACTTCATCTTCTTGGGACTAGAGGAGGAGACCGATGATGGTGAAGACATACACAGGAAAGGAGATCAGAAGAAAGGAGAAAAGGCATAAAACAGTTCGAAAGAGAAGAAAAAACAGAAATAATACAACAAAATTTACTGGAACTGCAGTAGCACGGACTAAGGCTTTCCCAATGAGAGTGGGTCTGCGGCAGCAAAAGAACTGAGGTGGAGTAGGAGTCTACCCCTTTTATAGTGTGACCAACATCAGGACAGAGCCGACATTGGGAGGTGGTCCCCGCTGGGTACTGCTAGCTAATTTTTTTCTGCTGGGTCCTTAGGCCTACGGCATTAGTCCTAATGGTTATAGCCTGCTGTAAGAGCTCCCCCTTGAAGTAAGATCTGTAAAGTCACAGAAGTGTCAGCTAAACAAGTTAGCTCACCATGTTCACTATGGGAATCCATATATTGACTCTGGCAACAATGACATCTGTGATGAGGCAAGCTGTTATGGCAGAGGCCCTCTTCTGACCACCCTAGATGGTTCACTCTTGACCCCGGTGCCAAAGATGTCTGTCACCCCACTCCCAGGCCTGAGTAGTAGTCACCTGCCCACCCTCCCCGGATCTGGTAAAACATTCACCAGCCCCCCGACCCAGGTACAACCATCACCAGTTCTCAGTTCTTAGCCAGAGTATAGCAGTCACCAGCCCCAGCTCAGTTACAAACATCACCAGCCCTTCCATTCTAGGCCCAAGTACAGCTGTTTATTACCCTCATTCCCTCCCCAGCCTGAGTACAACTGTCACCAGCAACTCACCCACATCCCTGGTACAACAGTCACCAGCCCTTCCTATCTGGCCTGAGTACAGAGATCACCTGCCTTCCATCCTCAGACCAGGTACAACAGTCAGGTAAGTCTCATTCCATTTTAACTGGCCCCAGCTGGCTTAGCAATGCCTCTCACACTTGCTACTGCCTCTTCTGCTCCTGCTGGCCAAACACTGAACAGCTCTTGCCGTTCAAAAAGGGCTGAGGATTCCATCTCAGAATCCTCATGAGCCCATCCCTGCCTGCACTCCCTCATGACTGGGCCTACAAGAGCAGGTGCCCGGCGTGAGATAACTGGGTGGGAGACTGCAGGCATGGAAAATGAACAGGGGAAAAAATTATTTATTTTTAAAATGGAGGCCTGCTGGGGCTTCATGTTTGGGGGGTGGGGATACCTGGCTAGGGGCCCTCCCTACACCCAGGGGCACCTTTCTGTCACCCCAGCCCCAAAGCACCTGGCTGCCCCTATCTGGAGGTCACCAGGACTCTGTGGCACTACACAGTCACCAGCTCTCCCTTCCAGGCCTGGGTACAGCACTCATCTGACTTCCCTTCCCAGCTACAGCAGTCACCTTCCCTCCACCCCAGACCAGGTTCAACAGTCACCAACCCCCCCCAGCCAGAGTACTATCACCATCATCCTCCCCTTACTTGCCCAGGTACAACAGTTAACAGTACTCCCTTCCTGTTAATTTGTTAAATTTTTACTTTTGTGTGGGTGATACATTTGCATAACCTGATTGGAGTGTATCAGTGAAGGTAACAACTGTCTTATTGGACCTAGGGAGGTGGTCCAGTCCAGTGTAGGAAGGTGGGTAGATATTGCATCCAAGGAGGTGTTACCGCACACAATATCTGGCACACTTATTTTCTCTGGCAGGAGCCACTTTACCATTTCTTATCTGATGTGGGCTAACCCCCCTACCACAGAGAAAGAATGAAACCTACACCCTCAGCCAGGTGGTCCATGTACAGTCACCAGGTAGTGATATGAACCCAGACATAGTGATGTGGGGGGCACAAAAATTTATTGGAAATGTTAAGTTGTGCTGTTTGGCGGACAATTGGAAACTTACAGAAAGATTTGATTATGTCAGTGTTTTCTTTCATGTTTCATTTGTATTCATAATCAAACTTGGATCACATAACTAACTTAAAAACAAAAACAAGGCACTGCATCAGCATGTGGTCTAAAAGCAAAACAAAATGTTTATATTAAATGCACTCTGAAAATAGAAAATATAGTTAAAAATCTACATTTTGACCTTAGGTCTTCTTCAGGAAATATCTAAAAGAGGAAAAAAAACAAAGTTAGTAACTAACTGTTAGTTGTATATGCATCTTTTGATAAATTGAAATCAGTAAGTCTGTTAGCTTTATCTGAGAACACAAAAGTATAACACTGATTTAAAAAGTTCCTAGCAGAAATGTGTCCTGCTGAACAATACACATGAAGAGTAACACCACAGATCAGATAATGAGAAAGAGGTTAAAAAAAGTTCACACTGGCAGTTAGAAGCATATGCCAGGTAGCCTCATATTGGAAACAATGTTTAGCATAACATTCTTAGCCTGGAATTTTGGACAGCATGGTTACCATAGCAATTAAAGAAAAGGTTACAAAACTTATGCAAAAAAGGAATACTGAGCCCATACAAACAGCATTTCTAAGTTCAAGCTTCTTTGTAAAACACAAATCTTTTTTCTGGCCTGAAAAGACACACTAGGCTGAGACTTGGTTTCCAATATTTGGTTAGTTACTAAATGTGAGTGGACAAAAGCTCATGTGTTGAAATGCTACTCATACAATAAATGCTATTGCACTTGTATACCAATAATTTTTTTTTTCATTTAGTAAGCTTTATTACTGTAGCATTTTTACAACCATCATCCATACAGGCACCATGTAATTACATTAAACAGAGGAATAATCATAAATAAAAGATTAACACATATTCATTGTATGAAATACAAAGTTAGAAGTCATAATGTGAGAAAATCCTGGAACATAATGTTGTTGCCTGTATCCCATCCTCTACCCCCTTCCTTCCTCCCTCCCTCCCCTGTCTGCCACTTGCTATTAACTGAGGATGGTTATTTTTTTTTATTTAAAAAAAAAAGAAAAAGGATTCCAAAACTCAAAACCTTACTAAATGCAGTAATCTTCAAAAGGGAAAATAAAAATCTCTAATGTCTACTGAATCGATAAAAGGGTGTACAAAGATTCCCATCTTACTTTATATTTATCCATCCTATTATTGACTCCAGCAAGGATGAATTCTGCTTGTAAACCAAACATGATTTCCTTATACCATTCCATGTAAACAGGGACATTAGGCTCCAACCAATGCCTCAAAATTACTTTCTTGGCACAACTTGATAGTAAGGCCATATGTGCTCTCTTCTGAATCCCTTGTAGCCCTGTGTAATCACCAAAATACAAATTTCCAGGTTAAAATTATCTGATAGTGCAAGAAGTGGATCAAGATGATTTTGAATGCAATGCCAAAAAGGAGTGATTTTGTCACATGACCACAACATATGAAGCAAATCTGCAGGGGCTTGTTGACATTTGGGGCATTGGTTAGAGGAACCCCTTCCCATTTGATAAAGTTTAACCTGTGTATGAAATAAATTATGATTAATATAAAATTGTATAAGCCTGTACCTGTCCCATTTAATATACTTATATAAATGTTTCCAAATTTTTGACCAGTTCCTGGGAAGGGAAGTCACTGTTAATACATTATCCCACCAATAGAACCTCTCGCCTTCTAGAGAGGCAACCTTTGCCAGGAGAAATTTGTAAGAGTAGGATATTATATGGGAGAAGGTGATAGAACTAATATAAGGGAATAAAAGAGACATGAAGGGACTTTCCCATTCCCCTGACCCAAAAAAATGTGTCAACATGAGGAATATCTGAAAGTATTTGAAAACATTTGTAGCGGGCCAATCAAACAGGATACTGGCAACCCTAGAGGGGGGCAACTTTTTATCCCAGACTAATTGATTCACTCTTAATACCCCCATATCAGGCCAAAAAAGATGAGGCCTGATTACCTTACCCGAAATTAGAGGATCTAGGTTTAAGAATAGGGGTTGGGCAGTATCTTTGTAGACATCCACTTTGAGGAAAGTAATTAACTGATGATGTGTATGAATTGAGAAACTTAATGGTGTTTCTTTTAGGGATTTAGGGAGAGTCCTTCTAACAATAAAAGGAAGAGCCTTAGGGTCAATGTTTTTTTCAAAACAAAGTGCTTGTTCTATTTTAACCCTGGAGGGACAATATTCGGGAGCTGAACACTTCTCTGGTGTTTGCATCCAATATCTAACCCTAGTCAGATGTATGGCTAAGTAATATAAGTAAAAATTAGGGACTTGAAGACCACAGTCAGTTTTTGGACGGGTAAGTTTATAATAACTTCTTCTAACTTTTTTCCTTTGCCATATACACGTGTTGATTATTCTTTTTATCTGGGAGAACCATGCTAATGGAAGAGCCCCATTGAACATTTATAAGGGATATAATAACCGGGATAAAACATTCATTTTTATTATATTCAAATGTCCCCATATAGAAAGAGGTAGTTTTGACCAGCGTCTAAGATCATCTGTTAAAATTTTAACTAAAGCATCCAAATTAAGTTTTTTCACAATATGGGGAGAGGAATGAAGGTAGAACCCTAAATATTTAAATTTGTCAGAATTCCATTGAAGCCCCAACTGTTCAATGTCGATTCTAATCATGTATTTATTGAGGGGAAAGACTTCTGCTTTCCCAATGTTTAACTTATAATTTGAGATTACCTCAAATTGAGAGATAATATGAAAGACAGCAGATAAAGACTGAATGGGATTGGAAATATGAAGTAGTAAATCATCTGCATAGACAGAGATTTTATATTCCGAATTACTTATTGATATACCAGAAACCAATGTCGAATTCTTGATTTTCCTGATAAGAGGTTCTAAATATAAATTGAAAAGGAAGGGAGAAATGGAACATCCCTGATGGGTACCTTGAAATAAGGTGAAAGATGCGGAAAGAACGCTGTTACATTGAATTTGGGCTGATGGGGAAGTATATAAAATTTTAACCCATTGTATAAATTCGTTTGGAAAGTGATATTTGAGTAATAATATGAAAAGATAACCCCATGAAACCCTATCAAAGGCTTTCTCTGCATCCAGGGAAACCAGTGCTACTGGAGCAGATGAGTCCCTGGATACAGAGATGAGATATGCTATTTTCCTAAGGTGATCAGAAAAAAGCCTTCCCTTTACAAACCCTACCTGCTCTATACTCATCAGGGGATCCCAAACCTGGCCCAACCTAGAAGCGAGAATTTTTGCAAGTATTTTAAGGTCCACATTAATTAAGGAAATTGGTCTGTAATTGGGAATCAAAAGGGGATCTTTGCCGGGATTAGGGATAATGGTGATTATAGCTCGAGTCAGTGAGGTATCAGATATACCTTTCTAAAAAATATAATGAAAGGTGTCTAAAAGAATAGAGGAGATTATCTCTTTAAATTTCTTATAAAAATCTGTAGTGAAACCGTCTGGGCCGGGGGACTTATCCAGGAAAAGGGAATCTATGGCTTCCCAAATTTCCATTAAAGTGATAGGGGCTTTTAAAAAATTAGCCTGGGTATCCGATAAGGTTGGAAGGTCAATGTCTTGAATGAAGTGTTCTAATTGTTGGGATATGGAAGGGAGTACAGATGCCAAATATAGTTGCCAGTAGCAATCTTGGAAAGCGTTCGCAACGTCTGGGGGGGGGGAGGTTAAGAGACCTCCCGAAGTTGAGTAAATAGAAGTAATTATTTTATCAGTTATTTGATTATGAAACCAAAGAGCCATAAGCTTCCCCACCCTTTCTCCATGATCAAAATAAGATATTTTAGAACAAAGCATAAGAAATTCAGCCTTCTCTGCTATTAGTTGATTATATTGCACTCAAAGAGACTCCACTTTTACCCAGTCCTCTATAGGAGCTGAAGAGAGGAGTTGTCTCTCCAGGTCTTCTATCTGTGTTAGAATAGAGGAGAGGGCCACTGCCCTCTGCTTCTTACGCTTAGTTGCTAAGCGGATTAGCTCACCTCTTAGTGCACATTTCAGGGAGCCCCATAAATAATCTTTTTTAGGCGTGGATGGGACGTTAATTTCCATAAAGTTAGAAATGAATTTTTGAAGGAATTGCATTTGATCCTCAGATTTCAGTAGTTGATTATTTAACTTCCAAATTCTGTCTCTTTGAATATTGGGGATAGATTCAGATGGAGATGCACAGTACAGTGGTCTGAAATAACCTTTAATGAGTAGAAGGTCTGGATGACCCCGGAAAGATGTTCAACAGTTATAAGAAAACAATCTATCTGGGAAAAAGAATGATGGGGAAGTGAGTGAAATGACAATTCTTTATTTTCTGAATACATTATCCTCCAAGGGTCTGTCAGGCCGACAGAGTTCATTAGCTCATGTAAGGCCTTCTGTCCAGGTGATAACTTTTGCCAAATCTGACCCGATCTGTCCAAGGAGTTGGATATCACTTGGTTCCAATCACTGCATAGTATAATTGGCAGCATGGTCCAGGGAGCAAGAAGAGTCAAGAGGGTTGTAAAAAAAACAGGGTCATCACAATTGGGTCCATAAATGGACCATAAAACCAATTCAGAATGCCCCAGAAGGGCCTTCAATAAAATAAATCTACCCTCAGGGTCTGTAATTTGTTGTATAACCGAAATGGGACTCTACCGGCTATCAGAATAGCAACCCCTCTTCTGCAGGAGTCAACACCCAAACCATATACTTGCCCCACCCAATTGCTACGTAAATATTGAATATGATTAACCCGAAGGTGTGTTTCCTGCAAAAAGGCTACGTCAATTTGCAAGCTTTTTAAATGAAGTAAGACATTAGATCTCTTTGCTGGAGTCTGAGTACCTTTTATATTCCAGGAGCAAAATTTAATGTTTTTTATGACAAAATTACTGGATATAGTGGAGTACAATATAGGACAAAGAAGAAAATATAACCATTCCTGATTTTAGAAAATTAAAAATAATTGACCCTTCTTTAGTGGCAGACAACCCCATAATTGTTTTCCTTCCCCCCCACCCCTTCCCAAAGTAAAAACCCTTGTAGCTAGGACTTGAAATACCTTGCTCTGAACCCCACAAATTATAATAATATAATACTGCACTTATAACAGTCCCAAATTTGGATAGTGATTTAGGAGGTTCAAACCCCATTGTATGAAACCTGACTGCTTTTCCTGTAGCAAACAGTTCAGCATCCCCCTCCAACCCCAACCTATTACCTAAATATTATGGTAAACCATTAACAGTTACCTATGCCTAAACCAGGTGTCTAACCTAACTCTCTATCTACCTATTATGGATAAAATCAACAACATTAGCTGATCCTATTCATTTTTAAACAACCCAGTGGTGATCTGTGGACTTCCGGTCAGACTCAATATTTCTCTAAATTCTAAAACAAACAAAAAAAAAAACTTATTGTTACCCCTCTGTGGTATTTCAGAGCTGTCACTTTCTATTGTTGACCTTGTAACAGAAGTAAACCACTTGGGGAGAAGAAAAACAATAAAAGTAATAAAAAAAAATTCCAAAAGGAAACCCCCTGTAGTTTAGTCAAGCATTATTATCCACAGCCAGTCTCGTAACAGATTGAACTACTAATGCAATCAATAACCCCAATTAATAACTTCTAATATGAAAGTAGAACATGTGACAGGGCACAGTGTGACCAATTTATATTGATCAAGCTACTGGGTTAAAATTCAACTCACTGAACGTATTGAAAAACCATATCTTATTTTTTGTCTTTCCTAGACCACACAGATGGTTTGTACAAGCACAGCAGCAATAGCCCGGTTTAATACTGAGTGGGGAGCCATTAAAAACTTACAGCAGCTGCACAATCGTGCGTGTCTTCATGCGGTCTAAAGTGATTTCCCCATCTTGTTTTTTTTTAAATAATTGAAGTAACCACAGGTAACAGTAGAAGAAAATCTTCATAGGCTCTTCCACAGCCCAGTGAATCCGCAATTCTAACGGGGATCTTGCAACTAGCCCCCAAAAAAACAACCTTTACGAGGCATTTCAGGGCAGGCAAACCAAAAAAAAGAAAAAGAACTGACTCCCATAAAGGAAAAAGGAAACAAAAAGAAAAAAAGAGAGGAAAATACTTCTGCTGAGTCAGAACAAAGTCACAATTCAACCTCTGCCTCTGGGGAGCACCTAATTAAAGCCTTTCACCTAAATGGGCAGCAGGAGCAAATGAACAGTATTCAACTTTTCATCTGATGCATCTTCAGTCTGCTTCAACCACTCCCAATGGTCATATTGCATGGAAGTCTCAACGCGAGGTGAAAAGATCGAGGAAGAGGGCTACCAGTTCATTGTTGAACGTTTTCCAACTGCCCGAACATAATACCGATAGTCTGGCAAGGTAGAGCATCCGAAATTTTATTCCAGGAGCAATTAGTTTGGTAATGGCAGGATGGTACTCAGCCCTTTTTTGATGTGTGGCAACTGGCAGGTCTTGGGAAAACTGAATCAGGTCATCTTCCCATTTAACTTCTTGCAAATCTTTGACTGCTGACAGAACATGCTGGCGATTAAGAAAACTCAGCAACTTTAGGATAAACGGCCTGGGCTTTGCACCAGCAGGGGGTCTAGGCCTTAGAGATCTGTGAGCTCTTTCCACTACATAAGTTGTCGAATGTGGAGGGGAGCCTGCAAATTTCATGAGCAGAATCTGTGCAAATGTGACTGGCTACTGACCTTCCACTTCTTCTGGGAGGCCGAAAATCACCAGGTTATTACGCCTGTTTTGGCCCCCCAGATCCTCCAATTTTAGCTCCAATTTTTGCAGCTTGTGCCTGATGGAAGTCATTTCTGGCTCCGTTCGAGTTTTCCAGGATTTGAGTGAAGCCGTGCGAGCAGAAACATCTGACAGTGCCTTGTTGGTTTCTTTAAGCTCAGCTTGCATTTCATTCTTATCAGAGGCAAAATCTGCAAATGCTGCTTTAAGTGTAGCCATTTCAGTTAGGACTCTATCCTCAGAGAGTGGAGTTGCAGTCACAGGAGGCTGTGGCCCCTCTCCAGCAGTAGCGGTATGAGTTTTAACACATTTTGCTTGCTTATCTGGTGTATTAGGTGGAGTTCTGGCTGGGAAGGCCTGCTTCATTTCGGCCTCCATTTCACTGTAAATTACACTGTTCCAGTTGGCATCTGATTCCAGCCCTGACCAGAGTAAAATCAGTAGAGATTGAAATTAGAGTACGTATTAGCGATTTACTGACTTTAGAAGCAAAATTAGATCGTTGGGGAGGGAGCGCGAGTACAATGCGTCCACTCAGGAAGAAAGCATCACGTGATCCCCTACCAATAATTTTTATGTTGATTGTGCGCATGCGCAAGAAACATATTGTGGCAGCTTTCTCCACAAGCAGGTTGTGGAGATGCGGCACTGTTGTGGCCAATGCCCCCAGAGCCTGTAAAGACTTGTCCAGCATCCCCCAATGCCGTGGCACAGTGATGCTGACACTAGTTCAGCCAGTGTGCCACCAACTTGTGAAAAAACAGCCTCTGCAATCAGGGGCCCCCCCATCATTGCAGTGTAAGCCATTCACTGCAACGAGGGAGCGACCCGTCATTGCAGGGCGGGATCTTCACACAGTGATATTGTTTGTGAACATGGCGGTGGTTTGCCGCCGTGTTCACAAACAATATTAACCCCCCCATGTGTTTATTTGCCAACGGGGGCCCCAATCCCCATCTGCTTCAATGCCCCAGTGTTTCTGTTGTACATGGCGGAGTCCACTCCCCATCGGCCTTACATAAACCCCCCTCTCCCGCTTATACTGTCTGCCAACGGGGTGCCCAGTCCCTGTCAGCATAATGTAACCCCCCCCTTTTTGTTGGTGCCGATGGGGGTGCCCAATCCCCTGTCGGCTGCAGCTTGCCCCCCGCCAAAAGAAAGACTCCAGTGGCATGCTGGGAGCCCATTCCAGTGTGCCACATGCCACTGCGAAATAGAAAACGGTCCCATAATGTCTTTTTTTTTTTAAACCTGTAAAAAAGGAAACTGTCACTCGGAGGTCTCCCTGGCCCCCTCCCGCAACCCACACCCACCCACTGTGCAACCTGCCTCCCCACACCCCCCTCAGCCCGTACTTACCTCCGGAGCTCAGCGCGATGATCTTCAGTGGACCGGGAACACGTCTGCACTCTTCAAAGCCGACCGCAAACTGAGGAAATGCCGATAAACTGTATAATGGAATAAATGTATTTTTTCTAACTTTAATGCATATCTCAGTCATTTTTTTGAATTCTTGCCACCAAATTTTCAACATGGGTTTTTTGGGACCCCTCCTCATGAATTCTTGAACTGTCATGGTGTTAATTGGCCCCGAAAGGTCATTTCACGGTCACTGCGTGGAATCACCATTTGGGGCCAATGTAGCTATTTCATGCCAGTGTTCGTGGTGGGCCTCAAAAAGCCTATATTGCAAATTAGTGGAAAAATCCCAAAATGACTGTTTTACAAGCGTGTGTTTCGCAGTTGCTACGCACAATCGTAACTTCACGAATTTGCAATATTTTCATGCTAGATTTTCAATATTGGCATTTTTTCACACCTCCTTTTGAACAGTACAGCTGTCATTGTACACATCCTGGCCAAAATGTGTTTTCTCACTTCCAGCGCAGAATAGCGCGGTCGCTGTGGGAAATTAGTGTTCGGAACAGATTAAGAAACTGACAGTGACACTGTTCCTGAGTAGAAGTCCTAAAATGCCTATTTTGAAAATCTGGTGATGATACTCCATAAAATGACTGTGTTATGAGCCTGCATTGCGCAGTTTGCACACACACTCATAACTTCGTGAATTTGTAACATTTTCCCTCCAGATTTTCAGCATTGCCAGTTTCCCACACCTACTTATGAACAGTACAGCTGTCATTTTTCTCATCCTGGCTGAAATTGTTTTTGCACTTCTGGCGCAGAATAGAGCAGTCGCTGTGGGAAATCACTGTTCAGGACAGATTAAGAAAATGACAGTGATACTGTTCATGAGCTGAGGTCCTAAAATGCCTATGTTTAAAATTTGGTAATGATAGCCCATCAAACAACTGTGTTACAAGTGTGCATTGCGCACTTTCCACGCACCCTTGTAACTTTGCAGATTTGTAATATTCTCAAGTCAGATTTTCAACAGTGGCATTTTCTCACACCTCCTTATGAGCAGTACAGCTGTCATTTTTCACATCCTGACCAAAATGTGGTTTCACAGTTCCGGCCCAGAATAACGCGGTCACTGTGGGAAATCAGTGTTTGGGAGAGATTAAGAAAATGACAGTGGCACTGTTCATGAGCAGAGGTCCTACAATTTCTATGTTGAAAATTTGGCAATGAAACTCCATAGTATGACTGTGTTACAAGCGTGCATTGAACTGTTTCCACGCACCCTTGTAACTTCGCATATTTGTAATATTTTCACGCGACATTTTCAACAGTGGCATTTTTTCACACCTCCTTATGAACAGTACAGCTGTCATTTTTCACATCCTGGCTAAAATATGTTTTTGCACTCCTCCGGAGAATAGCATGGTCGCTGTGGGAAATCAGTGTTTGGGACAGATTAAGATCGAGTGAGTGAGAGGGGGGAGTGACCGAGCTCAACTGAGCTCTGTTGGGACTGCTGTGGATTTATTTGTGGGCAGAAAAAGGCCCCAACGCAGGAGCCCAGTACAAAAGGGCAGCCTGCAGCACTGGGAGAAACAAAACGAGAGAGAGTGAGTGAGGGAGAGGGAGTGAGCAAACTCACTGGAGAGCTGTCAGGACTGCTGCAGATTTCTTTGTAGGCAGAAAAAGGCATCAATGCAGGCAGGGGCCCAGTACAAAAGGCCAGCCTGCAATGGTGGGAGAAACGGTATGAGCGAGCGAGACAGGGGGACTGAGTGAGCTCAACGGAGCTCTATCAGGAGTGCTGCAGATTTCTTTGTCAGCAGAAAAAGGCACCAATGCAGGCAGGAGCCCTGTACAAAAGGGCAGCTTGCAGTGTCAGGACAAACAGAATGAGCATGTAAGAGAGGGACACTGAGTGACCTCAACAGAGCTCTGTCAGGACAGCTGCTGATTTCTTTGTGGACAGACAAAGACACCAATGCAGCCAGGAGCCCCATACAAAAGCGCAGCCTGCAGTGCCAAGAGAAACAGAATGAGTGAGTGAGAGAGGGAGAGTGAGCGAGCTCAGTGGAGCTGTGTTGGGACTGCTTCAGATTTCTTTGTGACCAGAAAAAGCCACCAACGCAGGCAGGAGCCCAGTACAAAAGGGCAGCCTGCAGCGGTGGGAGACACAGAACGAGCGAGTGAGGGAGGGGGAGTGAGTGAGCGCAACTGAGCTCTGTTGGGACTGCTGCAGATTTGTTTGTGGGCAAAAAAGGGCAGCAATTCACGTAGGGGCCCGGTACAAAAGGGAAGCCTGCAGTGGAGGGAAAACCAGAATGAGTGACTGAGAGAGGGGGGGAGTGAGCAAGCTCAATGGAGCTCTATTGTAACTGCTGCAAATTTCTTTCTGGGCAGAAGAAGGCGGCAATGCAGGCAGGGGCCCAGGAGAAAAGGGCAGCCTGCAGCGCCAGCAGAAACGGAATGAGCGAGTGAGAGAATGGGAGTGAGCGAGCTCAACGGAACTTTGTTGGGACTGCTGCAGATTTCTTTTTGGCCAGAAAAAGGCACCAACAGAGACAGGAGCCCAGTACAAAATGGCAGCCTGCAGCGCCAGAAGAAACAGAATAACTGAGTGAGACGGGGGAGTGAGCGACCTCAATGGAGCTCAGTCGGGACTGCTACAGATTTCTTTATGGGCAGAAAAAGCCACCAACAAAGGCAGGAGCCCAGTACAAAAGGGCAGCCTGCAGCACCTGAAGAAACAGAATGAGCAAGTGAGAGAGAGGGAGTGAGCCCTCTCAACGGAGCTCTGTAAGGACAGCTTTGGATTTCTTAGTGGGCAGAAAAAGCTGCCAATGGATGCAGGAACCCAGTACAAAAGAGCAGCCTGCAGCACCGGGAGAAACAGGCTGAGTGAGTGACAGAGGGGCAGTGAGCAACCTCAACAGACCAACACAATCAACATTCAGCATTGACAAACACTTGATTATTGTCTGGCTGCTCCTGCTCTCTTGATGGCCCTCTTCTGGATGGGCCCTTCCCAGCTTAGTCACCTATCATCTCTGGAATTAACCTCTACATACCACTAGGGTTGGAGGGACTAGAAAGTTTCCCAAAGCAGGATCAAGCCTGGCCTTCTCAGACAGTGGTGCCAAGCCTGTGAAGGGCCATGCCTCATCCTATCTAGCAAGTTGTTTTCCTTACAGTTTTCTCTCCTGGGGCATCTGAGTAAAATGGTGCATTTGCTGGTGTCAGATTGTTGTGTCAGTTCTCAGCTGGGAGACAGGCATACTGCAAATGATCCACCTAGAAACATATACTTTGTTGGCAGAAAAGAAATGCTGATTCTGCCCTTCTTTTCTATGCTTATTTTGTCTCCTTATTGCCTACCTGGTCTCAGTCCCTCCCCACCACACACACACTTTGATACCAGTTCTCCTTTATACCTATCTCATGCATGCTTTTAGCCAACCACTATTTTTATTCTGATCACACCTGCTGGAAGATTGTTCCATACATCCACCACCCTCTTGGTGAAGAAAATGCTTCCTCATGTAACCCCCCAAGGGGTGCTATCCCAAGGGCTACTACCCCTGCCTGTTTGGCTAGTTACAGGTTAATGGGCCTGGGTACAGAAACAGGTGCCTCCACACGGAGGACAGGATTGTTAGTAGCAAGGCTAACTTGGGTACAGCCCTCTGGGACACTGTGAATCCCCCTCTTTCCCCTCTAGTGGCCAAGACAATATGCAACAAACACTTTCACAGTAGCCCCTATTCAGCATACAATCCCCACACTGTTTGCACTTACCACCAGGGCTGGTTCCACCAGTTCAACCCTGGAGACCCCCTGTAAAACAAGGTTAGGCAGAGCAAATAAGAACAGTAAACTGCATTTGGTACAAACTGGAACCACAGTCCGATTAAATGCAAAAAGAGTTAGATTTTATTTATTCAAGAGAATTGAACAAGGGAGGGACGTAATCTGGTTGATTGATTCTAAAATTCATTTTGTCAGGCAATTATGCATGCACTTTTAGTCCCTGCACAGTCACGTGCTCTGGGTACCCAGTTAGAAGTAAGGTGGGCTAGCCTGGAACGTTGCCAGCTGGTCGGGGCCCTGTGAAGAAAGGCATGCACAACCACACACAATTTGTAATCTGGAGCCAGGAAGCTCAGTTCATGAAAGAGAATAAAAAAACAGCAATGCAATCAGATGACAGCACTTGTGATTTAGCTGAAGTTGCAGAGAGTTACCCTGATTGTTATGCTACCCTCATGAGACACAGTAGGGAAGAAATGGAGACTGCAAGGTTGACAACTGGTATGCCAGGAAAAGCAGGGCCCACACGATTCACTGAGGTGTCGTTCCCATTAGAGATGTTGAGCAGGGGTCTGATCCCCGGGCGAGTCTCTCATCGATGGTATTCTCTGTGCCCAAAGTAGCTGGCTGGGCCAGTGTGGCAAGGCCCAGGCCAGTTAGAACAGTTCGGATATCAGTCCGGGAAGGTTGGATGCAGCTTCCAGCAAACGTGGCACAATTAAATAGTGGGGAACCAAATTGCCCTAGAGGCAAATTACCAGCTTTTCCACACTGAAGATGCACTCTCCCTGTACCTTGTTTATACCTGTATGGTATTATCTTTCATTAGAAAATGGGCTTTAGAATATGAGAAAGCTGATTGGCTCTCAGGAATACATTAACTTTTAGTGAGAGTCCTAATAAAAACAAGTGCCAGGCATGCCCCCCTCACCAACTCCAGTATCTACCCTGCCCGCTTCCTCCTTGGCTCAAACTAGCCAACTAAATTTTAAATCACTGCCATTTTTTTCTTGTCGCTTAGCGGGTGAGTTGATGGCCAGCCAAACACTCCCCTCCCAATGAGTCTCTCTCATTTTTAAACAACTCATCGCTGCAACTACAGAAAACTTCACATATGAAAAAATGAGTTACCTTGCTGCTCTTTTCAAATGGAACCTCCTGCACACACCCCCAGTGCTGCGCGTTCTCCAAACTCAAACATGCCGAACCCAGTAAACGAGCTACCGGCACATGATATCTCTGTCGGCAGTACCAGCTATTGCCCCAAACGAGGGAAAAAACCTGCAATGCCGGTTTTAAGAAATAAAAACTGATATTTAAAGTGTGGTCCCCTGTCATTGTTTCTATAGTTTTTAACTTCCTGGTCGAACGCAACAGGTTTGCACAAGGTCGTGTGCCTGACCACTCGCAAATCTCTTGTGTCATCCACCAGCCAAGTAAATGATAAACTTGAAAAGACCAGAAAACTGAAAATGAATACAGTAATAAAACAAAATAGTAATACCTCTGTCCTGGTCCTCAGTGTAGGCAGTAAGTACTGGGAAACCGATAAAAAACAAAACAGTAACTCTTTACTCCTGGTTCTCGGGGCAGGCATCGAGAACCGGGAAACTGAAAACAGTGAGTCAGAGGGACTACTTTACTGCAAAACAACTAAAAACACACTTGTGCTCATTTTTCTATAGAATTACTTTTGTTTTTGTAATCCTATAAAAAAAGTGACACATGTAGCCCATTTTCTAAGTGCAATAATACCCTCCAGGGTGGGCGGTATGGGCAATACCGGACCGTCCAGGCACTATAAGGCCCTCCACCTACAGCGTCGAGCCTCATTACACCCCTGGGCGGTCTGGTATTGCCCAATACCGCCCACCCTGTTGTGCATTATTGCTTGCATCATATCCCTCTCTTTCCCTCCTTCCTTCTATGAAGTACATATTTGGCTACCTAAGGGTTTTTTCATAGGGCTTCTGGTACAGGCCCTTCACCATTTTGGTTGTCCTCCTCTCTACCATTTTCACCCTGTCAATGTCCTTTTGGAGTCAGAATCTCTAGAACTGTACACAGAACTCGAGGTGGGGTCTCACCACCAATGATCTAAATATGGGTATCGTCAACTCCCTCTTTCTACTGGTATTTCCCATACCTATGCATCCAAGCATCCCGCTAGACTTTCCCACTGCCTTGTCACACTGTTTAGCTGTTTTTAGGTCATCAGTAATGATTATCACCAGGTTGTTTTCTTATTTTGTGACTGCTACTACTTTGCCTCCCCATTTGGAACATTGCATCAGGTTTCTGAGCCCCAAGTGCATCATTTTGTACTTTATTGCTTTTTTTTGTTGACCAGGTAAGTGCACTAGACAAATCCTGCCTATTATCAGGTACGACCCGGGGGAGAGGATACAGATGAATGCCAACTGATCTTGAACCTGATTAAGCTGTTGGTGGTATTTTTAGTGAATGAGGGGAAATTTGGCCAGGACACCGGGGAAATTCCCCTACTCTGTGGGCGGGTGACGTTAGTCTGTCCGTCTGCAGGATGGAGGAGCTCATTTCGGAACGGGACTCTGCCGGTGCAGGTGTTTCTCTGGGAGGAGGAAAAATACTGCCTGTTACATCAGTGAATCCTGCTATTGCCGTGGAGTCCGACACAGCCTCAGAGTTAACTGAGGTGGAGAATTTAAGATTATCAGCCACACCAGAATTGTTTTTTCCCGTTACAGAAACGGCTGTCTCTTTACCAGATTCCACTCAAGAATTGGAAAATAAACGCACCTTGTTACAGCGCCAGCTACTTCTTTTAGAAGATGAATTGCAACGGAAGCAGTCAGAGGTAGACAGGGAAAAGAAATGAAAACGTAGTCCTGAAAATGCAGGTTCTTCGCTTCTGTCCAAAGTCTTTGCGATGGACTCAGAGACGCCGGAAGAACACATTCCGGTTGCCAAGGAAGGATTGGAGATGCCGGGAGGTCCCGGATGGTCACCGGAGCGCGCTCTACGAGAAGCTGGCTGGAGTCAGCTGAATTCCGGAGAATGGACTTCTGCAGTTCCCTCAGATACCCCCTACAACAAATTCCTTTCCCCCATTCATCACCACAGCCGCAAATTGGAGATTTACCTGAGACTTCTCGGAACTGGGCAGATACTGTAGAGGCTGAACAGGCACATGGTAATGTTCCTTCTACACAAGCTTTGGAAATTAACTTATCAGACCCCTCTTGTTCTAAAGATGTAGCTTTTGAACAAACTGCCGAAACAATTGCAACTGCTGTACCTTTACAGGAAGCTCAAAAAGTGCAAGACCTGGACAATGACTCTAAATCTTCATATGCTGACCTTTTTAAAAAACCTGTAGAGCTTGCAAAACACAGAAATGCTGTCAGGCTACGTTATATGGGTGGCTTAGATTCTATTCCTGACAGGTATTATGTAGGACGTACATTGATAAAACAATCATTGGGTTTTACTCCTTTGGAGGTTTATGCCCTCATTCACGCTCCTGGGGAAGTAACTTTTGATATTAGTTTTAGGTCCCCAGAATTGTTAGAGCATTTTTGGATTAAACATATGAATGTTAAAACTAATCCATTATGGACACCATTTCAAGTTATTCCTTTAACAAAGCAGCCTTTTCGTGTTATTACCATTTTGTTCAGAAATGAAGGGGTTAATATCTCTGATATTTTATTTTGGTTGGAAAAACATTGTGACTTGCAAGGCACCCCAGACCCTATTTTGGATGCAGAGGGGTTCTGGAATGGTGGGTGGAAAATGAAGGTTAAATTACACCAAACTTCAGATGGCTTACAGCATTTACCTAATTGTTTTTACATTGGCAGGGATAAAGGATTTATTTTTTATCCAGGGCAAACCAAGCGCTGCTTTAAATGTGGATCTTTATGTCATCTTAGTTCTTCATGCACTATACAAAGATGTACATATTGTGGGGATGTTGGACATATTAGTAGTCATTGTATTAATACATCAAAATGCAACCTTTGTGAAGATACAGGTCATTGTTTTTTGGAATGTCCATGGGCTGCCCATAACACAGGTGAGGCAAATTATGGTATACAAGACTTTTATGTGAGTAGAGCCACTAAACGTGTAGCTACTAGTCCCTCGGACATGCAACCTCGGAGGTCCTAGTCAAGCACAGTAACAACCTCCCCCTGTAACTCTACAAACTTCTACTAAGGGAGAGATAGGATAAACCTAAGGGGCAATAAGACCTTGTCAGGAGCACTAGATTTAAAATCTCCATTAGGTAGTCAACTTACAGTAATTATGCCCCCTTTTAGTGGAACCTGAGATTTTAACTTCCCCACATTTAAAATTACCTAACTCTCAACCTCCTGTACAGAATATTACCCCTTCAGTGCTGGGTGTACCGGTCTCAGAAAATAGATATTCAGTCTTAGCAGAACAAGAAGATGGAATGGATCATGACTCTGACTCGACTTCTTTGGCTTCTTCACAATTGGGCATTCACTCAGACCCTGAAATAGTTAGCACTGTTAAAAAGAAACACCCTATAGCATCAAAGAAGGGTACTAGGAAAAGTACAAGACTAGCCAAGTTTGTTTCTTAACCCCTATGTCCTTTTTCTCCCCTGACTGGAGTTAACTATACCATCAAATTAGCTAGTTTGAACACTAATAGCATTCGCTCTAGGGTTAAATTATTGGCTACTTTTGACCTTTTTTCAACATTACAGTATGATATTGTATTTTTTCAGGATACTAGATTATATTCTATACAGGATTTCAAAACAGCTTCTGAAGCATGGATATGGGGCCCTAGTTATTGGTCTGGAGGAGAAGATCTTTGTTCTGGTTTAGGTATTTGTTTCACTACTCCAGAGGTTAAGGTTACCCATATTGTAGACATTTTACCAGGCCGTGCTTTATTGCTAGACATCACCTTAGCTTCAATAGATTTTAGGCTCATAAATATTTATGGCCCACAATCCAAAGTAAGTAGAATTTCCTTACTTAAAAGATACGGCCTTATCTTGTTTCTCCTGTAGAAACATTTTGTTTGGGGGATTTTAACATCTCTCGTACAGGAAAAACAATCTTTTACTTCTTCTAAAATTTATTGTGATACTCATTTCTTAATTCTTTAATTACTCAATCTGGTTTAACAGATGTATTTCCTATACATTCTCATGCTCCACACACTTTCTTTCAAGGAAAAAAATCTTCACGGATTGATTACTGGTTCGTATCATCTTCCTTACAGACCAGTGATCCGTCAGCCAATATAGTGGCTACATCAGAACACGCACTTTTGTGTGTTACCCTTTCAAATTGCCATAAAACATCCAGAGGTTTTGGTTATTGGAAACTAAATCTGTCATTGTTGGATATTCCAGTGGTCAGAGATGGTTTTCAAGCAATAATAGAAGCAAGACGCTCAGTATTTTTTCTATATGACAATAAACACACATGGTGGGAAGATACAAAACGAGATTTTCAAGCTTATTTCAAAAAAATAGGTAGGTTGTTAGGTAGACACAAAACCAGGAATTACCTGTTTGCAAGGAACTCTCTATTGCATTTTCAAGATTGTATAGTAAAAGGTCAGCCTTATGATGAACAAGAATTTCACACTTTACAAAATTACTTAACTCATTTGCAATATGACCATATGTCCTCTTTAAGGCATGAACAGAGATTTGGCCTTAGTGGTTCCAGAGCACATACAAATCCTTTTGATTTCTGTAAAGCAGCCAGGCAAAAAAAGGACCTTGCGTCCTTAAAACAATCTTCAGGGAATATTATTTTTGAAAAGGATGATATTCTAAAAGAAGTACATAAACAGCTTTACTGCCTATTTACGGCAAATTGAACCCGTCCAAGTCGGATGTGGAGAAGTGGTTATCCTCCTGTTCTTTAAAAAATTCCAGATTACTTGTTTTCCACATTGTTGCAACCTATCACATGTAAAGAAGTGGAAATTGTTATTGAGAATTCCCTTTCAGATAAGACTCCTGGCTCTGATGGACTACCGAATGAATTGTATAAACTTTTGTTACCATATTTTTTGCCAGAATTGACAGAACTTTTCACATATAGTTTAAATTTGGGTCTTTTGCCTCCTAGTATGTATCAGGGTTTAGTTATTCTATTACATAAACAGGGGGACAGGACTAATTTGAATAATTGGAGACCTATTACCCTTTTGAACAGTGATTATAAGATTCTTTCCAAGATTCTTAGTAATTGTTTATCACTCTGTTTAGAAGCTGTAATTCATCCCACACAATTCTGTTCTGTTCCAGAAAGATCGATACAAGATGGCCTTATCCTGTTCGTGAAATTTTCTTTAGAGGTCATTCGGTGACCTTATGGGTTTTTTACTAAGCTTGGATCAGAAACAAGCTTTTGACAGTGTCTCTCATACATATTTATGGTCTTGTTTAGATAGTATGAATTTTCCACAACCTTTTATTGCATGGTTAAAAACATGTTATAATAAGGCTTTGACAACTCCTTTGATAAATGGATGGTTGGGTAATTCGATTTCGGTAACTAGGGGTGTCAGGCAAGGTTGTCCTTTAAGCCCTTTACTATATATTTTATCTTTAGAACCACTTATTTCTTTGATTAATGCTAGTGACAACATTAGGGGATTGTCCTTTAATAGTACTTGTTTAGAAGTTAAAGCAATTGCTTATGCCGATGATCTCTGTCTTACTTTAGCAGATCTCCCATCGTGCCAAGCTACAGCTGCCTTGTTATTGGCATATGCAGAGGGTTCCGGTTCACAAATCAATCTTTCAAAAAGTAAGTATTTTCGTATTAATTTAGATGCTTCAATAGTGATGGATAATCCTGACATTCCGATTTGTGTTGGTCCTGGGAAGATATTAGGTGTATATTGGGGTATGGAGGATCCTGCTTCTTATAATTGGGAACTTTCTTTAACTTTAGCTAAATCAAAGGTTAATATTTGGAATAAGTGGAGAATGTCAAAAAAAAGAGAGTCTTTATGGTAAAAACTTATTTATTGAGTATGTTTTTATATTTAGGAGCCTTATTTCCGCCTCCACCTTCTCTTGACACCACAATTTATGGTTTATTCTTTTCCGCTATATGGGGTAGTAGACTGAACCCGATTAAGAGAGGTGTACTATATCAAGACTTTAAGTTAGGAGGAATTAGGATGATAAATCCCATTGTTTTTTTCTTTTCATTGTTTGTGTCAAAAAACCTATGTCCTTTGTTACGAAAAGTTGAGAAAATTTGGAATAGTTGGGTATGGGAGACAGTGTCTACATGGCTTTTAAATTGGGAATCATCCAACTGTATCCATAAACAAGTGTCCTTATCAGGTCTTCCTGTCTATTTTAAATCATGTTTTTCAAAAATCAAAACTTGGGGTCTTTGTAGGGCACAGTTAGAATCCTATCAAAGGAAAACATTATACGGGAAAATAATGGAATTCTTTTTGATTCCATCACATTTTTCTGTTTTTCCTGATTTTGAAGTACTACAAATTGGTAATATGCTTACTTCTAAAAGAATTCCTGCTTATATGTGGGATGTGGTTTGGCTTACGGCTCATTTAAAATTAAATGTGAAAGGTAATTTAAAACATAAAGAAGTATCGGTCAGAGGATGTCCAAGAACCAATATATGTCATACACAGATAGAAACTATTCCACATTTATTTTTTGAATGTTCTTATATTCTTGAATTTTGGGCATATGCCTCCCTTCAATGGAACAATTTTCCTGTTCAGGAAATTACAAAAGATGTATTATTTTTTGGAATATTACCTGTATCTTGGTGTAAGTATTTTCCGGATACCATTCATATTATTTAGCTTGTTTAAATACCATATTTGGCAAGCAAGATGTGTTTGGTCTTTGCAAAAACAATTTATTTCTCCAATACAGTTATTTTGGAAAATCCATTCCACTATCCTTAAAATCTATCTTGTTGAAAAAGGATATCTCTTATCGAGTACTTTTAAGAAATACTGGAAGCTATTACACTGGCTAGATACAGGATGATTTTAGTTCCTTATTAGTTTATCATTATTTTTACTGAATATATATGGTCTTTCTTTCCATTTTTCATTTCCTTGTATGTTGTATTTTTAGAATGGACATTTTGAGTTTTTGGAGAGGGTTTTTGTACAATTATGGATCGTTTTAGTTACAATTGCCTATGTAAGCTGTATTATTTACTCCTGTTTCTTTTCCCTTATATGATCTTGCATGATGTAATACAATATTTATTTACTGTATGAGGTTTTTTTTTCAATAAAAAATTCCCCATCTCTTTTAGATAAGTGCCATGGGATCTTTAACATCCATCTGAACTACCACCAATTCAGGCAGATGGGACCTTGGTTTAACGTCTCATCCGAAAGACGGCACCTCTGTCATGCTGCACTACAGTGTCAGTACTGGGTTATTAACCCAAGTGCCAGAAGTGGGAACTGAACCCACGGCCCTCTGATCTCCTGGCCTCAGAGGCGAATGTGCTACCTACTGAGCCACTGACACTGGCAACCTGGCTTTGAAACCCAGCTGCCACACTCGGGACCATTCTTTCTGCTTTTTTACATGATCCATCATTCTTTACCCCCCCCCATGTGTTAACCCTGTTGTAGATTTTTATCTGCAGACAGGCATTCCTTCCCTTCCAGTCCTTCTGCAATATAGGGTTTTGAAGAGGACTGAGCCTAGTACTGACCCTTTTGGCACCCTACTGGTCACATTCCTTTCTCCAGAGTGGATGCCATTTACCATCATCCTCTGACTCCTATTGCCTAGCAAGGGCCCTACCAATCTTATTACTTTAAGGCCTCCTGCTAGGATTCTCAGCTTGCTCACCAGCCTTCAGTGTGGAATGGTATCGAAGGTCTTTCTGAAATCCAGGTGGGCTTTGTCAAATGCTCCCCCTTATCCACTTACTTGGTTACTTAATCAAAGAATTTGGGTTATGTTTGTCTGGCAAGACCACCCCCCAGTGAAACCACATTTCCTTGGATCATTGCCTTGGTAAGCCCCAGAGTCAGCTTTCTTGATAGGCCCACATATTGGGTTTGATAGCAGCAGCACCACTCCTAGCTCCTATCATGGGTAAAGGTAGCAATATCACATTCCCCCCTTGGTGTGATGGCAGCAGCACTACAGCATCCACCCCAATGGTGTATTAGCAGCAACACTGCAATCCACACATATTGGGTTTGATGGCAGCAGCACTACTCACCCCACCTCTCAGGGGTGGAGGTAGCAGCTTCACAGCCCCCCCATCTGTGATGGCCGCAGCACTACAACATCTGCCCTCTGGTGTACTAGCAACAGCACTGTAATCCTCACATATTGGGTTTGATGGCAGCAGCACCATTTCCCCCACCACTCAGGTTGAAGGTAGGAGAGTTAGAGTTACAGGCCCCCACCCGGGTGTGATGGCAGCAACACTACAGCACCTTTCCATCTGATGTATTGGCACATGAATTGCAAACCCTAGCTCCTCACCTAAATTGCTTATTTTGTGCTATTTTTTTCTAACTTTTTTTGTTTGTCTTTTTCATAGTTCTTATTTTAGTACCTGGTGAATGTGTTTATGTGTGCATGATTCTGTGTGTGTGACCCTCCCCCACTGTCTCTGAGTCTCTGTTTCTTTTTTTTTGTTTGTTTATTTGAATTGGTGATGCTTGTGGATTGTGAACATAATGGAGAAGGGTGATGACAGTGGAGCACCTGTATGTGTGTTTCAGCTAACCATCACAAATGAAATGCCACAGCAGGGGCTTTTTGCTCCAGCACCAGCACCCAGCAGCAAACTGTGCCCCCTCACCAGCAGCAGTTGGAGACAGTGCCCCCTTCCCAGCACCAGGGGTATACTGTCCCTCCACCTAAGTAGCAGGAGACTATGCCCCCTCCCAAGCAGCCAGAGGAGTCAGTGCTTGAGGCATTTTCTGTGGCACCCCCTTCCCCATGGCACAGTCATCTCCAAAGTTCTCCTGTCTGGGACTTTTTCTACTTAATATCGGTTGGTGACCCAGTGGTCACCTGCAATCTATGCTGGAAGGAAGTGCATCTAAGAAAGTGTGGATCCCACTTTGGGACAACTGACCAGTACAGCCACAGGGTACACCACCACCTGCCGCAATAGTACCTCAAATTGCGGGCGGTGGCAGCATCATCAAGTGAAGTTGTGGGGAGCAGTGTGGGTGTAAGCACTGAAGGAGGTAAGCATGAGGGAGTCATTGCTGGACCAGTCAAACACCCTCAATGTGCTCGCTGTACCAGAAAACAGCAGCATTCAATACAATCAAGACCCATCCAGGGCCCTCCCTGTCCAAAGCCAGCAGCACAGGCAGCCCCTGCCTTGCCAGCAGTGCCAGTGACACATGAGGACTTATCCACTGTCCTGTCTGAAGTCCAGCATGTCCGACAAGAGTTAAATGATTTCAGATAGCAATTTAGTGATGCCAAAGGGGGAGATTTCCAAACTATAGTGTGATGTTGACAAAGTCATGCGCATCCAATCAGAATTCCATGGTGGCACCACTGGCACTTAATGTGGCGGCACAAATTAATGTGTCTTTTTTGGTTTTGTTTTTCTATCTTCCATTATGTTGTTTGTATACCCCCCCATTAAAAAATAAAAAACAAAATCTCAGTGGCGCAGATTTTGGTGAAGTTCGATTTGACTCAGAGGGATATTTTCAAAGTATATCAATTACGTCATGCTCTGATTCAGAGAATCGGTAGCAATCCGGTTTATTCACCCTGCATCTCATTCTGGGAAGACCTTAGCATATTAGTCGGTGCCCCACAGGCTATTTCCAAGATCTATTTAGTATTGTTCAATTGGGCCTTTAAGGATAGCCTAGCACCTAGTTCATACTGGGCCAAAGTATTCCCTAACATAACCTGGGACTGGGCACGGATTTGGCTGAATTGCCACAAATTGATCCGACAAGATCATCTCAGACTGGTGCAGTTCAAAATATTGCACAATATTTATTACATGCCTCAGAAGTTACAGGATCTAAAGTTAGCACAGAGTTCTCTGTGTTATAGATGTGGCAGGGAGGGGGGAGACCTTCTCCATATCTTTTGGCACTGTCCTAACATTGCCCCTCTGTGGAATGAAATCAAAAGTAAAGCGGATCCATTACTGGGATTAGAGGATCTGTTTACCCTGGAAATATGTTTATTAGGCGATATGTCGGGCTGTATGGTTAAACAGAGGAAATTTTATATAACCATGATCTCTTGTATAGTTAAAAAAATAGTGTTGAAGCACTGGAAGGACCCCTGCCTAATCACTTATTCTGAATGGTTGGCAGAATTTCTTTCGAGCCTCAGGACCGAGAGGATGATTGCCATATTGAACAATGTGTTGCCCCGTTTCGAGAAAATCTGGTCTCCATTAGTAACAGCTTACTCATAAGGAACCTATAGTAGTGATGCCTCTTTTCTTTTTCTTCCAGGTGGTTTCTAATCGCAGTGCCTTGTATGGAGGGTGGGGGGTGGGATGGGTTGGGGTGGGGGTTTGCGGAGGCTGTATGTATCTCTATATTTTAGATTCTACTGATTGTCCTTTGTGTGACCCCACCTGTGTTTTATTTCTTATTTCTACCTTGTCTCCACAAGTGCTTGTATTTAAATGTTCAATAAAATGTTAATTGCAAAAAAAAAAAACACTATCATGTTCTGTTTAATCTACATCCATTCCTTAAATCCTATTGTTTCTTTATGTTGTATGTAGAATAATTTTATTGACCATTGATGCTGTTGTTTGTTACTGTCTTATGCTCCCTACAGAATTCAGTCCCTTTCCTTGTTCTCTCTCTCTCTCTTTTAGTTCTCCCTGCTCATTGCTGTATTACCCTTGTCCTCCTGATCCTGCCTGTCATTCGTTATACTTATTCTGTACTGTGTCCGTTTACCCCTCCCCTAATAAACACCTTATTCCCTTACTATTTGTGGTGTGTGTTACTTCTTAGAGCTGGTTACACTTACAAGATTCCTTTTAACAACATGATATGTAGTGCAGTTGCATCCCCTATATATTGAGTTTGCAAATGAAATGCCGGCTCCTGCCGAAGGCTGTTGGCCATCTGGGCCTTGTGCATAGACTAATGTGTCATTTTTTTAGAATTCAAATACCTTGTGTGAGTGGCTTCAACTCAAAGTTATATGTGAAAGCGAAACTGGGTGAAATTTCACATTATGCGAAAGCGAAATCAGAGGCGAAATGACATTTCACCTAGGCGAAAAATTTTGCATAATGCAGGAATTAAATTATGCAAAATATTTTGCTAGGTAAAATTTTACAGTTTTGCACATCTCTACTCTTTGATACATCTCAAAACCCCATACTCCAACTTCATCTCATTTCAACTAGTCATTGTGACTGCCTCGCCTAATCAGGGGCCCTCCGCTCACTGCCCTCCACTTCAGTCTTGACAGCTACCTCTCCCCACCTTGCCCCTTCTACCTGCCTACCCCATCGCCCCCTCTCCCTTTCCTCCCCCCAGGCATTTCCTGACTTTTATCCCTCCCCCCTCCCTTTAGAGCTCTTACCCTCACCCTCTACCCTCCGACAATGGCCTTCCTGCCTGTATATCCCCTTCCCTCTCACCTGCTGTGCTTATTTCTAAGATTGCCCTTGGCTGGTATGTCATGCGACCTAACATTTGGCACATTTTGAATTAATTACTGGAATTTATACTACTACACAAACTGGGGAATATGGGTGTGGGCAGGACAGTAGTGTGGTGGGTAGGTAACTGGCTGGGTGGCAGGACACAGAGGGTGGTGGTAAATGGCTGCCACTCCACAGAGGAAAGAGTGACCAGTGGGGTACCACAGGGATCAGTGCTGGGACCGGTCCTATTCAACATCTTCATCAGTGACATGGCGCAGGACCTAGAAGGCAGAATTTCACTGTTCGCTGATGACACAAAGCTCTATAACAGAGTAGACACACCAGAGGGTGTAGACAGAATGAGAAGCAACCTGCAGAAACTTGAAGAATGGTCAGGGGTTTGGCAGTTGAAATTCAATGCAAAGAAGTGCAAGATAATGCATATGGGGCACAATAACCCTGGCACAATATATCAGTTGGGGGTGAGGATGTAGCATGCACAGCAGGAAAGAGATCTTGGGGTTATCATCTCTGATGACCTCAAGGTAGGGAAACAGTGTGACAAGGCAGCAGGTAAAGCAAATAGGATGCTGGGATGTATAAGGCAGGGGCATTACCAGCAGGAAAAGGGAGATCATAATTCCTATACAAGACACTAGTGAGGCTCCACCTGGAGTACAGTGTACAGTTCTGGAGACCATACCACGTAAGAACATAGACAGGGTAGAGAAGGTTCAGAGAAGGGCAACAAAGATGGTGCATGGATTGCATCACAAGTCCTATGAAGACAGGTTGAAGGAACTGAACATGTACTCCCTGGAGGAGAGGAGGAGAGGGATATGATAGAGACATACAAGTATCTTACAGGGAGGAACAGGGTGCAGGAAAACACTATTTTTAAGCAAAAAGATGTTCCAGGACTAGAGGGCATGGGATGAAGTTGGAGGAGGATGATTCAGAGGAAACATGAGAAAGAATTTCTTCACAGAACGGGTGGTGGACAAGTGGAACACCCTGCCAGAGGAAGTGGTGGGGCTGGAAACAATCACGGATTTAAGAATGCATGGGATAGACATAAAGGAATTCTGGAGGTCAGGGTAAGGTACAACAGACTTCTAGGAAAACAAACTGAACTTACAAGCTGAAATGGGCAGACTGGGTGGGCCATAGGCCCTTATCTGCCGACACTGTCTATGTATCTATGTATCTATGTAATTTCCTAAGCCTCAGTCTCTTACTTCTTTTTATTGTGTAACTATGTATTATTATGTTGACCTTTGTATGTATGTATACCCCCCATTCCTTCGACGTGGAACCTTTGTAAACGAGCAGTTCCTGCTCAGAGGTATTTGTAATCCTAGATTTCAATAAAATAAAATAAATAAAAATACTCCAGTGCAGTCTGATGCAGCACCCAGCACCATAGCCAATGCATACTGTCACACCAAGCAACATCATACCACCATGCACGCTGACAAGCCTCACAACCGCAAACCTCAATGCACTGCCACACAACCTGGCACCATACCAAAATGCACACTGAGATACGTCATGAATCCATACCCCCATGCAGTCTCACACCACTCAACACCTTACATGCTACCACACCACCCATTAACATACCACCATGAACTCTGACACATAGACATTACACGCACGCATGTATTGTGACACACACAGCAATACCTCATACACCCATACACTTTGTCACACCACTCTATACCAGCATGCATGCTGACATATCTCATGACCCCATACTCCCATGCACTTTGTCACACCACTCCACACCATACATACTGCCACACCACCAGACACAATAACACCATGACATAATGTTGTATCCAACAGATTCATATTTTATTGTGTAGAACGTTTCTAGAAATCTTCTTGGCATGACATTCCTGATCACATTCTTGTTTACACCATATCCAATGCTTTTATATTTCTTCAAAATTACTTATTTGTATAACCCCCCTATAAATGGGGTTTCCTGAAAGTCTTCCGTGGGTATGCCAAATGCCCACTGCCAGGCTGATATCCCATGTCTTAGCATTCTAAAAGTGATTGTGTGAGAGCACCTTCATGCCTCTGTGCTCTGTCCCTTTAAGAGCTGCCAGTAATGTGGTGTCTATTTACTCTCGGAGGGGGCTGAGTGTTTCTATGCTTGTCCACCCTTACTCTGTCTAGCTCTGCCCTGACCCTATCCACAGTGAACGGGCTCTGATCCACTCATTTGTCCTCCCTCCCTCCCCTTAGACTTTAGCTCTGGGCCCCTGCCTTCCTTTTCCTCCATGAATATTGAGGTAAAGTGCTTATTTAATACATCTTCCTTTACGTAGTCCTGCTTCAAGCTTATACCCCCCCTCTTGGTCTAGCAATACCCTGCCCAGCCCTTCTCCTCTCCCTCATGTATCAGAAAAATGTTTTATCCCCCTCTTAGCATTTTTAGCTATTTTCTACTCAGTGGCTGCTTTTGTCCTTCTGATCTCCCTCCCTGCCAAACTCCTCTTCTTCCTGTACTCCTCCCTATCTTCCTCTCAGAGTGTCCTCTTAAATGTGTTGAAGCCCTCCTCCTTTCCTTGACTGCCCCCACCACCTCCCTACTGAACCAGAGTGGTCTCCTCCCCCTCTTATTCTTCCTGATCATTTTTATGCACATTTCCACTGCTTCCTGAACCCCTCCACTGATAGCTTTCCATCATTCCTCCACTGTTTCTATATTCACCTTACCTTCCATTTTATCCTCTATCTTACTCATCTTATCAAAGTTTGTGTGTCTGAAGTTCATGACTGACGTACTGGTTTTACTTGACTCCCTCCTTTCCCTGACCCTGAACCATACCATGCTGTGGTCGCTGGTGCCCAAGACTTCTCCCACCTGCACCTTCTCTACACTCTCCCCATTAGTTAGGACTACATCAAACAAGTTGCTTTCCATCATTGGCTCCCTGACCAGCTGTTGAAGGAATACCCCTTGCAGTTCATCTAATACATCTCTGCTCCTTGCCGATGCTGCATCGGGGATTTCCCAGTTACTGTAACAGCTGGGAGGTTCAGGTCACCCACCAGTGGCAGTTTTCCTTTCTGGGCTAGCCTCATAATTGCCTGAATTAGCCATATATTATCCTCCTCCTCTTGTGCAGGAGGCCTGTATACCACCCCAGCCACAGCGATTCATCCCTCTTCCTAACTAGTGTTACCACAGCAGCTCAGTCTCCCCTTCCTCCTCCTCCTGCCCTTCGGTTACACTAATGATTTCCCTGATGTATAAGGCAAATCCCCCCTCCTTGCCCTCCCTGCCCCTTCTGAGCAGCCTGTATCCTGGAATGGTTGTTTCCCAGGTGTGATGCTCTGTTCACCAAGTCTTACTTATTGCAACTAGATCTAGTCCCTCATCCCTCATGGTGGCTTCCAGGTTCACACTCTTATTTCCCAAACTTCTGGCATTTGCTGCTAATCCCTTTCTCCAGCCTCCCCCATTGTTCCCCCTTCACCCGTCTCCCTCTTGCCCAACAATATAGTGATATCCTGGGGGGCTTGTAGCACCCCAAAATTTCTTCTTGTGGAGCAGATTCCCACCCAACCTATTTTAAATTGTAGGTATCCGCTATCAATTCTTCTGGTTTGCTTTTTAATACTGCCACCTCCTCCATATTCAGGTGCAGTCTGTCTGGTGCAAACAAGCTCTTGTCCCCCACATACAGCCCCAGTCCCCTACTAATCCTTACCCCATTTTGTCACCCCACCCCACCAGCTACTCATTGAACTCCCTTATCCTCATCTGCCTATCAGTGCTTGCCCTTGGAAATGATAGTACCTCTGAAAAAAGTCACTAATTTGAACTCCTACAGTATCTAGCAAGAGCTCTGAATCTTGCCTGTACCTTCATCAGGTGATTTCTTGCCAGGTCATTCATTCCCAGGTCGAAGAGCAGGTACGTTTTCTCATACTGCTGCTTCCCCCTTGAGGGGATATAGTGAAAGACCTTAGCTGCCATCATGCCAGGCAGTCAATCCACCCACAATGTGCTTTTGTCCCCCCTGCCCCACCCAATTAATTTTATTATACAGTTCCCCAACCAGTAGAACCCTGCTCTCCATCTCCTTTTGGTTACATCTTCCTTCCATCCTACCCCCAACCCTCTGTATCCTATTTACTACCCTATTTTCAATACCCCCTTTGCCCATGTCACCTCCCAAATACTGTCTTCACTCTGCACCCCCTCCCAGCTTTGTGACCCCCACAGGAGCTCTCTGTCAAGCTTTCCGCCTCCGCCTCTCTGTCTGTGAACTTTTCTCCTCAGTGTCTTCTGCCCCTGCCTGTGCCCTGACTAATTTGTCCTGGGGGCCCTCACCCTTTCCTGCCTCATCTAGCTTTTGCACCTCTTGATCCAGGCACACTGCCCCACCTCCTTTCGGGCTTGCCCATTGTTCTTACCTGATTGGGTATCCCCCTTTTCCAATTTTTCTGAGCGTTCATTTGTGCCAGTCCTCCTATTTCCCCCGTGTGCTCTTTCAACTTAATTTTCCTGCTCTTCCCTCACATTTTGTGCCCCTAGTGGGGCAAATCTATTTTTTGTGCTCTAGGCCCACTGCCTGTATCTTTCTAGTGGATGGTCCTCCTATTGCTCTCTTCTCCCTTGTACTATGCGCAGGCTTTGGACTCACACTTTATCACCTGCCACCCCCCCGGTTACTCTTGTTCCCTTTTCTGCCACTATCTGGGATTCCTGTATCTCCTCTGGAGCCGTCCCCTACATCCTCTCCTTACTTTCGTGCACCTCTATTTTCCTCCATACCCCATCACATCTTTTCCTTCCTGTGCCCATGTTTGCTCCTTGTTCCTGCAGCCCACCTATTAACTGCACCTAGCCCCCCTAGCTGCAATAGCTCCTTCTGCAGGACCCCTCCTGTCCTCTACGCTACTCCTCTCCCTTTCCCATCTTAGTGTCCATCTCTGCAGTCCCACCTCCTCCCTTAGCTGTGCAATTTGCATGTATACCATGCATCCCCCCATTTTCCAGACTACTGTATATCCAGTACCATGGATTCCCCACAACCAGTACTCCCTACCAGCCTCCCAAAGATGACCCCAGCCCTTGTAGCGTGGGGGGAGCCTGCTCTGGATCCACCCTCACCCTGCTCCATTGACCCCTCTAATGTGGTTGCTCCCCCAATTTCCCCTCTGGCCTATGGTAAGCTTTTGCATTTAGGCCCAAGGGTAACATGTGCCACATTTCTAGAAATGTTCTTGGCATGACATTCCTGATCACATGCTTATTTACATCATAACCATTGTTTTTGTACTTCTTCAAAATACCCTACTTGTGTGATTTTACAGTACAAGTTTACATTACTACTTCTATCACTTTGTTAGTACTGTTTCACTCCCTGTTTCATAGATTCATAGATTCATAGAAGTGTGACATCAGAAAAGGACTGAAACAAGGCCCACCAAGTCTGCCCATTTGTTCAGCTATCTGCGTGGACCTGTGCCCCCCCTTAACACTCCACTGTGGTTGTCCCATGCCTTTTGAATCCCTCCACTGTTTCCTCTCCAACGACTGCCTCTGGAAGTTTGTTCCACTTTTCCACCACTCTCTCTGTGAAATAGTATTTCCTAATGTTACCCCTGAACTGCCCCTCCTCCACCTGCAGGCCATGCCCCCTCATCATCTGATTTCCTTTCATCTGGAAGATGTTCCCTCCTGGCACCCTATTTATACCCTTTAGGTACTTGAAGGTCTTGATCATGTCCCCCCCTCCCCCTCCTCTGTTCCAGGGAGTACATGTTCAGATCACTCAACCTTTCTTCATAGGATAGGTGGCTTAACCCTTTTACCATTTTTATTGCCACTGAACCCGCTCCAATGATCTGCACCACAGCAGCCACCCCGTCACAGCTGCTGTAACATGTACACATGTACACTTTGCTTAATCAGATCAATGTTCTTTAAATACAAAACCTCTATCAATGTTCTTTAAAATCCTCTAAAGTCAGGCCACTCCTCCCCCTTGGCTCCACCCCCACTGCCAATTTAATAGAGGTCGGGGCCGGTGTGGGTGGTGTGGGAAGAAAATTACAGCTCCGGGATTGGTGGTGTGGGGAGAAAATTATAGCTCCTTCTTATGTCTGTGTGAAGAGTGTGGCTGGGCCTGTCCTTCATATCACCAGCCATGATTCAAAACTTCACACCCTGGCTCCTGATTGGCCATCCACTTCTCTGCCACCCCCTGGTCTGCCGCTGACTGCAGCCACTGGGAAATCCCACTCCTCCACCTCTCCTGCTGCCCATGCAACACTGGCTCCTCTTGCCTCCGACGCGCTCCTACTCCAAAAGCCCTGGCCTGCCCCAGTCTCAGCCGCTGGGAATCATCTCCTCCAATGCTGCTCAATGGAAAATTACAGCTCCTTCTTGTGTCTGTCTATTATACCCCTTGAAGGATTCCCTGACACACCCCACCACCCACCCACAGATGCACCTGTAAAACAATCCAGGCTTACTTTATCTATACTGGTGACCACAATTTTAATAAATAAAATTAATGTACAGTTTGCATTTAAACCCTTTCAAACCATTTGTGTAGTGGAGGTGCTTTTTGCTACTAAATCTTTAAACTTTCCAAGTTCTAGGGACTTCTGTTTTTAGGCCCAGTTTTGTTGATCCCAGAGTTTTGGGCAGAAAAATCCTAGGAAAACAGGCTTATACTTTGAAATCAGTAAAAGCCCTGGGCAGGATTCACAAAAAGAGCACAAACTGCAGCACAAAGGTTTGTGCTGAGCCTTCCAATTGTGTACGGTCCAAAAGTTGCAATCAGGCAACAGTCAAGCACAAATGGGGAAAAGAAAATGATTTATGTATACTGTACCAGCATAATCAAATGCAGGTTATATGCAAACAGCCATGAAGGCACTTACTGTAACTGCCTGGACATGACATCCTCAGTTGTTTTTTCAGTCTTTCAAAACAGTACCCCTAAAGAAACCCATCATAATGAAGAAAAACTACAGCTTGATATCCACAATAAAGCATTCATGTTTACATGAAATGAAGCAAGATTGGTAGCATAGTTTTCACTCCTTCTTTCACCTCTCATTTACTCACACTACAGTCAGCTTCAAGAAATGCAAACAGCAAGCAGGGGTGTAACTAATACAACAGCTTTGCTAAATGATAGAAAAAAATAGATAACATAAACAAAATAAAACTCAGTCCCCTCTTCTCACCATTCAGAACAAAATACAAAATCAGATCAATTTCTTGCTAGAAGATGATCATTAGCAAAACAAATGTGACAAACCATGCCTAGAAACTGAATTTCAAGCCCCTTCATAAAGAATGAATAACCAAAACAGCAAATAACTAAATAAATAAATAAATAATGGAGAAATAAAATATGATATATCAATCATGAGAAGAACTTTGCTTTGAAGATCTAATACAGTCACACACAAAAACACCACATTAGTTTTAGTGAACTCACTTTCAAAAAGTTCCTCATTGCCAATTAAATCCTTTGGTCTACTTATCAACAGCACAGTAAAAAGTATGTACTACCGCACAGGTACTGGTCCGATCTAAAGTTGTTATTTTGTATCAAAATTCAACTGTCAAAGAGGCTGAGCTGTTTCTGGTGCTGAGCAGATTTGAAATTGTAATTTTGTATCAAATTTCAGGTGAGAAATTGGCAGAGCTTTAGCTCCCACATGCTAGAAATAACTGCAGTGTATTGCACAGAGAAAGCTGAGGTATGAAATGATATATCAATTGGAAAGCAAAATGGTGTGTTTTGTTTTGAATCAAATTAAAATAAACAGCACACAAGCAATTTTTATTCCTATACCTCACAGTGCACATAAATGGTAAAGTAAAATGTCTCTCCTTATTAGAGAGAATGCATGTCTCTTAGCTCAGAATGGATTTCTCTGTTCTGAGCTGAAAATCATTCCAAGCATCACAAAGGTGCTGTTTCAGGTGCTCTGAGTGAGCATTCTGCTGAGCAAAAAAAACCAAGAAAATGTTTTTGCTCATTTTTAAATTGTCAATACTTTACCATGCATTAAGCTACAGAGTTAAAATTTTAACAGCAGACAGGGGAAGGGGTCTAGTTACTAATAAACCATTATTTGCTCATCAAGATTAATGGGATTTAAAATAATCAGTTAAAAAGTAAACAGCATACACTTGGGTCACTTAGAATGGCCCGCCATTTAAGAAACATACCATGGGTTGCATAAAGCGGCCCATGCCACTAGGAGGGTTAAAAGCCCTTTATAATGTTTTTTTTTAGCATCAGAAGCTGTCCATCCATTCAAACCACTCTGGCTACAATGAGATGAGAAATAGATTCTGATCCTAGTGTGTTCAACTCCACGAACTCAGAGGAGATCATCCTCCCTTGCTACTGCAGGTGCTTCAGCCGCGCCGACCAGCCATCTTGTACAGATCGGGTCCAGCTCCACCACAGGGAAACTCCAGGCTCCCTGGACACCACCGTCGGTGGGCATTCCTCCTCCTTAAATGACACAGAACACATTGGGAGAACACTGCATGACCAAGTGTCACAAAAGACACACTGAAAATGGAGCAAGCTTTAAGGTAACAGTGGCATATCTTTTTAAAATAATTTTAAAGCATTGCTCCCCTACTTCTCTACTCTACTCCACTGAGTAGAGAGTTTATAGTGTAAACTCGTCTCCTGCTCATCTGTCACAAACACAACTCATTTACCTTCGGAAACAGGAACTAATTCTCTCAGAGCCAGTTGACTCGATGATAGGCCTTGACACCGTGACCCAGATCTGTCCAGTTCATTATCCAGCAATAAGTTCCAGTCCCCATCTAGTAGAATGAGAAGAGAGGATCAGAGTAACAGGGAGTTTAAGATACTGTCAAAAAAGCTGGGTCTTCTGTCATTGGATCATATATGATGCCCAAGACAACTTCTACATGCCCCAGCAAGGCCCTAAGAAGCATGTATCTGCCTTGAGTATCATGTAATTCTTGCTACAACTTAAAGGCGACCCACAATGATATTAAAATTGCAACCCCCCCTTACGAGTGTCCAACTCTGTTGCAAAAACTTGGCCCACTCATGTTGGATGCAAAAAGGGTAGCTGGGATGGGGAAAGGTGAATCTTTTGAAGGAATGCTGTATCAGTTTATAGCCTATGTAAATGGAGCAATATCTTAGATCTTTTTGTTGGGGACTGGGCACCTTTAACATGCCAAGAACTGAATCTAAAGCTGGACAATGCCATATGCCATATAACAGTTGTGATAGCTAAAGATGTTCTCCATAGTATACACCTGCCAAAACAACAATTCTCCACAAAAGACCCTTAACAAAATACCCCATCCCACCCACCACCCTACTGACCACCCCAAACCCAGCACCTGGTGCATAAAGACACTCAGCATATGGCAGCAACCACCCTAGAGCCCCCCGCCCCTCTCCCTACAATGAAGGTAACAGCTATATCCCACATAACCTATACTAACATTTTTTGTAATGCCCCAATTAACCTAGGAAGGTGCATCTGATTTATCTAAGCTGGGAAATAACAGCAAATTCAAAGGATGACCTTAACCACAACAAAGAAAGTTATATATAACAAAAGAAAAAGAATAAAAGCCTTTAGAAACTATTTACAAGCAGTGTAACAATGTAAGGCTTTAGTAATGAATGGGAAAACAACAGTAGTGCTCTTCAGGCTTATTCTACTTAATGGGACAGGGAAAAAAAGGAAAAAAGGGGGGGCATAGGTACGCCCAACATAGAATTATTCAGATGCAGTCAAACCTATATCAGACAAGACCTTTGCTTTTAAACATTATAAGGAAAAACAAATATAGGGTTCTCTTCCCTTGGAATGTCATTAGAGTTACCCAAAATTGAATACCAGTGCATGGTACCTGAACTGACTAATCCTCATAGTTTTCCCCAAGCACAATCCTGTTCATCCCCACAAATACACAGTTCAAAATAACAGTCATAGCAGGGTATCCCATAAACACTCCAACAGTGGTAAAATCTGAGGAAAAAGGTGGACACCTGAAGATGTGTCCCAATCCATAGAATAAATGTTTGATCCTGATCTGAAATGTCCTGCTCCAAAATGACCCCAAAAGCCCACTTCAACATCAGATTTCATGGTAGTACCAACAAACGAAGTGGGCCTGAAGAAAGTGATGCAGACTGAAAATCCAGTAGTAGCTGACTGATGACAAAAGCAGTTTGGAGCAGTGTAACAACTGTCAGCAAAGTGAAGAGGGTAATAAAGTGCAGCAGACCATTCATATTTGAAACAGGATCCTAATTCAATCAAGGATCCTTGTCCTGGCCCATCAAAGCACTGACCTGCACTGAACAAAGATCTTGACTCAAAGTAACAGAGGGGAAGGAAACCACATTCAGCAGCATAGAACAGACCCCCACACAAAGAAAGAAAATAACAGGTTGCTCTCACTGGGAATAAAACCAACTGAGAAACTTGTTAAAGGTGGTGGGCATTTGGCACCTCCTTGACTGGAAGTGGGGGAATTCAATATATCATCCTAGATCGGCTCAGGATCCTAATCCGAACAAGGATCCCAAACTGTTGTGCCAACTGGGAGCGATGCAGGAACATAAGTCTACTCAAGGCACCACAGGATCCATGCCTGAGCCCCCAAACTAGAAAGAAACTGATGTTCTCTGCTGAACAATAGGCACAAAATGCAAGGATATCATGGAGATATGCTTGGGAATGTGGTCCAGAGGGTTTCTGCAGGTAAAGGCTTGCTGAAGAATAAACAGGTAACCGGACATCCCAGCGAGTAAGTCCAGCTGTCATACTATAGGTACTTCTGATCCATGAGTTGATAGGAGCTACAAGAGGACAGACTGAATAACTCTCTCCCCCTCAGCTTAGTAGAACAATTAAGCCATTAAATGTACTGATTGTACTTTGCACCCAGAACCCAGTATGCTCTGAGAGAAGAAAACTTAGTCAGAACCACAGAATGACAAAAATCATACACCGTCAGACAAATGAAGTCAAGTAATGAATAATGTTGAATAAATTCAGTGTCAGAACAGATCAACTAGCAAAGCAGTTAGATTAGTAGCTGCAAGCTCAGCAGAGTCAAAAATCTTCCAAGAATCCTGCATTAAATCGTACAAGCAAGCAGGACACATCATTTTAAAATTAATTGCCTCAGCTACCAGCTTAGTGACCATGGGGTAAAAGGCCGATCTTTTTTTGCCAACAGAATTTGACAGATCCTCGGAAACTCATAATTTTTTTGATTTCCAGATGATTTTCTTACTTCTTGGACTTTGGTGAGCAAATTAGTCTTATCCAAGTAGTTAAGAAATTTCAAAATGAAGGGTCTTGGAGGGGGCACCTGGTTATGACATTGGGCATAAATAACAGCGGGCTCATTCTCAATATATACTGGTCCATTTGTATAGGGGCCAGCAAGTTTATCACACATTTTGTGGGCAAAGAGAACAAAATTAGTACCTTTGGCCGATTCTGGAAGCCCCAAAAGTATGACATTATTATGCCGACAGCGGCCGTCAAGATCCTCTCGCTTAGCCTCCAATTTAGCAGTTCTTTGTTGTGAAGCATGGAAATACCATACCATCCTATCTCTCCAAAGTCCAAGGAGTGTAGACAGGCTTCATTGACCCCGACCCGCTGCCCAAGGTCTGTTAGAGCTGTTTTAAAGGATACCTAAACAACATTTTGACAACAAACTATTCAGAAATCTGACCTCAAACAGGACTAAAGGAAAGGCTGCTGAATTTGTTATGCTAAAACTACATTTATATAAGTTATCTAAATGTGGTTCGAAAGCATTTTAAAAATGTAAAATCAGCCTTCCAATTTCAAAAAAACTGCCTTACCTGCTTCTTAAAATAGCCGCCAAATGTGTTAAGTGATGACATCATCTGAGCCAAAGTCAGAGAACTATATGGCTCTCTATAGCGCTAACTAGTTCTTTTTTTCCCTTTGTGTAACATTTTTTCACCAAAATTGTCAAAGCCATGTGCATTATTTAGATCAATACGCATGTTAGGCTATGGTTCTGTTCATTTTGTTTACTTTAACATGCTGAAATTGTGTTTTAATCCAACCGACTTTCTCTTTGGCAAACCACAGTGCAGTACAACTCTTGAATAACCTGGTGGTGTAGTGGTTATGGTGGATCCAGGATGCTACAATGGGTGGGGGAGGGGCAGTGCTGGGACTGTGTGCATACTTGATATGCACTTTTTAACATTTTTATGAAAACTTTATATTTTCTGCTATTATGCTTTTCTAGTATGTTTTTGACTGAAACTACACATGTAATCCATATTTTTGAATGTAAATATTTGTACAATCAATAAATCAGACTTCTTCAACAAAGTGAAATGCAGCAGCAGCAAGCGAGTACTTTACAATGGGAGGGGTTACAGCCACACCCTTCACCACCCCATAGATCCACCACTTGTTTGTAGCAAAGCTCTTCTGTAGTCCAATGCCAGAGTTCATACTTTCTTGGAAATCAAAAATGTACTTGCCTTGTCTTCTCTTCTTTTTCCATGGGAAATAATAATAATAAGAATCAGTATTTATATAGTGCTTTCATACACATTGCATCCCAAAGTGCTTTACAAGCAATGCTAGACTGGTAGTGAAGTGACTGAATTTGTAGTGGCAGCCAATACACACATTAATAACCACACACAGACTTGGCCAATTGCATGAACTGGTTTTATAGGAAGGGGAATGTTGGCTAGGACAATAGGGTCAGGTAGTGATCATGGTGCTGGCAGCTCCACATCTTATTTCTTACAGTGATCTCCTCCTATGTCTCCCTTTCTGTCTTCCCCCTTCCCTGAATATAGCAGTACCTTGCAAGAGTGGCCTTCTCAGTCCCACTCTGGTATTCATTCTCACTACTTCTCCCCACACTGAAACTGGTGAGTTCATCACCCTTATGAATCATGAATGTAGGTAGTACAGTCCCCAGGTTCTTTGACATATCAAAAATAAACAAATCTTTCCAGTAAGTCAGGCTAATAGCAGCAGGAAAAAAGGGGAATTATAGGCATTCCTATCCTTAAAAGATCTAGGCTACCTTTGATCACACACTATTAAATGATGGGTGTGCACATCATTATGCACGTCATTTAATAGTGCCTAATCATAGGTGGATTAGATCTTATATGGGTAGGAATGCCTATGTTTCTCCTTGTGCCCTGCTGCTATCAGCCTGGCTTATAAGAAAATCATGTTTATTTCTAATATGTAAAAATGACATGGGTGACTGTACTAACCACATTCATGATGCAGAAGGGTAGTGAGCTCACCAGTTTTTGGCGTGGGGAGCAGAAGAGAAGAATGAATGCCAGAGAGTGACTGAAGAGGCCATTCCAGCAGGCTACAGCTATATTCAGGTTAGGGAAAGACAGGAAGGGGGATGTTAACAGATTAGTGTGAGATCTGAAACGTAGGGCTGTTAGCACCAAAATCACTATCTGACTGTGAATGAGAGCAGCCAGTGATGACAAATACTCAGTGGCAGGGCTGCACTTAAAGTGTTACTTGAATTTAGTTTTGGGAGATTACCCTCAGGTGTGTGGGGGGGGTGTTAATGTTTGTTAGGACAGTAATGAGGGAGCTGTGTATAGCTCATTCAAGATTTAGAAGGGTGGCAGCCAACCAGCTCACATTGTGGCATAGGGCACTAAAAAGTACTGGAGGTGATTTGCAGGGAAATTTCCTATGGAGTTCTACAGATCACAGGTAAAGGAGTAGACTGACAGTGGAAGTCTGGTGGATTCGCTCAAGGCATTAGTATGCCACTCCTGCTAATAATATTGTTATCCATAGTAAGTACAGCCATTATGAGGGCATGAACAGTAGTTTTTCTGGTGTGTCCTGTGGCTTATTACTTGGCCTTCCATGAAGACCCAATTGTTGGTTAATGAGGTGGGACAAAAATACAACATACTACCTTCACTGTGCAGAAGGGTGGTGCTCCACTTACTGTTTACTGTGGGAGCAGAAGTCAAACATTGAAAGAGTGGACTTAGGTGTAATTTAGGAGGTATTTTTTAATACTGCCAGCTGATGATCCGTATCGGTGTAGGTATGCACGACTCTCTGAGGTATACGATTACAGTCTGAGGTGTGATAATTCTCTTCATAAGACCGCAAGCTTATATGCAGCCCCAGGCAGTACTAAGGACATGGTATGGATGGTGGGGTGCTGAACTGAAGCCAGGCTAGATGCAGGGGGCTCACTTGGAAAAAGAATACAAGAGATGCCTTTTTTGCTGATTAACAAGAATGCATGAGCTATGGAATTGACCAGACTGGTAGTTCGTTGTGTGACCCATAGCAAGTCACTTAACTTCCTTATGCTGCCAGGCCACATCTGTAAACAAGGTTTCAGCATAGTGTGTCTCTCCTGCTTAACCAAAAAAAGTCAGGGCATCACATAACCACTAGATCATCAGGTATTTGAAGTGTTGTACTGTTCTGCAGTTTGCCAAAGAGAAAGTCAGCTACATTGCAAAACATTTTCAGCTATTTAAAGTAAATAAAATAAATAAAATCATAGCCTAACATGTGTACTGATCAAAATAATCCACATGTTAACACATGGTGTTGATCATTCTAGTAAGGCAATTCAAAACAATGAGGGAAAGAAGAACTAGTTAGCCTATAGGAATCTATATTCGTCTCTGGCTCTGGCTCCAATGATGTCGTCATGACTCATCACTTAACACAGTTGACAGACATCCTAGGGAGAAGGCAAGGCTGTTTCTTGCAAGTGAAAGGCTGATGTTTACATTTTTCTAAAGCTATGAAACTGCATCTATGGTATTTACATTAATGCAGTTTTAGCATAGATGTAAACAGTAGGCTTTATTTTACCTTGCTATGAAGCCAAATTTTGGAGTTTGCAGTATTAAAAACTGCTTGTTTAGGTATCCTTTAAGTGATTTTAACTCTTTAGTGAGCTCTTGTAGAGAATCCTTGAAAGGCAGGAATTTCAGTAAAAAGCACTCCTTGGTAAGGGGATTTGCTGTCAGTGTCACTGGAGTAGAAGCAGTTGAGCAGCCTGACTCTGTGCTGTGGGCCTTGAAGTGTTTAGAAACCGAGTCTGAAGTAGTCGGGGGAGAATGTGTTGGAGGCGCAGTACGCATTTCAGCTTCCATCCTTTAACAAGTGTCCTCCCAATCTTAATACAAGTAAGGTTGAAGAAGACTCTCTGGTGAAAATTGCCTGGAAAATGCATAGAAAAAATACAAAATAAGAAGTTTAATCAGGAAAAGAGTGGGAGCTTCTCCTCTGAGCTGCTACTCAGGCTGGAGGATCACGTGACTCCTGCTTTTCGGCATATCTGAGTGTATGGGCATGCCTTTTTATCTTCTTGGTGCTTATCTTGAACATACCTGTATTTTGACCTGTTAATATGCTGGCTGCTTTTCTTGTGTCGTTTTTCACTGTCCCCCTCCCTCCCTCCCCAATCTTTTTTCTTTCCCACCACGTTTTTCTTTCTTTAGTAGCAACAACAGTCCAAATAATTAATTATTAAGTTATTTTGTGATGGCTTAAGTGGCCAATCCACCTATTACAAGAACAATAGTTGACTGATGTGAGTGTTGTTCTCTGTTGCAGCCTTCATATTTTACTCTATCTGTTTAAAATATTATAAATAATGAAGTTTAAAATTGAAATCTAGTAAGAACTTTTATAATGTTTTGATAGGTAAAAATAAGAGGCATTTATCTAAAGTTGTTGAAATTTAAATTGTTTTTTGATAAGTTTTTTTTTTATTCTTTGTAAGCTTATATATCTTCACATGTGCTTAAGGTGTTTGAACAATTTTTTGAAAGGTGGCACTAAAAGTGTTTGAATTATGTCACCAGGACATTTCTATACTTCAATGAGTGTATTGGCTATTGACTCGAACCCCTGATGAAGAGGGTTATCCCTCAAAGCACCAGGGAACTTGTTATGTCCTAATAAATTTATCACTTTTTTGGAGCTTCATCCATGTGAATCGTGTCCTACTTGTGTGATTTGTAATTCCTCCTGCAACTTAGCTTCAAATACCCCACCCAACCCTGGCACATCCGAAGATCAGACCCCCTTATACAGCAAGTGGCACAGACATTCCAGTCACCTCCATAGCCATATGATGACTGGCAGTTCCTGATCATATGTCTACTGTAACAACAGCTGATTACAGTAGTCATGCAATATGGAAATGTCAGTCAGTAGCCGACCATGGAGGTGAGTGGAGGTTCTGTTCTGGTGACCTTGGAGGGAGTCTGATCTGAGGAGTGTGGGAGTTGGGTGGGGGGATTTGAATCTGAGTGGGGGAAGGGACCACTGGACACAAGGGATCATGAAATGCTATCTGGGGTGTTCAAGGGGATGGTGGTGCAAGAGGCACCAGGGATACTGAAATCATTAATGTCTGGGTGTTTGGGGCTGGGATGGACCACTGGACACCAGAGATATTGCAGTCATTACCAATAGGGTTGTTTGGCGAGCAAGGGGACCACCAGACACAGTGCATAATGAGCACAATACTATCAATGGAGTTTAAGGGACTGAACACCAGAGTTAAGTGATGCAATGTTATAGTGGATTTTGGGAGGCACTAGACACCAGGGAATTTGTATTCTAGACTGTCAGGGTTGTTTGGGGGGCTAAAGGGGGCACTAGGCCGCAAGAGAGACATCCCTGACAGATGATGGGAGGAGTTTCATAAACACTGTTTGCTCCTGGCCTATAATGATGCCTTAATGAGATTCAAATTACCCCATAGTGCCTTGCTGGTGCTATGGGTCATGTGTATCTTAAGGTATGAACATTGCAGTTTTTTTCAGTGGAGCAAGTGCCATTGGTGGGCTCTAACAAACCAATTTTGATCAAAATCTCCACAGCACCCTGTTGGCCATATACCTTCTGTGGCCAGCAGGGGGACAGAGTTTGTATTTGCAAACTGGAACTGCCTGGCTGTTATACAGGAACATTTCTTTAGTGACTGCAAAGTGCAATAGCATGTTCCTATATACCACTGGTTTGCTGTAGGCACTAATTACTGACTGTAGCTCCTGGAAAAAATATTGTATTTTGTGGGCCCAAATCCAGAGCTACAGATATCCTGGCTATGGTTATTTAGATCTATGGATCCTAAATGGCAGAGTAAAATGTGATTTAAAAGGAGCATTCATTCACTATTTAGGCAAGCATGCAACAGTTATTGACTATGTTTTGGTATCTGCTCTGGATGTCCATAGCTATTCGGACCTTCTTATTCCTCATCATGCAGGAAGTGATCACTTCCCTTTACACATAAAGAGTATCTCATTGGGTACAATAAATCATCCTAATGACAGAAACTGTGCAATAAAAATTATTGTTAAGAAAATAATGTTATGTGATGAGCTACAGAAAGTTCAATAAACAGTACATTAAGAAATGAAAGTATCAGTGCTTAAAAGCAAAAACAAAGTCTTGAAGATAAACTTAAAAAATAACTGTCTGCCTGTAATAGTGTTTTGGAAGTTTGCCTCCCCTTATCATACAAAGAGATTAATGTCAAGTAAAATATGATATAGTTTGATAGAGACTGACAGATAGTAAAAATATATATATTTTTTGTTTATTTCTTTATGCTCCCCATGCTGATCTGCCCCCATCCACCAGTCTCTCCAGTCCCATCACCCTGGCATCCTCTGAGACTTATCTTGTCCAGGACATGCCCAGATAGTGAGGTGCAGGGCCTGCAAGAGACCAGAGTTTCCATTTCCCCCCTCGCATGGATGTGTAATGGCACCAGCGGTGGTGCTGCACACACACTCCAATGTACTGCATGCCAAGCATCAGCCCCACATCTGCCCCTCTAGTGTAGTGTCAGTTTGCCAACTCCCAGCCACAACTAGGGGCCAGGCGGATGCTGGCCAGTGATCCCCGTCTTCCCTGGAGGAGGAGAGCAGTCCTTGGGATGCTTGATGCCCCCCCCGGTCAACCCTCCAACTCCTGAGATCACCTATGACCTCAAGTCATCAGTGCCACAAGCCGTAGCACTACTGCTACACTGCTGGACTGGCCTTAGCTAAAATAGATCATAATAGAAAGGTGAGTTATATCAGAGCTACTCAAACAAGAAGTAACATCAGAATGCTGAACCAAGCCAGGAGGGAACATAATGCTTTTTGTTGTTAAAAAATAGAATTATTATAATGCACTGTGGGAAAAAAATGTTGGAGGCCATAAATTCTTCAGATTATAGAACTATTTAAAAGTTATTGTCACAAGGATCACAGAGTGACATAGTAATTTTGATGTGCATAAACATCCAGAGAGGAGTGGGCTAAATAGTTTCAAAACCTTTTTGTTATGACTTCCTGGGCACAATGATGGTCAATTTTGTCTGAGAAAATGGATTTAGTTGTCTGAATTAGATGTCAAAGTAGCAATTGATTCAACATCTAACTATAAAGTATGTAACTCTTTGTTCTATGCAGAACAGTTCTATATGCACTCAGATTCAGAAAGTTCAGAACCCATTCAGAGTACATACTTCACTTCCTGAATTTTATTTTTGATTAGCAGTTTAAAACTATCCCCCACTTTTTACTTAGACACTTACAATAATGTGTCCTGTTTTAGTGGGAAAAAGAAGACCGTAGCAATGTTTTTACAGGTTTCATAAAACTTATAAAGTCACAGTACCCAGTTTTCTTTTCAGGCAGTTCATCCTTTACATCTCCTCTTGTTTCTGCTTTTGAGGCCCAATTGCTTAATCCTTAGTGCGAAGTTGTGTTTTGTTGAAGGAAAAGGACACAGACTCCTTCGTGTCTCCTTCAAAAGGTTCAGCTAGATTCTTTTTTCTTTTTTTTTAAACTCGCGCTCATAGCCCAAAACACTTCCATAGCTTCCATGTGAAAAGCTGCCAGCTATTAAGCTTTCTACCGTCACAGCTCCCCTCACTGTTCTGTCTTACCTTCCCCATCCCCCACCCTTACCTACCTCCTCTACCCTCTACTGGACAATGCCTCCCTGGCTGCTACTCCCTCTACTATAAAGTCGTATCCTGGGATCTGTCCCTGACCTCAAGTTTGCATAAGTGTAATTCCACACTATAGCATTGTTGTTGTTGCTATCCCTTGCACTTTCTGATTGCACTTATGTAACCAGTCATATTGTTTTTTCTGCCACCAACTGTTAATTTTTATGTTTATTGTGTCTATATGGACACAGGCAGAAGGGGATAGGGAGAAGTACCAGGAGAAGCAAAGGGAGGCAGGGAGGTCAGTAAGGGAAACCAAAGCTCAGACAGAAGAACACATTGCAAAATCAGTGGGTAGAGGGGACAAAACCTTTTACAGGTACATAAGTGAAAAAAGAAAGGCAAAGGGAGGGATAGTGAAACTGAAGGGGAGGATGGGGGCGTGGGAGGATGGCAACAGTAAAGCTGACATGTCGAATAGATTTCTGCTCAGTCTTTACTGAGAGAGGAGGGTAATGGCTCTGAAGGAGGTACAAGGGTGTGAGAATGGTGCAGAAATGGACACAAGTCCCTTTACACAAGAAAGGGTCCTGAAGCAACTGGAAGTAATAAGAGTTGATAAAGCAATGGGGCCAGATGGGTGCACCCTAGGGTCCTTAAAGAACTAAGAGAGGTGGTGGCTGAACCTCTGGCTATCCCGTTTAGCCGATCACTGGAAACAGGGGAGATACCCAAAGACTGGAGGATAGCAGATGTAGTCCCATTATGCAAAAGAGGGAACAAAGAGGAAGCGGGGAACTACAGACCAGTCAGCCTCACCTCAGTAGTGGGGAAGATCATGGAAGCACTACTGAAGGAGAGATTGGTGGAACATCTGGTTGTCAATGGACTACAGGACCCAAGGCAACATGGTTTCACCAGTGAGAGGTCATGTCAGACCAACCTCATTTAATTTTTTGACTGGGTGACTAGGGAGATGGATCAGGGGAGGGCAGTGGACATGGCCTATCTGGACTTCAGCAAGGCCTTTGACACTGTGCCACATAGAAGACTATTACACAAACTGGGGAATATGGGTGTGGGCAGGACAGTAGTGTGGTGGGTAGGTAACTGGCTGGGTGGCAGGACACAGAGGGTGGTGGTAAATGGCTGTCACTCCACAGAGGGAAGAGTGACCAGTGGAGTACCACAGGGATCAGTGCTGGGACTGGTTCTATTCAACATCTTCATCAGTGACATTGTGCAGGACCTAGAAGGCAGAATTTCACTGTTCGCTGATGACACAAAGCTCTGCAACAGAGTAGACACACCAGAGGGTGTAGACAGAATGAGAAGGGACCTGCAGAAACTTGAAGAATGGTCAGGGGTTTGGCAGTTGAAATTCAATGCAAAGAAGTGCAAGATAATGCATATGGGGCACAAAAATCCTGGCACAATATATCATATGGGGAGGGGTGAGGATATAGCATACACCAAGCAGGAAAGAGATCTTGGGGTTATCATCTCTGATGACCTCAAAGTAGGGAAACAGTGTGACAAGGCAGCAGGTAAAGCAAACAGGATGCTGGGATGCATAGGCAGGGGCATCACGAGCAGGAAAAGGGAGGTCATAATTCCACTATACAAGACACTAGTGAGGCCCCACTTGGAGTACAGTGTACAGTTCTGGAGACCTTACCTACATAAGGACATAGGCAGGGTAGAGAAGGTTCAGAAGAGGGCAACAAAGATTGTGCATGGATTGCATCACAAGTCCTATGAGGACAGGTTGAAGGAACTGAACATGTACTCCCTGGAGGAGGGGATGGAGAGAGGGGATATGATAGAGACATACAAGTATCTTACAGGGAGGAACAGGGTACAGGAATACAGTATTTTTAATCAAAAAACATGTTCCAGGACTAGAGGGCATGGGATGAAGTTGGAGGGAGGACAATTCAGAGGAAACGTGAGGAAGAGTTTCTTCACAGAATGGGTGGTGGACAAGTGGAACACCCTGCCTGAGGAAGTGGTGGGGCTGAAACAATCACAGGATTTAAGAATGCATGGGATAGACATAAAGGAATTCTGGAGGTCAGGGGTAAGGGGCAACAGACTTCTAGGAAAACATAAACTGAACTTACAAGCTCAAATGGGCAGACTGGGTGGGCCATAGGCCCTTATCTGCTGACACTGTCTATGTATCGGTGTATCTATGTATGTATTCCTTTTTTCTCTCTGTATATTGTTCACTGATTTAAGCTACGTCTCTGTATTTTATCTAACTTGGAACCTTTGTAAACGAGCCCAAGGCTCAAAGATAATAAATCTGAATCATGATAAATAAATAAGCTGTCTGTGTGCTGCTATATTATGCTGCATGGTTCTTGCTGCTCACCTTCCATTTCTGGCCAACGCCCGAATCACATGCTTACATTTCAGAGCCTACCTGGCCCCATCATCAGAGCTAACCAGAAAGTACTTGAAACAGATGGAATTCTGGCTGAATTGTTTAAATCAGACTCAGATTTTTGGGGCTCAGTTTTGACTTCTTTGCTTCACTGTTTCACGAAAACTAATTTTCCCCTATCTTAGCATGGTGCAATTGTAGTGCCACTCTTTTCAAAAGGGAAGAATTTCAGATCCAGCCATGTATCACCCAATTAAGCGGCTCCATTGAGCCTCTAAACATTTTGCAAAGGTGATATGTGAAAAGCTGGCAAATCATTTGGAACAGTATGATCTCATATCTGACCTCCAAGTTTGCTTTAGGAAAGGGGAACCTTCATTTGTCAGTACTTTGTTTCACATCATTTACTGGAAAAAAAAAAGTCTCAGTAATCTCTCAAACAATTTGTGTTGTTATCATTGACATTTATAATGCATTTTATTCTCTGAATAGAAACATCTTGAGAAGAAAGCTTAAGGACATGGGTGGAGAGGGAGTTTTTGATCCATATAATGAGAAAGCTGTATAGAAATAGCTGGAATGAGATCCATTGTGTTAAAGCAGGTAGTCTAACTAAAAAGATTCAAATTTAAGCTAGTGTTAGAGAAGACTGGATTCTCACTCCCATTTTTTTGACATTTATAAAATGATGTCATATGTACTAGATAACAACCATTATGGTCACCCCCAAAACAATTCAGAACATTTCCCCATTTTGGCAAATGCTCATGATTTCATTCTGATTTCTTCACCTCTGAGAGGTATTCAGAACCTGAAGCACAAAGGGTTGTGGAGGCTCACCTGTACTGGGTGCACATACACAGCGTGTTGAAAACTATCAATGGGGCACAGGTATCAGCAAAGCTGAATAGGGTCAGCACACCTTGGTACCAAAAAGGAACACCTTCAATTTATGCAACCAGCATTATTTATTGTACTGTAAGGCACAATAGCTAATAGAGATATCTGCAGGGACAAATGCAATATATCTCAAAACAAAACACAGCAGAGTTGCAAAAAAAAAAAAATGTTATAGTCCATAAAAAAATCCACTGCCCTGTGGTAAACATATACACCCAGAGGTCACAAGCTCACCTACAGACTTAATGTGGAATGCAAAGACATCAAAATACATTCTGCTCAGAACTCAATAAAGTTTCAGCAGTTACTCACGTTACTGTCAGGTCAGTGCCCAGTAGCAACATTTCTATCCTGTAACCAATAATGTGGCATAAATTCCAGTGTCGGCAACTAGTGTGAGCATCTGCTGAGTTCCGAGCTCAGCAAGTCTGTTGTGACTTATGGTTGGTAAAGCAGTTACATTTTGATAACCATCGTCATCAGACCGTGATGATGCTGGTTTTTGAAACATAAGCGCATTGCTACCCGGACGCCACCACAGACTTGCCAAGCTTGGAACTGCGACAGATGATAACACTAGTTGCTGACAACAGGAATTTATGCCATATTATTGGTTATTATAGGACAGAAATGTCACTACGGGGTGCTAATCTGACAGTACCATGAGTAACTGCTGAAACTTAAATTAGTTCTGAACAGAATGTTTTTTCATAGGATCATAGGATCATAGCAGGATATGAGTCAAGAGCCTGAGGGCCATAGAGACTCAACAAGTAATCATAAAAAGGCATATTTCCTAGTCCCCATATAAACATCCAAGGTTGTTTTAAAACTCTCCATTGTTGCACTGTCAACCACACTACTGGGCAGTTTGTTCCATACATTAACCTTTCTTTGATTATACCATTGCCCGTTAGATTTGATTTGTAGAAGCCATCTTTAATCTGATAATGATGGAATCTACTACTCCCAGCTGTGTTTCTTTCTTCACCTAAGGATTCCCAAAGATCACTATCTCTAAATGGTCTATATAAAATGCACATGTCCCCTCTTAGTCTTCTATAAAGCAGGTTATACAGTCCTAGCTGTTTCAGTCTGTCTCCATACTTGACATCTTCTAATCCATTTATATATTTAGTAGCTCTTCACTGAACACTCTTGATCATTTTAACATCCTTAATTTTGTATGGAGTCCAGAACTGGACACAGTACTACAGATACGACCGCGACAAGACTGAATACAGTGGAAGCAAGTCTCTCTTCTTTTTTGATGTCTTTGCATTCCACATTTAGTCTGTAGGTGTGCTTGGGACTTCTGGGCTAACATGTTTACTACAGGACAGGGGATTGTTTCATGAACTACACTGTGGATTTTTTGCAACTCTGCAGTGTTTTGAGATATATTGTTTTTGTCCCTGCAGATATCTCTATTAGCTATTGTGCCTTAGAGTACAATAAATCATGTTGTTTGCATAAATTGAAGGTGTTCCTTATTTGACCAAGATATGCTGACCCAATCCAACTTTGCTGGAACCTAGCCCCAAGGTATTCAGAACCTAACTTAGACCTCCTAGCTAAAAAATGTGGAGAAATAGATCTGAAGATTGACATAGAAAAGAATAAGATAATGATGGTTAACAAAATCAAAAAAGAAATTAATGTATCATGGTATTTGAATGGGGTAACATTATAACAGGTAAACAAGTGTATTTACTTTGGAGTTAAATTTAATGATACATTTAAATGTAAAAATCAAATCATAATGGTGAGTGAAAAACACAACAAACTAAAAAGTGGTATTTAAAGATTTAAAATCATATTTGTGAGTAGTACAGTTAAACCTGCTCTTAAAGTAAGTAATGCCAAGTCATCCCTGTGGTTACTTTATGGCAAGTCTTGTGGGGTTATGCAATGAGGAACAACTTAGATAAATTCATGGATTCCTTTTATAAAAACAAAAACACTCAAGGCTACCAGCCTGCATTCCTACCTATAGTCAGGGCTGAACTTTTCTTTTGTTAAGATATCTCTGGCCACATACAAAACATTAAATTTCTGGCTCTCCACTTGGAATTCTGGAGGTTTAGTATGGCATATCCGAACATAAAAATTGATTTTCTGAGGACTTCAAGTGATGTCATGAGAATAGGAGCAGGGTAATCCTGTTCTCTCCTGTAGCTGATTAAATCACTGGGGATCCATCAATTTAAGATTAGATATTTAGTTAAAATTCATTAATCCATCAGAAAAAGATGCCCATGAAGGTCACTAAGCCAAAATCCAGAAAGCCAGGCACAGCTGCAGGAAAATTGGAAAAATTGCTTGCCAAGGCTGGCTTGGAAGGATTTGTAGGCCCAGCCATGAGTACTCACAGTAGGTCAATATCAAAGTCATCAGCAAACCTAGACCTGGAGAAAGAGAGCAGCTCACAAGAACAGAGTGGGCAATGCAAAAAATCTTAACATCAGTAAACAAAATTGAGTCCTCAATTCCTGATTTATCAGTGGACTAAAAGAATATGGACAAAAAAGTGTTAGGGAACAAAGCCAAAGTCAAAGAGTTGCAGACACATAGGAAGCCCATGACAGAGTCCTGCTATATCTGCTTAGCAGGGACAGAGACAAGCAAGCCAGGCTAGAAAATGCAAAAAATTGCTCATGCCATCATATCTTTGAATACACAGCAGAAAAAAAGGGGCAGAAATAGGATACCCATTGGTAGTAGATTTTGTTCAACACATTCTTAGATCTGTGTTAGCACTTCCAGCAGACATCCCCCTTTATATGGAACATGCCTAATGATCATTCAGCCTCAGACCCAGCAGCGCAGCCCATATTGTGGATTGTAAAACTATCCAATTTCAAACAAAGTAACATATTTTCTGAGGTATCACATTTGAGTGACATGAAATGAGATAATTAAAAGTTCTGCTTTGATCCCAATTTCTTTTCTGAGCACCAAGCTAAACAGCAGTTGGTTCTCACAGTACCAAAAGAAATCAAAGAGAAAACCAGCATAAAGGCTCAGTGCATTTTAGAGAACTGATTTTAGTGTTGGAACTGCAATGTTATAATTAGTGTACGGTTATTGTTTTAATATATCAATATATTTAAATTTAATTTGTCTAGTCCTTCACCTTTTTCAATGCTAAAAATAGAACATACATTCCAATTCTGAGACTCTGCTGTTTTCTCTCTTGGAATGAATAATATAGCAGCCTATGCACCTGTTGTGAGCCTTTGTTGAAAATTTCTGATAACTCCAGAAGTGTGGATTTAAGTCTCCTTTGAAGATAAGGAAGACAAGAAAGATGAAACACTTAGGGACTTTTGGGAAGAGGATGTTATATTTATTTTGTTTGTGTTATATACTTAAAGAGTGTATTTTTCTTTGTCCGCAGGTATAAGTTTGAATATTAGCATGGGGGGATTTTAGGAAATTTGAATGGCAACGTTGATTAGTGACTAGCAAGGGAATTGTCACTGTTTTCATTTTAGGGAGGTGATCAATATAATCGTTACTAGGGGACAGATGATTGAGAAATTGGTTCCTTCCAGGAAAATCACAAGAGACACTAGCACTGTCTTGAGGAAAAAATAAACAAGAATAGATCTAAAGCTTTTGTCCTAATATATGTAGTTATAAAAAGTCCCTAAAATATCAGAAGAAGAGTATGAATAAAAAACTATTGGTAGACAACATTTCCCAACCAAACATTACTGACCATTTAATTCATAATAGTATTAAGATGTCTGTTAATGAAGTGCAAGTACAACATTCTCTCTTTATGTGCCAGAGTGAATCTGAATTTAAGAAATTAACTTTTACACCAAAGTTGAGCCCCAGGATAATTACCCTGCCAAAACAATAATTAGGTAGAAAATCAGAACAGCTTCTTGATTCTTAAATCACCAGATTTAGTTAGGGGCAATGTCTTGCACAAAGACAATCGGCTAGATAGTCATGACTCTCAAGGAACTGACAATAAAGATGCATCAGTTCTATCTAATAGTTTCTTGCTACTTCCAGGTCCATCTCTTGTAGGTGTAGATGACCCAGGGAATCCTCAAGATCCTAAGGATGAGTGTTCCGGATCTATTATGGATAAGGTGATTTCTGATGTACACCATACCATTGTGGGTGTCAACAAAATTGGATAAATCTAAACTTATTAAGAGACATGTTACTGTACTTCTACTAGGGAGTTTCAGCAAAAATCAGGTTATAGCAATGTTACTATATCATCATCTGGCTATGTGGGTGCTAAGGCCTTTACAGCTGTAGATGAGAAAATGGAGCCTTAACATTATTTATTTCCTACTGTACTTAAGTAGGGACATTATTAATGTAACTATTAATCCCTATGCTGCCAATATTATGTAAATGGAGCAATTAGTTATTATTCATAATGAAATAGAAAAAGTTTGATAGGATATTGCCATTAATGGGACCGGGCTGGATGACATAATATGAATGTTTCATCAAATGCACCATATAAAAGAAGTTCATCTCGGTGGAGATTGTGCAAGATCTGCATCAGGAACCTGTTCTTAGATCACATTTTAGTTCAGTCATCTTTCCGGATCCAAGTTTTCCAAAGGGCTCAAGAAATAATAATAAAAAACAAACAAAAATAAAACTAAGTGAAAGGAGGGGAAGAAGTCACTTGAGATGAGTTTAAATGCCTCCCAGGGTGGTAAGTCTAATATGACTGGGAATGAAACTCCTAATTTTGGAAGTGGTATTATGACTAAAGTGTCTATAGTAAATCATCTGATGTTTCAAGGACCTCTAAAAAGATTCACCATACCTCTAGTAAGAAAAATAGCTCCTTGTTTTTTTCTCCAAGTTGCAAGAAACTTGTGTTGATATTATTGAAATTATATAGGATTATATCTCTCTGTTAGGGAAGGTACGTGGTATTGGAAAATATGACATAGGTTTATGGGGTTTCCATTAACTGCTATACATCTGAATGTTACAGGTTCCCCAGTGTATCAAAGGTAATATCTCACAAGTTGTATTTGGTGAACTGTGGTAGTAATGTGATACATTCCACTGATAAAGCTTTGTCTGTTTTACTCACTTTGGCTGGAAAATCTTTTGCTTTCAGGATCCCAAAGTAGTAGATTCTAAAGTTGGAATTTTGATGTTATACAACTGTGAGATGAAAGATACAGCAGATGGTATAAATCTGTTGGACTTAATCACCTCACTGCTGTTCTGCAAGATGGGGGTTTTGATCAATGAGATGGAATTAGTTAAGGTTAATCAAATTAAGATTAATTTTTCTCTGGATTGTATTCAGATTATCTGCATAAATCATAGGATTGCAAATTATCTTTGGAATAATGGCTGTTTATTGGAAAAATATAATATCATTCTAATAAATACAAAATCACACATTCCCCCAAAATGCAAAACATTGTGGGCTGTATATGCAAATCACCACAAAATATTATGCTAGTTCAGCTTTAAGCAAAATGCATGGTGATGAAAGGCCTCTCACATAGTCCACAAAGGGTGCAAACAGAAGACACAGACACGTGTGTCATCTGACCAGGACTCATCAGCGTGCCTCATCTGTATGACATCCCAGTAGAAGGAACCAACTACCTTAAGTTGGACTATCTGGGTTGGGTTGTGGTGAGCCCAATAAAAACAAAAAACAAGCTAAAACACAAAGAACATTAGTGCACAAGTACTAAGGCAATGGTTGCCCTAAAAGGCAATGGCTGGGAAGCCAGGTTTCAAAGAAATAAAAAAATCACATGTACTCCATTAATGCAAATCATCATGGGCTATATATGCAAATCACCACAAAATATTATGCTGGTTCAACTTTAAGCAGAAATGCATGGTGCTGAAAGGCCTGTCATTCAGTCTGCAAAAGGTGGCAGTAGAAGACACATAAACATGTTTTGTCCCACCAGGACTCATCAGTGTGCCTCATCTGTATGACACCCCAGTGGAATGAACCAGCCACCCTAAGTTGGTCTATATGAATTGGGTTGTGGTGAGCCCAATTAAAACAAGCTAAAACACAAAGAACCTTAGTGATCAAGCACTGAGGCAAAAGATACCCCAAAGGGCATTGGTCGGGAAGCTCTATATATTAATAGGGGAAAAACACTACATGGGGTAAATTCCCATGTTTATGATTCAAAGACGTGTTCTTTCATTATATTTGGTCTTAAGAGACATAAGGGGGATCTAATCATAAATTAATCAATCAAATCTGTTCATCTATTTTGAATTTTCTCTAGATTCCCCTAGGTTATATGTAAATAATTAATGCAAGAAGATGGGAAGATATTGATGGGGCTCTGGTCGATGTTCTCTTTAAGTCCAGGACAATTGGTGATAAAGTCTTGAAGAAATCTGATAGTCGGATAGTTTTGCTATTTATGTAGTTCCAAGTGAGGTTTGCAGAACTAGTGTCCCAATAAGCGCAGTCACTTCTTCAAATATGGATTCAGACTCCTTTGTGATTCCTACTACTTAAAGATTCCACTTATTGGGCAGTTATCAATGACTCTTCTGTCTCACTAGTTCACTTAGCAGTAAATGGTAAATTCTTAGATCATTTAGTGTCTTAGAATATTGCTGGCCTTGGATCTAAATAGGGAGATCAAGGGTGGATTGAATTTATTTCAGATTATACCTTTCAATGTTTTTAGGTGATTTGACACTTATAGGACTAGGAAATTCATATTAATAATTGTTAATTGTTTCACATTTTTGCAAAAAAGAATGTAAGATAGGTAAAGCCTCAGGTGGGCTTGCTTGTTACATTATTACTGACAATCATGTATCTACTGAATTTATTAAGGCATCCACAGAAACACAGACAATGTCGGCAGATAAGGACCTCATGGCCCTCCCAATCTGCCCTATTTTCCCTCCCAACTGTGCCATCACAGACCATACTTGGTCTCCTGATTTCACCCCCCCTTGGCATTCTAATATCCCCTTGTGTCTATTCCATGCACTCTTGAATCCTGTTACAGCCTTAGCTCCCAACACCTCACCTGGGAGGTTGTTCCAAGCATCCACAACCCTCTCCATGAAGAAGTACTTTCTCACTTTTCCTCTGAGCCTCTCCCTTCAGCTTCATAGAGTTACCCCTTGTCCTCAAACATCTTTTTAATTGGAAAATGTTACCTTCCTGTACCTTGTTTATACTTGTGAGTTATCTGAATGTTTCTGTCATATCCCCCTTCCCTTCCTTTATTCTAGGGAATACATATTTAATGCTTTAAGCCTTTCCTCATAAGGCTTTTGATGCAAGCCCTGTACAATTTTGGTTGCCCTCCTTTGTATCATCTCCACCCTATTTGTGTCCCTTCGGAGATGGGACCTCCAGAACTGGACACAGTACTTGACATGGGGTCTCACCAGTGATCTATACAGGGGTACTATTACCTCCCTCTTTCTGCTGGTGATACCCCTGCCCATACATCCAAGCATCCCGCTAGCCTTAGACACTGCCTCGTCATATTGTTTCATCACCTACAAGTCATCAGAAATGAAGAAAATCCAATATTTGTATTGTTCTTCATTTTAACCTCAATGCAATATGGACCTCAATGCAATGCAAGACTGATTCAATGCAAGATGGCAGCCACTTTGGGCCATACCACACTACAGCATTTTTATGTTTAGTATTTTATTCATTTTTAGATTAGTTTGCCATTTTACTCTATTTCCCTAATTATTTGTGATGTGAAATACCTGCCAGTAGCTATCGGCAGACAGCAGTGGTAGCAATCGTGCTTTGTGTGTTGTCGTTACCCCAAGTTTGTAAGTCTAGGATTAAGATCTGAGACTTTTTGGATCACTCCGATGTAACAGAGGGATGTTCATCATTTTCTATTGGGACTGGGAGATTGGAATCGAGCCGACTGTTGGTTTTGTTTATTTTTGGGACTGTGTTATAGACTTCGTGGAGTGCCTGGAAGATATCGGGATTGTGAGTTGACTACTGTTTTTGTGCTGTCTTGGATCTGAACTACGGGTTTTGTAGAGGAATTTTGAGGCTGGGTCTGTGAGACTTTAGTGATTTCTTCATCTTAGCCCTACGGTTTGCAGCATTTCTGGTGCTGTTTTTCCAGAGTGTTGGCTTTACAGTGAGCAGGCTGAATCCTGGTCTGAACTCAAGGCAGTTTACTGGGGTTGTCAACTGCAAGGGGAGATCGGGGCTGGTACTGTGGGAGGACAGGCTCCAGTGTGCCCATAGTTCCTGGGTTTATGGCAGTCAGGCTGAAGATCCTGCTTGCTTGGACCTAGTCATGTGCTGACCTGCTCGGTAACCACTCAGGGGATGATTGGGGTGAAAACCTTTCCACTTGGGTAACTCCCAATGAGTTGAAATTTGAATTCAATTCGAGGAGTTGAAGTGATTTCTTGGCTGCAAGTCTGATTGTGTTATCGTGGAGCGACTGAGAACTATCCAGGTCAGACTGTTCCTTTTTCTGTCTTATGTACTTTGGTAAAGCAGTGAGAGTGCTTCTTTCCTTCCACCAAGAACATTTGTGTGACTGTTTAATTATTACCCTGCCTTTGTGAGAGATAGGTTTTGTATAAATTCCCCAAGGGTGAGAGCCCTGAGGGGTATCTACTAATCTCTGCTTTCAGTGATTTACAGAAGGAAAACTGATTGTAGCTCTGTGCCCAGATTGTTTGAACTCCTCTTGAGAATCCAAAAGTCTGTTTGATGGGGAACGGAAAATTGTTCTATTTTGGTTTTTGTGTTAAATGATCTCCCTTGATATGTGAGAGGTGGGAGGTTTTTTTTGGGGGGGTTATTTAGTTTTAAGATAGTTTAATTATTTCTTTTTTTGTTTAGATATTTGTTATATAATTTAAACAAGTTGGTGGCTAATTAATAGCAATTTTTAAATTTGTGGCAGCATGTGTGGGATCAAGCTTCTGTGGGCATGTGCTATTCCCCTCTCTATGCTGAGGGACCTGTGCCCCTTTGACAGCCCCCCTTTTCAACCCAAGCTATATAGGCACTGTTGTGCCTTGGGGATTGCAATGGAGGTGGGGGTCTTCAGCTGGGGGAGGAGCAGAGTGGGTGGATAAGGATGATGAGGTCAGGGAGATGGCCTGGGGCAAAACGGGTCCAAGATAGGGGTTTATGATGCCTTGTTCCTATACTCAAGGGTTCCACTGATAGTGGGCAAGTGTCCTGCTCCTCCAAGGTCTCTCATCCAATCTGGGTGGTATTATGCAATGCCAGGTCTATAAAGAACAAGACAGCAATTATTACAGATCTTGTTGAGTCATCTGACCTGACTTGCATCACTGAGATCTGGCTGGATGAAAATGCTGGTCCCATATTGGAGTCAGCTATTCCAGCTGGGTACTTGGTGATACATCGCCCGAGATTGGATAGAAGTGGGGGTCACTATTTATTTTAAATCAGAATTGGGCCTTGTGGAGGTTCCAGTGGTGATCCCCAGATCCTTTGAGAGTGTATCATGGGAGCAGGTGTGGGCAGCAGAATCCTACTCATCTACTGTCCACCCAGTGATGAGAAATTTTTTCTGCAGGAAGTTTCAGACTTCATTGTCAACCCAGTGTTGGAGCCCTCCAGGTGGTTGGTCCTGGGGGACTTCAATGCCTGGGTTGACTATGAACTCTCACATTTTGGTCAAAACTTCCTCCAACTGAAGATTTTGTTGGGCTTTACACAGGTTGTTACCACTGCTACCCATATTCAGGGTCACTCTTTGGATCTGGTGTTCACCCTGGGGATGGAGATCATGGAACTGGTGTTGGAACCATTTGGGTAGTCTGACCATCACTTCATAATGTTCAATTTCATGGCCCCCCCATGAGACCAACCCCTTTGGAGATGGTCCAGTACTGCCCTTTGAGGGGAGTTACACCTGAGGGTCTGATGGCGGTGCTGGACCTATCGAGTTGGCCTATGGAGTGCATGGAATCAGATGTCTTAGTAGTGCACTATAATAACATGGTGCTGAGGGCTCTGGATTCCATAGCTCCTGTCTGTGTTTGCCCTCTCTCCCTCTGCCCTTGGTCCCCTTTGCTTGATGTGACATTGAGGTAGCTGAGGAGAGTGGGGTGAAGGTTGGAACACTGCTGGTGGAAATCTGACCTGGAAGATGACAGACTTAGATTGATGGCCCATTATATGGACTATCAATCAGAAATCTCCAGCAAGAAGGCAGAGTTCCTGTCCAGGGAGATAGCTGCATCAAGAAATCGACTGGCTCAGCTCTTCTGGACTATGTACAGGCTGGGCAATCCAGCCTGTCTGTGGGGCTGGTGAGCTTTTTCACAAATAAAGTGTGATGAGTTTGCTCATTTTTTTGATGATAAGGTGTCATCGATCAGGTCACAGATCCGCAGTACACATTCAAATGAGCATGGTGGCGATTGATGTGAGGTTACAGGCCCTCAGTTTATCTGGACAGACTTTGATTAGTCAGCGGTCATGGATATCATGAAGATTGTCCAGGGCTTGCGACCGACTTGCTGTAGTTTGGATCCTGGTCCTACATGCCTGCTTGTGTGGTGTATGGATGTGATCAGACCAGTCCTTGCTGAGATAGTCTGGTGCTCTTTGGAACAAGGGGTGTTCCCAGAGTCTGGAAAAGAGGCTATCATAAAACCCCTTTTGAAGAAATCTTCCCTTGACCCAGACAGTCTCTTTAACTACAGACCGATCTCTAACCTGCCCTTTTTGGGCAAGGTTATTGAGAAAGTAGTCGCATTGCAGCTCAAGGACTTTTGTACCACCCATGAGTCTATGATCCTCTCCAGTCTGCTTTCAGGAAGAAGCATAGTACTGGGACGGCGTGGTTCGGGTACTGAATGAGCTCCTACTAGCAAGAGATCATAGGAGTCATTCGATCTTGGTTCTCCTTCATCTCTCTGCAGCATTTGACACCATGGATCATGGGATATTGCTAGAACACCTGTGGTTGCTCTGTGGACTGTTGGGAACAGTCCTCAGATGGTTCCATTCTTTCCTCATGGGCAGAACCCAGAGGGTAGAATCATTAATTTTTTCCTCTGCTCCCTTTTGCTCTGCCCTGTGGGGTACTGCAGGGTTCTGTGCTTTCCTCCATGTTGTTCATGGTGTATATGCTGCCTTTGGGAGACATTATAAGGCATCATGGACTGAGTTTTAACTGCTATGCAGATGATACTCAGCTCTATATGTCCTTTATACCCAAGCAGAATGACACATTATTAGTCTTTAACAACTGCCTCGCTGAGATTCAGGACTGGATGAGTGTTAACTGGTTATGACTGAATCTGGACAAGACTGAGGTGCTGCTGGTGGACCTAGGTCACCATGCAGTGAAGTTGACTCCTGGGTTTTCCTCTGGCCTTAAGTTAGGGAGTAACCAGTTGAGACCTTCTGAACAGGTGCAGAATCTGGGCATAATTCTTGACAGCGAGTGGACGCTGAAGGCACAGGTGTCAGCCATTGTCAAGTCTTCCTTTTACCACCTGAGGAATATAGCCCACATAAAACATCTTGTTCCACATGATGACCTTCTGGTATTGGTTCACACCTTTGTTTCTTCATGTCTTGACTACAGTAATGCTCTATATCTAGGGTTGCTGGGGGTGGATCTCCATCACCTGCAGTTGGTGCAGAACGCTGCAGCCAGATTGTTGACTGGGTTACAAGAACTTGTCATATCACACTGGTGCTGCACGAATTGCATTGGCTGCTGGTGCAATGGAGAATCACATTCAAGGTCGCATTGCTGACCTATAAGACCCTACATGGTCAGGGACTGAGCTACTTGCAAGATCCCCTTTGACCCTACTACCCTCTCCACCCACTCTGCACCACTGATGAGGAATTGCTAGAGATTCCAGGGTTCACCTTCAGTCATCTGGGGGCAGAGCTTTTTCTTTTGAGGCCCCAACCCTGTCAAATTCTCTACCTTCTCAGATTCAAGAGCGCCTGTCCACAGAGTCATTCAAGGCATCTCTGAAGAGTTATTTATTTGAACACGCCTTTGGATAGGTCACCCTGTTGCCTTTTAATTGTTTTTATATTTATATTTATTGTGATGATTATTTTGTTACGTGTCTGTGCTTTGATATTTTGAAAAGCACATCACAAATGAAATTTTATTTGATTTGATTAAAGTTTTTAACTTTAGGTTTATCCTTATCAATGTATATTTTCCGCATTTGTCGTCTAAGTTTAATATTAATGATCCTTAGGATATTCTAGGGAATATGTTAAAAGAGCTTTATGAATGATTTATTAATACTCCCATTTTATTGGTGGTTGTCTTTAATGCTAGAATAGATCTTTTGTTGGTCTCTGGAAAAATTCATCAGTAGTTATAATATCTGAGGTTCCACATCTCCCATGCATGAAATCTTGTGAATCCAAAATGAATAATGCAGGTCATAGTTTTATTAAATTCATGCAAGAAAAGTATTTGTCATGGTGCCAAGCAGTCAACATAACTAATTGGTCTCCAAAGAAATCCCCAGGCTCCCTCTTTGGCAAAACCTCAAGATTCAGATTGGGGGGGAATAGCATGTATTGGAAGGATTGGCAAAAGTAGGGCATAAACTTCTTTGGTCACCTCACTGATGAAGGCAGAGTGATCTTAATGTTCTTTCATCAACTCTGCACACATTATCATTTACAAAGACAGCACCACTGATGATACCTTCAGCTGAGACATGCATTAGCATCTCTACTGGGACCAAGGTACTACCTCCCCACTCAAACAACACCCTTCTCGCAGATTCAAGATTAACCTAGCAGGGCAAACCATCTCTACAGTAGCTTATAGCAACAGACCTTGACCACCTTACCCATATTAGAGAACAATGGGAAAGGGAGTGCCAGACAAACCTGGCCCATAAGGAATGGCTGCAATGCTGGAAAAGGCTGACCTCTGAAATCAAAGGTTCAAAATATAATTTCACTCACAAAAGATTGTTCACAGGTGACATAGAACACCAGAGAATCTACACAAATGGAGTAGGATAGATAATGACTTACCGTATGTTGGAGGTGTGAGAGCTCCACTGGCACACCCACCCATCTCATATGGTCTTGCCTAAACTTCAACAGTTTAGGGATGAGATCTAGTGCATATGTACTGAAATCACTGCATTTAATCATGCCTTCTCTTCTACACTAATCATGTTTGGTCTCAGTTTAGACTCTCAAGGATTGGCAGGCACTTGACCACATGGAAGCAGGGACAAATGGCTCAAAAGAGCACTAGTTACAGCATAAAGAGTGATACTCCAGTATTGACAGAAGCAGCATCCTCCTCAAGTCCAGGAATTATTGATGAAATTGAGCAGGATGGCTAGACCTGAGGGGTTCTGGAGTGCCATTAGGAGTAAGCTTCCAGAATTTGTGTAGGTGTGGAGTAAGTACCTAGCAATAGCTTATTGCAGGATCCTAGCTGGATCCTTTCTCCCAGAACACCTGTGAACCACAGGAATCAGTGGGACAGGGATGGTGTGATAACACATTCAGACCACACCCACACAGGATAGCTGAGGGGGGCACAGTTGTCCCCCTGCTAGACAACCAGATACAGACATACTTTAAACACCTCCATGAGCTTTCCCCCTCCAGAAACATTTTAGGAGAGGACTTGCACTCAGAGGGAAGGGCAGGGGGTATAATGAAAGGACTACCACAAAATCAGAGTAGGGTTACAGTGACTGAAGACAAATGTATCATCTATTTTGAAATGTCTTTGAGATTGTGAACATTAGTGTTGTACCTCCAAGGGGCTAGGCCTTGGCCAGGATACCAGTTGTTGTTTTTTATCCTGTATTGTTATTTGAACCATATGTGGATAATCTGAATGCTATCTGTCCACATCTAAGTTAAATTGCTGATGATGAAAAGGAAAACTAATACAAATTTAAATTATATAAAAAATATATGTAATTTCTATCCACTTAACAGAAGATTACCAGGTAATGAAGGAGTCCAATGGACCTATTTTTCTCTTATGGGTGTTTTGGTCATTGATTATATAATTTGGAATAGGCTCATAGAATTGTGTTCTACACTAGGTAAAACCATAGTGTTATCTTATGTGATTGTGACCATAAAGAACTTCAGAAGCAGCTGCTCTTTGTATGGATCAGGGTTGGTTTCCAGTATCTTGGGTGATAGATCAGGTGTAAAATAAAGGATTTATATGTAGGCTACTATCCTCCTGTCCTGCAGAAAGTTAGGGACATCTGTTTCAAATGACAAGATTTAGCCTTCTCTGACTCAGGTTGTCAGGGGTCAGCCAGATGGAGGAGGATTGAGCATCTATTTGACTGTTCTCCTTCTCCAGGAGGGTGGGATGGGGTACCCATGCATGTGCTGTCTCCTGGTGGTGGCTGGGGTGAGTGTGAGTCACAGTATGTTACAGGGGACAGCACTGGCAGATGCCTGATACATGCTGAGCAGAAGCGTAAACCCTAGTGTCACTGGCATCATTGCATGCCCGGGCTGTAGGGGAAGAACTACAGAGGACAAATGCTGAGCCTCCAGTGACATGATGGTCAGCCCATGGCACTGCATTGGGCACTTCAGGGAGCTCCCTCTGGTCCTGACCCCTTGATCTTCCACGAGGAGCCTATGATGTGACCTCAGAGAGGGTGAGGGCAGGGAGGTTGTAGTTTGAGCATGGCATCCAGGACAGGGTGGATCAGAAGAATCATAGGACCACCCCAGCAAAAGGTAGGCAGCTAAAACAAAAAAATTAAAAAGATTATTTAGCCCTTTCTCTCTCCTAGGCTGTGCAAATGTCTTGTTTAACCAGGAGTAGCACACTAAGCCGAAGCTTGTTTCCATATGCAACCTGGGAGCAAAAGGAAGTTAAGTGACTTGCTCAGGATCACACAGTATGCACCTAGTGGGATTCAGACCCAGGTCTCCAGATCTGCAGCTCAGTGTCTTAACCCACTGAGCTATACTGCCTCCTAAGGTATTGCCTTTAAGTTTGTAGTTGACAGGGCTACATTTATAAGCATTTTTGCTGAACAACCGCCACCTCTTTTTGGATATTATTTTGGGCTTCTTGCACCTTTCTTGACCAGTCCATATTAATTTAAGCTCTGTATTCAACATATCAGATCTAGTACTTTGATGGGGGACTACCCAAGTGCAAGATGGAGGTGATATGAGTTGTGGTGACACATCGTCCTAACTCAGCTCCCAATATTCATTTTGTGAATATCAGAAAGAAGCCAATGATAAGTAAAATGAAGTAAAGGTAAAATACATACAGAATAACTGCAGAGAGATCTGGCACAAGTACACAATACAGGAAATAAGTAACTGTTTCAAAAAGGGAAATTGTATCCCAAATGAAGAAAAAAGGAGACAAGCTATATAGCTCCCAAAACGGACCTGGCATTGCAAAAAGGGTAAAACACTCTTCCATACAAATCAATCACTAGTCAAACCAAGAAGATGGCCAAGGTAATTACTCAATGTCAGCTATGGATGGCACAGAAATTAACAAGAGATGATTCTTCCTCCAAAACTGAAGAAACTGATCTGATGTTAGCAGCTACTGTGGATTGACAAATGGAGCAGCGTGATATGGCAGCTTTAATTGCACACCACATGACAGCTTCAGAAAGATCAGGTTCAGACAAGAAAATAGATCAAAATAGAAGACGATCCCTTCCTCCAGGTTTACAAAAAGAACCTCCTGTCATCAGGAAAAAAAATAAAGAAATAGTGGCAACAGCAATAGCAGAGGAACCAAAAGGTATTGTTAAATATTTTTTGAAAGATAATACAATGATAAATAAACCGAGTAATATAGATGGAGTACACAATGTAGCTCCTATTGAATGTCATAATAATCCTTTGTCTGGAAATGAAGCTCTTTTTGTAAATATACTATAAGAAATAAATGTAACCTAAAGCAGACAGAACACAATGTCAGAAACAACCAAATCAGCTGAAGGGGGAGGAGTTGAATGCACACAGAGCATGACACAAATGAGGAAACATAAACACAGATGGAGGTTGAAATAAAAGACAACCCACACACAGTTAGAAAAGCATAAGGAGAAGTAAAAGGTGATATTATCCAAATGACTGAGACTTGTAAATTACGTGGTGAAGATACGCTTGCACTGAAGGTTCCAGATAAAATTGAGAGACTGGAAAAAGTGTCAGGAGATAAAGTGACCAGTAGTGTGAATACTATGATAAGCAAGCAAAATCAGAAAAAGGTAGGCATGGGAAATTTACAGCAAAAGTACCATTTTAAAAATATGGAACAATCAGAAAGTGCTGAAAGCAGAAGAAATCAGGACCTAGCAAATGGAAAGAAATGCAAGTCAAAGAGAGACATTGAGGAGAATGATACGGCCATCCCTAACTAAAGACTACAAGAAACATAAAAACACCAAAAACAGTGTAAACCCACTACAAAACAATTCCAGTGGGGAAAAGGAGAAACAGGGAAATACTCAGAATCCAAACGAGGTTCTACTATATGAAAATTATATTTCAAAGGTATTGCAAAAGCAGTCTGCAAAACAAAAACCTAGCGAAGAGAATATGATAGGTGAAGACAATAGAAATAAGAAAAAAAATAACCTCAATACCTCAACTGCATCAGGTCACACAATATAAATAATGGAACCCTCCAATACAAACAAAGCAGGAAGGGTTTTTAAGAAAAAGGGTCTGAAGATCATACATCCAAGGAAAAATCAAGCTTATCAGATGACTTGTCAGAAGAGGATGATCCAGGGAAAAAATCAGAGGATAGGCAGCACAAATCCTAAACCAACTTAAAAAAAAAGAAATTAAAACTTCCAATAGTAACAGCACTTGAGAACAAAGTGGGTAATATTTCTTCCACCATACATGAAATTCTAGAAACCAACAACCAGCCAAAAAATAAGTTATTCAAAAACATCAAAGAATATCAGATTTAGAAGACCACGAAACACCCATGCAAATGCATATTCTGTTATTAGAGACCATATAAAAGGAGTTACAAGAAAAAAAATAACAGAACCAGGGCAAGAAGAAAAGATATTCGAATAATAGGAGTACCAGAGTCCTAGGATAATGATGCTACAATATGTCAAACTTTAAAAAAAATAGCAGCGGCCTGCCTGGATACAACACCTGAGGACATAGCATTCGATCTTGATAGAATACACAGATCCTTGAGAGTCAAACCATCAAACAATGCTCCGACGAGAGCTATACTAGCGAAATTGATGCAGTCAGAAGACAAAGAAAAATTAATGTCTCAAGCATACAAAAGAAAATAAAAAGTCTCATGGGAGCTAACATTCAGATCTTCCATGAATTGCCCTCTGAAATAATAACAGAATGGAAGTAGTACAACTTTATCAAAATAAACTCTGGACTGAGGGATACAAGACATCCATTTTATTTTTGGTAAAACTGCATTTGTTCCTACAGAATGAAGCATATATTTTTTAACTCCTAAGGAGGCATTGGACAACCTGCAAAAAAATTACCAGACTTGTTTGGATGAAAATATGTAAACATAGGATTGTGAAAAAGGAGGGGAAGGGACAATTACAAAAGCAACATGAGGATTGCAATCCTACTGAACTGGAAGGGGAGGAGGCTACAGTAAAAGAGAACAATTAAAACAGTAAAAGAGAACAATAAAAACACAGAGGGAGATGGGGGAATAAAACACATTGTTTAATATAAGAAGAAAATAGGAATAAGGGTGGAATTCAGTAAAAAAGCTCAGAGGGTGAAAGGGAAGCAATGTTAAGCATACTCAAGAATATTAAGAAGAAAATCTATAAGGAATTAACAAGATATAGCCAGATTAGTTATACAATAAAGATCAATGCATAATATCAAAATGTTAAAATGTGTCATGTTCAATGTAAACAGCCTAAATTCACCTATAAAAAAGGAATATAATTTTAACATATATAAATAAAGTTAAAGTGAATATCATTGCATTTCAAAAAACACATTTAGAGGAAAAGGAAATCAAAAAGGTACGCAGAAATTGGATAGAACATATATTTTATTCCACAAGGTAAAAAAATAAAGTGGGGGTAGCATTAATAGTAAGAAAAAATGTAGGATTTAAACTTATACCGAAGGACGTATAGTATTGATAAAGTAGAGTATATTAGGGAAAATATATGCACTAGGTTCCATCTGTGCTCCCTTTGACAATTATCCAACATTCTTAGCATTAGTTATAAGGGGGCGATTAGAAATAGAAGCAGAAAATGTAATAATGGATGACATGAATGCATTGATGCATGTAAAAAAGCTTAAACTACACTGAGATTGGATTGAAGGGGCAAGTGTTGCCATTTGTTTTGAAATGGACTTGGGTCTGATAGATGTACCAGTGTGGGAGACCCTACCCTTTAAATGTATCCTGGGTGCAGGAATGGGGTGCAAAATTCTTATTTATTGTCGACCAGGTGATAAGAAATTTTTGCAGGAAATCACGGACTTCTTTGTCAACAAGGTTTTGGAGTTTTCCAAAGTGATGGTGCTGAGTGACTGTAATTCCTGGATCAATGACAAACTCTTGCATTTTGGACAAGATTTCCTCCAATTGATGAATTCATTGGTCTTCATACAGCTGGTTTACTCTGTGATCCATATTTCGGTTCATTCATTGGACCTGGTTTTCCTTCTGGGTATGGAGAACTCTGACCTGGTGGTGGAACCAGTCAGATGGTTGGAATATTGCACTATCAGATTCAACTTCCAGCTACTCCCTTATAGGCCTGCCTCTTTGGAGATGGTCAAGAATCGCTCATTGAGGGGTTTGACCCCGGAAGGCCTGATGGGGGTCCTGGACTTATCAGGGTTTCCAGGTGCAAGCAGGCACACAGAGAACCTACTTCAGGTCTATAATAGGGCTGCAATGGGGGCTCTTGATTCCATTGCTCCAGTCCATGATCACACTCTCTCCTCTCTTCCTCATTCTCCATGGTTCAATGGGGTTTTAAGGGAGATGAGGAGGGTAGGGCAAAGAATGGAGCGGTGCTGGTGGAAATCTGACTTTGATGCTGACAAGCTTAGATTGAAAGCACATTATGCAGACTATCAATCGGTGATCTCATGTAAGAAGGCAGAGTTCCTGTCTGGTGAGATTACAGCTGCACAGAACCGACTGGCCCAGCTCTTCAGAACTGTGGACAGACTATGCAATCCAGCCTGTCTGCAGTTACAGAGAGCATAGTCACGGGAGAAATGTGACAAGTTTGATTGCCTCTTTGTAGATAAAATTACTGACATCAGGTCAGAGATCAGCCAAACCCACTCCAATGGGAGGGGTGGTTATCAGCGGGATGTCAAATCACCTTGGGCTAGTTGGTTGGCTTTTGACTGCATGACGATCTTGCATATCTTAATGCTCATCCAGAGTATGCAGCTGACTTACTGTAGTTTGGACCCGGGCACTTCATGTCTCCTTTTGGGATGTGTGAATGTCATCGGCCCTGTGCTAACTGAGATAGTCTGGTGTTCTTTAGAGACTGGAGTGCTTTCTGACTCCCTGAAGGAGGCAGCAGTGGTTCCACTACTCAAGAAATCCTCTCTTGACCTGGACTGTCTCACCAACTACAGGTCAGTCTCTAACCTTCCCTTTGCAGGGATGGTTATTTAGAAAGTGGTCATACTGCAGCTGGAGGATCATCTTGCCATCAATGACATCTATGATCCCTTCCAGCTGGGACTTGGGAAGAGGCACAGTACTGAGATTGCCCTTGACTGGGTGCTCAATGCCCTCCTTATAGTGAGAGATTGGAAGAGTCAGTTCATCTTAGTCCTCCCGGATCTCTCTGTAGCATTTGACACCATGGACCATGGGATGTTGCTGGAGCACCTATGGATGATTTGTGGACTGTCAGGTACAGTTCTCAGATGGTTTCAATCTTTCCTCACTGGCTGGTCTCAGAGAGTGGTGTTGGAGAGTTTTTTTCTCTCACCCATTTTCCCTGCCCTGTGGGGTACTGCAGGGCTCTGTGCTGTCTCCCATATTGTTAGTGGTGTACATGTTGCTGATGGGGGACATTGTAAGGTGGCACAGGCTGAGTTTTCACTGCTATGCAGATGATAGTCAGCTGAACATGTCCTTTGCACCCAAACAGGAGTTAGAGGTTTCAGTATTTATCAACTGCCTCTCTGAGATCCAAGACTGGATAAGTGGCAACTGATTGAAGCTGAATTTAGACAAGATTGAGGTGTTGTTTGTGGACCCAGGTCATCGAGATAAGGAGTCTTCAGTAGGATATATGACTAGTCTTGTATTAGGAGGCTGCCAGCTGAGGACCTCTGATCAGGTGTAGTCTGGGCATTATTCTTGATGATGGTTTGACACTGAAATCTCAGGTGTCATCCATTGTTAAGACCTCATTTTACCATCTGAGGAATATTGCCTGGATTAGGCACCTGCTCCTGCCTGATGACCTGCCTACACTCATCCATGCCTTTATGACCTCCTACCTGGATTACTGTAACTTCCTGTACCTAGGGTTGCCCAGGTAGAAATCCACTGGCTGCAGCTGGTGCAGAAAGCAGTGGCCAAGTTAATGACTGGACTTTCTCGATTCAGTCATATTATACCTGTGCTGCACAAGCTGCACTGGCTCCCAGTTCAGTGGAGGATTACCTTCAAGGTCAGTGACCTACAAAGCCCTACACAGTCTTGGCAGCACTACCTGCAAGAGCTTCTGTGCCCCTACTGCCCCCTCGACCTGTTCTCTCCACCGACAAGAGGGATTGCTAGAGATTCACAGGGTTGGTTGAAGTCATCTGGTGCATGCACTTTTGCTTATGTAGCCCTGACCCTTTGGAATTCTTTACTTCACTGGATTATAGAGTGCCTGACAGTGGAGAGCTTCAAGGTCACTCTGCAAATGCATCTGTTTAATCTTGTGTTTCTGTGAAGTTATAGTGGGTTTCATTGTGTGATCAGAATTTTAATTATCTATGCTTTTTATACTGTCTGTATTTTCTTCTTGTACAGCACTTTGATTTTCAGAATTGCACTATATAAGTAAAGTATAATATTATTATTAATATAAGATCTAGATTATTAAAATTTCTTTTTTTAGATAAACATCTTCTAATTGATGTATGGCACACACAGCACCCTAAACTTCAAGAGTACACCCATTATGATCACAAAACACAAGGATTTTCCAGAATAGAGTACATCTTTCGAACAAAAAAATTGTATTCAGATGTCTTTACCACATCCATCAGGTCCATACTAATATCAGATCATGCTATAGTGGAGGTAACAGTACAACATGACCAAGAAATTGCAAAGAAAAGAATTTGGATTTTTAATAATCAGCTTCTAAAAAAACAGAATTCAAGCACAATATAAAACAGTGATAGCAGAATTCTGGTATTTTAATTATTCAGGACAAGACATGGTATTAAAAATATGGGATCCATTTAAAGAGCTACTGATGCCTCAAAGAAAACTTTAAAATACATAATAATTAGGTACAATTCTGCATGCACTCCATTTGTATTTTATATATTTCTCCTCCATATATTATTTTACTAAAGAAATGTGTATGAATACATGATCATTGTCCCTTATAGTTAATTTGGAGTTCATCTTCCTCTATATCTTCCTCCCTACTTCAAGTCATAATCCTCTGTTGTGACATCTCAAACTATTGCCATGGGTAGGGAGAAAGCAGTAGGAACAGATGAACTCTTTAGGAGCACAGATCCTGTTTTCATGCATGTGACCTCACTACTAAATGTTGGGAAGAAGGAATACAGAACTAATGGGAAATACAAGCTGGACAGTGCCTAAATATTATGTTTTGTTAAAGTTCTCCCGAACACGTCACCAGCTCTTTAAAACTGTATTAAGAGGTGCCATACTATAATACCGAATCTGACATAACAAAAAGAAAAGAGAAAAAGAACAAGAAATGGACAAAAAACTAGAAGAAGTAGACAAACTGGTCATCAAAGACAATTAAAAAAATTACTATGATTGAATGGAAAAGAAAATAGAAAAACAAATACAGATCAATCAGGAGATGGAAAGAGGAAAAAAAAAAATAACTATACAAAACTTGTTGGGTACCATGCTGGAACCAGTTTCCAATTTTAAATATCTAGGGATTTACCCTTGACTCTGTCCTTACCTTTCTTGAGGCTATTGCATCGACATGCTCTGCAATTAACATCAGAATTGGTCTCCTTTATAGACTTAGACCCTGTCTCCCTCCTGATGCCCTACGGTTAGCCTTCTCTAGCTCCATCCTTTCTCTGGTAGACTATGGAATAGTCATCTATGGCGCTTCCTCTGACACTGCACTGACCAGCATTAAATGCACCCTTAACAAAGCCTGTCAGTTGACCACAGGCTGTCATCGGCATACGCATACCTATGACCCTTACCAATGGTGAGTATGGCTAAACTTTCAGGGGTGAATATTTTACCAGGCCTGCTTACTTGCCAAAAAAATCCATTTGGGACTAGCCCCCCCCCCCGGCTGTCTGTAGCTCCTCCAAAAGAGTTTGCTGGCTCACACCACTAGACACTCTGACACTAAAAGAAGATTTTAGAGCGAGTGGGTCAGGAGCTCAAAGGAAGTCGTCTGTTCAGACGGCCATCACGTGCCACTCTCCTCCTTGCTTCCTTCTTCTCCAGGACTACTCTGATACATCTCCCCATTTCAGCAAAGTCTGCCCTCCTGAAATCTAAAACCTTTGCTTTTGTGTGACTAGATTGAGTCCACATTTCCATGCTAAACTCCACGATTTGGTGATCGCTGTTACCCAGTTGCCGTTCTACCTGGACTTCTACAACTCTGTCCTGATCTTACTGCCCCCAACCCCCAACCCCTGGCCAATTTAAATGCCTGCTGTTGAATCATTCAAACTTTTCACTTAGGAGTAAGGTCGCCTACCTGGATAGATGCAGGCTGTCATCCTTATACAGGCTCGCATTAGTCCAGGTGGGACCTCAGTCCCCCAGAAAGCGAAAACCTTCCTTTCTACAACATTCATTCAACCAGGAGTTGAATTTCTGGATACGGAGTGCCATAGCCGTGCCCTATCTATGGACAGCTAGCATCTCCGAAAAGGAGATGGAGTGTGTTATCTGCATTAGGCTCTCCCCAACCCTTGTGATAGTGAGGAGAGAGTAACCCTCCATTACATTACAGGTGGATTTACTTCCTCAGGTATAGTACATGTTGGCTACCCATATCTCTTGTATCCTTTATTTGTGAATTTATGTCAACCATGTACAGTGCCTGCTCTCTCATTATATTCTTTCTGTTCTGTACTGATTGATTTACATCACCGAGAACAACATCTGCACTCTACCCATATTGCTCCAATCCCTTTCAGGCCTATTTGCATCCCACATGTACTGCATTTGCACTTTCCCTTATCCTTCTGACTCTTATTGGCAGATTTACATCACCGTGTACAGGATCTGCTATCACCCAACACCACTCATTTCCACTACAGGCGGATTTACATACTCATGAAGAATATCTTTTCTCATCCTGTTTTCCTCCTGGACCTTAGATGTTCATTTACATCCCCGTATGCAGTATCTGCTCATTTCCTGCATCATCCTGACCCTTACAGGTGGATTTTCATCCCCTTATACAGTACTTGCTTTCTCCCTGTATCCATCCTTTCCCATATATGCAGATATACAACTCCATTGATAGTGTCTGCTGACTTCCCCTACATTTCCTGTCCCTGAAAAGTTGATTTGCCCAACGAACATGTAGTTTATAATTTTACAGCTCTGACATGCTTGCCATTAGATGGCTTAGTTATAACATGTAAATCATTGTAGATTTTCTCTGTGCATCATGGCTGACAATGAGGAATGCATGGATATCACTGATATGCATAATGAATTCAATGCTTCTGAATTTGATACCAAGGAGGCTATTGCCACTGGAGAAGGTGCTCATCAAATGATGTGGCCAGGCCTGCAAAATGTACAACCATAAATGTATGAGCCATATTTTTCTGATGATGAAGTTCCTACACCTGAATCAGATTCAAGTGATGAGGATATATCCAGGTTCAATAACACTGATTGGTACTTATTTTTGGTTGAATTAATATCAGTTTCATGCATCTATGTCAGCATTCAGCCATGCCACTGCACAGTTTTAATGAAGAAGTAAACCACAACTTGGGTGTTGGATGGGTTTTGAGTCATGAGGCTGCAGGATGGTTGCCTCCAGACAGCAAGTAGTGAATTAGTTCTCCAGTAGAAGCATGTGATGGGGTTGTGTAATGGGTGTTCAACATGGCAAATGCAATATATTTTATATTAGGGACATAAGTACTGATTCTGGTAACAAAGTGTAGTGTTTCGGTGACAGAAGTACTGTTAGATGGATTATAAAATCACATATATGCACTTGATGCACAGCATCATGGGCTGTATATTCAAATCTCCATTCCATTTTTGGCTGGTTTAGCATTTAAGTGAAATATTCATTTCTGTTGTTGCCCCACCTCCATGTTAAGGATGGCCATGTTAGCAGAAGCTTAATTAGTCTAAGTTTTTTTGCTCACTTTGCCAAATTGTATTTATATTTTTAATCTGGTTGAGTCTGCACTCTTCTTACCAGCATTTTACAATTTCAGTCACCTCCTGGCGCATCCACAACACCACATGGCTGGCCCCAGTGTGACGTGTTGTGCAGGGAGCAGCTGGTGTGCTTCCATAGAATTACTGTATTGATGTACAGTAGTTTTTGCTAGTTCCTGTTTGGAACTGATGGCAATCTGTGCTATACTGATACCAGATACATACTGGCAGGGTGCCTGCCAGTCTGTATTTGGGATCTGTATAGCACAGACATACATAGGCTCCAAACTGGAGCTATTTAAAGCTGTGACAATACAGATAATGTTTTGTCATAGCTTCAAATAGTTTTGGTTTGGAGCCAACATTTGTCCTTGCTGTACTGAGACCAGGTACAGATGCTAGGCACCCTGCCAGTATGTATCTGGTATTGGTATAGCACAGACTCCAGTCAGTTCAAACCCAGAGCTAGCAGTAACGACATCAATAGAATAATCCCATGTATGCACCCCTGCTTTTCCCTGCACAAAACTTCTTGCTGGGGACAGCTGTGGGTGGTTGTGGACACTTCAGGAGGTTATCGAAATTGTAAAATTCCAGCAGGGAGATCACAGGCTCAACCAGAGTAAAAATGTTAATAAAAATTGGCAGAATGAGTGAAAAAAATTATACTAATTAATAAACAGCTAATCCAGCCCTGATTCACATGAATGTGAGCCCCCTCAGACATGGATGTTTCCCTTTAAGCAGCAGTACATGGTCCCAATGGGCATCTCACACAATCTTCTAAGTGTACATTCAGAACACACAGATACATGTTTTGTTTCCTACAGGAGACTCATCAGTGCACATTGCATGTATGACAACCCATGGGAAATGAGTCTGAAATAATAACTGTACTGTAAGAGGGAACATACAGTCTTTATGATTAACAATTTCTGGGAGCTTTTTCTTGATGCCTAAAATTTGTTATTAAATTGTACTTCTATTATAAGTTCTATAATGACAAAACAACTTATGACACAGTACTGAATATTATCACCAATAATGAAAGAGAAAATATACTTTTGCAATATGCCAAACATCATAACAATGTTTAGTTTCAGGCATGTTCTCACGGAGCCGTCTTGCTACTTGGAGGTGCTGATCAGTGACCATCTCATAATCTCGCAGTCCCCATTCATTCACAGATTCCATGCATCTTTTCAGACTCTCAAGCTCCATGTTTGAACTCCCACCAACCTCATTACTCTAAAAAAAATACATATGAGCCTCATTCAATGATGATGTTTGGCTTCAGTACGTAAGAGGTGTCAGACAATGACAACTGATTTTATGCAAAAGGCATCAGAAAATATTCAGCCAAAACATGCAAATGAGAAGTCTGCATGCATGTCACAAAGGTTCCACTTACATGCCAATTATTGAGTCATTTACATAACTGTGTGGTCTTTAATGGACCGTTGCAGATAACTGCCACCCACACACCCATCCACAGTCACCATAGGGCACAGAAAGTGTATCTTCTTTTTTTAAACTACTGTGGCCTCCCACACTATCCTAATCGCAGTAGAATAAACAATGAAAAAACATCAATTACAGTACCACATCATCTGCCCCCCATGAAACTGTGACATTAAACAACAAAACAACCCCCTATCTTCAAGTTTAGTGCAAACAATAAACACCACACACAGATCTCCATTTAGAATGAAACATGCACAATGTCCTTGTAAATGTATTACACTGTGACCACCATCGCCGTTCATTAATCACATTAGAATTGCCATTGTGATGTGCAAATTACCTAAATAATAACGCACGAGAGGTCATGCACTGATGTTGATTTTACACAGGCATTGTTATGTGTGTCACGATGCAAATTGGAGTGACTTCAGTCACACAAGAAGAGTGTAAATCAGACTACTACACATGTCATGAAGTGCATTACACACACATGAGAAAAAAATGCATTCCTATACTGTACATACTAAAGAAGTAAAACAAACTCTTACTTGAACAAGCTAGACATTAAGCACTATCCCAGCAGACAGTTCCATAAAAGAATATGTTCCATATTTGGTACAGTGGCTAGGGCTGTCAGCCTTGCTATCACACCACATACTAGACCCCTTTGCTTTGCTTTAAGACACACAACCCACAACTGTTGACAGTTTTCCTACACTGAAGTAATGCTGGGCAAGATAATAGATAATTCATGTCTTAAAAATGTTCAGGCCGAATAGACAGTCACACCCATGTACTGGAACACTCACAATGCTTTTGTGACTGTAGATCCAGAGAATAGAAAAGCGGAAGGCAGCATTATATTTTCAGCTGGATTTTTTCCAACATATATGTTCTTTGAAGCAAGCAGCACATGTTGCATGCAGAATTAGAAGAGTTCCAATTATTTTGCTATATGTGTACACCATGTCTGCAACTGCATAATACAAAAATGGAACACAATGTATTTTTTTCTCTTTTGATGACACTGTTTCTGAAATATCATCTGTGTGTATGTCCTTTACATAAAGTGGCCATCTTCTTCTACAGATAGTGGTGATAATGGCATATAGTCTGGATCATCAAAGTCTTGGGGATACAGTTCATCAATGTCAATGTCCTCATCTGATTCATCTTGCACTAGGCTGTGACTCTCTTTAGGTGGGTGTAACAAGTCACACTGCACACCTATATCACGGTATGTTGTAACTGCTTGAGTACCTGTGAATTAAACAGTTGCAAAACTAATATCAAAAACAAGCTGATATCCTGACTTTACACATTGTACATTAAATGTCATTGGAATAAATTACAGGAGATAGTTACACATTCAAATTGCTGCATTTACTGAAATGTTGAAAAGTGGACTGGTTTGGGGGGTTGGGTACTTGAGTCATGGTGGAAGCTGATGAATTATAATACAAAGAGCTGAGTGTACAGAATGACTGAGTTGCAGTCAGTAATGGACAAAGAAGAGGTGGACATGGCAGCCTTCACAGAGACAATGGACATGCAGAGTAAGGACTGGAAGCTCTCTGTTCCTGGGTATAAGCCAGAACAGATGGACATGGACTGTTATGGAAAATAACACGCATCATATCTGATGTACAGTCATAACACTACAGTAACACAGTTCCCACACCACACACATACACACACCTGATTCCAGAATGACATGGCAGTGATTAAATAAACACTTGTTCAACTTCAACCACACATTGATGGGAGATGTGTACCCCATGCCATCATGTTACCAAGAAAAATACTACACTCCATTATCCCTTACTTTCAAGTCAGTTCCACCATGATGGTCTGTGAGCATCACATTTTTCAGCACAACAACTCGGCAATATACTTTCCAAGTGATGATGATGGTGTGATAATATTTATAGGACTGTTTCCTATGAATATATTGCAAGCTCCAGACATAATTTTGGGTGGATGTTGGATGAAATATTGTGCAGAGGGGTATGTGCATCACCCTTCATCATGTCAAAACAGACTCCAGTGTACTGAGGACAATTGTTGCCAGTTTTGGTCAGGGACCAAGAGAAAGGCAGTTAACCAGTCACCAACTAGGGGGTAGGGTGGAGTTGACATGTTGAATGGGTTCTGATGGTCATTCTTTGTTGACTCTTTATTTGACATTGCTTTTATTGAGGTGTGAATATATGACAATTATACAATTGGTCTGACAAATCTGTAATTTGGTGGGCTGACTAGCACTTAATCTTGACATGAGTGATGTAGAAAAGCCGTCAGCCAGCCGCATAATGAATGCACAATGTATCAAAGCCATGTAATACATGGAAAAGCACCCCATTGAATCACCACAGCTAAATGGCCGTCTCACATTACTCACTGTACAAGAACCATGAACACCATGAAATAGGATAAACTGCACAAAATAATAAGAATAGTGACAGAGCAAACACCACAGTTAAGGTTATCCATAGCCACAATGCACTATATTTTTCTAGCGATGCAATATAATAAAAGTGAAAAAATATGATGTGAAATTAAAAAATATGATAATCATCTTTTTCACTCACCATATGTAGATGGAGACATGGTATAACTGTGATAAACAACTCATGGGTGTTGGAAAAGATGGTATTCACCCACATCTATTGATTTTCAATCAATTTGGAAGTGACATTGCAACCAACTAGCACACCAGATGTGGGTGAATTACAGCATCACTAACACCCTTTTGTGGTATGCTACTTAAAGAAACAGCACCTTGTGATGAGAAACAAATATATATTTCATCAAATTAACAGAGATCAGAACAATAAACCATATAAAAATAAAATGACTAATACTTTTACAGTATCTCTACTGTTAAACACTGTTTGTGTCTTCTTTAATGCAAGAATCTGTAAGCTAAGTGGTGTCACATGACTTCCAGAGTCACGTACTTTGGCCACATCAGTTTGACAATTGACAGTGTTGACTGAAGCATTGTCTTCCTCAGCTGTCACAATCTCCATAACCTCTTCATCAACAGCTGAACTGTCTAGGAGTTCTTGAACAATCTGCAATAAACAGTTAAGTAATAAAAAATCATGTCCAATTTTTAACACTGAAAATAATGATGAGACAGATGGGCTTAGGATTTGTCCATGCGGCACCTGAGAGAAAGCTCCGATGCTGTGTGTCACGATGCAGTAGCCTCCAATATGGCCATGTGGAGAAGATGCCAAACACTCCTTAACATGGAGCTCACTGGCGAAAATATACGTTCGCTTTCTTTTGTATGGAGTCTAAACCTTCCTAATGAACTGAGGGGTTTGCATGCATCTTTCTCTCAAATGTAAAAAACCGCAATGCCAAAGGCGGTCAGGCAGGCAAAAGAAATTCTGGACACCCAAGAAGAGGATAAAAAGAAAACAAGAACAACACATGCAACAGCCAGGAATATTTACCTGAGCCTGCCAGATCTAAGAGCCCAGAAAGCTACTCCATCAATGCTACTTTCCCCTCCAGTAAGCCTCATGATGGAAAGTGGGTGCAAGGTGATATTTTCTCTTATTTTACTGCAAAGGTAAGCATGGTAAGGAAGCAAATGGAAAAAAGGGACCTACAAAAATACAGGCTGTGAAGAGGGCAAAGAGATGAGGGTTTGCATCCTATAAAAGACAAAAAAACACAGATAACATAGAAGCTAATCAGGAAGAAACTCAGCAGGAAAATATGCAACCAGAAGATTTGGCAAAAGAAGAAATGCAAGTAACTAACATTGAAGGGGACCAATAAAATCAGTTACATGGGCAGCAAGTAGGCCAAGCTACTCACACGATACAAGACATAGCTCAAACACAGGCATCAGTAAATGAAGTAGAAATTGTGCAGGAACCTGCTGCAACAAAATATTTCACCCTAAATGATGCAGAAGAGGATAATTCATAATTTAAAACTGAAGCACTGGAAGCTGTTTCAAGACTGAAAAAACGGAAATGCCCAAGGCCTTAGGAGATAAAAAAAAGGGGCACTTAATAATGTAACGGGTGCTGTAACAGAATGAATAATGAATTGCAAACACTAACTAACAGAACAGAACAGTTGGAGGATAGCATTTCACGGGTGGAGGATTTTACTCAAGCAACCCCTTAGAAGATTCAGAACTTGAAAAGACAGCAGCAAGCCCTTCAATTGAAAATAACAGAACAAGAAGACAAGCAAGGAGGGCCAACATAAAATTATTCACGGTTCCAGAGGGTGTGGAGGGGACGGGTAACCCATCCCATATTTTGAAAAGATTCTTAAAATAGTGCTGGATAAAAGGTTTCTAGAAGAGAAGATAACTATTGATAGAGCTCATCAAGCAGGCTCAAATATTTAGGGAACTCTGACTTTCCAAGAATAGTGTTTATTAAAAACTTAAGTTTGAAGATAGAGAGGCAATCTGCCAAAAAGCATGGGTATCAAAGGGACTTAACTTCAAAAATCTGCCTTTTAATGTATACCCAGACTTGTCAGCAGGAACAATTGAAAAAAGGAAATAATTTAACCCACTGAAGCAGATTTTGTACAAAAAAGGAATTTGGTTTTCCATGCTATACCCTGCCAAATTAAGGTTTATTGTTAATGGCCATTTACACACATTCAATTCTCCAGAAGAAGCAATGGAGGCATATAAGCAGCTTGGCAAAAGACACCAGGAGGAAGGACTGCTGTGTGACTGGACTTCTCTACTTGGATTAAAGAAGTAGAACTCTTGTACTTGGACCTTTAATTTAGGGTAAAAAAAAACAACTAACAAACAAAACAAAAAAAAGTGTGTGTCCAAGTTAGCTGAACTGAATGGTTATCTGAAAAGTTATCTAAGTGTAAATCTCAGGTGATTGAAAGGACTTGATAGCTCTGCAGTTTAAATTACTTGTAGAAAGATCTAGTAAGTAGAGGGAGTGGCTTATCTAGAAGGAAGCTAAATTTAAAGACTGCCTTAGAAAGATTCTGCTAGTAGCTTGGCAGAAGACACCAGGAGGAAGGACTGCTCTGTGACTGGACTTCTACTGGTCCTAAAGAAGTAGAACTCTTGTTCTTGGACCTTTTATTTAGGTAAAAAAACAACAACTAACAAACAAAACAAAGAAGTGTGTGTTTGTCTGAGTTAACTGAACTGAATGATTATCTGAACAGTTATCTAGGTGTATATCTCAGGTGATTGAAAGGACTTGATAGCTGTGCAGTTTAAATTGCTTGTAGAAAGATCTAGTAAGTAGGGGGAGTGGCTTATCTAGAAGGAAGCTAAATTTAAAGACTGCCTTAGAAAGATTCTGCTAGTAGCTTGGCAGAAGACACCAGGAGGAAGGACTGCTCTGTGACTGGACTTCTCTACTGGTCCTAAAGAAGTAGAACTCTTGTTCTTGGACCTTTTATTTATGGTAAAAAAAAACAACTAACAAACAAAACAAAGAAGCGTGTGTTTGTCTGAGTTAACTGAACTGAATGATTATCTGAACAGTTATCTAGGTATATATCTCAGGTGATTGAAAGGACTTGATAGCTATGCAGTTTAAATTGCTTGTAGAAAGATCTAGTAAATAGGGGGAGTGGCTTATCTAGAAGGAAGCTAAATTTAAAGACTGCCTTAGAAAGATTCTGCTAGTAGCTTGGCAGAAGACACTAGGAGGAAGGACTGCTCTGTGACTGGACTTCTCTACTGGTACTAAAGAAGTAGAACTCTTGTTCTTGGACCTTTTATTTATGGTAAAAAAAAAACTAACAAACAAAACAAAAAAGTGTGTGTCTGTCCCAGTTAACTCAACTGAATGGTTATCTGAACAGCTATCTAGGTGTAAATCTCAGGTGATTGAAAGGACTTGATAGCTGTGCAGTTTAAATTACTTGTAGAAAGATCTAGTAAGTAGGGGGAGTGGCTTAGCTAGAAGGAAGCTAAATTTAAAGACTGTCTTAGAAAGATTCTGCTAGTAGCTTGGCAGAAGACACCAGGAGGAAGGACTGCTGTGTGACTGGATTTCTCTACTGGGACTATATTGCCCTCCTTTCCTCACCTCCACCCTCCCACCCAAAGCTAGTTTTACTTTTATAAGCACAGGATTTGACTGACAATAGGAACTTCCTGTTTGGGAGCAGGAAGTGAGTGATCACAGAGCCACCAAAGACCCACCATCCTAGAAGGGCAAGAGTAGCTCTCCAGCCCTCTCTAGCTACTGGAGGTCTGCCTCTGAGCAAGTAAGGGGTGTAATGAGAAATATAGGATATTGTTGTCTCAGAACAAGGACAATCAGGAGCTTAAAGGGCACACAGGCAGAAAGTAAGTAGAGAGAGAAGAGAAAAAAACAGAGGAAAGAGTAAGGATTCCAAACAACACTTAAGGGGCCAGAAATAAGACATGATGGGAGTGGTGCAGTGCAGTGGCTGTGGAAGAGCAGTCTTCCGGGAGGCATTCTGGAGGATGCGGTGTTGTCCCATCTGCAGGCACCTCTCTGGGCTGAGGGAGGAGGTTGCTCATCTCCAGGCTGAGTTGGCCAGGATTTGTGGGACCTCCTCTTCTGTCCAGGGACCACCAGTGCCACTGCCATTGCCTCAGAGGTTGCCAAAAAAGAGGAGTGGTTGGACCACAGTGGGCTCAGGGAGGGTAAGGGTGGTGGAACAGAGGTGCATCTCTCCAGTTGTACCTCTCCACAATTCCTATGCCATTCTGACAAAGTGTGGTTCCTCTATGGAGGCACCCACAGCAGAGACCAAGGAGGATGCTGGGAACCTTCACAAAGGAGACCCACAGGAGGGTGGCAGGGGGCCCCACAGGGGAAGGAAACAACTTCTGATGGGGACTTCATTGTTAGGAAGGTAGAACTGGGGGAGGAAGGGGAGAGGGAGGTAAGGTGCCTGCCTGGCACCATGGCTTGGAGGGACAGGGAGCGAATCCTCAGGATTGCTGGAGCAGCTGCACAGGGAAGGGAGCCGGATGTCATTGTGCACCTAGGGACAAATGACCTGGCTAAGAAAGGGATTAGATAAGTACAGGAAGAGTTTGTGGAATTGGGGAGGGGCCTTAGACAAGTAGCAGGCATGGTAACCTTCTTGGAGGTGCTGCCCATCTACGGCGTAGGAGAGGATTTGGTGCTCTGCACCATGGGAGTCAATCAGTGGTTGAAAAACTGGTGTGGAGCTCAGGGATTTGGCTTCATTGGGGACTGGGGGTCCACCTGGAGTGATGCAAGTCTATACTGGCATGATGGACTGCATCTGTCCAGGAGGGGAACCAGGATCCTAGGTGATAGGTTTGAATGCTTCATTGGCAAGGATTTAAACTAGTCAAGGGGGGAGGCCCTGGAAAGGAGCAGGGAAATACTAGCCCCCCCAAAAAATCACGGTAGTAAGTGTGGTAAACACCAACATAGAGGTGTCAATAGGGAGGGGGCAGGGGTAAATGGGGAAAGTGACAAAGGTAAGAAGGACAAGAATGGGGCAAAAAGGAGTAAGGCCATCAGGAAATGGAGGGTAATGAGTACCAATGCCCATAGTCTGGGCAACAAGCTCCCTGAGCTGGTGGCCTTGATGGAATAGGGATGCCTGGATATTGTAGCAGTCACAGAAACATGGTACACAGAACCATGACTGGGATGTTAACATACCAGGGTACATAACCTACAGGAGAGACAGGCAGGAGAGAAGAGGGGGAGGAGCTCTCTATGTAAAGGAAGGGATAAAAGCAACTGAACAAAAGAATAAACAGGGAGAAGAGGAGGCACTGTGGGTCATCTTGGAGACTGGAAAGGGCACCACAATCCACACAGGGGTTGTGTACAGACCCCCATGTCAGGGGGAGAGAATGGACAAGGATATGGTAGAATGCATTCTTAGGATGGCCGAGAAAGGGGAGATACTGTTGATGGGGGACCTGAATATGCCAGATGTTAACTGGAGCATATTTTCTGCAGCCACATCCAAGAGCAGGGCCATTCTCAATGCCCTACAGGTGGCAGGTCTCAGACAGCTAGTTTTGGAACCCACTCATGAGGAAAAATCTTAGACCTCATACTCTCAAATGGGGGCAGTGAGAGGATCTCAGATCTAGAAGTGGGTTGCCATCTGGGAACAAGTGGCCATCAAACAGTGTGGTTCGCATTACACTCAGCTACAGAGTCAAGCCATACAAAAGTGAGGGTACTGGACTTCAGGAGGGCTGACTTTGGTAAAATGGGAGAGTGCCTCAGAAAAGCACTAGCAAACAGGCTAGAAGGAGGGGTGGACCAACAATGTGGAATCATCAAAACTGCCATCACAGAGGCAACAAGCCTTTGTGTGAAGCAAATGAACAAATCAAAATGAAAGAAAAAACCACTATGGTTCTCAAAAAAGGTGTCTGGGAAAGTCTGGGAGAAAAAGATAGCATTCCGGAAGCATAAGAAATCACAGAAGGATTAGGACAGAGAGCTGTACCAGTTAAGGCAGAAGGAGGCAGGGAGGGAAGTCAGAATAGCAAAGACCCAAACTGAGGAAAATATAGCCAACTTGGTTAGGAAAGGGGATAAAACCTTTTATAGGTACATCAGCGAGTGTTGAAAGACAAAGGGAGGGATAGTGAGGCTGAATAGAATGAACAGTGGGTGGGCAGAGGGGGACAATGAAAAAGCATGGATACTGAATGAATATTTCTGTCAGTATTTACAAAAGAGGAGGGGGAATTGCCTAATCCAATTAAAAGAAGCACTCTTGATAGAGGGGTTGATCCCAGTCCTTTCACAGAGGAAAGGGTTCTGCAAGAACTTCTAAAACTGAAGGTGGACAAAGCAATGGGACCTGATGGAATTCACCCCAGAATTCTAAAAGAATTAAGGGGGAAACTAGTGAAACCACTGGCTACTCTCTTTAATAAATCATGGGAGGATGGTGCGGTACCCAAGGACTGGAGGAAGCTGGATGTGATTCCCCTTCACAAAAGTGGGACCAAGGCAGAGGCAGGAAACTACAGACCAGTTAGTTTGACCTCTGTGGTAGGGAAAGTGATGGAGTCCTTTCTGAAGGAATGAATTGTTGAGTACCTACAGGCCAGTGAGGTACAGGACCCAAGGCAGCATGGGTTCACAGTGGGAAGATCATGTCAGATGAATCTAATAGATTTCTTTGACTGGGTGACCAAAGTAGTTGACCAGGGAGGGGCTGTGGACATGGCCTACCTAGACTTTTGCAAGGCATTTGACACAGTCCCACACAAAAGATTAGTAGTCAAATTAACCAGCCTGGGAGTGGGTCCCAGGGTGGTAGCCTGGGTAAAACATTGGCTGCACAACAGGACACAGAAGGTAATTGTAAATGGAGTCCACTCTGAAGAAAGAGGGGTTACTAGTGGGGTACCACAGGGTTCAGTACTGGGTCCAGTCCTTTTCAATGTCTTTATAAGTCACATTGCAGAGGGACTGGAAGAAAAAGTATGCCTCTTTGCAGATGACACAAAGATCTGCAACAGGGTTGATACACAAGGAGGCATGGAAAGGATGAGAATGGACTTGGCAAGGTTGGAGGAATGGTCAGACATACGCCAGCTAGAATTCAGTGCAAAGGAGTGCAAAATAATGCACCTGGGAAACAAGAACCCAGGGGAAGAATACACAATGGGGGAAGGTAGTAACAACAACAGTAAAGAAAAGGGACCTGGGGGTAATCATATCAGGTGACCTTAAGGTTAGCAAGCAATTTGAGAAGGCATTAGGGAGGGCTGTGGGTATACTGGGATGCATAGGGAGAAGCATCACCAGCAGAAAACAGGAAGTTGTTATCCCTCTGTACAGACCGTTGGTGAGACCCCATCTGGAGTACTGCATCCAGTTCTGGAGACCCCATCTCTGCAAGGACATGGACAGGATAGAGGCAGTCCAGAGGAGGGCAACTAAAATGGTGCAGGGTCTGCAAGAGAAGCCATACGAGGAGAGACTAAAGGAGCTTAATATGTATACCCTTGAGGAAAGAAGGGAGGGGGGCATGATAGAAACTTTGAAGTACCCCAGTGGAATCAACAAAGTCCAAGAGGGTAACAACTTTCAGAAAAAGAGATGTGCAAGAACAAGGGGTCACAATTTAAAGATGGGGGGCAGTTCAGGGGCAATGTGTGGAAGTATTTTTTTCACAGAGGAGTAGTGGATGCATGGAACAGCCTTCCTGAGGAGGTTGTGGGGTCTAAAACTGTGGGAGAATTCAAGAATGCATGAGACAGACATAAGGCAATTCTTGTGGTGGGTAGGAAGAAATAGGCTGTTAGTTAACTAGGATCTGCGGCCTATCCTATAGGTAGGGAAATGGGCAGACTAGATGGGCCAAGCGGTCCTTATCTGCTGTCAAAGTCTATGTTTCTATGTTTCTATATGTAATAGCTTAAAGGGAAGAGGGAGAAGAAAAAAAAAAGAAAAGAGCGGAGGAGAAGAAGAAAAGGAAAGAAATGAAGAGCAGGAGGAGGAAGGAAAATGGAAGGGGAAAAAAATGAAAAAATAGAAAGATAATTAGTATGAGCAATCAGCTATTTCATCCCCCCCCCAGGGATTTAATGAAGAGAATGTGATTAGTGAAAGGCTATGTAAAGCAAGGGAATAGAAATGCATAAAAAAGAGAAGCAGGACATAATCAAAGGAAATAGCGGATGAAGGGAAGGGAACTAAGAAAGGAATGGAACCTGAACTTAACTAATTGGTGATGTTCTGCACCAGTTCAGGAAGTGTGTTTTTGCTGGTGTAGCGAGATGACCATTGAGCCATCTTGGCAGTTGAGGATAACAAAGAGGAGAAGGCTGGGTAAGTATGTGAGTTATGGGGGGGTAGATGTAGATGTAGCCGTAGCTCTGTCCTTTTCCTGAAAAAGATTATTTATTACAAAAGAAGATGATTATTCTCAAGCATTATTACAGAAGTAAAATTAATATGAAACAGGGGATCCAGGAACTTATACTAATAAAAGATAAGAGTTATGATAGAACATTGTAAAATTGCCACCTGGAATGTTAAAGGCCTACAGGAAAGATAAAAGGTTATAAAATAATAAAGCATATGAAGAGCAAAAACATACATATGATAAAATTGATAATGTTTCAGGGAACACATGTAACAAAAGAAAATATTGCATGGTTTGAAAACTGAATAAAGAGGAATGTGACTGGGCAGACAGCGACAGTGAAAAAGCAAGGATACTGAATGAATACTTCTGCTCAGTATTTACAATGGAAAAGCAGGGGGAGATATCAGATCTCTGAAGCACTCTGGATGGGGAGGTTGATATTAATCCTTTCTCAGAAGAAAGGGTTCTGAAAGAACTCTTAAAACTGAAGGTGGATAAAGCAATTGGGCCTGATGGGATTCACCCCAGAATTCTAAAAGAACTAAGAGAAGAACTAGTAACACCACTGGCTATCCTTTTTAATAAATCATGGGAGGATGGTGTGGTACCTGAGGACTGAAGGAGGGCAGATGTGATTCTCCTTCACAAAAGTGGGAGCAAGACAAAGGCAGGAAACTACAGACCTGTCAGTTTGACTTCAGTGATAGGGAAAATGATGGAATCACTTCTGAAGGAAAGAATTGTTGAGTACCTAGAGGTCAGTGGGGCACAGGACCCAAGGCAGCATGGATTCACAGCAGAAATATTATGACAGACACATCTAATTGATTTCTTTGACTGGGTGACAAAGTAGTAGACAGGGAGGGGCTGTAGACATGGCATACCAAGACTTTAGCAAGGCATTTGACACTGTCCTGCATAAATCATTAATGAACAAATTAGCCAGCCTGGGAGTGAGTCCCAGGGTGGTAGCCTGAGCAAAACACTGGCTGGACAACAGGACACAGTGGGTAAGAGTAAATGGGGTCTAGTGAAGAAAGGCGGGTAACTAGTGGTGTACCACATGGTTCAGTACTGGGGCCAGTCCTTTTTAATGTCTTTACAAGTGAGATTGCAGATGGACTGGAAGGAAAAGTATGTCTCTTTGCAGATGACACAAAGATCTGCAACAGGGTTGATATGCAAGGTGGGCTGGAAAGGATGAAAAGGGATTTGGCAAGGTTGCAGGAACAGTCAAATGTATGGCAGCTTAGATTCAATGCAAAGAAGTGCAAAGTAATGCACCTGGGAAACAAAATCCTAGGGGAAGAGTACACAATAGGGTGTGAGATACTGACAACAACAAAAATGGAAAGGGACCTGGGGACAGTCTTATAAGATGACCTAAAGGTGGGCCAGCAATGTGAGAAGGCAGTAAGGAGGGCTGGGGGGATACTGGAATGCATTGGGAGAGGCATCACCAGTAGAAAACAGGAAGTTGTTGGCCCTCTGTACAGACAGTTGGTAAGTCCACATCTGGAGTACTGTGTATGGGTCTGGAAACCCCATCTCCACAAAGACATAGACAGGGTGGAGGCTGTCCAGAGGAGGGCAACCAAAATGCTGCAGGATCTGCACCAGAAGACATATGAAGAAAGGCTAAAGGAGCTTAAAATGTATAGCCTTGAGGAAAGAAGGGGGGGGCATGATAGAAACTTTCAAATACCCCAAAGGAATTGACAAAGTCCAAAAGGGTAGCATATTTTAGTAAAAGAGATGTGCAAGAACAATGGGGCACAATTTGAAGATAGAGGGGGGATGGCTCAGAGGTAATGTGAGGAAGTATTTTTTCACAGAGATGATTGTAGATGCATGGAATGGCCTTCCTGGGGAGGTTGTAGAGTCAAAAACAGTGGGGGAATTCAAGAATGCATGGGGCAGACATAAGGCAATTCTAAGCAGTTGTTAGGAGGGAGTGGACTGTTTGTTAACTAGGATCTGCAGCTTATCCATTAGTTTATCAAAATAGGCAGACTAGATGTGCCCAGCGGTCCTTATCTGCCAACAAATGTTACGTTTCTATGTTTCAGAAGGGGGAGGACTTATTTCTCAGAATATACAAATAATTCTGGGGGTTAATAGCCTTTCATAGGAAAAAATTGAAAGCACATGTTATTAGAACATTTATAGATAAAGAAGGAATATATGACCTTCTGCAGCTATAGATTTATAGTACTAAGTTCACTTGTGTGACTATATATGCCCTTAATGAGAATCACCTTAGGTTTTTTTCAAAATTTGTTCTTACTTTATCCACCTTTGATGCACCATTTTTAATAGGAGGGGATATTAATTTGGTATTACACCAAGCTGATAAAACAACAGATTTGTATAAATCCCACTATTCATCTCAGGCTGTAATTAATTATTTCATGAAAAGCTTTAAAAATTGGCAGCAACAAGGAATAAAACAAACACCTATACACAAATAATAAATCAATAGGGGGAACTTAAGAATCAAAGTTTTCAATATACTCAACTGAAAAGTTATTTAAATCAGAATAGGGGAGTAATAAAAATAAAGGATAAACCCACTTTGTTGGAAAGTTTTCCAAAACAATAAAGATAGAATGAAATTAATTTTACTAATCTATCAGACTTTACAGAATACAGTGGGAGGTGATATTAATAAAAATAAGAACAAATCAGAGAGAGATTTGGGTTTGAATCTGTCAGATGAAATGTGGCAAGATGTTGATGCTTATATTAATAATATACTTTCAATAAAGATGCAGCAGGTTCAAATTAATACCACACATAGAACATTTTATACTCCGAAAAAGCTGAATCAATTTAATTCCAATATTAGTGATAAATGCCCAAGGTGTTCAAAGACCACAGGTACTTTAATACATCTGATTTGCTCCTGTCCATACCTGTCCAATTTTTGGTCAAAATTGGAAAATGTCTGTACCCTGACATTTAACAAACAAATAATATTATCCTTGATGGTTAAAATATTGGAATTTATCCTAATAAGGAATTATTAGATGAAGCTCAGGAAAAAATTATTAACTTTATTTGCTTCAGTGGCAAAGAAATGTATTCTGATGAAGTGGAAGGATTCAGACTCACCAGTTTTTAAAACCAGGATAAATCTGACCATTGATATCTCAAAATTAGAACACATTTGGTACAGTAAAAATGGAAAACATGTATAATTTGAAAGCATGTGGGCATCATTACAGTTGGCAATAAGCATGATGAACATCTAAATAGTTTTATGGACAGTTAGGGCAGTTCCTGGATCCCCGCCCCCCTTGGTAATAAAGATGAGAAAAAGACAAGACCCAATCAGAGGAAATTCAGATGATGGATTCAGTACTGAGTCCAGTCCTTTTTAATATCTTTATAAGTGACACTGCAGTGGGAATTGTAGGAACAGTATGCTTCTTTGCAGATAGCACAAAGATCTGCAACAGGGTTGATACAAAGTGGGGGCTGGAATGGATGAGAAGGAATGCATGGGACAGAGAAAAGGAAATTCTGGTGGGAGTAAGAAGAAGTAGGCTGTTGGTTAACTAGGATCTGCGGCTTATTCAATAGGCAGGTAAATGGGCAGACTACATGGGCCAGGCGGTCATTATCTGACGTCTATGTTTCTATATTAAAAGGCTCCCTGACTTACAGTCTGAACTAAGGGGTAAAAAAAGAGAAAAAAACATAAAAGAAAAGAAAATGATGAGACATGCAAAAAAAATATATAAGATTTGAAAAGAAGAGAGAGACATAGTGTGGTACCTTACATTGTGTGTGTGCACTCCACATGTCCTTTTATATAAATGGTCCAGGCAATGACTGAACAACACAAAATACAACATTCAGCATCATGAGATAGCATCACAAGTAAAGATAAAGGAAAATATGAAATGTGGTACACAAGATGAAGCTGTTTGCATGTACACAAAGTCACACTAAATCTGAGTTTTGCTCATTCTTCTGTATGTGTAATTTGTAGACAACGAGTCAAATGACAGAGAGTACAATCATTTCTATGCCTATAAATTAAGTGATAGGGCATATTGTTACACTGTGAAAAGATCACAGCTTAGGTTCTTTGCATGGTATGCTGGACAAAGATAACAACAAGTAGCAGTAATAAGTCTAAGTGAAACAAAGCAAACATAAGGGAGCCAATTTCCCACCATTCTTCGAGATTGCTCTTTCTTTCTCTTTCTCTCTTTCTCTCTTTCTCTCTCTCTCAGAGGAACTGATGTGCATACAAATATATGAGTTTAGTTATAGATATGATAAGTAAGGCTGTATTAGTTGCACGGTAAATATTGACATTCTTTACGGCCCCTGCATGGCTAAAATTATGTTTTTCACAGAAAATACAATCACAAAGTTTTTAGTTAACTTTATGAGTTTTATTATGCTTTAATTCATTAAAAACATCACTTTTAAAATATGCACGTATGTACTGTATGAATATGAATCAGTCAGAGCAATATAAAGTGCTACAGCACTGAAAATACATTAATTTTAAAATGTCCATTTTTATGCTCTGTCTTGTGTCTGTCAGCATGGCACAGTATCAGCAGAAATATCTTTCCACACTCGCACTATGTACCAGAATGCTCAAACAACTGAGGTCAATGCTTGAAAGGTTAGGGAACCAGTCGATACAGTTAAGCCAGTACTTGATTGCATCTTTTTTCATTGTTGCTGACTTACTTGATGAGTTAAGGACCTAACAAATGCAGAACTGATTTTCAGGTTTGCTGGTATAATGGTTTAATGATTAAATGCCGATTACCTTCAATGAATGCTAGATCCGGAGACCATTACAAGCTAAGATATGCTGATTTAATTGAGGACTTGAGAACTTCTGCTGTGAAGATTTATTTACAGTGACATGGAGGGACGGTCAGTGGACTTCTTTCGCTTCCATGCATATTAAAAAAATGGTTAAAATCACTGTGCACTGAACTTGTGGAATTCACAGCAAAGTACAGTTTTCATGGAAATCGTGAGTTCCGTGCATGCCATGAAAATAATGCAGCCTTAATGATAAGCATGCAGCAGTGGATAAGGCATGTAAATTAGGTGGCTCCCTTGGGCAATTACATAGGAAATAAAGTTGCAAAGTACAGAAGAATGAATCTCTGAATCTCTAAACAATGGAAATTCATAGTCTGCAATCTGTATAAGTCTCACTGGTGACAGTGCGTCTGAAAACACTTGCAGTGTCATCAGAAAAACATACAACATGTCACAATAGTGGACAACTACAAAATATGAGTAATTATGAGTATAGCAGAATATATGGCAAAAACATAACAAATAGTTAAAGGTATTTCAGACAGATATAAGCATAGCAAATATAAATGAAGAACACTAACATAAGTAATAAAACAAGATAAACATCATAAAATTATGTAAGGCACTAAAACATAGCAAATAGTTAAAGGTATTTCAGACAGGTATAAGCATAGCAAACATAAATGAAGAACACTAACATAAGTAATAAAACAAGATAAACATTACAAAATTATGTAAGGCACTAATATTGTGTATAAGGTTACTGTTACATGTGGGCCACTTGGAGGTATATAACCCAGGCATAACAATCCCCTCCTTGTTGCCTTGCTCACAAGGCAACACAACAAAAAGAAGGTTAGGTGTAGTAATGGTATTACAGAATGTGTCAATAAGCCAAAGGTGCAAGCCCTGTAAAAGAACTGTAGCCATGCAAGATGCTGGATAAAAGTACACCTCAGACAGCAAAAGTGTAATAATCGATGCATGAAAACAAGATATAAATTATCAAGCTTTAAAACATTGATTTGAGCAACTGCTTTTCAAAGTAGATAAATCTTGTAATGTAAAGGAATTACAATTCTATAGCACACAGATAATGCAACTGTGAAAGTAGTCCTATTCAGGAGGCAACATGGGGTAATCACAGATGGTCAGACCATAAAATACAAAACAGAAACTAGGTATGTCAACACCACAGTGGATATGTGTATAACAAAAATTGTTGATGTGTATTATCATAGAACATTGTTCGTAAAAACAGTGTTAAAGTCATTGTCCATTCATAAAGAACAGTCCATATTAAGCATGTCAAAAGGCAGATAATGGCGACGTATGGGATGGCGACGTACATTATTGATTGAAGGATCTAATAACAATGTCCTTAAAGAGGAACCAGTCCATAAGATTTGAGTTTGTAACCACAAAGCAGTGTAGTTATATTGGAAATGTCATTCATTGAAAGTTTGTAACCCATAGGGCATACATGGCACATAGGGTTGTGCAGACATGTACCAGCACAGTAAGAAAGGTAATGTTCATGTAGCTGGCTGCTGGTTGGCTCAATTGGCAAAGGTCTTGGCAAGGGTTGCATGAGAATGTCCATTGAATGTTTCCATGGAATAGCCATACCCACACAGGGATAGCTTTTTGTAAAAAGAGCACATTTTGCATAAATATTGACCGTTCATAAAGAACATCATTCATGAAAGAGCAACTAAGAGCAGAGTTCATATGAGGTGTCAGCCAAATATGCAAAAAACCAAGCATGAAGAAAAGATGCATGTGTTGCTTAAAGATCTTACCAGTACCTCTCTGTAGAAATCTAAAACTTGTAACACACTGTAAAAAACTAAGTGTGCAAACACACATATAGTTATTATTAAAAGGAAAATGGTATGGTTATTAGCAATGCCTTTAGTTATGGTGTGGTGTGACATAGACAAGTGATGACGTCGGCCATGCACTTGGAGGTGCAGGTTGAGGTCCAATAATAAGAATATACTGTATTATTTATTCAACTGTGAATACAGCCTGTTTCCAAGTCTCAGAAGAGGCTGTGACAGTAGGGAAATAAAGCATAGTTTTCCTGCTTATAGGTTGATGTTTGGCCTAGTTTTAGGCTTATCTCATGAAATGAAAGTGTGATACTGTGCTTGTTATATGCACTTTGAACCTTGATCTTATGGCAATATGCCTTTCACACCATGTAACACAGGGGTATACAATTGCGCCTGTTGCGCATATGGGATTTGAAAAGATCCCTTTGGAAAGGTCCATTGTCTAGGGTGAAATACTCCTACTGTAGGTAATCAGTAGTGTGGTGCTCTGATACTGGGTCTAGAGCATGTATCAGCTCCATTCCAAAAGGGATCTGGTAACATGATGTTTTGAAACCTAGAAGTATTTGTATTGAAGCAGAATTTATATTCTGCCATATTATGTGTGTATTACACATTATATACAAAGGTACCTAGAAGTGATGAAGCACTCAGACCACTAGTTGGTCAGGGTTTATGCTTGGAACATTTGGCAGGCTTTTGTCTCTGTTGGAGTAACAACAGTTGGAAACATGGCAGTGCTAGCAATGGATTGAGGTGTATAATAATATGTAGTAGTAGTATTATATAGAAATAAAGCACAGAATATGGATGTATGAGCACAGTACAGGTGTAGAAACCTGTGTATTGTGCTTGGGCCTGGCATATAGATAGGATGCCAGTGGGTAACCTTCTGGTGTAGGGCCTACCTTGGAATGTGCCATTAGCTAGGTGGGCCATAGGGATTTTTCACTGATTACTAGCAGTCTGCCTTTTCATCTGTAAGACTGGTTAGGGGCCACCATTATGGTGTCCAGGTGTAAATGGTTATCATGTTGTAATGAATCTGGATGGAACAGCAATGCTGATCCATTTTGTCTGGGAGTATGAATGGTGGCACACAACCTATAAGAAAGAAAGAAATAGTCATTCGTGGCAGTGTTGTTGGGACATTTCAGCTTATGAAAACTATTAATTTGTTGTGTAAGTGGTTGGTACTTGGTACCCACCCACATGTGGGTGTGACAAATGTCACCCAGATGGGCCTAATGCCCCCAAAATATCCACGGATATGAAGCAGTTTACTGAGCTTATACTTGATAAGCTGCAACATTATGTGAAAATATAATGACATAATGACAATGAAATAATAGTTATTGTAAGCACACTGCAGAAAATACATGTTAAACATTGATCACATTTAAAAATGTAGTTGGTCATCAGAGTCCAGGAATGACTGTTGAAAGAATATTGTCTTTTATGGAAGCTAAAAAGTCAAAAGGATATGTGAAAGAACATGGAATGTACACATTTCTCCCCCCAACCAGCTCAGCTGATTACTTGTTGAGGGCCAAGGCCCTTGCACTTGGCTGGTGCTGGTTGTTGGCATAAAGCCACTTGCAAATAGATTGTTTACGGTTGTTCTAAACTGCACTGGGAAGGCAGAGAGGCTGAGCTGGTTTATAATATTAGAGAACATTATATATTTTATTATTAATTTGTAACCAACAAATGGGTTATTAGCAAACAAAACTTTTCTTCTTGTGTGCTGTTACTGTAGGGACAGTGGTTTACCTACCCCATTTCTGGATCTGCTAGCTGTAGTTCAGTCAGATCCAGAAGTAATGTCATGTATTTGCAACCACTGTAGGTGCACTGTAAGGTGGAATGGTTCAAAACCCTCCTTAAGCTCCCTGTATAGTACAGGAGGCTAGGTCTATAGTAGACCATATCTATGGAAATGTCATAGACATGGTGAGTCACACTAAGAATTGTAACAGCTGCAGCATTATACATACTCATCACTGATGAACCATAACAACCTTGCATTAGTTAGTGTAGTCTGTATGAAACAGTTCATATACAGTTGACACCATCCCCAGACTGTTATTTGTTAAACATGTAGGCATGCAATGTTGCGTTAGTAGTTTTCCATGTAATTAACAGTCCCCACAATTATTTGCCCAGGATGGGCACACCGGTTGTCAAAACAGATGTTTAATGTAAGCGATCAGTTATAGAGGGTGGGCATATACACAATTCAACCCCCCTCCCCCGAGCTCCTACTTCTGCAAAAGAGGCAGCATAGAGATAATAGGATACTGTAGGACCAAAACTGGAGCAGACACCCTACCATACAACAGTAAGAACTATCAAATTGACTAGTAACAGGTGTCTGCATCAATGTTAGAGAGCACTATATTTCCAAAAGAGGTATGGCTATTTATCCACAATAACAGTGGCAAACTGTCTTAGCCAATCAGTCATCACCTGGAAGGTTGTATGCTGAATAAATACAGATGGGTTTAACCCAACTTGTTAAAACTAAAAATAAGGGCAATACAATATCCTACTATGATTTAAACTATAATAACATTATAAAGAAATTGGGCCATGGGTTAAAATACACTTACATTACCATTGGTTACTTGTGAAGGATAGTCCTATCCATGTAAGAGAGAAAAATAAAACACAAGCCACGAAAGGGAACATCTCATTTACTAAGAGCGTTCTCCTTGTGGAAGGTTAGCATTGGTTCTCAAATTGTTACATAGAAACATAGAATTTGATGGCAGATAAGGACTGCTTGGCCCACCTAATCTACCCATATTAACCCAAACAAAGATGTATGGCTTCGACCACCATTGGGGGTTGGCTCTCTTTCTTGTAGCTACTAGTACATTACGATGAATTCCTGAAAATGAAATAAATTAGTAATGTCAGAGTCTTAGGCAGCCCTAATCCCCTGAATTGTGACATTAGAACTGTGTCATTAACATACACATCATTCTGATAAATAACATGAGTTATAATACTGATATTTTGTACATACAAAATTGTTAAAAGGGTATTATATTAGATTAAAGTAAAAGGCTAAATCTTCCAAAACAGACATAATATATTCTATGGCAGTGTACGTCATGTAGCTATCCTGTGAAAGATAAAGTAAACGGCTTATTACAAATGCTGGGGTGAACAGTCCCCCCCCTCGATTGCCATGTGATGCACGGGGATAAATTATACAGGACAAGGACAAAGAAGCCGAGAGATCTTCTGTAAAGGAAGGCATATGTAGGAATGGGCTGGCTTGTAGATAGCAAGCAACCTCATGGCTGCAAGCCCAGAGGAAAAAATAATTCAGTCCTAACGTCATGGACAGATGAGGAGGACTGGAATAAAAAGCAACTTGTAACAAAAGTACTCTTGATGTGCACACTCCATCAAAATTATATTTGGTTATGAAATACTGATTTAATTAGGGAGGTACATCAATTGTGAGCTGAAAAAACAGGTACAACTCAAAAACTCAGAGAGGTCAAGTGATTTGCAAAAGGTCACACACTGTGCAAACAATGTTTCCTGGGACCAAACCGAGCTGTGGCTGCAGTAGCCTTGGACACCGCCCTGAATGAGAGGTCTGACATATATTTATTTATTACGAGTTTAACCAGGATAGCATACTGAGCAGGGAGCAGCTTGATTTCAGATGGGTCCTGGAGGACAAGTCTCAACAATTGCATTTTACATTACAGAGCAATGCAAAGCAAACATGTGAATAAATACAAAGAGCAAGTGCAATGCAGTGCACAGGGGATAATACAGACAATTCAAAAACACTAGCTGTGATAACACAAAAGCAGGCAACTGTTATAATGACTCAAGCAGCTAAGCTTGCGAATTGACCAAAAAACTCACATAAGTGGGATCCGGGTGATGAGAAGCAAGTACAGCTGACAGAGAAGTGGGCGTGGAGGAGGAGGTTGAGGTCCTGAGAGTTGGAGGTGTGTCTAATATTAGCAGGCAATGCATTCCAGAGTTTGGTAATGTGGTATTGGAAGGCAGATTGACCTTTGTTAGTTCCCATGAAAGGGACATGAAGGAGCCTGGAGTCCATGCTTCTGAGGGAGTAGGCAGGTGGAGGCTGTGTTGAGAGGGAAGATAGGAGGTATGGGGGAAGGGACTGAGACCAGGATTTGGCTGCGGTCCTAGTACAGTGAATTTGTCTGCGGGCCTGGAGTGCGGGCAGTCTAGAATGAAGCGACAGGAGTGGAAGAGTGTGTACAGGCTGGCTAGGGAGGAGGGGGGAACAGAGCCATATAATACGTTGCCATAGTCAAGTAAAGGGAGGATCATCTTGTGAACAATTTCCTTCTGGGACGGTGTGGGGATACTACCCTTGTTGCGGTATAAGGTGCCAAGTTTAGGGAGCAGTTTCTAGTGGATGGATTCAACGAGTGTGGAGAAATCAAGGTGCTGGTCAAGCCAGACTCCAAGGTATCTGAAGGAGGTGCACACTTCCAGGGGGGTTCCATCCAAGGACTGGAATGAGGGGCAAGCAGCTTGGCAGGAGAGTCTTGTCTGTGAGCTGAAAGTAAGCAAGCTGGTTTTCTTGGGGTTTAGGAGCAGTTGGTTAGAAAGTATACTGTCAAGCCACCGGCTGAGGCATGATAAACAAAATTGATGAACCATCACAATGTCTCTGACGGCAGATGGAGAGGCCATATTGGAAGAAAAAAAACATGGAAAATCTTTGCAAGCATTAGCGTCATGCTTCCACTTCCTTTTTTTTTTCCAATAATAAACTATGATTAATTTGAATCAATACTAAGGACACCAGTCCACATATTTCAACATTAAACCAACCACTTATCTGAAAGATAGAATGTTTTCAGACAATGTGGCAACACTGCAAACCAGAACATGTCATTGGCAACAAGCCAAAGGTGTCAACCATTTTATGAGCTTTTTTCCCCAGCACAAACAACATAAACATAACAAAATAAATCAGCATAGCTTCAGAAAACACACTTAAAGACTCTGATAAAGTGTAACAGTGACAAATAGACATAGCATATGCTGAATTAGGCACAGTGTTTACCAACTTCAAAAATTTCCACACATCAAAATCCAGGACGGCACATTTAAAAACATAGGCCCAGATATTCAAAAGAGTTGAGCCATGCACAATAGGGTTGCGCCTGCGCACATCCGAAATTGCACCATTCTGCGATATTCAGCAGGAGGCAGTTGCGACCCCGAAATCATGCTGAGCAACAGTGCAATGATAATGAAGGCATGTGCAACTGAAGGGGGAGGACCCATGCATAAATGGCGCAGTGCGATATTCAACGACTTGCGCCATGCGCAATAGGGGAGCAATCGGAAGTTGTGCCATAGCGGAAATGAGCCAAAATAAAAAGGAGCAAGGGAGAGGCACAAGAACGCTACAGGGAAGCCACATGAGGCAGAACTCTAGCCAGACAGACAGGGCAGGAGGCAAAAACAGGGCAGGCCAGGGAAAGGGCAGTCTGAACAGCCAGGCACAGGGAAGGTGTGGGGAGCCACACAGCACAGAGGCCAGCACAGGCAGGTGTACCCGGTGCAGGGGAAGTAGCAGCCAGGACAGCGGGGGAATACAGCAACAGCTGCCGGGGTGAACACAAGCCAGGGACATGGCCAGTGCCACCTTTCAAAAGGAGGCCATTATGGGGGGGGTGAGAAGGCGGGTGGCAGGGGGGCATGGCCGTGGAAGGGCCCATTGGCAGTATGCCCCCAACAGGCAGCACTGAGATTGTGGTCCAGTACTGCCTGAATAGGGCAATTTTGAGGCTGTGCAGTGATGTGATACAGGCACTCACACGACGGAGCCATGCCCTGTCAGTGGAGACTAAGGTAACAGCCTGCATGTGCTTGCGCACCACTGGTACCTTCCAGAGACCAACTGGGGACACCACAGGCATAACCCAGTCGGTCACTTCACACCACCTCACCCAATTCCTCAGCCCACTGCTGCCACATGCTAATGGAGTACATCCATTTCCCCAGCACAGTGGCGGAGCACACAGCAAACATACAGCAGTTTCACAGGGTAGCACATATGCCTGATGTGCTAGGTGCAATAGACTGCACCCATGTGGCCATATGCACACCACCTGGCCCCGAGGGGACCACATACATAAATCGCAAGGGCTATGCCAGCATCAACTGCCAGGTGGTGTGCGATGCCAGGGGGCGCATAATCAATGTCTGTGCCATGCACCTTGGGGTAGCACATGATTCTTTCATCTGGCACCAGTTGGCACTGTGCCACAGATTCGAGAGTGGGGACACATGGACAATCATAGGGCCTGGGGGGGCATGGCCAGAGGTGGCATGGGTAGCAGCCTACATGGCCTGGGGCAGGGCGATGCTGATCACAAAACTAACCTCCACCCTATACACACAAGTGACAGTGGATACCCACTCCATCCCTGGCTGCTCACACCCTACCTGCTGCCTGTGACCCCATCGCAGCAATGCTACAATGGGGCACAGGCCACCACATGTAATGTCATCGAGTGGGTGTTCGGGATGCTGAAGGCATGTTTCCGTTACCTCGACACCTCTGGCGGTGCCCTACAGTACAGCCCTTCAAAGGCCTGTGGGATATTCCTTGCCTGTTGCATCCTGCACAACATGGCCAACGAATGTGGGATAGCCATACAGGTCGAAGAGGGGGACAGCGATGGGACGATGGGGATGCCGGTGACGATGGTGATGGGCAGCTCCCCTTTGGGTGACAGGACCCCAGACTGCTCCAGCTGGCACAGCTGTACCAGGACACCATCACAGAGGAGCACTACAGCCAACCCAGGCAAGTCATGGGGCCATGCGCAACGACCAGTTGCTAAGGCACAACCCACAAACATGCATGGACACACACCAGGGCTGCATGCCATCAAGGGAAGTGGCAGGGCATAGAAGCACACACACAACCAGGGATGGGTGAGGATTAATATGCCACGTGGACAGACACACACACACACACTACACACAATGCAACAAACATGCACAGAGGGCAGGAGGCACACCGACCCAGAACACACACCATAGCAACACACATGTCCACAGGCCACCACGCCCACTGCCTGTTCATGTGCGTGTGTCAGATGCTGAGCACCATTGCACATTGGTGTACAGCACAATGCAGGCATCATCATGCACATGCAACTGCAGACAGCAGCTGGGAGGGTGTGCAGGTGGACTGTGTGTCTGCATGCAGGGCCAGGTACCCACCCGTGCACTGCCCACTGAAGCACACACATTGCACACAGGGCAGCACCAGACAGTAGCCATGCTAGGAGACAGGTCAGTCATGTAACACAGTGCCACAGCCACCATGGATGCGTGGGCAGCCCTGCTGAGACCTGCCAGCACTGACAGGCTCACCACTGGCCTCATGGTGTGGCACCGATGGTCACCCAGGTGTTCCACTGTGTGAACGCGACTGTGCTCATGCAGGGGTCTGCTGCATACCGAACATGCCTGCACCAGGAGTACTCGGGATGCCCTCAGCTGAACCCAGTGTCAACAGGGTGGGAGTTGCATGATGCCAGAAACGGGGGGTGGATAGTGCACTGTGTGGTGTCTGTGATGCATGGGCACCAGACTGTGTGCCCATTGTGGCCATGACAGCAATGAATGCCTGTGCATACCTGTCAATAGCAGCGGTCACATCCTCCCGCAAATGGTCCATCCCTGCCAGGATCAGTGTGGTGTCCCTGCTGTGATGCTCCTCTGCCAACTCCAGAGCCACATGCAGTGCATCCACGGACATCGCAAGACACATCTGCTGCTTGACCGATGCTTGCAGTAGGTGGGTGTGCTTGTCCAAGAGGTCATCAGCCTCCTCAGCATCCTGTCCCTCAGGGTGTGCATGGCCCTGATGATCAGCACCCCTTAAGGGTGGGTGCGGCATCCAGGACCAGGTCTGGGCATGTCCACAAGCAGTTCACAGATGCCGCCGCTGAACCCTGTACTCCCAAGCCCATTGGGCGACTGCTGATGCTGCCCCTTAGGCTGCCGCTCCCCAGGGCTCAGTGGTGCCACTGCAGTGGCTGCAACAGTCCCACTGTCCTGAACTGACACCAGTGCTGCCCCACTGGTGTTGACAGGCACAGCCTGGGACTGTGCTGACATGCAGACCTCCACAGCGGCACCACCTACAGCCATGGGCGCGAAGTGCCCTGCTGTGTGGCCATCCCGTGGCACACATGTGGCACTGCCCATGACGGTCGTGTCTTCATCACTGGTGACGGACTGTGCACCGGCCACAATCACAGCATGCTGGAATCCATGGACACCAGCATGCTGGGACACTGGCAGGGCTTCCTCCACACCTGGTACAATGACATCAGTGTGGACAGCCAGGTGGCCCCACTGTCGCAGTGCTCCACGTATACCTGTGGAGGTGGATGGTCCCTCCTCCAACTCCAGCTGACTGTCCACAGTGGACAGACCCACCACCGCTGACCCATGCAGATGATCAGGATCTGTAAGGGAAAGCAAGGTCGCGTTAGTGCGTGTGACCTACCCTGCTCCCCATAGACAGACCATGACTTACCATGCAGTGATGGGCCACCACCCGTCTTGAAGCCACCACCCAGAACGCCCTCAATGGCACTGCGCTGCATGCTTCCTGCAAGCCTCTCCTTCTGTGGGGTCAGCTGTACCACCTCCGGCTGTCCCCCACCTGTTGCAGCACATGCTGCCCTGATGGCAGTCACCTTCTCCTTTACCCTCCTCCTATCCATGCCCATCTTTTTCTTACACTCCTGCATAGAGCGCTGATGGCTGCCATGCAGGTTCACAGCACATGCCACCTCCTCCCATGCAGCAGCACGGGCTTGAGGTGTTCTCCGCCGTCCACTGAGAAGTGGCTCCTGATCCAGGTAGGCCTCGAACAGGACCTCGGTTTCGGCCTTTATAAAGTTAGGCCTCCTCCTCCTTCCACAATTGTGTTCCTCCTCTCCAACAACCTGCTTGGTCATTATGAAGCCTGTAAGAATTGCAGTTGTTACCTGTGACTGTGCAGTCCCATGCATGTCCCTGAATCCACAGTCCACAATCCCAAACAGCATGCAACTCACTAATAGACTGCAGTAACCGACTATGGCCACTGCAGCACATTGTCGCACTTTTATAGTGCAATCCATGCAAATGAGATGAGGATCAACTTTAAGTAGATGCAAATTGCAGTGCTGCACCATTGAATGGCTGATTAGATGATTTGCATATGATGGCTGAATATCGTGCTGTCGCGCTTTGCCCAATTGTGTTGAATGTGCTGAGCCAATGGCGCAGTTTTGTGACATGTGTAGTGCACCTCACTGTGCATGCCCGGGTTGCTGATGCAGGCATCTGCCACACTGATGATGTGCTGTGCACGGTAGGCAATGCAGGGCATGGCCACCATTGTGCCAGTGGCGCTATAGCAATGGGTCACTACATGGTGCTGTGGCACTGGGCCATCATAGGCGCAATGGCCCAACTGCTCGGTAGTCTTCTATGGCGCTGGCAAACAGGCAGCCAATCGTGCTACATGCATTGTCTTCCAATGGCGCTGTGCGTGGCCATGCACCAGAGACCCTTGACCATGTGCCCGACCTTTGGCCCCTAGGCGCCATGTGTCAGGCATGGGTGCACCTCTATCGCGCTGTTCGGTAACAGCGCAATAGGGAATGGCAGCGCTGTACTGCACAGCATCTGCATGTGGAGAGCCATGCTGCAGAGCACCATATTGCCTACTATAGCTGTAAGGATGGCACGCAGATGAGCAGCGCAGTGAACAGCCATTGAGCTAGCCAATCTGGTGGCAATTGTTGAGCCACACCATGGGCCTCTCTTCGGGGAGGCACCCCGGACAAGGCCAGGACCCAGGTATGGCAGGAGGTGGCCACTGCCCTGGAGGAGACCACTGGACAGGGAAGGATCACAGAGTAGTGCAGGCACTGCTATAGGGACCTGCGGTGGAGGGAGCCGGAGCTACTGGCATGACTGCGGGCATGTGCCAGGAGGGGCATGGTGCCATGTCCAGGTAGAGGTTCCGTCAACACACTTTTATTATCCATATGGGTCACAGTGTTGTATGTATTCAGCACATAGGGGAGGGACCATCTGGGTTGGCTGTGGTGGTGTTCACAGGATGTGGGGTGTGTGGGTCTGGCTGGGTGGGAGGGCACACACCTTGGGGCAGGGGGACTTTGCTTCAGGATTGTACTGATGTTCTTCTCTCCTTGTTTTCCCCACAGGCCCGGATGAACGCCGCAAGTTGAGGGAGGAGCGTTGGAGGAAGGAAGACGGTGCAGCCAGGTGGGGTGACGGCCATCACTGCTCCCACCTGACCGGCCTGATGAGGGTGAGTGCCATACATCCATGATTTCTATTGCATGCTATGTGACAGGGTGGGCAGCGGGGCATGGCCACCATTCATCGACACCACTGACATGCACGCAACTTGTTACAGTCAACACTGTCCAGTGGCAATGCATGTCTGGGAGTGTATCAATGGTGATCCATGCGTGCACCAGGTGCATGGTTGTGCCACTGCCTTTGCACCACATAGCCATGTCACTAAACGGCCATGGTGGTGCTGTGCGTGACTTGGCCAGTCGGTGTGTGCAGCGTTCCACATGGTTGTATGTGCCTGGGTGGGCAGGTCCTGTGGACATGATCACTGCAGGTGGTCACACACCATCACAGTGGTATGTCCCATGGCCGTATGCCATGCACAGTGGGTGGGCTGTGTGGGGTTGTGCATTCACACTTATTGACTGTGCTCCCTTGTCCTAGGTACCCGCCATCTATGGGACATCAGAGAGGCTGTGTGGGAACTTCTACTGCTGGCCCAGGAATCCTTGCAAATCCTCTGGAGATTGGATATGACCGGGGTACTGAGGTGGCACAGAGGCCGGAGGTCACACAGCACAGAACGGCACTCCCTCTAAGGATCCCTCAGTCCCTGAATTCCCTACCCCCTGGACACACCCTCACACCCCTCCTATCCTATCCCATTTGTCCACCCCTGCCCCTACCCACCCCCACCTTGTTAGTGGCCCCAACCTTGTATATAGTTTTGTATTCTTGTAAATAGTTGAATATTATATTTTTGCAATACATTTGATTTTGATATGAATACTGTGGTGGTTTCTGATTTGCAGTGGGCTATAGTTGCTCAGCTTCAGTGGTGTGCATGGCGTCAGGGGTGGTGCAGTCATGGGCATGTGTGTGTGTCCTTGTGGAGGTGACTATGGTGTGGGGGTAGCTATCAGTCAGTGTCTGTGGTGTGTGTGTTGTGCCCTGTGCACTGGATGACTGTGTGCAGTGGTCCATGGTGTGTGCTCTGTGTCCATGGTGCACTCATCGGCCCATCCATGGCCTGTGCAGCTGACACACATGCATGTCTGTGACCTGCATGGTCCGCTGGCATGTCAGTAGTGGCAGTCCCTGCAGGGCGGCCACTGTACTCGTCACTTTGCTGGGTTGCCCCTGTCACTGGTGTGGTGCATGCCTGGCTCTGGTGGCACTGTGAGCACCGCAGTCATTGTCCCACCTCCATGCTGTGCCTTGTGTGTGTTGCAGGGGATGTGCCCCACTGTCTGTGACTTGTGCTCCGGGCGACTGCTGCTGGTGTATGGGTCCACAGTGCCTGTGCAGGGTGGCTGGCACCCCAGTGCCATGGAGGACTGTGGGTTGTGTGTACACAGCTTACATGGACCCACAATAGGGGCTTGGTTTCCCCACCACTGCGTCCCTGTGTTGGTATGCCCTTGGGTATGGGTGGGTGTCTGTTCATACACTGTGTGGCATCCGGTGTGGTGCATGCTTCCACACACCACTGTGGGTGTCTGTGCTGGCTGTTGTGGCCTGTGGTGGGTCAGGGTGTTTCACTGGAATACTGTGCAGGGTGCTGTACCACTGGTGGTGGTGTCAAGGGCAAGCCCTGTCCCACGTGGGGTACCTCTTGTGCCGACGCATGGTCGGTCTCTCAGCAGTACCTCGGGGGACTGTGCATGGTGGCACTGTGTCTGACATTGTTGCATTGCCGTGTGCTGCCACCCACTGATGGGTGCTTGTGGTGGGGCTGGCTTGCATGGTCCTGTGGTGCACAGGGTTGCAGTGTCACAGTGGGGGTGGTGGCATGCATGGGGTTTCCTGCAGTGGTGGTCACTGCTCATGGGGGGGTGTCTGGGGGTCACGGTGCAGGGTGTGCTCTGCACTGGGGGAGGATGGTGTGGCGCGGGGTGGTCTGCCCTCCTTGTGTGCCAGTCACAGCTTGCTGGTAGGTGTGATGGGGCACCATGGCCCGGATGTGGGTTGTTTGCTTGTCTCCATGGGCCAGTGGTTATTCCAGCCCTCCCTCAGTTGTGCTGTGCTTGAGGTGTGGGGGGACGATGTCTGTTCTGCTGTGTGTTCCTGTGTCTATCTGTGGCATGGTGGTGGGCCCCTACCTCCCTGGTTGTGCAGTTACATTGATCTGCTGATGGGGTGCTCCCTGGTTGCGCTATGGTGCCTCTGGACTGCTCAGCTGAACATCCCTTGTTGCTTTATGGCGCATCAGATCTGCTCAGCTTCCCCTCCCTAGTTTCACTATGGCGCAGGTGGTGCGATATTCAGTTGTCTGCTGTAGGCGCAATTTGGCCTGCTCCATTTTTGAATATTGTGTCTCTTGCACATGGGTGCAATAGACATGCACTTGCTCCTGCTATTGTGCACTTTTTGGGTGCAGTTTGAATATCTGGGCCATAGCCTACAATGCTGCACCACTGATGAAGGTTAACCTGGTATAAAGAAACCAAGTGTCTCTCAACTAAAAAAAAACAATAATGAGCTTCAAGTAGAGCAAAGCCAAGTGAGTAAAAGACAGACTTAACTCCCACATCATTATAGTTAATGAAGTGATATCATGAAACTGTAAGAGGTCTAAACCTCACCTTCAGGTTCTTGGCAATATTGGAGATGCAAATAATCACAGACAAGTTGCGTTCGAGTAATAAACAAGTTTATTACTACAAAAAGGGATAAATCACAGTTGCCCTAAGCAGTTCTTACCAATATGAACCGGGAGCCAGTGCTTAGCGTTCCCTACACCTCGAGGTTTCTCTGTAGTCTCTTGGGATCTCTCGGGTCTCCGAGGTGTAAAGCCTGTGCATAACATTATATACCTGTGATAATTACTATGGTTACTAAAAGATAGAAACATTTCTAGTTACAGAGATGAGCTCTATTGGCTAAATTAGAGGTGGCTCCATGGTCCAAGATAACATTATATAATTCTGTAAAGTCATCAGTTTTAGAACAAAGACGTTCTTATACAAAGTCTTACATAACAAGGTGAAGTGGTGTCCATCACCGAAAGATGGCAATGTTGCCTTACACATTATAATTACTTCAAAGACAGGTGTCTTGGTATCTGACAAGTAAGAAATAGACAGAAAATACATGGTATAATGTGTGTGCATTAGTAAGCAAAGTGAGTTACAATAATATGTATTCATATCCTGACATCTACTCTTATATGGTAGATGCCCTTAGCCCTATGTATTAGTATAGCCTATGCCTAAACATTAGCTGTCTACAGTGTACCCCTGAGGGTATCAATTAGGGTGCAGGGGCCTCGTGTAACAATTCCCCCCCTTGTTGCCTCAAAGGGCAACACAGGCAAATACAAGGTGTGGACTGGAACAGTGGTCCTTTACAATCCGGAGGCGCGAGCCTTGTAAAGGAACTCAAGCTGCTCACGGTGTTGGCGTAGAGTACGTCGTAGGCAGCAAAGCATAATAATCAAAGTAAATATCAAAAATGCTTGTATTATAACAAAACCTTTAAAAGTGATTTCTAACCAGGTGTTAGTCAATGCGTTATTCATATCTCCATCATTCATTAGGTCAAGAATTGCTTCATTGGCTTTGGTTATATTATTGCTGATGTGGATGAGGTGTCCTTTCTATCTAAAAGTGATTTCAATGTAAGTGTAAGTGGATCTATGTGTACATTAAAGTAGGGTAGGTATTCCAAAAGTGTGAGTAAATAATCTGGATTACCATCAATGATGTCTGCTTCCATAAGGGGAACAGGGGTTATGACAGTATGTCCAATAACAGTTTTCTGATGGGGAACAAAACAGAAATTGGGGTAATCAATGGAACAAGTAACAGAACCATATGAATAAGATTTCACATTTGTCACTATACAGTATTCTCCGTCAGAGTTATACTGTGAACGTACTGTAGGCAGTCTCCATCTTTGCAGCTGGACAGGGTATGTGTAGGTCATCTTGGAAATCCGTGTTGACAGGCTATGAGCTTCCTCACGATAGGACTGGTAGAGCTGATCTGGTGATGGCGTTGATTCAAAAGAGTTGGTGCCATATATCAGTGATGTCATCATCCATAGTGAAAGTCCAATCAATGCTGTCTGGAGAGTAGCGACAAACAGGGCGTATAACATCAAACACATCACATCGGCACAGGTAGATGTATTGATTTTTCGCACAACAGTCCGTGTGCGGTGCCACCCAGGCATCCAGGAAGGAGTGGTAGACCAGTAGAGGTGGTAGATCCAGGCGTTCTTGGTAGATGTCTTCGTCCAAATGCCCTATAGAATGTGCCAGTGCCAGCTTGTCGAACAAGGCTGTAGTGGGATCAAAACGTGGTAAAGAGACAGTAAAGAAGACCAACATGGTATCTGTTATAGAACATTTCTTACTAGAAAAACAAGGATCAGTATTAGGATGTCTGGTCACTTACCCCAAATTTCGAGCTGTGGAGAGAGGAATGGACAGTGTCTGTTGCATACACAGGGAAATACAAGATGGAAGTTTACATTTAGGACAATACCATTTAGAGATGTGTCTGTCATGTATTATATCAGGGATTCTTCCAGTTTCTAGGTCTCTGAAGAGATTGTTAATGGTAGTGAGTATATATGAACCATATGCAGAACAAAGTATTTCTCTACCAATGTATTGTCTATTAGCTTCTCAATTGCTCTGTTGTATGAGTGCGTTAATCTTATCTTTGGAATCAGTGAAGGCTTTTGCGATGTCGTGCATGTTATATACAGTGTATCTTTCTTCCTGACTAAGACCATCCACACCATGCAATAAAGGTGGTAAAACATTATTAACCAAACCAGTGGAGAACTTTGCAGAACGACTTTTGATAGCAGCGATGTCTGCTTTGTTCCAAATGGACATAGCAGTACCAAAAATACCTGTGACAGTACCTGTGGCACCTGTAACATCAGAACTGTCAACTTCACGTCTAGTACGTTTTTGAGTAAGAGTACTAGGAGGAGGTTTCCTCCTAAAATTACCTCTGTGTTCGGTAGAATAATCCCCAGTAAAGGGATCCTTGGTGCGAATCTGAAATGCAGCTAAACTATCAAGCAATAAAGTACTATAGAATGCAGATGTATTGGTGTTGTGACACATACCAATTTCTTTCATATTCCAGTAAGGTTAAAGAAAACAGGTATATGCATAAACTGTAAATTGTTAATCAAAGAACCTAGGAGGGCAGTGGCTGTGAGACCACTACGGGGACCAGGGGTATGTTTTGGACATTCCAAAAGTTGTTTTTCGGTAGGAGGCAGTACAGAGAGATACATGGCTGCAGAAGCCATGTAGTGTACAGCACAGAATCTGTGGGCAGAATCTTGAGAAGAGAATTACAATAGGAAGGATCAATCAAAGCAGTTATGTTATACAAACCAGAGTGTCTTAATGCAGTTTGTAACAAGGACATGAACCATTAGAGTTAATTTAGCATTGGGCCAACCCTGGAAAGTTCCTTAGAGAGTTTGGCCACAGGAGAACTTGTCCTTGTGATGTGGTTTGCCCTCAATTTGAAGGTGGATTTGTCAGGAGCAACGACCGAGGCAGTGAGGTATGCATCAGAACCTTCCTGGACAGTAATCATGGTATCTGGAATTTTGATGGAAACTCCCTCTGTAGGAGGTGCTGGAGGATCAAGGTGTCGAAGGAGGTCCGTTACCGTGCCTTGGACGAAAGGGATTACTCCTGCAAGGAGGAGAGATAGGAACAAGATAGCCATCTTGTCAATGTATCTGAAAAGAAAGATGAAAGATTAGTACATTAGTACAGTTCCACCCAGTGGGGTTAGAAAGAGTAAGTTTTAAGCAGCTGGTTTGCATGTAACCATTTGTCAGTCAATTTATTGTTGTGGAGGAGTCTAACTTGAAAGACTGCTGGACTGAACTTGTTGACAATGGGGTAAGGGCCTTCCCACTTGTTGGAGAAGGAGTGGGTGGGATGTGCAAATCGAAGTACCATTACTTGATCTCCAACCTGCCAATCCACTTCTTGTGCATGTTTGTCAAATTGTATTTTTGGACTGTTGCTGGGCCTTGCTCATGCAGTTTGCAGCATACAAGCGTGTGTGTATGAGGTCTATTCTGAGTTTCTCCACATACTGATCTACAGACACATGGTCCGCAGTGGGGGTATGCAGGTCAAAGAGCAAGTGTTCAGGTAATCTCATTTGTCTTCCAGTCATTACCTTGAAAGGTGTAAGCTGGGTGAGTGGCTGAGGTGTACTAATTGCCATAAGAAGTAAAAGGCAATAGAATCCCAGGTCTTGGGATTGTCCTCAATGAACTTGGAAAGCATTTGCTTAATCCGTCTGTTGGCTCTTTTCTACTTGACCTGAGGATTGAGGTGATAAGGTATGTGGAACTTTGCTGGACCCCAAGGAGTTCAAGGACTCTTTCATCAACTCACCTGTAAAACTGGTTCCTTTATCAAAGTCTACCTTGAGAGGCAGGCCCCACCTGGAGAAAATATGTTCTACCAGGATTTTGGTGGTTGTCTTTGCGGTGCATGTCTTGGTGGAGAAAGCCTCAACCCACTTAGAGAATAAATCGGTCACTACAAGAGCATACTTGTTGTTTCTACTGGTGTTGGTCAAGGGACCAATAAAATCAATCTGAATGGCATGCCAAGAGGCCAGTGTTCTCTGGTAAAAGTTTGGCATTTCATTTTGTAGGTATTGGATTGTTTGATGCACCAAACAAGGCAATTATCAATGTATTGTTTAACATCTTTGGCAATCCCAGGCCACCAAGCAGTGGTTTGAGGTGCTGGAGGTATTTTCAGTCCCTAGTGTCCACGGTAGGTGTGTCATGTACCTGGTGCAAAATTCAGATCTCAAATGTCTGAGACTACCCACAATTTGGTGGTAGTATCCTCTGGCTGGAACCAAATAAGTTTATCATCGGGGATAAGTGTAATTTACCTTCATGCCTGCAATATGGGTTGTGTGTAGGAGTCTCTTCAGTACCCTTGTCCAGGAATCTGAACACTTCTTTGAGTTCAGTGTCCAAATGCTGAGCTGCTGAGAGAGCCAAGGGGGAAAAAGATTCAGATTTCTTTTTGAGAGCTGCAACCTGTACAGCTGCATTGGCCTCTGGATGATCCATCATCCAGACATCCCCCCTTTGGGCCCCTTCCTTAGCAAGGTGTCTGCTGTGTCATTAAATGCATGATAGGGATCCTGTAGGGAGTGAGCTTTAACCTTGTGCACATAAAGTTTGTGTGGGTATTTCTGTGCTAATGCAAGTATGTAGATCAATTCTTTGTATTTCACTGGGCTTCCATCAGAGGAGAGGAAGGAGTTCTTCTGCCAGAAAGGGAGAAATTCTGTAAGGGAACAGCAAACCCAATTGAAGTCTGTGAAAATGATGTATCCTGAGTTCCATGTTGAATAAACTCTAATGCACAGGCTACCGCTGCCATCTCTGCGTATTGTGATGAAGCTACACTACAGCGTTTAGATATTCTGACAGTGTTTCCATAAGGATACACCACCATAATACCCATCTCTGCAATCTGTTCTCCCTGATAGTATGATGCTGAACCATCGGTGAAAACACTGCACAAAGAGGTATTTTCCAGTACCTCAAGGGTGGCAGGGAAGAATGGACCCGGATCTGGGAGATCAGGTGACTGCAAGGCACAGTCATGGGGTTCCCCCTGGAAAAGGAGGCCATGAGCTAATAGAGATGGAACTTTGGTTTGATGGACCTGAATATCCCTATCCTGGAGGAGGAGTGACCAATGTGTCAGCCTGGTGTTGGAGACTGACCCATCCTTCACTCTATCTGAGAGCAGAAAAATAGTAGGTGTGTGATTGGTGTTAAGAATCAGCGGAGAGTACCCAATGATATACAGGAAGTGCTTGACCACCCAATAAGTGGCCAGAAGGTTCCTTTCACAAAGGCCATACTTCTGTTCCACTGGGGTCAAGAGCTGCGATGCATATGAAATAGGTCTCAAGGTGCCATACACCTTTTGGGCTAACACTGCTGACATAGCAATGTCAGAGGTGGCACACTCTAGATGGAATGGTAATGCTGGGTTAGGGTTTACCAGTGCTGGGGAGGAGGCCAAGGCCTGCTTCAGTGACGTCACAGCCTGGGTATGGACAGGGCCCCAACTCCATGGAACGTCCTTTTTGAGTAGATCGTACAGGGGAGCGACTTTCTGAGCAAAATCACAAATGAAATCCCTGGAGTAGTTTACCATACCTAGAAACCTCCGAAGAGTTTCCACAATGGTAGGTAATGGCAAGTCTTGTAATCCTTGAATCTTTTTCCAAGTAGGGCTCCAGCCTTGGTCAGTTATTTTCAAACCCAGAAAGAGTACTTCTTTCTGACATAGTTGTGCTTTTGCAGGGTTACACTTCAAGCCTGCTCTCTGAATAAGAGTCAATAGTTCATCCAAGAGATCCAGATGTTGTTCCTGTGTGGCAGTAGCCAACAACAGGTCATCTACGTACTGTAAGAGACATTGGGGGGCTGAGAAACCTTGTAGGGCATCCATCATATGGAGATGGAAGAGGGATGGGCTATTATGGAATCCCTGTGGCAAGCAAGTCCACGTGTATTGTCGCCCTTCAAAGGTGAAGGGAAACTTATATTGACTCTTGATGGCCAATGGTAATGACCAGAAACCATTGGAGATATCCAGGGCACTGAACCATTTCTGATCTGGTGTTAAAAGTCGAAGCACATCTGGTGCAGACGCCACAGTTGTGGAACAACTGGGAGTAACCTGATTCAGTTTCCTGTAGTCAATATTAAGTCTCCAGGTACCTGTGGATTTCTTCACAGGCCAAACAGGAGAGTTGGCAGTGGAGACACAGGTTCTGATTACTCCTTGTTTAAGGAGTGACTTGATTGTTTCTCGAAGAGAGGGTAAGGCTTCAGTGGGAAACGGATATTGCCTTTGTCTCTCAAGTGCCAGGCCTGGCACCTCAATAATGGTATGCATTCTACCGCAATCATGTTTGTTAACTGCAAACACTTCCAAATGTCATTGCAGAATAGGTAGAAGTTTCGGGAAAAGTTCATGATTCTTGAATAAATCTATGACATCATACTCTTTGTTGTTAATGGATATCGTTGCTACAGCATGTGAGTCAGGAATTAAAACAGTATGGTATTGACCCTGGATTTGTATCAACAACATGTTTGCTAGATCCATCACACAGCCGTGTGGTGCAAGGAAGTCAATCCTGATGATACTAGGATGATCGTGCAACACCATCAGCTGGAAAGCATGTGAGGCCTTTAAATGGCCTAGTTCTACCGGTAAAGGCAGAGAACGGTATGCAGGTAACGTAGCACCATCAACTCCTGACATATTGGTCTTCCGTCCGGTAGACCATGGAAGCATTTCAGGTGGTCATCGTGTAACACAGATACAGCTGCACCTGTATCTAACAAGACAATTAGTTGGCGGCCCCCGACCTCGGCCTCGGTGCAGGGCCTTCCGTTTGTATCCAAGACCAGCTTGTTTACAATGCGGACTGGGGCCTGTAATTGTCAATCCGTATTGTTGGAGGCATGCAGAGGTTGGGTTTGGCTTGCATGAATGACTTCACCGTGTTGCACTGATGCAATGTAGGGAGGAGCTTCCGGGTTCAGGCTTGTATGAATTTGAGAGCCCATACTTCTGGTGTCTCCATGGCCGGTAGTGTCATGGGTCGCTGGTTGTACTGCTGCAGTGTTTGTGCGGGAACGGCATCTGCTATGAACGCACTTGCCCCAGAAACTCCCGAAATTTTCGATTTTCTTCAGCTATCTCTTTATATGAGGGACCCGATCTTTGTAATGGCTTCCCTTTGCCTTTGTGCCTTCTGTTTTTAGGCCAATTCCAGTTCCCACCCCACTGTTGTTGTTGTTGTTGTTGTTGGCCCTGTTGGTGGTTTTGCTGGGTGCTAGCTGGGGGGGCCGATGGATGTTTGGGCTGTTGTTGCTGGGCCTGCCCTTCCACAGTGTAATGTGTCGTGGTCCCAGAAGCAGGTTCCACGGCAGCAACCTTTTTGGAACCGGAACCCAAATCACTGATGTACAATTGATACACTCTCTCGGTTTTCTGAAGAATGTCAGCAGACCTATCCATATTGGGGTATGTGGTTAGCTCTACTTTCTCTCTTACGGCTAAGGAATAGGGTCTTATACTCGATAAGATCTACATCCGCGGCTTCTTGTGCCAGATGTTTCACTGCTCGATAGGCCATCCAGAGTCTCTGGTGGTAGGTCGCTGGGCTTTCTTTAGCATTTTGCTTCACGGGTATGCTAGCATTACCCAACCACACCAGGGCTGTGAGCAGAAATGAGCTCAGCTGTGACTTCATCAAAGGTGGCGTTCCCATCCTGGTGAACTACTTCAGGGAGTTTGGCCCATAAACCAGGATCGATGGTCTGGCGTAGTATTTGGACCTGATATTCTGCGGCGAGGCTGAGCATCTTGCACTTGGAGCACACCTTTTCCAAATGGCAGCTGAGATTGTCGGACGGGTTCATCCGACCAATGCTGTCAGCAATTTGCTGGACAGAGTAGGCCATTTGTAGGGGATTAGTTGGTGGTCGATCATGCAAAGGTAATGCGTCTCATGCACCATCCAATGCTGCCCGAGCTGCAGTTTCAGGCGCAGTACGAACAACACCTTCCTGAGTGCCAACTTCTTGAAAAATTTGTCAATTTGACTTTTAATGGCTTTCATACTTCTTTCAGGAAGAGGAACGTCCAATGCTCTATCAATCATGGTTTCAATCTCTTGCTGTCTTCCACACTATACTGGTACGGGCACCGTCGGGACCAGGCATGGCCTCTCCCCCATCATGGATGCGCCCATGATGGCGCTTCCTATGATGAGCGCCACGGCGCCGCCGACGTGTGACTTGAGGAGTAGTGGGTGGGGACCCGCCATACTGTGGATGGCTGGGTGGGGAATCTGGGCCATAGTAGGTGCATGACTGGGTGTTGTACTGTGAGATGTCATCATCGGATGGTTCCCCCTCCGATGACGAGTGAAAGGTAGGGGCTACGCCTCCCATTGCCTTAATGTGGCCAGTCAAGACCTCTCGCTGATGGCGCAGTTTATCCATCTTAGCTTTACATTCATCATGATTCACACTTGCAACATTCATATCAACCTGATCCTGTTTCTGCTTCTGCAAAACACGGTATGCGGCGCTCAATTCACGATTGTCCCTATAAGCTGTTTCTAAATCATTACGTACCTGGTTGATCTCGTCCTGAAGTTCACCCATTTCATCACTCAACTGTGCATTCGCAGCACTCAACAAATCATTCATTTGCACCACCTGACTCTTATCCTGTCTTAAACTTTCACACTCCTGTTTTAAAGTACACATTTCTTGTTCACCAGCCTGTGCGGAATGATGCAATAGTGAATCCTTTTCCTTACGCAGAGATTGGAGTTCTGACTCCAAGTTCTGCTGTATCTATACATTCTGTTTCCTGCAAACCCATCTCCTGCTTAGAGATGCGATCTGCAGGTCAACAGTATGAAACCTCACCCGGGCTTCCAAAGCAGCGTACAGAGCAGCGACCATCAACCCTTTAGCACAGCGCTTATTGGTTGACTGTCACAGCTTCTGTGTGCTCGGGGTTGAAATCCCAGTACAGGGTTTTCGGATTGACTCTCAAACTCCACGTGAAGTCAGCCCATCCTCCATGGGAGGTAAGAAAGTTAGAGACATCGAGTCTCAGTTCTGCGCAGATATCTGATACGGTGGCCATTGTGTGGGAGGGAATGAAAATTCAAACTGTGAAAAAGACCGCGTGTTGCATATCGATCCACAACACGAGTACTTTAAACACAGCCGGGCTACTGTTTAAGTTGTAGGCTTGCAATTCAAAGCTGTTATGGAGCGGGTCGAGACGGCATCGACCACACCCAAAAAGTCAGCTAGACTTTGCAAGTATCTACAAACTAGTAGAAAAGATGGGAGAGGTGGTACGGGAGTGTACACCTACAGTCCCCGTGGGAGAAGGGAAAGGTATAGCAACAAGTGAAAACTTACAACACTCAATATCGCCTGCACACGGTCGCCAATTGTAAGAGGTCTAAACCTCACCTTCAGGTTCTTGGCAATATTGGAGATGCAAATAATCACAGACAAGTTGCGTTCGAGTAATAAACAAGTTTATTACTACAAAAAGGGATAAATCACAGTTGCCCTAAGCAGTTCTTACCAATACGAACCGGGAGCCAGTGCTAAGCGTTCGCTACACCTCGAGGTTTCTCTGTAGTCTCTTGGGATCTCTCGGTCTCCAGTGTAAAGCCTGTGCATAACATTATATACCTGTGATAATTACTATGGTTACTAAAAGATAGAAACATTTCTAGTTACAGAGATGAGCCCTATTGGCTAAATTAGAGGTGGCTCCATGGTCCAAGATAACATTATATAATTCTGTAAAGTCATCAGTTTTAGAACAAAGACGTTCTTATACAAAGTCTTACATAACAAGGTGAAGTAGTGTCCATCACCGAAAGATGGCAATGTTGCCTTACACATTATAATTACTTCAAGGACAGGTGTCTTGGCATCTGACAAGTAAGAGATAGACAGAAAATACATGGTATAATGTGTGTGCATTAACAAGCAAAGTGAGTTACAATAATATGTATTCATATCCTGACATCTACTCTTATACGGTAGATGCCCTTAGCCCTATATATTAGTATAGCCTATGCCTAAACATTAGCTGTCTACGGTGTACCCCTGAGGGTATCAATTAGGGTGCAGGGGCCTCGTGTAACAAAACCATAACATTCATTACTGAATACAGTAATGTTTCTGCAGGTATTTTTCTAAACATTCTCCTCTAAATATTCTCCAAGTAAGTAGTAACAGAAATATAGAGAACAGCATGACCTTGGACACTACGTAACAAGATATGGGGTACTACAATCAAATGTCGTGCTTCTCCTAAAGTGAGTAGCAAGGAACAGCTGTACAGACATAAGTATTTACACTTAGATTCATTATAGAACACAGTAAGAGGTGGATCTGTTATTGTAACCAGTAGACAAAGGCAGCCTGTCCGAATAAAAACAGTGGTCCCTAGTGCCTTATGAATTCGTTATTAGTCATAACAGTATCCATGGATAGCCAATAATGTTAATTAAGTACTAGACATAATTAAAGTGGGTTTACCACAAACATGAAACACAAAGACAGGGTAACACCCTACCAAACATACTTGTTCATGTTAAAAAAAAAAGACCAGGGTCAGAACAGACCAATTTTGTCTGTGAATCACATCAATGAGGAGAAATCCTCATGGAAGTCTATAAATAATAAATAAATAAAGCAATAAACTTATTGAACAGTTTAGCCACCGATTAATCAGTAGCCATTCAATCTCATCAGGCTTAAAAGCCTCCAAAGCAGCCCTCTGTCACTTTGCATTGTAGTTGATTGTCTCAGTTCAATATACTACATACAGATCAACATAATTGTAATTGGATCCAAAACATATATAGTTTACTATTTACTTTAGTACATCCCACGTACAAAGTGAGGGGACAGAAGCTGAGACATCTTGTCTCAACCACAGTGCAAAAGTTTAGACATGTCAATAAACAAGGAAATATTTAAATCTTTCTGTGGCCTAACTGCCATGTTTGCAACCACAGCACTCAGACACACAGATGGAAGGTGTCTGTGAACTCCTTGGAAGGAGTAATTCACAAAACAATGAATAGAGGTCCGCGAACGGAGTCCCTAAGCTGCCAAACTCGTACCTACTTGCCTTAGAACTCAAATTACATAGTAAAATGAGTGTTATTCTTTGCCAGACAAAACCAAGACTGCCACAGGTCGCCATTGTTACACTGTGAAAAGATAATAGCTTAGGTTCTTTGCATGGTATGCTGGACAAAGATAACATCAAGTAGCAGTAATAAGTTTATTACATACTCACGCCATAACAATTGAAGCAAAGCAAACACAAGGGAGCCGATTTCCCACCATTCCTTGAGGATGGTCTCTCTCTCTCTCTCAGAGGAACTGATGTGCATACAAATATATGAGTACAGTTACAGATATGATAAACATGCAGCATTGGATAAGGCATGTAAATAAGGTGGCTCCCTTGGACAATTACATAGGAGATAATGCTGCAAAGTAAGGAAGAATAATTCTCTGAATCTCTAAACAATGGAAATTCATAGTCTGCAATCTGTTATCAGTCTCACTAGAGACAGTGAGTCTGAGAACACTTGCAGTGTCATCAGAAAAGCATACAACATGTCACAATAGTGCAAAACTACAAAATATGAGTAATTATGAATATAGAAGAATATATGGCAAAAACATAGCATATAGGTGAATGTATTTCAGACAGATATAAGCATAGCAAATATAAACAAGCATTTGTCAATGCCGAATGTTGTCGCGCTGGCATTGGCAGTGGGAGTGGCGTAGCTCGAGATGCATAGTGCTGTGATTTTGTGAATGTGTCTCAAAAGGTGATTTTGCACAGCGAGCACACCATTGTGTGCCACAGCTGCGGAAACACATTTTGGGCAGGCTGTGAGAAATGGCAGCTGGACTGTTGATAAGGAGATGTGCAAAAATGCCAGCGGTGAAAATGTGGCATGAAAATATTGCAGATTGACAAAGTTACTAGGGTTCGTGGAAACTGCGCAGTGCACACTTGCAACATAGTCATCGCATGGAGTTTCGGCACCGAATTTTCAACATAGGCATTTTAGGACCTCTGCTCATGAATAGTGTCAGCGTCATTTCCTCAAACTGTCCCAAAAACTGATTTCTCACAGCGACCTTGCAATTCTGTGCCGGAAGTGCGAATAACACATTTCAGGCAGCTGCAGTGCTCATAAGGAGGTATGGAAAAATGCCAATGATGAACTGCTGGAGTGAAAGTATTACAAATTCACAAAGTCATGAGCGTGCATGCAAACTGTGTAATGCACGCTCATAAAACACTAATTTCATTGACTTGTATTCCCAAATTTTCAACATAGGCATTTTAGGGCATCTGCTAATGAACAGTGTCACTGTCATTTTCATCATGTGTCTTGAACATAGAATTTCCACAGCGAGCATGCTATTCTGTGCCGGAACTGTGAAAACAGATTTTGGTCAGGATGTGAAAAATGACAGCTGCACTGTTCAATAGAAGGTGCAGAACAATGACACTGTAGAAAATCTGGAGTGAGAAAATTAGAAGTTTGTGAAGGTACGAGCATGCGTGCAAACTGCGCAATGCACGCTCGTAACACAGTCATTTCATGGAGTATTGTCACCAAATTTTCAACACAGGCATTTTAGGACCTCTGCTCATGAACAGTGTCACTGTCATTTTTGTAATGTGTCCCGAACACTGATTTCACACAGTGAACACGGTGTTCTGCGCTGAAAGTACAAAAACACATTATGGCAAGAATGTGAAAAATGACAGCTGTATAGTTCACAAGAAGGTGTAGTAAAATGCTTAATTGGAGAATCTGGCATGAAAATATTGCTAATGCACTAAGTTACGAGCATGCATTGGACAGTTGCTACGCACCTCGTAAAACAGTCATTATATGGAGTATTGTCACCAAATTTTCAACACAGGCATTTTAGCACCTCTGCTCATGAACAGTATCACTGTCCTTTTTGTAATGTGTCCCAAACACTGATTTTGCACAGCAACCATGCTATTCTGTGCCTGAAGTGTGAAAACACATTTCGGCCAGGATGTGAAAAATGACAGCTGTACAGTTCACAAGAAGATGTGGTAAAATGTCAATGTTGGGTATCTGGCATGCAAATAGTGTGAATGCGCTAACATACGAGCGTGCATTGTGCAGTTGCTATGCATGCTCATAAAACAGTCACTTTACGGAATATTGTCACCACATTTTCAACACAGGCATTTTAGGATCTCTGCTCATGTACCGTTCTACTGTCATTTTTGTAATATTTCCCAGACACTGATTTTGCACCATGACCATGCTATTCTGCGCCAGAAGTGCGAAAACACATTTCGGCCAGGGTGTGAAAAATGACAGCTGCACAGTTCACAAGAAGGTGTGGTAAAATGCCAATATTGAGAATCGGACATGAAAATATTGTGAATTTGCTAACTTATGAGCGTGCATTGCGCAGTTGCTACCACTCTCGTCAAACAGTCATGTTTTGGATTTTTCCCACCAAATTTGCAACATAGGGTTTTTGAGAGCCCCCCTCATGAACAGTGGCACTGTCATTTCCTTACAAGGTCCTGAAAGATGATTCCGCACAGTGATTGCGAAATCACCTTTTGGGACAGAATAATGCCATGACAGTGCAAGAATTCATGAGAAGGGGTCCCAAAAACCTCATGTTGAAAATTTGGGGCCAAAATTCACAAAAATGCCTGAGATATGCACTAAAGTTGAAAAAACCCTCTCTATCCCATTATACAGCTTACCGGCATTTCCTCAGTTCACGGTTAGCTTTGAAGAGTGCAGACATGTTCCTGGTCCACCGATGATCATCACGCCAAGCTCCAAAGGTAAGTATGGGGTGAGGGGGGTATGGGGAGGCAGGGTGCGCAGTGGGTGGGTGCTGGTGGGGGCAGGGGGGCACGGAGACTATGAGGGACTGTTTGCCTTTTACAGGTTGTAAAAAGAAAAGAAAACATTGTGGGACAGTTTTTTTCCAGGGGATTTGGCACGCTGGGGTGGGCTCCCATTATGCCACCTAACTGTTTTGAGGAGGTGTCTGTAGCCGACGGGGGATTGGGCACCCTTATTGGCAAACAACATGGAGGGGACCAAATTTATGCCGATGGTGATTGGGCACCCCCGTCAGCACACAAAGAAGGGGTGACGCACAGCCGAGGGGGATTGGGCACCACCCTTGGCATTAAACAATGGGGGGGTTATTTCTGCCTACAAGGAGTGGGCTCCCCCCGTCAACACACAAGGAAGGGGGGGCGGGGTGACAGCTGAGGGGGATTGGTCACCCCCTTGGCATTAAACAATTGGGGGGGTGCTTTATGCCGAGGGAGATTGGGCTCCCCCATTGACACATTCACAGGGGGCAGGGGCAGCCAACAAGGGGACTGGGCACCCCCGAAGTCGGCAGTTCTATGGCCGTGTCCCGCCATGTACATAATGGCGGGGAGCACAGCAAGAAAAGAACCACTGCATCTGATGAGCTTTGCTCAGATTGCATCAGACCTTTTCTTAGATGTCCTCACCCTATTATGTATGCATGGTGTGACGCTGGCATGCAGGCTATTTGGGGAATGCAGGACACACCTACTGATGCATGCCCTGCCTTCACTCAACGGCGACCGTGACTCTAAAGATGCACTCTCCCAAGATACTGGCTGCGCAAGCACACCAACATAATAAAGAACACTAATATAAGTAATAAAACAATATAAACATTATAAAACTTTATAAAATGGGCACAGAAAATTCTATATCATGATTGGCTAATCAGCAGTCTTACCCGTGTCCTTATACAGCCATATCATGCCAACCTGCACTACATACCAACTGATAGCCCTGCCACACCTAGAAATCACTGAGCCCGCACTGCCCAAACCACTTTCTAAACATTCAAACTATCGCAAAGCGGCAGTTACAGCGAGGCATTTCAGCGCTACCAATACCTCAGAAAATGCCACAACGAAATCAGCAGATGCGCATGCTGCACGAAAGCGTCCTCAAACTGAATCCACAGACTTGTCCTTCCATAGACTGTTTCACCTACCAGTTAGTCACATTTAAAAACGTATGGACAAACTTTTCGTTACTACAGCAGAGCGAGCGGTCCGGATGATTTTTCAAACAAGTTTAACAGCATCTACGGTGGCTAACAAGGGACATGTTCACTCTTAATGAGCAGCCAGTGGTTCTCAAAACGGCTTTTCTGTCCACTCCAAGGCACCCTTCAGGAAATTGGCATGTGGTTGCAATAATTGTAAATATACTGGCCATCAAAATCAAACACTGTCAAAAAACTGGCACATTGTTAAGCACCAGAGACACCCTATTATGACAGACAAAATCAAATGACATGTGGAAGAGAACCTCAGCAGTCTCCGTGTGTGTGTATTTCTGTATGTGGGGGGGGGAGACACCACCCTAAACGCCCTATAGTGCCTATCAAATGATTCAGAGATGCCCTCAATACAGGGACTATTTTACTCCTTCAGACATTAAAACCTCAAGTTTTAAAAAGTGTTGGCAATTTTTGTTACTTTTTTTTTCCTTAAATACTACCTTAATAGGGCCCATTTTATAAGTGGAATAAGACACTCCGAGGTGTGGTTTATGGCCTGATAAGAGCACTTCCCAGGTGCTAAAGGCACTCGGCGCAAGTGACTTGTGCCTCATTACGCACAGAGGCGTGCTCTTTATCAGGCCATAAACCACACCTCGTCATGTCTTATTCCTTACATGTAAGGCACTAATACTGCGTGTAAGGTTAAGGTTACATGTGGGCCACTTGATGGTATATAACCCAAGCATAACAATATCAAGATGCATATTGTACTATGTTTACACAACGGTCATATGTCTTGCAAGGGCAGAGGCAACTATGCATGCCTTCTGTACAGGAAGTTACTTATTGTTTATATAAAAAATATTACAAAGGAAACCTGCAAATAGGTGGTGACACAATCAGGTTAACCATAGGTATACATATTAATTATGAAATGCCAAAAGTGTTTGTCACATTACTTATATATTCTTCATCCAACATACCAGAAGGCAGATGTAATCATGGTTCATACGTAAAAAAAATGAGCCCCTTTTCTTGATTAGTAAATGCTCTAAACGATACATGTATGTGTGTGTACATGACTGATTGTGAGGTACGATCATAACTTCTCAAAGATTCACGTCTGAATGTGTGTGTTTGGGGTGGGGACCTATAAAATGTTGCAAAACATATACTACACAATGTGATGCACCACAAATAGAAGTAAACATCTGTGTGGTGCATGTCAGGCATTTATATATACATAGCAACACTAACAAATTAATTGTCAGTGGTTACATTTTTTCTTTTTTAAAGATGCTGAATACATGTCATTGAACAGGATGAAACCCAGTTCCTAACATGTTTACATTTATTGCACATAAACCATGTGATACGTGCAATAACCACCTCAAGTACTCTAAATGCACCAGGGCCAGGCATTAATGCTCAGTGTAACAATTTACTTTATTTATTTCAGCATATATTTACTTGCCCACAGTAACATGTAGAAAAGGAAGAATATAGCTGTCACGCATGCGCAATTAAAAAAGAAAAAAATCATCTGTAATGTGAGTGTCGGTGTCAGTAGCAGTCTAGTGATGATGGAGGGCATACTGGGATGGGTGGATTGACATGTCATAGCATGATGTTCACCTCCGGGGAGGGGGGAGAGAAAGGTGGCTACAGTGACTCCTGTTTGGTATTCCAGGTTGACCTCGGGATGCACCATTACGTGAGCACCAGCCATTGTAGTTCTATGAAGGTGTGTCTGATGCATGACGTGGCTGTGTCACTGAGTACACTTGGCACTCTGCCAAATATAATAAATTCAAGAAAAAACCTTCCAGTGTGCAGAAATGATGCCCATGCACAATGGTGGCCTTGTTCACTGCCACAACTGAGACCAAGTTCCACCGTGATCAAGATGACTATTCTACAGTTGCTTGGCAGTAGGTGGTAATTCATTGGCAACGGTGATGTGAGAAACAGGCTATGCCTGTGGAGGGGTGATCATGACAGGTTCACCACAAAAACATTCTCGCATAGAAGTTAAAAAAAATGGGAAATAGAATAAAGGATCAGTAAACAGAGGCACATACAGCTAAAAGCTATGCGCACACAAACATACAAAAAAACACACATACAGTCACATAAACACACGCTCATACTCTCATAGACATAAATACTCACACATTAAGAAAAATACATGCAGAAAGTCTCACATACGGGGCACATTTCAGCAATAAATGACACAACAGTGTTTTGAATTATTAGGAAATCTGTGTATGTCTGCTATTTAAAACATCACAGCCATAACACGGTGTTACACATCATGTACACTTTGTTCATTGTACATGTTCACTCAGTAGACACTAAGAAACAGTACATATATAGCAGTACAAAGTAACTGTAGGGGAGGCAGTGGATGTGGCCTGCATGGACTAAAGCAAACCCTTTGATGCTGTGCCACACAGATGGCTGTTGAACAAGCAGGGGGACATGGGAGCGGATAGGATGGTTGTTCAGTGATTGGTGAACTGGCTGGATAGATCACAGAGGGTGGTGGAAAATGACTGTCACTCAACTGAAAGAAAGGTGACCAGTGCGGTGCCACATGAATGGGTGCTTGGTCCAGTCATGTTCAACAACTGTGTCAGTGACATTACAGAGGACCTGGATGGGTGAATTTGCCTGTTTGATGATGACACAAAGCTCTGCAACAAGGTGGACATGCCAGAGGCGATGGATAGAATAAGCATATGTCTGAAGAAGCATGAGAACTTGTCAAGGGAGTGGCAGCTGAGATTTTAACACAAAGAAATGCTAAATAATGCACATGTGATACAGAAACCCATGACTCATAATGGAGCTGGTGGTGGGGGATATAGAATGCTCCAAGCAAGAACGGGACATAGTGGGTTATCATCTATACTGACCTCAGGTTAGTTACACAAGGTGGCATGAAAATCAACAATGATGCAGCCTCACTGGCCTTATATGAGGTCCTACCTGTGTGTGGCAGGAGGGGAAGGGAAGGAGGATATAATTAAGAGGGCTGAGATAGAGGAGTTTAAATGGTGGCTTAAAGGATGTTGCCAGGGGAAGAGGCAGCAATTTGTGGGGAACTGGAGGGATGTCTGGGATTGGAGGCTATTCAAGGTTGACTGTCTTCACCTGACAAGAGAAGAGGACTGCGCAATGGGACATTTGTTTGATGTCTATATTGCATGTTTAAAATTATGACGTGGGAGACTTGGGCACTGGGACTAGGGGCACCACAGCAAGAGTTGAGAAGAAAGGTACTGTAACTAGTACTCCATAAAATCTAGGGCTAATAGCAGATCAGCAGGTGTAACAAGGAATGAGGTACAATCTAGGTCAGGTGAAGGGATATATATTTTTTTACTGTATTGTCAGCCGATGAATGGAATAAGTAGCCACAGAAATAATTAATCAGAATACATTTAAATAATTTAAAACCAGTTTAGACAATTACATAATTACAAATAGGAGGGCAAATTGGGGACTTATCTGACCCACTCAAGTGGGAGAACGATCTCAATGGGCTTTTAGCCTTCTTTTGTCCTTAAATAATTCAGTAAATCCAGTACAGTGGGGGGAGCAAAAAGTGTGAAAACACCAAGAATAAAAAGGATATGGGAATACAGGAAGCAAAAGGGTCATAGATAGGGGAGTAGCAGCATGGATTTGGGTATCTGACTGAAGAAAATACACATAAATAGCAGGAGCCCGGGTAAAAAAATCAGTGAAATTCAGGTGCTGATGTCAGGCACCGAGGTAAACCTAGTGGATATCATGGAAATGTTGGCTACAGAAAATAATGACTTGGATCTGACAGATCCAAGGTACTCACTGTTCAGAAGGGATAGAGCAAAAAGTAGAGGGGGTTGAGTAACCCTCTATGTCAAGGATGGCATCAAGGTAGCAGAGAAAGGCTGCATCAGGAGTAATAAGAGGAATAGGAGTCGCTATGAGTACAAGTCATGGCAGCTGAGGGCAAAACAATATGCTTTCTGATGGTCTATAGACCATCAGTGCAGGGAAAGAGAGGGGCAGAGAGCTCACAGATAAACTTAAAAGGAAGTAGCAAATATGGAAGTTGTGACAGTGGGTGCTCTGAACCTGCTGGACATCAGTTGGGATGTTCCAGTTGCCACGAGCTCCAGCCGTCAAGACTTGCATGATGCACTCCAGGGGCAGGATTCACAAAGAAGGTCAACATTCCTGCAGCTGCAGGAAAAAAGTCTGCAGCACTGCAGAAATGCAGTTGTAGGATGCAGTATTTTGAAAGAAAACTTGCCCAGCTGCAGAATTCCTCAAAAATCACTGCAACTGCAGAAATTCATTAGCTCCGGAAAATGAGCAAGTGCTGAAAATCTGCAACTGCAGATCCACAGCTGGAGAAATGGCTTAGGAGGCACAGCAACAGTGAACCAAATTAGCTGAAGCAGCAGTCTTTAACAGTTGTGCCATAGCATGAAGCTGAAAGCAACCACAGATAAACCAGCAACCAGTCCCTCAACTGGGACCACTGCAACACCACAGGTACCAGCAATACCATGGCACCACAGTGGCTGTCTGTCACTGCTGGTCGTCCCTCCCTGGAGTGTTCTGGTTGCCTGCAGGAGTAAAACTCACTGCAGGATGTTCAGACTCTACTGCCTGTGGGGCCCCTTCATGGGCTGCATTGGGTCTGGTGGTTGTTATTTGTTGCCTTTCAATGGCAATGTGTGCTAATGTTGCTGTAACTTCAGTCACTGATATACCCACTGGGATGCTATTACCTGTGCCTGACCTCCACTTTAATTGTATTTCAATTGTTGAGGCACTACTGCAGTTTGCTGAGGGAGTGTTACATGTCACTCCAATGTGTGTAACAATGATGTAGTCCAGTCACAGTATCTGTGGACTGCAGATCCCCCTCCATTCCTACTTCCTGCTACAAAAGATGGCATTCTGCACAAACAAAACAGTATTTTTGCTCTGTTTCAAAGTTTCTCAGCATTATAGTGTTGCTCCACCAAACAGGCTCATGTGCCCTTCTTAGGTTTTGCAAGTTCCCAAAGACAGAGATTGGCCTATAGTCTGCGATCCATTCTTTATGCTGAATTTCCAATCATTCCCCATAAATATTAGGCTACCATCTGGACTGCACTGCAAATCTTCCTCTGTTGCTTTAATAATCACGTATGGCATTTATCTCATCAGGCATTCAAAATGTCCTCTGCTTATTTTACTCTGGGATGCTTACTGTGCCTAGCAACTTATCGCTCACTCATCAATTCTTTACCTCCAGACTACCTCTAATATTAAACCTTACATGAATTGAATCAGTCACCCATAACTTTACAAATCATCACAACTCCCACAAGTGTATTGTCTGGTCTCATATTGCTCAAATCATGCTCTCCCGGCTCATTACAGCCCTAAAATCCCTTTGGACATGCATCCATTGTCATCTCGGAAACAAGGACTACATTAGCCATTCTTTAACTGGATCTGCTCCACACATAGGATTCTAGCATCCATATGGAAAAAGGAGTACCCTTCATCCTCAGGATTATCATTCAGTCTGTATCATCCTTGGATTGAGAATGAACCATCATTTACAGGGCATAAAGACTCTTCTACTCATTTCTACTCTATGGATGCTTCCTTAGCATCTCCTTGTTCAATACAGAGTTTCTTGTCTCCAGACCATACCTTTACATTCAGACCTTTCACAAGTTAGATCATTCACCAGTGACTTCATCTACCATTGCATTTCCACCATTCCCAGTTTAGTACCTTAGTGATCCTGTCATGGACCCTCTGCTTATTACATCCTTGCAATTCCATTGGACAAACTTCAGTCATCATCTTGGAAACTTGGACTTCCTTTGCCCTGTTTCACCCAGATTTATTTCATAAGCAGGATTCTGCCGATCATTCAGATTAGACCTATTCTTCAACCTCAGAATCATTGTTCAATCAGCATCATCCATGGATTGAGCATGGATTATTGTTTCTCCAAGCAGTTCACCAACCTCAGAATAGCTCTGGTTACTAGAACCTAGGTCCTTCTCCATTTAGTGTACCCATGAGGACAGGCAGATTTCTGGCCATGGATCCTCAGAAATCTCCTCCACCTGGTGGGGGTTTCCTCTCCTGAGTGCCAGTGGGGTCATACTCTCTGTGAGTTGGAGGAGGTATATTTTGGGGGCTTTCTATTCCCTACAAATTACTACCTACATACTTAATACTCCAGGGTGGAAATAGAGTAAAGCCACACAAAGTACTTCAAGTTACACAAGCACTATATACCCCATCTCTCCCTATTGCTATTCCACAAACATTGAATGGGAGTGCTTGCCTGAGGTTAAATGTGGGGAATAGCTCCTCCCAGAACCTCTTCTTAAGCCCTCCTCTGACACTCCCCCTTGCTTAAGGAGTGTTGTTTGTCCACCACCATCCCCTCCTACTCCTTCTCTGGTGCTCTTCTCACCCTTGTTCATGAGCCTTCTATTTCCTACAAATTACTATCTACATACCAACTACTCAAGGATGGGAATAGAGTAAAGCCACAAAAAGTACTACAAGTTACCCAGGCACTATATACCCCATCTCTCCCTATTGCTATTCCACAAACATTGAATATTTGCTAGCTCCTTTCCAGTCAACAAGATACTGGCTCACCACTTTATTCCACTGTGAACGGACTGCAGAATCAGTGGGAAATCTATGAAGGCTAACTTTGTCCTTTTGTGAGTTGGAGCACCCATAGGCAATACACTGATTAATCATGGTAAAATAATTACTGCACTATGAAACTGAAAAAATAAACTACAGCTTCACAGCATGCATACACAATTTATGGTGACAGCAAACTAATCATGTGAATAAATTAGTAACTGTTTTGCAAAAAAACCCCACTAAAAATATGTGCAATATCAAAATATAACTATTATGCCTTTATGGTGTCTGTAAAAGCATGGAAAATATGAAGATTGCACAAAAAGAAATTGTCCTGCATTTAATTTGTATAAATGTCAGATTTAGCACATCATACCACTATAATCTGTCCTTAATTTTATGCAAGGAATTCAGAGAGGCAGATTAAGACAAATAATTCCAAAGAAATAGAAATCTGTGTCAAGTTGTCAGAGCTGACAATGTGTGCTCCTCAGAAACAGTCGCTATACTGTCACTGGGCAACAAGACCATCCCAAAGATATCACAGCATACAATAATGTACTGTGACTGCTTTATTTACAATTCAGCTCTTGAATCATGGTATTTTAACTTTGACAATAACATTCAATTGTGCGGACCATCATGAGGGTGCACTCACATTCCCTCAAACAGTCTGACAGAGAAAGCATTTGCTCAGTGACACTTGTTGAATCTGATGACCTGACTTGATGGTGCATTCTCAGTGGCATTGCAATGTCACAGCATGGCATGCACCTCAGAGGCAGTAATAAAACGCCAATATAAAAGGTATTTATACAGTAATCAAAACCAAACAAATTACAAATTCCATTACAGTTATTAACAAAGGAAGGGCATATCAGGAGCAGGATCGTTTGTGTCACCAGCTCTTTAATGTCTCTAAACACATTGGGCCCGATTCACAAAAGGTTACATCTGACATAACTTGACTTGCGCAAAAAAAATGGTGCAAGTAGCAAGTTATGCCAGCAGGTGTAACAGTCGGTATTCTGCAAAGCAGCCTGCAACATGCCACAGGCTGCTTGTGCCAAAGTGGACTTACACCTTCTGTTGCACCCTAAACCCCCTGAGACATGGTGCTAGGTGGTTTACGGCAGCTATTGCACCCTATTCTGGAAGTGCAGCAACAAAATCCCCATACTTTTTGTTCTAGAACAAACCCCGGAGGACATCACTCAAAGTATAGTTACACCAGCTCTTAGCTGGTGTAAGTGTACTTATGCACTACAGGGGCTGTCTGTATGTGCCACTTGCCCAGCACCTGATGTCATGTCACCCTCTCCCCAACACTGCACACTCCCCACAAAGCCACATGTGATGCCCCATCTCACCTGAATGCCCCAACCATCAAACAACTGAGTTAAAGCCCCACAGGGCTATCCATGCCCCCCATTCCCTGACCATGCATGCAAAAGCCACACAGGGCTATTCATTCCCTGACCCCTGACCATTTATGGCAAAGCCCTGCAGGGCTATTCATGCCGCCCATGCCCTGAATCCCTGAGCAGCTGCCTCCTCCAACACACAACACGCATCTCTTGGATGATAGATACCCCTTAGCCCTGGTAGCCCAGTGGCCCCCCACACCACCACCTGGCAGGGGTAGACATCTCCGCTCCCCCATCCATCCAGCGACTGGAACAAGCCACCTCTCACCTCCACATCCTGCTGCCAACAGAGCTCAGTATGAGCGCGTACTGTATGTACGTGCTTAATGAATGAATGAGTTCATTCATTCATTCAGCACATATATACAGTATGCACCCAAATGGAGCTTAGCTGGCAGGTGGCCATGGTGATGAGAGGTGGGTTATGCCAGTCTCTGACTGGGGATGGGTGGCAGGGTGGGAGCAGGATGTTCTGGCTCTACTGAGTGAGGGGCCACTAGACTACCAGGGCATTACATATGCCTACTGTACCTACTGTACAGTATGTGGCAGACTTGGGGTGTTGGTCAGGATATGGGGTTGGGGATCCTTGGGGCACTTACAGTGGGGGGGTTCTCTAGCCCTGTGGGGCTTTTCCAGCCACTTCTGGGGGAATGGAGCATGGGGTGGCAGTTGCATCCTGCCTGACAGTGGTTGTGGCTTGCAATGATCCAGCCAGGTACACCCTCTGTTCTGCGTACCTGGCTAGATGTCACAAGTCACAGGACTTAGCCGCGGTGACCTTTCCCCTTCTAGAATCAGGCACAGGGTCCTTGCTGCAATTGAGAATGGTGCAAGTCACCTTTGGTAGTGACCTGCTCCATTCTTTTAGAATTGCCCCCCTTAACTCAATCATCTCCACGCTATGCTCAAAACTCAACATCTTTTACTGTATTAAGGACTCCCTTCATCTCTCCACCCACAGAGACCTAAGGCAGGATTCACAAACAAAGCCAAAAATCACACAGATGTGGGAAAAAGGCCTGCAGCACTGTGAAAATGCAGTTGCATGATATTCTTAAAGACATTTTGTGCAGGTGCAAAATTCTGTAAAATCCCTGCAGCTGTGTAAATTCAGCAGCTGCAGAAATTGAGCAAGTGCTGAAAATCTGCAACTGTGGACCTGCAGCTGCAAAAATGGCTTAGAAGGCACAGCAACAGTGGATCTAATTAGCTTGAACAGCAGACTTTAACATTGCTGCCATAGAATGAAGCTGAAAGCACCCACAAAAAGACCAGCAACCGGTCCCTCAACTGGGACCACTGCAGCACCACAGGTACCAGCAACAGCATGGCACCACAGTGGCTGACTGTCACTGCTGGGCCTCCCTCCCTGGGGTATTCCTATTGCCTGCAGGGGTAGCATTTGCTGCAGCCTGATCAGGCTCCTGTGCCTGTGGGGCTCTGTCATGGGCTGCACTGAGACTGGTGGTTGTTGTATGTTGCCATCACATGGCCATGTGTGCTGTTGTTGCTGTAATATCAGCCACTTCTATACTCACTGGGATGCTATTACCTGTTCCTCACCTGCACCATAATTGATTTCAATAGTTGGGACACTACTGCAGTTTGCTGAAGGAGAGTTACATGTCACTTCAGTGTGTGTAACATTTTTTCCATGACTGTGGAAAAAATGGCTGTGAATAGCCTTTGAGGGGCTGTGCCATCACCTTCTTTCCCTCAGGGACTTCCGCAACTGCACTTTTTTCAACAGTCCACAGTGTTTTTCTCTGCAGCTGTGGAGGTTTTTGCGAATAGCACTCAGTGCAATTCCCCTTTGTTTCCATAGCTATGGCAGTTTTGTGGACTTAGGGAAGGTTTGCACCTTCAGAAAACTTTGTGAATCCTGCCCCAGTCTCCATGACAGTTATCCCAATCTTTGACTATGCTGATGTCATTTATAGCACTGCCTCAGCCTCCTTATTTTCCCACCTCGACACCCTACTAAATTTCTTCTGCTACTTTGTCTCTAAATCCCCCATAGGACTCACCACTGCCAGCTCTACTCCTCTCTGGGCCTCACACCTCTATCACATAGACATTCTATCCAATCCCTCTCTCTCATAGTCAAATACTAGTTCAACCTTTGTCCACCCTACCTATCAGACATACTTTCCCCAGTAGCCATTTCACCCTAAAATCTACTTGATAAGGATACCCACACTCCCCTCTCCCCGCCTTCTCATCCTCAGCAGGCAAACCTGCCTTCTCCTACAGGTTCCCAGCTTTTTGGAACACTCAGCCTCCCCAGTTTCGGAACCTGCCTTCCCACTCCCTCCATAAAACAGCACTTACACTTCTCCCTTTTTCATTTTCCTAGTTGTCCCAATTCCAAACAACATATTTCCCAGAATATTATATAACAATGTCATCATAACCCAAATTGTTTAACATCTATGTTGTAAATATACATTTTGACTCTTTTCAAATTGTGCTACACTGTATAACTGCCTGTAACCACTCAAGACTGTTTTTGCTGTGTAAAAGTGTATTTTTTGTATTATGCTGTACTCTGTGTTTCTCCTTTTGTAACCCCAGCCCCGTGTGGCACCTTGAAACAAGCCTCTGCTCAGTGTACTTTTCCAAGTAACCAAAATTTTAAATAAATAAAATAAAATTAATGCAATAGTTAAAATGTTCTTTTATAGTAAATACAGAGAAAAAAGTTGATGTCAGAAAGTAAACTAAAATGCAAGAAATAAAAACATTCTGATATATATATATAGATGTGCATATATGTGTATATATATATATATATATATTCATGGCAAAAAAACTCCATTTAATGCATCAGTTAGGGTTGTTCCACAGAGACAAAAGCAAGGAAATTGGATGTTAGGGTTGCAACCCCTTGCACCCCACCCCGCCTCCACCAACAGGCATTGGGGTGTGCATTGGGGTTGTCGGTCGTAACTCTCACCCCATCCCATGTGTAAACAAGATGAGGTGGTGCAGTATAGGAGAATGGGGTGAGAGTTAGAACCGATGACCCCAATGCACACCCCGATGCCTGTTGGCAAGGGTGGGGTGGGAGTGGGGTGCAAGGGTTGGAAACCCTAACATCGAATTTCTCCACTTTTGTCACTGTTGAACAACCCTAACTAATGCATTAAATTGAGTTTTTTTGCCATGAATTTCCCTTCTTTTTGAGAATGTGCAATACAAATAGTGAAGTAATGGTAATGCAAATGCCAGCGCAAATGGTAAGGCACATTGTGACGCAAATGTTAATGGTAAAGCAAATGGTAATAGAAATGCAAGCGCAAATGTTACTGAAAACAGAAACGCAAATGCAAGTGCGTATGCAAATGCAGATCGTAATGTGCACAGTCATGGTAACACAATTGGAAACATAAATGCTGACGGTAACACCAACGATGATGCCAAAGTAAACACAAAAGGAAACGCAAATGGAAGTGCGTATGCAAACACAAATGGTAATGCACACAGTGATGCAAACATAAATGATAACGCAAATGGTAATAGAAACACAAGCGCAAACGGTAATGCAAACAGAAACACAAAGGCAAGTGGGTACGGAAATGCAAACCGTAATGCGCATGGTCATAGTAGCGCAATTGGAAACACAAAATGGCAATGGTAACAGCAACAATGACGTTAAAGGAAAGACAAATGCAAACAGAAGCACGTACGTAAATGTAAATGGTAATGCACACGGTGACGCAAACTGAAACACAAACAGAAACAGTAGTGGAAATGCAAATGGTAACAGTAACGCAAACGCAAGCGCAAAAGAAAACGCAAAGCAAAACGCACATGGTGGCATACATGGGAACGCTAATGCAAACAGGTACAGAAATGCAAGTGGGAAAGCTAAGTGTAACAGTAACGGAAGCACACACCCTGTTTTTTCCCAACAGTTGCATAGAGAAACACAGTGAGTACAAAGAATGTATGCATAATAATGGGCTTCTGAGCAGAAAATTTAGCACTTGGAATACTAAATTGCTTATATCTCAGGAACCGTACGACGTAGAAAAGAAATTAAAATGTCATATTATTTATTACTTTCCTGTCTAGTTTTGCACTTAGTCCCCTAATAGGGAACTAAGCATTTTTCCAACAAAAAGTCCATATCTCGAAGCATTTCTGAGTTCCGGGCCCCAAAAGGCACGGCACACACCGCAATGTTAGCCTATGGGAACTGTAGCTTTGCATCCCTGCAATATTCTGTCACCAAACCACAAAAAGGTACATCTGTGGAAAGTTGGCTTTCTTTCCTCCAAATTGCAGCCCAAAAGACCAACCGTTCTTTTGCAACTGGGTGGCAAAGAATTCCTGTTATTTTGGCTATAGTGTCGCAAAGTAGTGCCGCAAATCACAACACTTTCACAAAAAAATTCACTAAAGTGTTGCAAATTCGATGTTACTTTGTGACACTACAGATTACAAAAATTTGAAAAACATATTTCTGGGGTGTTTAACCCCTCCCCCCCAAAAGACATGGCTAGAATCCTCAGGGCTTGAGTAGGTGAACACAAAAAGAATTGTGTCCCTAGAGGGTCCCAATTTAAATGTCAAGCATTTCTGTGAACACTAACTGAAAAAAAAAATGACTGACTCACAACACTACAGGGGTCATTTGTGACACTAAAAACTGCATTTGCTATACTGTTGAACTTTGTGTTAACTTTACCCTTTGACTACAATGGGAAAATTGTTTTTTGAATGACTTTTGAACCTTTTAATATTTTTTCATGAAATCTTCGAAAGGCACAACAGGAATGCCAGCTGCATGTTCCCTGGAGTTTTTGGACCAGTCGTATAAACTGTGCGACCTGTAGGTGTGAGCAAAGAATGCATAAAAAAGTGTAAATGCACTGCAGAATGTTGCTTTATAACTCCTTAACCGTATATTCAACTGTCACAAATCTTGGCAGATCCAGAGAACTATGGTACTGCTCTGTGTGTGCCAAATTTTATGCAAATCTGTCATATGATGGCAAAGTTATTAAGCTGCAAAATTTCACACTTTAACCTTAAATCGGGTATTCAACCCTAACTATAGTGGCACTACTGTTCCACTATTTTATATATATATATATATATGTATATAATATATATTTTGTATTCATAGGCCTAGATATTCAAACTGCACCATTCTGTGGCACAAGCCTGTGTGCCGCTCAAAATAGTTGCACTGGGGTGTGGCCAGGGTGATATTCAATGGAGTTGCACTATGGCGCAACTGCTTTGAATATCACACCTTGGCCACCCCCACTGTGCATGGCGCAGTGGAACTGTGCCAGCGCAAGTGGTCAGAGTGGAGCATTGAGATGCGGTGGCGCAAGTTCCATTGCGCCATGCACAGCACCTGCGATATTCAAAGGGTGACATGCAAATGGGGCCATAATTTATGCAAGGCACATGGGGGGGCATTTGCATCTGATTATGGCCCCATTTGCATGTCATTAGCATGCAGGTGCACCGATCCCCGATGACTTGCACCTGGCGCCCTGCCAGGCATCAGCTGTCGGGGACCGACGCCCCCTGCAGCCCGATCGCGGGATGTCCCATAAGGGACAAAGAACGTTCCTCATCCCTGGTGGTCCAGTGGACCGCGAGTAGCCCAATTGCAGGCATTACTGATCCCCCAAAGTCCAATATCCTTGGTGGTCCAGTGGACCGTGAGTAGCCCGATCATGGACATTACTGATCCCCCCCAAAGTCCAATATCCCTGGTGGTCCAGCGGACCGCGAATAGCCCGATCGCGGGTGGCATTCCTCTATCCCCAAGTCCGAACTCTCTGGTGGTCTAGTGTACCTTCCTACCAAATGAGCCCCACCTGCCCCACTCCTCCCACCCGGCCAGCCGGGCGGGCTGCAGCACTCCCCACCATTGCCGACCCGGCCGACCGGCCGACTGACTGCTCAGTAGTGACTGAATGCCCATTGGTTCAGAGCATGAGCCAATGGGCATGCATCAATATATAGTAGTCAGTCCAGATATGTGAATGAATTAATTCACATATCTGGACTGACTAGTACAAGTATAACAAAGGCATAAACAGGATGCAGGAGGGGAGTCTCCTTCAAATGAAAAAGAGCACCATGACCAGAGGGCATGCAGTGACTCTGTGAGGGGGAGTTTAAGAGGGATGTCAGTTAGTACTACTTCACTGTAAGAGTGGGAAGACACCTAGAACAGACCGCCAGTAGGAGTGGTGGAAGCAAAAAATGTAGGGAGCTTTAAACACGCGTGCAATAGACATAGGGGAATATTAGTAAATAGGCGAGAAGGAGGGATGATTGCAGGACACCAGCTTGGGGCTGCGGAGACAAACAGACTTGACAGAGAGCATCTGAATAGACTGGACGGGCCAAGTGGTCCTTTTCTGCAAACAAATTCTATGTTTCTATGTGTCTATGTAAAAAGTTTTTTTTCTCACTCTTTAATAAGTAAACCATGGTTATAATCTGAAACATAAAAGTTTCATATTCAATAAATCCTTTCGGGGGTGATTTGTGTGTTTTGAAAATGAAAATGAAAATAAGGAAGTTATAAACAAAATAAAAATGAAACTTGCACATGTGTAGAATGAAAAGCAAACAGCTTTTGTTTCATAAGGTCAGTTAATCGCCAACCTCTAAACCCATCTCATGCCACAAAAAAATATTTTTGCCGCACACCTCAAAACCAGGGAGTAAAGATGTGCTCACATCTGTTAACACAACTTTAGTTCCTCTTTTGTGATCTTTATAAAAAAGGTAGCAAATTATGCTGACACCTGGAGCCCATCCCAAGTAACCACTTCTGCCTCCCATTCCCAGTTACTTCAATGTAACCACCAGGTAGTCCTCAATCTATTTCTGATACTGTGAGCCCATACATGGTGCAGGCTCCCTGTTGTTAATATTTTGCCAACACTGAGAGCCTTCCACTGCCATGTCAATTCCCTGAATTAAGTTTATTTGCCAAAGCCAGGAACTCATCCTGAGTGTCAGTTCCCGGAAGTAAATTTTTTGCCCCACTGTGACCTGTTTTTTTTTTTACTTTTATCTTTTTGGTGTCACCTACTGCTGTTACCCACTGTTCAGTCACAGACCTCCCTGGCTGCCACTGTTACATCAGTTGACCTCCTGGTACCACCTGGCTTACCCCCTAGGGTGGGATTGTGGCACCTGTATGCCTCTTAGGGTGCCACAATCAAAGGGATTGCATGGGAGTCGGCCTGGGAGCCAATTGCAGCCGGGGGGGGCGAGTGTCATCCAGGTGGGTATGTGGCAGGTTTTTCTCCCTAGTGTTTTGAGAGGGTGGGGATGTGCAATGATGACCAGCATTTACCCTGCCCTCCTAACGTGTTGGCGTCAGCACAATCTGTACACCCAGACTCCGTTGGGTGTCAGTGTAGTGCCGACACACTCCCCTCCCTCCCCCCTGGAGAAGGGGAGCAGTATTCAGATGCTCAGTTCTTCTTCCCCCTGGCTGGCCCTCCAACATTTCAGGTCCATTCCCAAACCCGGGTTACAGTCATCACAGGTCAGCACCCTCCCCCTGCAACAATGGACCGGCCCACTTTGAGCTGTTTTGTTTTATTGCAATATTTCCATTTAGACAGTGTGGGGGAGAGAATTCATAGAAGAACATATTTTCTTTTTGCTAATGTTTTGATTACTGTGATGTTATTTATTTATTTATAAAGGTTATTATCTGTCCAGAGCTGACTTGGTGGCTACTTAGCATTGTCCCTGTGTACCGTCAGCCATTTCTCCTTGTCAGGTGCAAAATTCCCCAGCAGATTGCCCCTGACAATGGGGCCAAGCACTACCACCAAGCTTTCACTTGGTGAGAGCTAAGAACTGGGATGGCACACCTCCTCAGCCCAGGAGAGGAAAGCTGCCTGACAGCCACCTGGTCCTCTCCCAGCCCCCAAAGCTCATTCATGAACTCAGGTCACCAGCATATTGTGAGGCATTGTGATTGTAGTGCATCTGCTCTCTGTGCCACCAAGCTGGCCTAATCATTAATTTTTATTGTTTAGTGCTCCCTTGATTATCCACCGCCCCATTATCCACCACTCTTGATTATCCATCACATTTTGTTTGTACAAAATTGTTGCTAGTTCATTGGCCCTTATTTATTTATTTTTGTTTAATTTTATTTTTATTAGTTTAACTGCATACAATACTCAACACTGCCAACCTACAGGAAGGCACTCCAAAAAATCTTATAAATACAACAGTGTTGCAGTCAGGATTTGATGTTCCCCTATCCATTGTTACATCGCATGGGAGTTTACTGAATTAATAACAGAACTGACCAACACTGGCATAACAGACTGCCATTAGCGACCATCATCAATTATCCACCACCCTTGATTACCCGTCCAATTTTTGGGGGGCAGATAATCGAGGGTGCACTGTACACTTGGGGGATGTAAATTCTGATGGCACAGGGATCTGTTTAATCCTCCTGATGCAAGCTGGCACCAGTAATTTTCTTTTCAGTGGGATCTGTGCTGAGACTATGCTATGGGTGACAGCAATTTTATAAAAATTGGTCAGTAGTCTATACCTATAGTCCAGGTAGGTATGTCACTACTGCAAGTTATAGTGCTGCTAGGGTTGCCACTTACTGTATGAATGAGGTCAAAATTAGATACTAACCTCACCCCAAACTTGTCTTCTAGACCCACTTTTTTTAGCAATGAGTATGTCACTCATACTCCAGAGCCATTTGAAATGTTTGAGAAAACTTTGAAAGTGATAGGGAACATTTTTATACTGTTAAATATCTTACCATTTTCCTTTCCATGTCAGCTATGTATATTGATGTGCATTGACCAACTTTTGATAAATGATCAAGATTTGTGTTTACACAGGTTTACAATGTGTTTGCTTCAGCTCTGTAGAACTGCTTTTCCAATTCCTGTTTCTAAGACGTTCCATGACATCAGTTGCACCTTTCTATGCTATTCTTATGAATTATCTGGATTAATGTTACTGATGTCATAGAACCTCCAAGTAATATGAAAACTGAGAACAGTGGCTGCTGATTACTCAGAAGAGTGGGACTGAATGCAGTGACAAAGGAAATAAAAAATTAGATTATTAATTTAACAAAACAAATCTAAGAGATACCAGAATTGCTGGACAGACCTTAAAGGGAGGGAATATCAAGATATAAAAACTGCTTCCAACCACAGCGGTACAAGATACTACTTACATTGTAGAGTGGAAACGATTGTGTTACTTTATTGCTGTTCATCCTAATAGCCATCTAAAATTGAGAAATTGAGAAAATTAAAACAAAAAAACTTTTTTTTTTGAAAGGAGTTTTCCATTGTTAAAAGTAACTAACAAAATGTAATCCCTTTTCTTGCTGTCAAACATCTGTCTATCCACACATTCAATAAATGGAATATTTATAATTTAAAGAATGCACAAATTCAAACTTCTGCATAATTTTACTGGCTGACAACTCACCTCTCCCCATACAAATACACACAACAGAAAGCCTTAGTAAAGCTAAGAATTCAGTGTGATCTGTGGCAGGGCAAGAAGCAAAGATTTCCTGCTATAGTAGGCAGGTAAGAAATCGGTGGACTAGTAGTCCCTAGTCAGAAAAGAAGCTTCAAAGAATAAAACTGTAGGTACTAATTACATTTTTTCTGTTTTTTTATTTGAGTGTGAATAAAAAGGATAATATGATGGAAAAGAACATTTATCCTTTTTTTATTTTGTGCTAGTTTCATTTTTGGTTCTAGATTATTTTTTTTGTGAGTAAAGGTGGTAGACAAGCATTGATACTGTTAGTGTGTTTTGTCCTGATTGCCAGCACTGTATTTACTAACTTATGGTCCTGTCCAAATGCATTGACTCTGACAAGTCAGGATGCGGTATTTCCCCTATCCATTTGAAAAAGCAAAATACAATGACTCCAATTCTAATATTGCACCCCTGTGGTCATCATCTGCAGCTGAGTGATATTTCTGCTGTAGAGTGCGGGCTGTCTTGAAATCTGTTCTACAGTGCAGCATGACTCTGACAAGGACTACAAACTGACAGTTTACCAGTTGCCTAGCAAAGCACCAGCTGACCACCATCAGTGTCACCTGCAGTTGGTCAATCAACTTTCCATAATGCCCGGAGTGCTGAAACTTACCAGCAGTCAGGTTTCATACTGCACTCAGATGTTATCATCTGTAGCTGAGTTATACATCTGATGGAGAGTGCAGACAGCTTTGAAATCTCCTCAGGGTAACCATTTACTATTCAAAATGCCCCAAGGGCAAAACAGCCATTCATGTGAGTAAATCCAGCAGTAGTGGAAGGAATCTCTGAATGAGTGTCTGAAGAAGACTACCAAGAATATTATATTGAACTGTACTGAACTTCCCACCAGCTACGGTGATAGGCTGCACTGTGGCTAAGCCAGCCTATCTAGTTTACATTGTGTCTTCTAGGAGGAATTACCCAGAGGAACTTCATCTTAATATAGATTTACCATCTTACCCTCAACTATATGTAGCATGATCCATAACAGCACACACAGCTTTTTGTCCAAAGTAAATTGAATATGCCCCCTTTTGTGACGCAGAGCCTTCTGTTGAGCAGTCCATCACTGAGAAGTCAGGAGGTGCTTGAGAGAGTTTGTTGCAGTGGGGTTTTACTATTTTTGAACAGGAAGAAAAGAAGCCTAAGTCTAGAGTGCAGGTAGTGTATGGTGTAGAGCTGAGCCATTGAGTGAGGTGCTGAGCAAGAGTCAGTGCACCAGCCTGTCACCGAGACCAGAAGCGTTGCAGCAGCTCAGAAAAGCAATAGCAGCAGCAGCAGCAGAGATGTACTGTAAGTGTAAGAGAAGAGCTGCGAAAGAAGCAAGATGTTACCCATTTCACATGGACTGGACTGAAGACCCAGCCAGGCAGTAAGGATGCCCATTATTTTTCTTCCTAGCTGCTGTATGAAAGTAAAGTATGTAAAACAAAATCAGTGTCTTTTTCTTACTCTTACTCTCCCTCCCTCCTAATTACCTCTTTTCCTCCCTCCTTCCCTCCCTCCCTCCCTCCCAATTATCAATCAGGGCTGAAACTGCAGAAAAGGCAGGCTGATTAACAGATAAAAGTAAAGGTAACTTCTGTCACAGAAACAATGAGAACAAGCACACTGGGACTGTTGAAAGCCAAGTTAACACTGCGTGGCATAAAAAAAAATTGCGGGACCACTAAAGACTAATCTTGAGTTTCAGTGTTAATAGAAGGGAAAGAAAATTCTGTGAAAAAACATGTCAAATTGAAGCAGGCTTACAAAAGGAAAGAGCTTCGGGAGCTGTAGATTTCAAGTGACATGCACCAATTTCACTAAAGTGTACAATACAGCTTAAAGTGACTTTATTCAAGTAATATTGTGACTAAGCATTATGGCAAAAGCAACAACCTATCAGATCAAACCACCAGGGCCAGATAAAGGCATAGACCAATAAGCCCCATGCCTATGGCACCCAAAAAGGCCCTAAGTGGATCTCCCTGGCAACAGAAAGCTGGCAATTTCAATCTAACTTGCAATCTTTCCTGTCTGGAACACTTATCCATATAAATGTAATAAAGCACTACTGTTGTAGCACCTATTAACAGCTCATGAACACGTTAACACCTCTGAGTCAAACACTTAACCATCTGCCCTGCCTGGGAGAACATTTTAATTTGTCTGCAGTTGCTGTGATCCCACCTTCAACACAGTATACATGTTATCACTCTTAAAAGATGAGCCCTATTTTCTAGCAACTGTACATAAACCAGTATGAGGTAGACATGCAGCTGATTTATTAATTTATTTCTGTGTGCTGTTGTCTGTGCTGAGCTGGCCTTATGCTCCCTCAATCCCAACAACTGCTGGGGACTCCAACTCAAAGAGTCTGTGGTCTTACTTAGTGGAAGCTTTCAGACTTTGAGATTTACTGTCAATGTTTGTTTTCTATGTTTTCTTATTTAGCTGTTTTAATGTGCTCTGTTGGGACAGCACACAAGGGGAATCAGTGGCCTGGACAGAAGCTTTTAAAACTGTGGCATAATGATACAACATTGCCTGCCACAGTAGAGGGGTAATGAGGGGACCTTGTAAAATCACAATAAACCACTCCAGGGTGTGGGTTATGCTGGGATTTCCCCACTTCTTTACTCACTCAACCTGTGGCCTCATGACAGAACCATACCAGCCATGGGTACATCCTAGGATAACCCTCACCCTGTTGTGGCTTATTTCTTAACTTTATGATAGTGTGGGTAGGGTAAGGGAGCCTCTTGGCCAATGACAATTTTTTGGGGAATTGCAGTTGTACAACTTGGTATGCCAGTATGAAATTAAGCAATTAACCAATTAACCACAACAGGGTGTGGTTTATGTTAGGATTTACCCATGCCTTGTGTGATTTGGTCATGAGGCTGCAGGCCAAGTGCCAAATCCACACCAGAAGTGGGTAATTCCCAGCATAACCCACACCCTGGAGTGCTTTACTATGATTTTGCAATGTCTCCCTTTTTAAAGATTTTTTTTAAAGACTGAAGCAGTTTTACTAGAAAAGAAACAGTTTTTCAGTTGACTTTTTCTGTAATATCCTTCCTCTGTATATTAAACAATTCCCTGCTGCTAGGCAGAACATTTTTTGTAGGCGATGGCAGACCCTCACCACATTCACACACATTCACACACCCCTACCCCCACATCTGCTTGCTACAACAGTTTTTTTTCCCTAAGATAAAGGCAGCAAGAGACATTATATCATGGCAACCAAGAGAAGCAGCTAGCCGACAGAGGGATAGTGTACAGATCTGTACAGCACTTCTCTGGAGTTAGGATGTGTGCCACTGGACTGGAGGATAGCACATGTAGTACCATTACACAAGAGCAGACCAAGGGATGAACCAGGTAATTATCTCCTGGTAAGTCTCACCTCCACAGTGTGCAAACTCATGGAGACAATACTAAAGGAAAGACTGGTGTTGTACCTGAAGAACAATGACCTCTAGGATGTGAGGCAGCATGAGTTTGTCTCAGGGAAGTCTTTTCAAACCAACCTGATACAATATTATGATTGGGTGACAGGTGAGCTGGATAAGGGTCATGCGGTAGATGTTCTTTACTTGGACTTCAGCAAGGCCTTTGATTCTGTGCCTCATGGGCATCTTGGGGGGAAGCTAACTGGTGTAGGGGTAGGAGCAAAAATAATGAACTGGATTACAACCTGGTTGAGTGGGAGGCTGCAACGGGTGGTGGTGAGAGGGAAGTTCTCAACTCCAAGGCCGGTGATAAGTGGGGTGCCACAGGCCTCTGGGTTAGGGCCAGTATTGTTTGGGCTTTTCATATCAGACATTGCACATGGGGTGGTGAGCAAGATAAGTCTGTTCACTGATGACACCAAAATCAGAGCAGTGGTGAATGGAGAGGAGCGATGGAAGCAGTTGCAGGGGAACCTAAGCAAGTTAGAGAAGTGGTCAGAGAGGTGACCGCTGGGGATCAATGCAAAGAAGTGTAAGGGTTATGCACTTTGGGGCAAAGAACCCAAAGAGAGAATACTGGCTGGGAGGGGTTAAGCTGGGGATCACTGAGGAGGGAAGAACCTAGGGGTAATGATAACAGGGATCATGGACAACACTGCCCAGTGCAGGAGAGCGGCTGCAAAAGCAAACAAAATGCTGGGGTGCATAGAGAATGGTTTTTCATCCAGGTGAAGAGAGGTGATCTTGTCCCTTTACAGGTCACTGGTAAGGCCACACTTAGAGTATTGTGCACACTTTTGGAGTCCATACCTAAAGAGTGATATCAGGCTACTGGATGGGGTACAGAGGAGGGCAACAAAGAAGAAATGTGGAATGGAAGGGACAGACTATGACAGCAGGCTGAGAGACCTGAATATGTAAACCCTGGAGGATAGAAGGGACAGGGGGGGCATGATAGCGACATTCAAGTATCTGAGGGGAATCAGTAAGGATGGGGCAGATGGGGTCTTTAAGTTAAGGATGGGGAGGGTCACCAGGGGGAATGTGCTAAGAATAGAGGGGGGAAGATTTAGGAAGGAAATGAAGAGACACAATTTCACAGGGAGGGTGGTAGCAAAATGGAACACCCTATCAGAATGGTGGTACATTGTAAATCTATGAACAGTTTCAAAGGGCATGGGACAGGGAACAGGGGAAAGTGATGGTGGGGGAGGTGGGGGTTGGCAGTGGGATGACAAATGGGAGGGGGGTGGGGCAGCTGCAAACTAGGGATGCTAGCTGCGCACTTGAGCAGACTTAGATCAACTGGGTGGTCTGTTTCTGCTGGAACATTCATATGTTCATATGTTCATACAGCAAGGGGAAGTGAGTGAGTAATGGTGTTCATGCCACTCAACTGGAAGCTGAGATTTTTTTTTTAGGATATTCAAGTTTGCTAACTGCTGGGAGACCACGGGTGTCCTATACTGGGATGTGGAAGCTAACCACACCACAACGGAGGTGGAAGGAGGTGAGAGAGGACTTAGTGCTATAGGGGCCAGCACTGACCACCACAGAAGCTTGAGGGAGCGAGCATCTGAGGAGCTGGTGGCTAAGGGTCTCATGGGGAATGTGGGATGGAGTAGAGAGAAAGCTGTGGTCTGACTTTGGCCTGTATTGTGTTTTGGAAATACACCATTTTATTTGCAGATTAAGAACTGTACTACATTTGTTTAAAAAAAAGTGTTTTGTTGTATTTAAATTGGGTCTGGGGACTGATGGTCTATCAGTTCAAAAGTCTGTTGATTTTTAAACCTCGCTTTTTTTCCCTAGTGCACTTCAGCAGGATGGCAATATGGTGGCTTTACTGTTTCTGTTTTCAGGGGGTCAGATTGATTTAAAAGGGAGTGGTTCCAAATGCAGCTGACTGGCACCTTTGGTGTGGGTTATGCCAGGATTTACCACAGCAGAAAAGTGCCAGTCAGCGAATCAGAGTCTCCAATTTAAACGTGCCATTGTAAAATAAAACTTTGTTCAGTACAAAATCCTTGGACATGCAGACTCACTCTCCTTCCTACACAGAAAGGATCCATTTGCTCCAACAACATTTGTTGTAACTATACTTTGTTTTTGTTTAAAGTGAGAGTTGGCCAGAAAAGAACCCCAGTTATTATCAGGCTGCCAAAGGGGTGAGTAATATGCAACATGGGTTTTGCCCACTTTGTTTTCTTTCTGGGATTCAGCACACCAGCTGGTCATTGGTTAAGGTCTGGCACTGTAATGTTTTATAAAATAGGATCAATTGGCAATGTGACTAGTTACACGTGAATCAAATGACCTTCTCTGGTGGCACATTTAACAAACTCTGATAAGATCCACAATGGCTGCATTATGAAGTTAATGAAGTTGTGTGGAATTGTTAAGGAGGTTTGGAGAAACAACACAATGATGTGTAAGTAGTAAGATTTGCTTTAGTTTCTGTTCTAGGGAAGGCATGCATATTATTAGAAACATATATGGATGTGTACATTTTAATGGCATGAATAGGAAGCAATATAGTTTTACAAAAGAACCCCAGAACAAATGCTACTGATGTATATGTTATCCCGGATTTTACATTTTAAAGAAAACACAATTACACATACCCCAATAATGGAAAGTATCATGGGAAACAAATGCAAATCCCCATGATGGTACAAAAGTTGGCAGTACATGAAAAAGTAATGTCTGGCATATGTTCAGCCTTGTGATTATTTACACAGTTGTTGTTTTTTAGAGAACCAGGGTTTTTGTCCATGAGGTGATGTAAGTTAGATTTAAGTAATGTGTTGATGTGAGGAAGTCAGGTGTAATGATGGACTGTTAACAGAGAAAATGTGATAGTAACTTTCAGAGGGGGTCGCTTTTGATAAGGATATGGTAGTTATGCTTGTGATAATAGGAATATTAGAAAAATATGAGGCCTATGCAGAAGTAGAGTACAAATATACAGTTTCATAAGTATGTGCTCAGAGTGTAGGTAAATGTGATGTAGTTTTGTTTTAGAAATAGGTAAAAATAGCGATACATGCAATTGATAGAATGATAGATAATTACACAGACACACATATATATATATATATATATATATAGAGAGAGAGAGAGAGAGAGAGAGAGACAGAGAGACAGACAGACAGACAGGCAGAATAGGAATGGCAGTGAAGTATTGAAGTGATGCCAACCCCACCCCCACCATTCAGAGATGGACAGGCATTGGGGTGTGCCTTTGGGTCATTGCCCATAACGCTCACTCCATTTCACCTCACCCTACCCTGCAGACACAGACAAGTGTCAAGGTGTGCCTTGGGGTGTTCAAGCTTTACACTTACCCCATTCCATAAGGAAATATACTGAAATGGGTATGTACTGTATAAGAAAATGGAGTGAACTTTGGGGCTGAAGAGTCAAAGGCACACCTCGATACCTGTCACTAGCTGCAGGGAGGGGATGGGGGTGGAATGCATGAGCATTACTGTTGACAATCCCAAGTCACAGTCCTGATGCCTGTCAGTCCCTACAGGGCAGGGTGTTATGGTCAGAAACCCTAATGCCCTGGGTGTTGTTATGTGACTTCTAACCTAGCAACAGCATTTAATGCATTACATTATAAGGACAAGTAAATGTTTTTAATACATTTACCCGACAGTTTGGTAAACTTATTTTTCTTCATAGAATAATTTAAATTTGGTAACAGTGGTAGTACAAAGCAATTACCATGGCAAATTGAAAACTATAACTTCTTTATATTGTACATTGACACCCCTTAAGGACCTCCTTGAAATTGAGATGCAAATGTCACACATTTATCAGTTTTCTAACAGGAATATTTTACTATTCTAAATACATTTCTTGCTGCAGTAACTGCTCAACACATCTATTGCATGACCTACTTATTGACATTTTACACCTGCTATGCAATGCACTGCTGCTTACTACACCAAAATCATGAACCATAAATCAGATGACTGCCATAACTAGGGAGGCAGTATTGCACAGTGGCTTAAGGCTCTGAGTTGCAAATATGGAGATCTGGGTTTGAATTTCACAGCCTCCATTTGCACACTGGGAGGCCCTGGGCAAGTCACTTAACTTCCATGTGCCCCCAGGTTGCCCCTGTAAACAAGCATTCAGCTTAGTGTACCACTCCTGGTTAAACAATTGAAAGAAAAAAAAAACAATATATTATTTTTCTTGCTTTATTTTGCTACTAGAAGCTTTGACTAATACATCGATCTTTAAATGTACTTTTTATAGCTTATGTGTCTGTGACCTAGGCAGAACTACACTTAAAATCTTACACATAAATAAATAAATCATCAGAATAACATTTATTTCTGTAGTATCTCCCCTTCCTTTTCAGGTACCCATGCCACTATGTATATATATTTATACATTTTAACTTCAAGGCACTAAACCTATTCAAATGCACAAAACACAATACTTTATTCTCCTCACACATTACTGCTAAACTTCAGGTCCCAGAGAAATAACACTGTAGAGCTTCCCCTAGCTATTTGGGTGGGTGATTCAGCTGTGTGTGTGGGGGGGTAGAAAAAGCTTTTAAGAAATGGACACTCTAGTATCCAATATGGGATAGCCTTCTTTGGGTGACATATTTTACTCCTTTGTGGGCTTATGCCTTAATTGTCATTCTTGTTCTGCAAGTGCTTGTTTTTCTCAAGTGCATGTAATTTCAGGATGCAGTTTCACAAGTGCTGTATAAGGATGCAGTTTCATGCACTCCTTAATTACTTTTTCTTTCCTTCTGAACCTTAAGCTGTGATGCCCCAGGCAGCTCTGATAGTCAGTTGTTCCAACATGATAGATACATCTCATGCCCTACCACATGAACCAAAAAAAAGGTGTGGGTGGATCTTTAGGAGCTTCTCAGGTGGAGGTTGGGGTGGATCATACCCCCCCCAAAAAAATATTGCTGCCTCTCACTACTCAGGTTCCAGTTCTTGTACCTCCAATTTAAGAAAGAAAATCATGCCCTGCAACCATTGACTAACATGAAAGCATATTTATTTGAGGGTGGAAAGCATTTCTTGGAGAAGGGTAAGGTGGAGGAGACTATTTACACCTTCAGCCAGTTCCACGGACAGAAAACATGACATCAACTCTTTCGTATGTGCAAAATGTCTGCAGGCTCCACCCACTGCAACCATAAAAAGACACAGTTAGCACTAACTGCTTCACACCCAGGTGTTGGGCTTGGTCCCATTTTGCACTTTGGGTGCAGAACCGTTTTACATTTTTCTTGCTGTTTACTGTAGTATAGCAGCGTGCAGCAGACTAATTTTGACTACTTACAAGATGACATTTTCTGTAACTGCAAATCTCTGAATCCCCTGCAGCTGACATCAAAGCAGGGCTGCAACAGTGGGAGATTTAATAGCCTGCCCTTCCCCACCCCTTATCATCTGCTGGCAAAGCAGCCTTCTCCTACAGATTCCCAGCTTTATGGAACCTCTAGTCTCTCCAACTCTGGAAACTTCCTCCCTAGTGATCCCTCAAACAGTACTTACACCTCTTCCCTCTCCCCTTGCTCATGTTCCTACATATCTCTCTCACAGCTATCTTTTTAATAGTATAGTACTTAAGGTAAAGGCCAATTGGCCACTATATCCCAACTATTACAAATGTGACAGTTCCTTAAATTTGATACAGGCTTACACTGTGCTGCAACCTGCAATGTTGTCTGTAACTGCTCAAGCCCATTATGCTTTATTTATTTAATTATTTATTTTGTTACAAATTTTACTCCTTGCTCAGTCAATCCTCAATCTGAAGGGAGCCCCAGTCCTGTCCCCTGATGTCCACAAGCCAATGCTGTCCATCTTCCCTCAGGGCTTGCCCCCAGAAGGGGTTGCCGGGGGTACCTCTGCCCTACCGAAGACAGGATCCAGTTCAGGACAGTGCCGTGGCTATTCAGGGTGGGACCTGTGACTCCCTCCATCATCCAACTTGAAACATAATTTTTCATCTTTTTTCCTCTCTCATGGTTGGGGCATGCAACGCCACCAGTGATGGATCAGCAGAAAATTCCACATGGATCTCATCAGCCATCTGCCCCACCTATGCTCACTTGTCAGCAGCATTGGTGTGCCAATCCCCAGCTTCCTTTAGGGGCCAGGCATGCACCGACAACTGATCACCCCCATCCTCAGAGAACGAGAGCTGTCCCTGGGACTCTCGATCCTTCTCCTCCTTGACTGACCCCCAGTGGCCCGCTCGCACCATGAACATGGGTTGCCAGTGTGGCAGGAGGTAACACATGATGCCTCAATCCTCCATGCCACCAGGCTGGCCCTATGCTTTAATTATTTGTATTTTTGTCCTGTTCTGTACCCACTGCCATTTGTTACCCTACCCCCAGATTGCACCTGGAAACAAGCCTCAGCTCAGTGTTCCTTTTCCAGTAACCAAATTTTAAATAAAAAATAAATAAATATTACTGTTACTATAAGCTCTGATTTTTTGTTTGCTGGTCCCCCTGTCCTCCCAGGGCTACACACAGCCAGAGAGGACTGTACTTAGCCTTGTGAGAACAGCAGGACAGGCAAACATCTGATCAGAGCTTAAAAAAAGCTGTAACATGGAGTGCAGGCTATTGAATCTCCCACTGTTACAGTCCTGAACTTATGTAAACTGTAGGGGAATTCTGGGATTTGTAGCTGCAGAAAATGTTGGCCTGGAAGTCAGCAAAATTAGTCTGATATAGCCTGATATGCTACAATAAACTTGAGTGTGGGGCCCCTGGTGCTGACTATTCTCCTTAAATCAATAAAGTACAACTGGACTTGTTCTATGTTGGGATAATAATGTCAAGAACTGTGTGTGTTGTGAGGCTCAAGGCACAGCCATGTGCCTTTAACCACCCAAGAAGTGATGTTATCCCAGCATAACACATGCCATGGGGTGCCTTATTGTCCTTACAAAATGTATCCTGCAAAACAAAATTTTTTGATTAGTTCCAGACACCCCCCATCTCTTGTTTAAGTGGTTGATAAGCTTTGAAACTCTGAATCAAGTGCTGATATTTAGTCCATGGGAGGTTTACGATATGGCTTCTATATGTTCTGTGTGAGTTTGGAGTTATATCGCTTCCTAAGTGATTTGCTGATTCTTTAAATAAAGGATCCATCTGGGGCAACCAAGTGGTGCACTGCAGGAATACTGGGCTGCACTTTAGATATGGGGCTTGCTTGCAATTCCCAGAATAGCAAACTTGGGCCTGATGCACATTGCAGCTCAGATCATGTTGAGAGCAAGGTGCTCAGCTATTGGGAGGGTGTAGAGTTCCCTGTGATCCAAAAAACCTCTGCTGGCAAATTATGGAATGATACTGGTGTCAAATGAGATGGAACCGAGTCTTGTGGTGGGCAGTAGTGATGTAATTTGCTGTTGGGTCAGCTAGGCAGCATGGAGTAGACTGCTTCTCTCCTCATCTCTCCCCTACCAATGTGTGCTGGAAAAGACTGTAAAAGACTATGGTAGTGAAGCGGGTAAGAGGCAGTGGGCAGCAGGTGGTCATATTCGCTTGAATTAAACAAAAGTCAAACGGTAACCTGAAGTGAGTCCAAGAAGCCAAGTAATGTGCGCATGGGAAGACACAGACTAGCGAGAAATGCTGCTGATGAAAAGCATATTTGTGGTTAGCGTTCTCTTTCAGCATGCACTGAAAATGTCCTTCTTTTTTTTTGAATGCGCCAAGAGTAGAAGTGGTGGGGCACATTGTGAGGAAAAGGGAAAAAGAAAATATTAAATAAGTTTGGATGGTCCTAATAAAGCAGCTGGTTGGGTCTTTGTGTGGCAGTCTGAGCTTCTGCTCAGAATTGGTTCTTAGAGGACAGAAACTTTGAAGTTTTTCAATGGTAGCATAAAACTAAAGGCCCTAAAAATCTATGGTCAGGTGTAAGACCAAATTTGACCAGGAGCCTTTTATCAGCTGCTTCTTCATCATAGTCTTCTAATATCCCTAGCACCCCTTCCTTATGTTAGCCTGCAAGAAAAATGCTTCAACTGCTAACAAAATTCCATGAGTGAACCCCACAATCTGTACAACTTCACCTCAGCTAAGTATAAACTTTTTTCTTGACTGCTTTGGTCATCTTTCTTTAATCTGGCGGTACTGATTTGATGTACTTATGATCCTCAGTCTGAATTTGTCTGTGCATAATATTTCTAAGTAAATAGTTGAACCTATGAACTTGACTTATTTTTTACATCATTTATTATTCAATACACAGTCCACTTGTTGAGAAATATATGTGGAATGCTCAAGAAAATATAGCAGCAAGCAAAACAAGACTTTCAAAATGATTTCATACATCTACACAGAAAAATAAATTTCAGTATCAATTACCTCGCAGTTCAGAGGACTCCGAAAAGAAATTAGAAGTTAGAAATAAGAAGCTTGTTCAAGCAAAATTACCCTTTAAGAATTATTGTGCAAAATGTGGCCAAAAGTCAATTAAAATGCCCCCAAAACAAAATCCAGAGGCCAAGAAAGATAACAAGACAAAGGGGACAGTGGGGCAGCAGCTAAAACTATTACAGCTCCAATTAACAATGACATTACTTTAGAAAAAACAAAGCAGGGTCAGAATCAGGCCCTAAGGCACAGAATAATACCCTGCTAGAATCTGAGGATTACCAAATAATGGGAGGATCATCAAGGTAAAAAATTTCATATCAGAAAAAAGTAGTGAGTCAGAACAAGATGTGGGATGAGGAAAAACAATGTAAGAAGATCCTCCAAAGTGGGCTCAGCAACTGATGGAGAAAGTTAATATATTGCAAAACACTATGGACAAACTTCACCAGCTGCCAGACTCCATTAGAACACGTACTGAAAATATACAAAATATGGATGTTAACCTAAACTTGGAACTAAATCAAATCACCAAGATGGAAAAAAGACGATCAGAATTGGAAGACCAACTAGCTCCCTTAGTGGTTCAAGTCAAAGGCATTGGGAAACAGCAAGAAACTTTTAAGTGGATGTTAGATGACAAAGAAAATAGGGCCAGAAGGAACAATGTAAGAATTTTTGGAATTCTACCAGCTTGAGAATCTGAGCAAACTTCAGTTAATATTCTATCTGATCTTTTTGATGTGATTTCAGGCTGTACTAAAGAAGTGCCTCTTATCGATAGGATGCATTGGTTAGAGGGAAAGAAGGATAACGACCAACAAAAATCAAGAACTGTGATTGTTAGAATGTTGAAAATGATAAGAAAAGATGGTTAAAATGAAGACTTATTATACTAAGGGTAAAATCACTTTTAGAGATCAGCAGTTGCAACTGACCCTTGTCTCTCTCATCAGAGGGGTTGGTTCCCCCATGGGTTGCTCCCCATGGCAGGGATGGGGGAGACATCCTCCCCCTGCTGTCTCTCATCCAGAAGTCCCCCAAGGGGAGCGGTGGGGGGGGGTTGTCATGGTAACATTGACAAAGTTTCACTAAGCTCTCTGTCATCCTATTTTTCCACCAGGCATTTTTTCCCACAGCCTGGAGCCTCAATGGTATGGAGGATGGATGTGTATGAAGAAGCAGATACTTTTCAGAACCACAGCTTCTTCCACCTGCTTCTGACTCACATCTATCACCCTGATCATCAGTGCTACCACCACGCCTCCACCTGATGGCAGCAAAACAAATGGGAAGGCATACCACCCCAGTCCGAGATAGCAGAGCTGCCTGGTGGCCGCTTAATTCTCTTCCAGCCCACCCTCTGTGCCTAGCTCATTCCTAAATTTGGGTCATTGCCATGGAGTAAGATAAGGCACTTGCAGTGCCTCAGCCCTCTGTGCCACTGGGCTGCAGCATATCTGTTTTTTTGTGTGGTTTGGTTGCACCATTATCTTTTCTTAGTGGCATTGACTGCTTCTGTGGTTATATCAATGTTTGTCGAGCCAGCCTAAAAGCAAGGACTGATCTGGCTTTTATTTTTACAGTTCAAGGAACATGAGAGAACACAGGGTTTCTCCCAGTCTCAACCTCACGAACACAGCTATAGCCATGAGATGTGGTGGAACAACAGGGGTCTTTTGTTCCAAATCAGCTGACTCCACAGTTATACAACCCACATCAATCCAGAATTTGTTTTCAAAGGTAGAGAAACTGGTATTTGGGGAAATTAATCTTCATTTCAACAAGCATTCTCTAAAATAATACTTTGACAAGGGTTGGGTTCCCTGAGGCTCCCTTGCCGACAAGGTATCAACTTCCAGTCTGGAATATTTTATATGCCGAGACCAGTGGGAGAAAAATATCAAAGGCAGCTCACTGGAATTTGTTGAATTCTAATCCAAGAAGATTAAACAATTTATCAATATGTGTTACTGGAAATACAGGAGCTCAATTAACAATTACGGAATTCCAAGATACAGAACTTGCCAATGATTTGGACTCCAGACTCATGGAGAAAGCCTCTGCTTACAAACTAGAAGCTAAGAAATGGAAACATCAGAAGTTGCTAAGGGAAGAGCAAAACTCTGCCACTGGGTGTATACACAGCTGGGAACGTCAGCACAGATCAGCAAGCAGAGTGCATAATCAAGGTTACTGATCTTCAGGTTTTACTGTACCAGAAAACCCAATAAAATTCCAGAACATGGAACGTCTACACAAAAGTAAAAAAAAAAGCATTTCCAAAGATTTGGAATTTGGCATTTTTATACCTGATCATTGATTCTTCAAAACTTTCATTTTTCTACAAGTTCTTTCCTGTACTATTTTTTTTTATTTTGCTCAGTTTCTTTTAATGAACACTTAGCTTTCTTTTATTGTAAATATTTATACACATACTAAAAGTCTGACATTAGAATCCCAGTACAGTCTAGAAATTAGACAAGCAATTATGGTTGTACCATAGAAACATTGAAACATAGAAGTTGACAGCAAATAAGGACCGCAAGGCCCATCCAGTCTACCCATTTCTTTTTCTACCTTATGAAAGTGCCATCGACGTTTGCTCTGTTAATGGCCTTTCTAGTCATACTCATCTGTGTTGCTCACCTATGCCTGTTCCATGCCTGTTTAAAGCCCGGCACTGTATTCACATCCACTATTTCATGAGGTAGGCCGTTCCATGCATCCACCACCCTTTCTGTGAAAAAGAACTTCCTCACATTACCCCTTAATCGGACTCCCTCTAATCTCATGCTGTGTCCTCTTGTCCTGCTATTTTTCTTATATTGAAAGATGTTAGACTTTTTCACCTTGTTAATGCCCTTAAGGTTTTTGAATGTTTCGATTATATCACCTCTTTCCCTCCTTTGCTCTAGGGTATACATATAGAGCTCCGTTAATCTGTCCACATATGTTTTCTGATGCAGTCCCTGCACCATTTTGGTTGCCCTTCTATGGACTGCCTCAATTTGGTTAATGACCTTGTGAAGGTGTGGCCTCCAGTACTACATGCAGTATTCCAGATGGGGCCTAACCAGTGTCTTGTAAAGAGTAAAGAAGGATTATTACCTCCTTCTTCTTACTTCTGATTCCCCTACTAATACACCCCAACATCCCCCTAGTCTTACCTACTGCTTTAGTGGTCTGGTTGGATGATTTCAGGTCATTGGTGATGATGATGATGCCCAAGTCTCTTTCTTCCCTTGTGACTGTCAGCAACTCCCCTCCCAGCCTATAGCTGGCTTCAGGGTTTCTTTTTCCTATGTGCATGATCTTGCACTTCTTTGCATTAAACCCCAGTTGCCATTCTTCTGACCATTTTGCTAGTTTATCCAGATTTCTTCTTATTCTGTCCACCCCATTTGGATCATCTACTCTGTTGCAGATCTTGGTGTCATCTGCAAACAGATAAACCTTACACTCTGGTCCATCTGTAATGTCACTGATGAAGATATTGAAGAGGACTGGCCGCAGAACTGATCCCTGAGGTACCCCACTTGTGACTTACATCTCTTCTGACTGTATAACATTTACCACTACTCTTTGTTTTCTGCCCATCAACCAGTTTGCCACCCAGTTGACCAACTTCTGACCCACCCCGAGCCTACCCAGCTTATTAATCAATCATCTATGTGGAACAGTACTGAAAGCTTTGCTAAAGTCAAGGTAGGTAACATCAACTGCTCCCCTGGTCCACCACTCTGGTTATCCAGTCAAAGGGGCCCTCTCTATCTCACCACTGACTACGTTCCCCCAAAGAACCAGAACTGATGTCTATAACAGAATATCTTGCCACCCTCCACCACAAGGTGTAAAAAATCCAAGTAGGGGACCTTAACGTGAACTGGCTTAGTGCCTCCTCTTCCACTATCTGAGATTCTTTTGCTGCCCAAGATCTGACACAACTCATCTCCCAGCCCACGAGAGTTAACCCAAAGAGAGGAACCAGTACCCCTCTGGACGTTAGTATCACCAACCACCCCAAAAAAAAATCCATAACATCCAGGTCCTCCCAGACTCCTTAAGTGACCACTCCCCTATCCTATTCCTTTGGGCAGCCCCCAGTCCCAAAACCATAACCCAAACCACACTCCACAGGCACCTCAGCCCTGGTGGGCTGATCAAACTCAAACAGTTCTCACCCAGATTAATTGGTCCCCCATTCATCATGCACCCAACGTGGACACTTCCTTCGCCTTTTTCTCCCAAACTTTTAACAAGGCCTGTGATCTTTTTGCAACCCTCACCAAAATTCGATCCAAAAAACATAATGCATCCTGGGTTACCCCTGCCCTACTACAAATGCTCAGAAATAGGGATAACGTCTGGTTCCTTGCCACTGAAATGGGCCAGATGGCTGATAGACAGGCCTACAATGCTGCTCAGAACAGGTGCTCATGGGCCGTCCGTAAAGCCAAGGCCGACCATTACCAGGCCACCCTCACCTCCTCCTGGGGGTGTGCCCAGACTTTCTGGGACAATATTAAACAGCTAAATGGGAAATCATGCTTCCCTCCCCCATCCTAGCTCACTATTGATGGCTCTTCCTCCACCGACCCTGCCTGCTTTGCTAACTGCCTTAACACCTCCTTTACTGACCCTAGCTCTGTCCTCCCCAGTAATTTTTTTGACGCACCCCCCAGCCTACCTCCTCCTGTCCTCCAGCACCCAGGCTCCACCTATGCAAGGTATCTGCCCAGGAAGCCAGACATCTCCTAATTAAAGCTTTAAATAGCAATAGTCCCGGCAGCGACTCCCAGGACCCCAGTATTTTCTGGCTGGTGCTGGATGTAGTCCTTAACCCACTCACCAGCCTACTTAACTGATCCCTCTGCCTGGGACAATTCCCCACTGCAAGGAAAACTGCCATAGTCACACCCATTCATAAAGGGGGCGACAGTTCCTCCGCCGGCAATTACTGACCAGTTTCTATCCTCCTCCCCTCTCCAAAGCCCTAGAAAAAGTGGTGACCATTCAAATCACTGAATATCTGATCAAGCATAACATCTTATGCCCAGAGCAGCACGGCTTCCATGCTGGTCACAGTACCAGCACTGTACTAGTTGAGTTCTCCAATTTCCTACACTCCTTCCTGGACACCAGCTCCCTAGCTGGTGCACTGTTCATTGACCTCTCAAAGGCCTTCGACACTGTCTCCCACCCTCTTCTGCTGGATGCCCTCTGCCACACTAGTTTCTCTGCTGTCCCCCTTGCATGGTGCTCAAGCTATCTATACGCTCATTCCCAGTGTGTCAAAATCAATGGGACACTCTCTGAAACTCATCCTATCCGCTCAGGGGTACCCCAGGGCTCCATACTGGGCCCTCTACTCTTTACACTCTATCCAAACACCCTTGCCAAGTTCATGCTCTGACAAAATTCTTATGTACGCAGACAATGCTCTCCTTTGTTCAACCACCGTAATCCCATCTCCCTCCAGGACTCTCTACAACAATCCTACAATGATGCCGAAGCCTGGTTTAAGGAATACAGACTCATCATTAATCTCAAAAAAACCAAAACAATGCTTTTTTCCCACCCCCAAAACAAAGCCTGCAACTACCCACTCCCTATCTTCCTTAGTACCAAACAATCACTTGAACAAGTCTGGTCCTACAAATACCTTGGGGTTACCTTCGATTCAGCCTTCACCTTCCACACCCACATTAATGCCCTTGCATCCACCTCTAACACACGGCTTGGCATCCTCTACCGCTATAAAAATTGCCTCCCCCCGATGCTCTCCAACTTGCTGTTACATCTTCAGTACTGCCCCTTGTAGACTATGGCCTGCCAGTTTATGGTGCTGCTGACGCTACTGCACTCAACAAAATTTGCCTTACCCTAAACAAGGCCTGCAGGCTGATTACTGGTGCCCCCAGGATCACACATACATGTCAACTCTATGACAAGGCAAAACTCCTTAACCTAGATGAACGGCTACACTACCAAACCTGCCTCCTCACAACAAAAGCTCTACTCAGGCTCTCCCCTCCTAGGGTGACAGCCTCCATCCACCATACCCCACTCACGATCGCAACCCGAACCTCCAACAAGACCACTCTACTGGTCCCCAGATCCAAGACCACCTATGGTCAGAGTTCCTTCTGCTACAGAGCCCCATCCTGGTTTAAATCTCTCCCTGCTCCCATCTCCAATGCCCCCACAATCTCCAAATTCAAAACTGCCCTTTGGAGCCAACTGTTTAACACTTCCAGCTGCTCCTGTCTCTAAATGGGACCTCGATCTCTCAACACTTGACAAAGCCCACTGGGCGGCACTCCACCTCACCCCCCCACTTTCTCCTTTTTTTTCTAACAGTAATGATATACAAAACATGACAGCTAAAGGGGAGGTTCTGATAATACAGTATATCAAATCTTGAGTAACCTGAGTTTCCCCATAGGGTTAGTAGGGCCCTGGTAGTTTGTGGATTTTGGAATATATGTTGGCAGCAAATAGTTAACCTTTTGTGGCATCCTTGGCAGCTTCTGCCAAACACTCTGGCAGAGGATCCAAGCGGGAGTGGCCCCTACAGCAGCATAAAACACATTAGAACATTGCTGTGCAGACAGTTTTCTGCCTCAGTGCAGACCAGTCAGATTGGGGTGCTGAGTGAGGGGAGCCTTAGGAGAGGTGACATGAGAGGTTACACCTCTCTCCTGACACTTTCAGCCCCCAGTTGGTTCAAAGGGATACTGTGCTGAGTCATGATGGTGGCCTTCTCTATTCCAGTGCCCCTGAGTGTGTGAAGAGTCCTGAATGGACATTGTTCCAGCAACAGTGAGTATTTTATGGGATATCCCCCACTTCTGAGGAACTTTTGAATGGGAAAATGCTGCCCGGTGTTTGGAAAGTCCATGTTTTGCCATATCTGTCTCAGTGAATTACTGCCTTTTGGCATAATAGCACTTCATGAACTGTCGGAGGATTGTTTAAAACTCTCTAATGTTACCTTCACGATCATGAATCTGTTATGGAAAAGAGATAACCCCTTTAGCCAGTGTTTGGAAGTAACTCACTTTTGCATTGCCAAATGGGTTGCAAGGTGAAAAAAGAGGGGTCTTTACCACCCTAGAAAAGGGACTTACACAAAATGGGGGCTTGTCATGGGATATTGGGGTTAGGTTGTCTCAAGAAATGGCCTGGGGTATTGAATTTGGTTGCAGTGCAGTGTACCCACAAGAAAACGTTCTAACTGTAAAGGCAAATGGTTTCAAGCCGTGGTTCAAGTGATGAACAGAAAAAAGAAAGTGTGTTTGCAGTTTAAAACCCTTCTCAGATAGCCTTGGAATGAACTCAAAAGGAGAGAGAGAGAAAGTGAGAGAGACAGAGAGAGAGAGAGGAAGCCCTTGTCTAATTTGTATGGTGTTAAGGGATTTGCTGAGCCAGTAAGTCCCATTCCTTGGACTGTATGCTGTGTGTGTGAAGGGACGGGCAGAGTATTGTTGGAAGTTGAGCTCATGGAGCAGCAGGGATGCAAAGATTGCAGGCCCTGTGGAGATTTCTTTGAATTCTTGGACTGTGTTAAGTTCACCTGGAATGGGTAGTGGGCAAAACCTTAATCCATGGGAAGTCACTTGTCCATTTCACTGGTGCAATAAACCCTGGAGTTCGACACTATAGTAGGGACCATCTCGAGAAGTAAAGTGCACTAGGCGTTGAGTGATCGTGAACTGTTCGGCCATAACAGTTGAGAAAACTTTCAGAAGAATAGCTGGACTGCAAGTACTCTGAATCAAAATGCACTTCAGAAAATCTTTAAACAGCTTACCAGTATAAAAGTAGAATTAGCTAGCAAAAGCAACTGTTCCTGGATGAAAATATGATGCTTTTCAAAATGGCACAGGGCGAGGGATGAAGAGAAATTTGAGTTTTAAAATGTAGGTTGCAGAGGTACAGTACCACAAATCAGAGTGGAATTTTGAAAAAGTTGTTTGGCAGGCAGTGGCAGCAGGGACTCAGGGACAGAGACTGTGAGGCCTAGTTATAGTACAACTTAAATTTAAGCTCAGCATGTGAAGCTCTGACACTCAGTTAAGTATAGCCAGGAAAAGTAGCAATTCACTGTGAAGTCTCTAAGTAATGTGTACTGTGAAAAAAAAGAAAGAAAAGTCAGAGCAATGTTAAGTCGTAAAGAATGGGTGTGTAGATTGATATCCAGATGCATTGCCCCCATATCTGGTTAAGTCATTGTGAGAGTCAGTTTCAATACAACAAACTACAGCTTAAACTGTTTATGTATTTTGCAGTATCCAGGAAAGAGGAAATGGACGGCAGTGAGGAGATGCGCTTCCCCCAACATGCACATTCCTGGGTTAGCCAGAAGGAAGAGGAACTCAGGAAGTTAGATACTTCACTGTCAGGCCTGTCAAGAAACATTTGGATGGAGCCTACCATCAAGGCCTGTTTGGGCACTACCCAGCTGTGCCCAACTGGTAGCTAGATGGGGTGCTAATGTTGTATCGTCTGAGGACCAAGAAGAGGACCCAGAAGAATTCTATGATGACTGGCTACTGCAACTGCCCAGTCAAGCCAATACCTCAGAGTCAGGAGCCAGCCTACCAGGCAAGAAAGAGAGTCAGAGTGCCAGGCCAGCACACAGTCTGGGAAATCGGCTGAGCAGTATCCCAGCTGGTCACTGCCTACCACCTAACCCCAAGGGTTGGATGCCTGGCTATGAGGGTAAGGTATGTGGCCTTGGCTCTCTGACTGGTCCATTCTGAGCAAAAGGAGAAGAAATGGGGCTCAAGGCTAAGCCAAGTGTCCATAAGCAACTGGAAGAGCCAGTCCCTGGGTCCCTGCCTGCCACTGCCTGCCAACCAACAGCTTAATCTAGTTCAAGTTCAGTTGGCATTTATCTGTATCCCCCTTCCCCGGGTCATGCCTGAAAATAGGCAGGATTTGTCTAGTGCACTTACTCGGTCAACAAAAACTAAATAAATAAATAAAATACTGCCACTGCCTTTCCAGAAGAGTCCTCAATAGCCAAGGAAGAGAAGGAGGATGACAGCAGTATTCTGCCACCTTGGGACAGAGTAGCCTAGGATGACCAGATCTAGCCACCATCCAGTCAGGCTGTTGAATAACATCTGCCTAAAACCAGTAAAGAGGAAAGGGTGATTGGAAGAAAAGTGGAGCAAATCTTCCATGAGAAGTGCCCATATCTGCCAGGTAGGCCTAATATGAAATAGAGGACACATGTGAGACATGGCTGATGGAAGAAGCCATGAGAATGACTGTGCACTGAAGATACCTGTGGACTCCAGCCATTTCAGGTGAATTTCATAAGTTTCATAAGTTGATTCAAGCTGTGGGACTCACGTCCATAATGCTTGCCTTATTATAATATTAAAACTTAGTAGTTTTATAATATAGATGTTTGTCTAACCTTGTCTTAAATATATCCATATTTGAACTCCCCACCACACTTTCAGGCAAGTTATTCCATGCTGAGACCACCCTTACAGTAAACCAGTGCTTCCTTACGTTAGTATTCCATTTAGGCAAATTAAGTTGCATAGTATGCTTTCTGGTGCTAGAACGTCCTGTTCTATAGGTCATTTTAAGGTCCTTGCTCAGTGTAGCACCCTGTGATATTTTGTACATCATACAAAGATCTCCCCTTAGTCGTCTATAATGTAATGAGTATAAGTTGAGCTTAGTTAATCTCGCCTCATATGTCAAGTTTTTTAGTCCAGACGCAGATCTAGTTGCTCTGCGCTGCACACTCTCCATTCTCAAAATGTCGTCCCTATACTGAGGGGACCACAACTGGACACAATACTCCAAGTGGGGTCTCACCAGGGGCTTGCTACAAGGGCATGATAACATTCTCGTGTCTGCTAGAAATATGTCTCAAAATGCAGTTCAAATTCTGGTTTTTTAACCTGTTGTTTACAATGTGAGCTAAACTTTAAATCTGATGTAACTTTGATACCCAAATCCTGCTCTTCAGATGTTAAAATGTTGTTCCCTATACAGTAGGTATGATTGTTATTAGTTCTGCCCAAGTGCATAATTTTGCATTTGGAGATATTAAGTTCTAATTTGCTAGCTTTAGTCCAGTCATATACTTCATTTATAGCTTGTTGTAAGGAAAGTGTCTCAGTTGTAGGAGACACTGTTATACCCAGTCTGCAACCATCTGCAAACTCTGAAATCCATATAGAAGGATTGCTAAGGTGTAGAGATGAAATATAGATGTTAAAAAGACAAGGGCCCAATACCGAACCCTGTGGTGCCCCACTTGTAACTGCAGTCCAGTCGGACATCACACCCCTAACCACCACTCTCTGCCTCATACCAGACAACCAATTATCTATCCATTTCACAATATTGTAATGAATGCCTATTTTAATCAAAATTTGTATTAGTTCTGCGTGGGATAATTTGTCAAAGGCTTTGGCAAAATCTATAAAAACTACATCCACAGGTTTTCCATTGTCCAGTTCTGTGTTAACATTTTCATAAAACTGCTACAAAGGAGGTGTGAAGAATGCATTAGGATGTGGAGGATCGAATACACCCTATGCATGGATACAGTAAATTGCATGGACAAAGAGTGAATGCAAACAGCACATTTGATGCCTGTGCAATGCCAAGATGGCACTTTTGTGTACTGGCCTCATCAGAACTGGTATTACTGAGGAAACTCACTGGGCAGTCCAGATTGGTGACTCATTGAAGCCTAATGTACAAGGTTGCCATGTTGGCAAAGAATGAAGAAGATTGCGAACAATTTTCATGCATGCTACACATTCTGCACAGCATTGGTTGAAGAGTAGGATGACTTGCCACTGCATTCTTGTCACTGGAAAAGAAGAGGGATGAGTTTTCACCTGGGTCCAGTTTCAGAGGTCGAGATGAAATGGAGTAATGAGGTCTGTAGACAGCAGTTCCAGCCACAGGAGGAGGTACCAGCTAAAAGCAGTCACGAGTCTTAGATCTTCCTTCATGTCAGAACTGGTAGGGCCTAGTTTTTGTTACAGTATTTCTTGATTGTTTATGCTTGTTACACCTACACCTGGTAATACACCTGAGGGGTTTTGTGGACAGCATTTCCACCTTGGTCTGACTGGAGAGTTAGTCTAATACTTCCAGTTGGCAGTGAGCCCTTTCCAAGAACTTTGGAACTTTGCCATCTGAATGCCAGAGACTTTTGTCCACAAAGTCCCAGCCCCGGGGACATTTACCCTTAGATGGACTAATAGGGTTCCCTTTCCTGCATGTTTAATGTTTTTACTGTTTTGCATAAAAACAGAAAAAGAAAAAAACAATTACAAAAGTTACAAAACTTTTATAGAAAAACCTTTTCTACAAAAACTCGTTAGCCAAGTAGCATGTAATTATGTGCTTTTCCATGATCTTTCGCAGGCGCAGAAAAAGAAAAAGAAGAAGAAAAAGAAGAGGAACCTGCAGACTTTAGCAAAGCACTGAGAGTGCTGCAGGGACTGTTTTTAGAATCGCTTGTAAATGTTTTTAAATGTTTTTCACATATACTGTTATGAAATGTTTTTACTGGTGTATATACAGTAATTGTTAATGTTATGAAATGCTTAGCAATCCACTGGGCATATCCTTAACAAGTGCTAATGTATTCTTACTTCCCAAGTTTGGTAGAGGGCATGGTTGGGTGCTCATGTAGTGTAATAATGGGTAGTGCCTAAGTAGATGGTAATCTAGTAAAGGCACTAGATCAGAACAGCGCTGTCAATAACAGCACCATCCACAACACCGCTGTATTGACAGTGATCTCCACTAGAGTGGCAGGACAGAATGCCACCACACAACAGAGCACCAGTGGTAGTGGTCGCACACCACAGAGATGACCACTACCATTGTAAACTCTATTTTTATGTGGGGGGGCTCTGCCCCACACCCGATGCGGTGGCTCTGCCCACCCGTACCCACCAAACTTAAAGATTCCTACCCCGGGGGAGTGGATCATGGGAAAAACAAAATTTATGGTGTGGTGGAATACTGTTTCCATGGCCCTTTGTAAACAAAAAGCTAAGTTCCACAAGAAGAAATAAAGGAAGACCAGGATTAGAACCCTGGTCTCCACCATCATTTTGCCAAGTTGTTCCATGCCCCAGCCCTCTCTGCCACAGGAGCAGCTTGGTCAGCCTTCCCAATTCCTCTGCCCTTGTTGTTTCACACAGTACCATGGACAGTGACCTGAGGAGTGCTTACTGCACAGCACTATAAAACTTGTATCGCTGTCCGTGGTAATGCTATTCAGACCATGCTATGTTTTGTTACACTATACAGTGTATTTGTAGTGCTTTTCTGACTAGGTAGGCAAATAAATGTTTGGTGGTGGAACCGTGTGAGTGCCTGATGGGGAGACGTGCTGGGCACCCAGCCAGTGGTGGTGGGTCATCAGACCCGTTCCATCAGTAAGGCACCTCTAGTAACCATATATGCTATGTAGAAGGAATCCTGTAGTTAGCAGCTGTAGGTAGCTGTTGCATGGCTTCCATGTCTCTGTGGTGACCTTCCTGTGGTGGTCATACTGTAGGTAGAGGGATCAGGGCCTGCTTCACTCATATGGCACCCAGGGAAGGGAAGGCCTGTTGCAGTCCAAGGCCCTTGCTGTGGACAGCAAGGTTTTCTGGTGGCAGTGAGTGTAACCCAGGGATTTCCTCCTAGGGTTACTAGGGCCCTGGCAGTTTATGAGGTTTTTTATATATTTTGGCATATGGTAACCTTTTAGGGCTCTCTTGGCAGCATCTGCTAATCATTCTGGCAGAGGTTCCTAGAGAAAGTGGCTCTCGCAGCAGCATGAGCCACATTAAAATGTTGCTGTGCAGTCATAGGAACATAGAAACATAAAAGTTGATGGCAGATAAGGACCACAAGGCCCATCCAGTCTGCCCATTTCTTTTTCTACTTTATAAATGTGCCATTGGCCTTTGCTCTGTTAGTGGCCTATCTATTCATACTCATCTGTATTGCTTCCTTATGCCTATCCCATGCCTGTTTGAAGCCCTGCACTGTATTCATAGCCACCACTTCCTGAGGTAGGCCGTTCCATGCATCCACCAACCTTTCTGTGAAAAATAACTTCCTCACATTACCCCTTAATCAGCCTCCCTCTAATCTCCTGCTGTGTCCTCTTGTCCTGCTATTTTTCTTATATTGAAACATGTTAAACTCTTTCACCTTGTTAATGCCCTTAAGGTGTTTGAATGTTTCAATTATATCACCTCTCTCCCTCCTTTGCTCTAGGGTATACATATTGAGCTCCATTAATCTGTCCTCATATGTCTTCTGATACAGTCCCTGCATCATTTTTGTTGTCCTTCTCTGGAGTGCCTCAATTTAGTTAATGTCCTTGTGAAGGTGTGGCCTCCAGTACTGCACGTAGTACTCCAGATGGGACCTAACCAGTGTCTCATAAAGATGGATTATTACCTCCCTTTTACAACTTGTGATACTCCTACTAATATACCCTAACATCCCCCTAGCCTTACCTACTGCTTTAGAGGTCTGCTTGGATGATTTTAGGTCATCGGTGATGACAATGCCCAAGTCTCTTTCTTCCTTTGTGACTGCCAGAAACTCCCCTCCCATCCTATAGGTGACTTCAGGGTTTCTCTACCCTATGTGCATGATCTTGCACTTCTTTGCATTAAATCCCAGTTGCCACTCTTCTGATCATTTTGTTAGTTTATCCAGATCTCTTCTCATTCTGCCACCCTATCTGGATCATCTACTCTGCTGCACATCTTGGTGTCATCTGCAAACAGACAAGCCTTACCCACTAGTCCATCTGCAATGTAACTAAAGAAGATATTGAAGACAATTGGCCCCAGGACTGATCCCTGAGGTACCCCACTTTTGACTTACATCTCTTCTGACTGTATACCATTTACCACCACTCTCTGTTTTCTGCCCATCAGCAAGTTTGCCACCCAGTTGACCAACTTCTAACCCACCCCGAGCCTAACCAGCTTATTTATCAATCCTCTATGTGGAACAGTGTCAACAGTTTTGCTGAAGTCAAGGTAGGTGACATCAACTGCTCCCCCCGGTCCACCACTGTGGTTATCCAGTCAAAGAAATCTATGAGATTAGTTTGACAGGACCTTCCTTTTGTAAACCCATGCTGCCTTGGATTCTATGCCCCTATGGATTCCAGGTGTTGCACTATCCTTTCCTTAAGGAGTGCCTCCATAATCTTGCCCACTACTGAGGTAAGACTGACTGGTATATAGTTCCCTGCCTCCTCCCTGCTACCACTCTTGTGGAGCAGGATCACATGAGCCCTTCTCCAGTCTTCTGGGACCTCTTCTGTGCTCAGAGACTCACTAAACAGTTCTGCTAATTGCTCTGCTAGTTCCACCCTTAACTTCTTTAGCACCCTGGCATGTATGCCGTCGGGTCCCATTGCCTTATCCACCCTGAGCTTAGCGAGCTCTCATAGGACCCTTTCTATTGTGAAGGGACAAGTGCTCACCTCCTTCCCCATTGTGTCCATGGTGCTGAGCTGTGGGCCCTGCCCTACCTTCTCTTCAGTAAATACTGAGCAAAAGTATCTATTTAGGATAGATGCTTTTACAGGGTCCTCCTCCTCACACACACACCCTTTTCTCCTTTGAGCTTAACAATACGCACTCTGGACTTTCTCCTTTCACTAATGTATCTATAGAAAGTCTAGTCACCTTCTTTTACTGTTTGTGCCAGTGTTTCCTCAGTTTGGGACTTTGCCTGCCTTACTGTCTTCCCTGCTTCCCTTATGGCAGTTTGGTATGCCTCCCTATCTTCATCCCGCTGCGTTCCCTTATATTTCCTGAAGGCCAGCCTTTTGGTTCTGACCTTTTCTGCTACTGTATTTGAGAACCAAAGTGGTTTCATTCTTCTTTTGCACTTCCTTTTTTCTTTCTAACACAATGGGATGTTGCTTCAAGTATTGCATCCTTAATGCTTGCCCACTTCGCCTGTACCCCCTCACCTATGTTTCTTTTCGCAAGAACTAGCTTAACTCTGTTGGCCATCTTATCAAAGTCAGCTCCTCTGAAGTCTCATATTTTTGCCTTGGAATGGGATGATTTAGTTGCAGTGGCCAAATTGAACCATACCATGTGATGTTCACTGGCCCCCAGGTGACCTTCTACCTGGAGATCTGTGATCCCTTCACTGTTAGTTAGTACTAGAGCTAGGATAGTCTCCTGTGGGTTGTTGCACCAGTTGTTTGAAGTCCTCCCCCTGCAGGGAATCCACCATGTGTCTAGTTCTGGCAGATGTTCTAGCTGGTATTGACCAATCTGCATCCGGCATGTTAAAGTCTCCCATTATCAGAACCTCCCTTTTTTTGCTGTCAGTTTTCTGTATTAGAGCAGATCAGTTAGCTTGGGATGTTGACTGAAGGAGAGCCTCAGGAGAGGTGGCACCTCTCTCCTAACTCTATCAGTCCTCAGTTGGCTCAAAGAGAGACTATGTTGAATCATGGCAGTGGCCTTCTCTATTGCAGTGCCCCTGAGGGGGTGAAGAGTCCTGAATGGATATGGTTCCTGCAACTGTAAGGAATTTTGGAGATGTCCCACACTTCTGAGGAACTTTTGAATGTGGAAATGCTGCCTAGTGTCTGGGAAGGTTACATTTTGCCCTATCAATCTCAGGAAATTCCTGCCTTTTGGGATAATTGGACTTCATGAACTGTTGGAAGAATGTTTAAAACTCTCAAATGGTACCTTCGTGGTCATGAATCCATTTTGGAAAAAGAGATACCCCCTCTACCCAGTGTTTTGGAACTAATTTGCTTCTAATTTGATCATGAGGAAACGTTTTCTTGGTTGGGGTGGATTTCTGTGGAACTGTTTAGCACAGCTTGGAGGACAAGCACTGTGGAATGTAGATTTTGGTAATGGGAAAGCTCAGTTTTGCTCACCCCTGTGATGTGAAAGCCAGATGCATCCATAGTCCAGAAGAGGGATGGATCGGAATGTTACTCTTTGTACACTCTAAGGCGGGTGGGGGGATTTGAACAAGCAAACTGTCAGTAAAGCACTACAATAGATTTGTCGACTTTGTTGTACCTGTTTCTGCACCAGCACCTGCAGCCCCACTGGGCAAATGTTTCCTGTCAGTCCAATGAGCCAGAATAGATGCTACTGCTTGGCTCTATTTCTGTTTGTGAGCTTTGTCTGAGAGTAGACTGCATATTTCTTGGTGCCCTTCAGTGCCATGGCCCACCCTGTTTCCCAATAAAAATACAAATGTTATATGTGTGCCCCTTTCTCCTGGGACTAGAGTCTGGAAAATACCCTAGACAAAGAAGTATGTGGATTGTCTGGTGCCTAAATGCCAAATGCCATCTGTGTTGCCAACTGTGTTGCCAAGGTGAAGAAAGAGGGTCTTTATCACTCTAAGAAAGGGTCTTACCCTTGAAAATGGAATTTTATTTTTTCAAACACTGAAAATCAATGGCCTTGGGCATAACCATCATAAAGATGCCACAACTATGAAGACTTGACTATCAATCAAAAGCAGAAAAGACTCATCACTTACCCGTCATAATTTCATCAACACTTAGAATACCAGCTGCACAGCGGTTTATTTTTAGAAGCTTGTCCTCAGCAAGCCACAATCAAAAAGCCAACATAAGCACAAATATAAACAAATGTAAAACAAGAAGAAGCTTAAAGGGCAAATGACAACAGAGATAATCCACCACAAACTCAAAGAGCAACAAGAAGCAACATGCCACAGTTGTAAACATCTCCAGCTATCAATTATCTGAAATGCAAATCAGAGATCTGGCCTATGGCTATTCATATTTTCTTACACTGCTGGTTAATAAATTTCAGATTAACAGTGATTTTCATCAATTCTTTAAAAAATTAACCTTAATAATCATTTTGCACAACAATGCACAATGGTTGTCATATGGCCAGCAGAGCTCCAGCAAGTGTGAAGTATAAATTATATTGCACCATCTCCAACTGAGGACGAAGATTCTGTCAAATTTGGATTTACCTACTGTATGGATGTACTCAATATGCTGGATAATAAAACCCTGTCCAAACATTATTGGGAAGTGGCCTCCTTCATACATGCCTTCTCTGCTGGGGCTCATCAACATGTGCAATGTGCTTCATCATTCAGTCCAGGTAGTTCTGCAAGCCCAGAATCCCCACGTATCTATATGTGGTAATAAAAGGTATAGCAATAATGTTGTATGAAGTGAACATGCATGATTATCACAATCTGAATGTGGAATAAAAATCAGCACAGTGGGAAATATCACTGCTGCAAGACATTTTCATCAAGCCATCAGATAAAGGAAGGAATATTGCCATTGTAAATGAGTCAGAATTTGTTGAAGAAGCAAATCATCTTTTATCAGATATTATGAGCTACAGAACTTTTTTCAGCAACCCAGTGACCCAGTTTAAAGAGGACTGGGAATGATTTCTAATTAGCAGCTGCTTACAGTGTTCCTATTTTCAGACATAATATTCATGCCCCTAAATATTCCATATGTAACTGTTCCCAAATGAAAAACAATGTGGAAAACTGTATTTTGTGTCATTTTCATTTCATGGACAGTGTTCTGTTACCGTTCTTTTCAAGAAACCAGTGATTTGGAGTTAAAACTGTGTCCCAGTTTGTGTACAAAACTCAGCATGGTTCTGAAAGGTCAGCATTTTATGTTTAGCATTCTGTACATAAACTGTGAAATAGTAAAAACTCCAAACTAATGGTTCCATGAAGAGAACTATAACACAATGCCAACCATGAAAAGAAACAGTTGAAAACAGAGTTTTTCACATCAGTTTTAATTCACCATATTTGATGGTATGAATTTCATTTCTGTAAATAGGAACATTATTAACTGCTGCCAATTGGCACACATTTCCTGTCACCTTTAAAACACTGGTTCAACAACGTTTCTATTTACTTGAAGGCTGGATCAATGAAAATTAATTCTAAGCTTTGTATATTGAGAAGCCTGTAACTCCAACCTTTTACTGTACCTGTTCCCAAAAATCCTTAAAATTTTAAAGTGGATCCACGACAGGAGCTCAACAAAAGTTTTGTCGAATGCCCTGTCAACGACACCAGCAGGTAGACCGCATTCTGCAGTCAGCTGCTGGTTCGCGATGTCCGTCCTTGTTTTCTTTGGGGGGCTTCACCTAGCACATGTGGGCTGGGCCCCACACCCCCCAATTAGACTTTATCAACTCCAAGTTGGAGCTTATTGGGGGAGTGCAGGACCCCCGACAGACAGCATCAGGTTCCAGTGGGTTTCCCATGGCAGCATGGTGCTGTAGTCACTGTGAGAGACCTCGCTGGTGAAATGTCACTGTCGGGGAGGGGGTAATCAGTTTAAAGCAGCCTCCTGGACAAACATACTTGGTAAACAAAGAGCACACACACAGAAAGGACTGCTTTTCAATGAGTTAGTGTACCTTCAGGATGCCAGATCAATGCAGACAAACATGCCTATGTAGTGTCTCCTCCAAAAGGCTTCATCGGGGACCAGCCATTTTGAGTAATGGGTTCCTGTCCAAAAGCCTTTTCCAGTTTATAGACAAATTCTTCAAACAATTGGTGGTTAAACTAATATCCCATATTAAAGACATGACTAGTACCGGCCCACTGGCACAGCGGTTGGACTTTCACTTTCGACGTTGGTGACCCAGGTTTGGGAATGGACCCAGGTCATCGGAGGGCCAGCTGGTGTGAGAAGGATTGAGCGTCCCTAGAACTGCTCTCCTTCTCCTGGGGGGGAGGGTGGTGTACTCTCGGTACAATCGTGACACCTGGTGGAGGCCAGGTTCATCGCATGGCACTGACGCTAGTGTCATTTCTGGGGTGGGTCAGACACTGGTCATCATTGCACATCCCTGCCCCAGCCTATGGGGGGGATGTGCTGCCCATCCCTCTATGTGAAGCCTTGCCCTGGGCTTTGATTAGCCTCCTGAGCTGGGCTCCCCCGACTAGTCCCAGTTTTGTGGCACCGGTTGGGAACAGTGCTGTGACCCCACCCTCTGGGGGGCAAGCCAGGGGTGACTGGAGGAGCCACCAGAAGCACAGGAGGTGGAGGCTAAGGGCCCCGTGACCAGGGTTGAAAATGTTGACAGCCAGTTTGGCAAATAAAGAACAGCAAAGTAAAAAAATAAGACATGACTGATATCCTATGTGTTTTTAAGGATTTTGTTTGGGGTGAGAGTTACAGGTTTCCCACAACTGATGCTGTATTTCTGTACACATCAACTTAACATAAGTGGGAATTACCAGCAGTATGATGCACTTTGGAAAATTTGATTTACAGTTTCTAACCAATGGGGGAACTGGAACTGATTCCTCACCCAGATTACTTCATGTTTGACACTGATTATTTTTATAGGTCTGAGAAACCACCATGGGCACAGTAGTAGTAGTAGTAGTCTCCTTTGCCAAGCTCTTTATGGGATGGTGGGAGGAGGGTGCTATTTACAATAAAATATAAAATGATTTCTGAGACAGGCACAATATATAGATGACATCCTATGTATCTGGAAGGTGTTAGAAAGCAAAGCAAAGGATTTCATCACATATCTTAATAGAAACAGAGTTGGCCTTAAGTTCACTGCCACCTTTGATGTCACACAGATTAACTTTTTGAACATTGCATTTCAGGGAGTCAATGGCAGAAAGGTATCTATCTCGAGGTACAGGAATGCCACTGCTGGAAATACCTTACTACATGTCAAGAGTGCCCATGCCAAGCCCCTCATAGACAAGATCCCTTACGACCAGTCATATTAAGACACAACTGCTGTGAGGTGTCTGATTTTGAGCCTGAGGTTACCAATTTGATCTAGCATTTTAGAACCTGTGGATACTAGGAGGAGGTGCTACAACAAGCAGAACTTACAGCAAGGAGTTTAGATGATGCTAACCTCCTGGAATATAGGGATAAACAAGGAGGTGATAGTGATCACATTGTATTTGTCATTCAGCTTAATCCAGTGGCCTTCAGACTAATAAGCCTACTCCACAAACATTAATATATTTTGGATCCTGATCCCAGTCTATATCAGTGAGAGTTAATTTTCATTATTCTGTGTTGAAATATTCAGGTATTCAGTATTTGGTTTGGCTGTGAAATTGCTTAGAATAAAAAAAAATGTTCTCCTCCCCAGGAGCCCAGGGCTCATCTCCTGCCCATACTTCTTCCACCACTGCAGTATTCTGATATATTCCACCCACCTCTCCCATTATTCCATGTCCCAGATCCCACAACATTTTATGTTTTTGTACTGATGGCACCTGGCACTATGGGGGGAGGTAGCAAGACTAAAATCTGACTAGCCGGTTGACCCGCTCCCACTGAGTGCCATCACACATCTTGCATAACACATTGTCCAGCTCCACTGTACATACTAGTGCTGCCACAAGAAATGATTGCATCTGGAGTGAACCAGATACCAAGGTGTGATCACAAGAAGGGAAGTGGGATAGAAAGAGTGTCAGTTGTGAAAATGGGCAGTATGAGGCCAATCAGACTACCAGTGTCACTAAAGATGCTCCTTCTGCCCCAACCCCTTCCTCATGCTCACCCCATTTTACTTAGATTACTACCGATACATGCATTTCTTCTGGTAGCACTAGTATGTACAGTGCAGCTAAAGCAAGTGTTATATGAAATGAGTTTAGGCACTCAGGCCATGGGGGGGGTCCAACTGGCTAGCTGGATCTTAGTATTACTACCCCTCTCCCATCCAATTCAAGGATCATGGCAAGGGGACAGAATATACATTTCTTTTTTGTATGTGTGGCTATATTAAGAGCTGATCTTGGGCGGGTGGGAGATGTGGGGGAGCTTTTCAATGACTGTGCCATCTCCTATCCAGTCAGTATGCCAGGAGTCGGCAATATGAAAATATAAAATGTAGTATTTGGGACATGGGGGAGATGGGTGGTATACATCTGAATATTGAAAAGGTAGAAGAGAGGTATGAGAGTAGCTATGGCCTCCTGGAGAGGGAGGGGGAGGTTTTATTTATTTTGTAGTTTATTTCTTGAATACAAATACCTCACAAATAATGAACTATTTGTTATTCGGTCCCAAATATTTTGAAAGTCCACTATTTGTGTTATTCAGGAAACAATATTCAGTCCATTCATAACCTTAGTTTGTTAACCCTGGGAGTCTATACAAGCATCCAGCACCCAAGGTGACAAAACAGATTGAAATCCATCAATTCATAACCCGTGTTTGCTCATTCATATTAGGTCCTCTCGTGTTCATGAGGCCTCATTTGTGTTGGATGTATGATTAGACAATTAAAGATCCACATTCAAGAACAATTTTGAGTAATCAATAGTTAAAAAAAAATAAAAGAACTGGAACCCCCAATGAGTACGTACATGCGGATGCGAACACACATGATGGTAACAGTGGGATTATTAAATTTCTGGACATTGAATCAGACTCCATCCAAAGGGATGGGATAGGATCCATTTTCTCCTACAGAAGGAAACCAAATGGATACATAAACTAGTGTCTGTACACTCTACATGGTTCAATAACTAAACTGGAAGGATTCCATTTTGTTCTGTAGATTATACAGTAGGTGGGAAGAGTTGTTATTCTGGCATTTATGACACTAGGTGTAACTCCATGTGTTCACTTTTTAATTTTAGTTTTTAGACTTTCTTACATTTTCTCCTTTTCATCAAGGGAGTCAATACGTATCCATTATATTTAATTGTAAATACTCATTTCCAGATTTGACAATTTTAACAGTTCCTAAATGCTCTCTTCAGTTACTTGGGAACTTGTTCCACTGAGCAGAAAATGAATTTATGATCTTTATATTTGTTTTGACTCATATTTGTAATGGTGTTTTATTTGCCTGATCTTTGAAATAATTTATTTTTGCCTATTTATACTTATTTCATATTGTACTTATTTTATTTTTTCACTTTTTTCCCTGTGGATTATTACACATTTGTGATTGTTTTCTCACTTACTTTATTTACATTTTTTTTCTTTTTGTCCATCACAGGATGTTATTAGTTCTGTAATGTTATTTTGGGCTTTTTGTTATGTTTATTTTCTTCTGCTGTGTTTTTCCCCCACCATTTATCTATAGCTGTCTCAGATTCTATGCACCTTATGTCTCAAGGACAAGTTTTTTTTTTCTTCTGGCTTTTTAGTCTACAGTAGTTTTTGTTTGTTTGTTCATTTTTTTTTTGCCTGAGGCCTGCTATTCCTTTCATTTTTAAACTGCATATACATTAGTTTATCAACATCTGCTTAATAGATTTGTCCACCCACTCATTTTTGTTGATAAGATGGCCAATATAGATAGGTAGACAGACAGACAGATAGAGACAGATAGATAGATAGATAGATAGATAGACAGACAGACATACAGAGAGATGGACAGACAGATGGACAGAGATAGAATGACAGATAGACAGGTGATAGATAGATAGATTGATAGATAGATAGATAGGGCTGCGCAAAAGTTTCAAATTCCACCTTTGAGGACATTTCACAAAAGTTTGAAACTTCTGTGAAATTTTTTGCTCTTTTGCCTTTGGCAAAATTCTGAATTTCCTCCAATTATCTGCAGGCTTTTGCCTTATACTGCAGTATTTTGTGACAGTGCAGAAATTCAGTCACTAGATAAGTAAATAAATGACCCTGTAAGGATTTCCATGGTGTAGTGTAATTTTCCACATTGTTCAAGGCATTACTGCAGATTTCTTTATCCACAATCAATGGTATAGCCAGATTTGATTCTGTAGTTGTTGTATTGTTAGTCTTAAGCCATGAAACTGAATGTAAGTGCCCAAACTGTTGACCACCATAACTGTGGTGCCAGAAATTAACACTATTTTTTTTTTGTAATGTATTTTTTTTCCTCCTTTTCTTGCTTTATTGTGGGTTTCTTATTTTAATTCTGTAGAACCTGTGGATTTGTGGGGTTTTGTTTCCACTGCTTTGTACGTTGAATTCCGCAGTGTAAAACAGTAATTCTGCTATATTATTAACCCACAATTGGCTCAAAATGACATGATTTTCAACTCTGCAGTCACATGAGTAGACCTGATTTATCTGCACTTTTCAATTAATTCCACATAGTCCCAAATATTGTGGAATACTGTATTGTTTAAGTTTTGAGACAGTATTAATTTTCCATAGCTATGCATGGAAAATCTGCAGAAATATCAAATTACTCTGCAATTATTCCTAAATAAAAAAAATAGAAATACCAACAAAATTAACCAGACACATGTTGGCTTGTTCCTTACTGACTATTTATGATGTGGATCATGTTGTGGTGTATGCCACTTGCTTGGAGAAACACTCAGCTACTTGTTGTTCAATTTGCATAAGTTTCCCATTGTTCAGGGCCATCACTCTCCCTAAATAAAAAAATTTAAATACCAAACAAATTGACTGGACACATGTTGACTTTTTCCTTTCTGTTTATTTACAACTACTCATAATGTTTAGTGAACTGCTGCACCTCCAGCACCTTTCCAAGTCTTCCAACCTTCATGTCACTGCTCCCTCCCAAACCACAACAAATAGAATTATCTGAAAACAATGTTTGGAACAGTGTTTGAAGTGCTTAGCTACATACCAGTGATGTTACTGCATATCTTTTATTCCTGTTGAAAACACTGTGAGGAGTACATTTCCAACTATTTAAACATTTCTGCCCCAGCTCCAAGTCCTAAGGTCAAAATACAAGCAAAACACGAGTACCACAAACTTTATGTGAGTGACACTGTTATACAGTACATGTATACAGCAGGAAAACAAACTGAGTAAATACTGGTCCTCCACAATAAATGGTACTACTGCTGCTGCCTGCTACTGATACATTTACCAAATCTGCAACCACTGCGAATCCTGCCATACCAAATAACAACAGCCACAGGAAGTACTAGGCTACATAAATTCTGCTGATGACCCATTTCCTGCAGACACCATCCCATTGGATCATATTGCGACAAATAACAACAGCCAAAGGAAGTAATATGCCCCAGTAATCCAGCTGATGATGACCAATTTCCTGAAACCATCACCATGACCACCATGATGTATGTGTATTATGACGCTGCACAGAACAACAGAAAGAGCAAATAATAGGCCTGAAAAATACTTCTGCTTCTACCGACGCATTCATCAAATCTACCACTAGTGTGGATCTTGTTCTTGTCATGACAAAGGAAAACAGAAAGAGGAAGTACCTTGGCCCAGTGAAGCTGCTGAATTTGGATACTACTGGTGATTCTGAATCCACAACCATACCACAGGTTGGTATAGCTTTGACAGTTCTTTCTTCTCACAGCATGTTATGTAGTAGTTAAGTAATTTTTTTAATAATAGTAAATACTATTTTCTTAATGTTAGATCTTAGAGGTTTTCCTAAAGAAGACAGCATTGTTTGTGTACTGCAGGGTGTATGTGTGTGTGCACACAGACAGGGAGGGCAGCAGTACTAGGGTACTTTGTTTCTGTAATGCATAGTAGGTTGTAAGACTATTTGTAGAGAGATGTGAGTAGCACTTACATGCTTTTAAAACACTGGTTAACCAGTGCTGTATTCAATAATATCACTGTTTCCATAACCTGATATTTCATTAATTATATCATAGGTCATGATATGATGCTGCTTCTGCCACACTGCTCACATTTCATGTGATGATTAGACCAACATTCAGTTTCAGACATTTTGTGGCCGTTGAATGAGTTCTGTGGAGCTGGCCTATGCCAACTAAATCTCACCATGGTTTCGCAATAATTTTTTTTAAACATTAAAATCAGGTAATCAGGTAGGTATTGGATTATTATGCTTAATGTCATACTACAGGAATGTGTTTAATGGATAGTGAAGGAGGGAGGGAATACACAAGGTTAAGGTCATACTATGATAGTCAGTGGGGTAGGCAGTCACAGTTGGCAGTTAAAGCTAGTACTGTATCTAAGAAACTGTTCCTAAAGCTTGATAAGAGGTCACAGTCTTGGCTAGCAAAAGTGCCTGTGTGGCACCACAGCAAACATGGCAAGCAATTGACCTAAACTTTTCTTAACCTTGACATACAGTTGGTCAATAACCCAAACCCAAGACAAGGATGACCACAGAGTTATGAAAAGATACATTTTTAATTTTTCAAGAAAACCACAACAACAATTTAAAACTTTAGGAACAAAATCGTACAATAACTATTTCCATTGTTAATAACACCAGTGAACAAACAAGAACAACAACAATAACACCAATGCAAAAATAGAAGACATTTAAAACTATTTACAGTAAAACTCGGTCCCAAACTAGCATTGTCTGTGGCAGACTATGCCCAGAGGAGTGTGCCTGTGAGCAACTCCTGCCTGCCTGTGATGGCAAAACAGCATTAATAATTTGTTAATCCCACACTCCATTTTTAGAATGTGGTCCTCAAGGGATGTGACTTTTTTTTTAAGATTTTTAATTTCTTTCACAAGTTTCTTTATTTGGACAACCTACTCCTGGACTTGCTGTCCTGGACCTGGTGGTGGTGGAGGAGGTACATGGTCCCCACCATGAACAGTCCCCATACCAGTCAGTCGCCCCATGACTTGTTGCCCTTTCTGGGCCCGCTGCTGTGCGACATCTTCTGCCTGCTTCTCCTCGCCACCATCCTTTCCAGCTCCTTCTGGATTTCCAGGATTCGGTTCTGCACCATTTGTTTTTCAGAGCCTTGACTGGTACCTGCAACTCCTCCTCCTCCTCTACATACTGTTCTTCCTCTCCGGCCGTGCTTGCTGTCACAGGTGCTGCAATACCCAGACAAAGGATGGTGAGGGACTGGTTAGGGTAATGGTTCAGATTAGGGCAATTGAATGCCCCCCTCCCACCAAAGACAAGGTACTTTGCTCAATCAATATTAATAAAGACCTCTGTTATCTGCCACCCTCCTTATCTACCTTCCTGGCCTCATGTTCTGTTTGCTTTGCATGGAAAATGCATTATCCACCACCCAATAAATCTGCCACCCCATCACTTTTTCATGACCAGGATGTATTTCCATAATCTTATTCCTCCTATATTATCCACAATGTCATTGGCACTGATGCAGTGCATACATTATTAAGATTGTGATTTTGTTGTGTGTATTGTAATGTCTTTTTAATAACACATTATTCTGTGCACTGCCAGTGCCTATGTTACCTTTCAAAATGGAGTTGAGGTTTTCAATAACATCATTTATGAAAGGATTAATGACACTGTGTTGGGTGGAAGAAAAGAGGATATCATATTAGAGGCAATGGTGGATTGTAACATTGCTTTAATGTCTGGGACCTGTAGTAATGCAGCTTTCCTTCTACTTCTCCCTCTCAGGTAATGCCTCTTCAATGGCTATCATTGAAGTTAAAAAAGTCTACACTGCAGAGGGCTGCCATACCACACTAGTCCACTTACTAACTTTTTCAGTGTTTCAAATGGCTAGGTAAATAGGTATCATTTACAGGTGTGTATGAGTCATAATTACAAGGCATCTTGCAGAACAATATGGCTATGCCACAAAAATTTCAATGTGAGTCATCATTGTCATGTCACCACATTGTTAGGATTTACAATTCCAAGTAGTGTTCAAGCTGTGATCAGGTCAGGGGTTGAATCACTGGAATGCTCTTAAATCTTCACTTCCAGTGTTCTGAGATAACAATTACACATATATTTTTGAAAACTGGGACCTTGCAGTGTCTCTGCCCTGGAATGCCCCCCCCCCCAACACCAGGTAAGTGGCAACTGTGTCCTGAAGGAATGGCCACAGCTGAATTGAACACATGAACATTATTGTTACATATCCCAGATAACAACCACACATGTTTGAACACTGGGACCTTGCAGTGTCTCGGCCCTGGAATGTCCCCCAACACCAGGTAAGTGGTGACTGTTTCCTGAAGGAATGACCACAGCCAAATTGAACACACAAACATTGCTGTTACATATCCCAGATAACCACCACACTTGTGTTTGAACACTGGAACCTTGTAGTGTCTTAGCCCTGGAATGCCTCCCTCCCCCCAGTACCAGGTACTGTAAGTGGCAACTGTGTCCTGAAGATGTGGCCACAGCCGAATTGAACATATGAATATTGCCGATATGTATCCCAGATAACATATGTTACAACACTAAGGAGTTGCAAAGGAGGGTGAGGATGCTCAGAGAATCATCAAGAGTATAATTTTTTAATGGCCTAGAGGTTGACACCAGCACATTCAAAATAATACTATATCACTATCTTACCATCAGACTGTGTCTTCACTACTGCTGCCTGATCCCTCACCTCTCCTGCTGGCACTGTGCTTCTGGATGCGACTGCAGGTTGTTCTGAATGGGTTCTAGCAGTAGTACCAGTAGATTTTGGATCACCAGCTCTTCAAAATGAAAAAGAGGAATTCAATACTGTAGTTCAGAGCAGTTGTAGCAATTTTAATAGCCAACACTTGCTGATTCACACTATAATTTTAGATTGCTATGCTGTCTCATAACTAAGTAGGTATAAACATTTTAGTGTGTCATACATTGAACAGTGCCACGACTAACAGTTGTGAAGACAATCACTTCACTTTACTATAATACTTAATATTAAGTGGGATTAGTACTGTGTTAATTGCAGTATTCTGTAACATTTCATAACTGCTTGCTTACTGCCTGGTCTGCTGTGAACAATATTCTATGGCCAACATGTTCAAACTGTACCAGGCTATGGCGCAAGCTTGGGCACAGCTCAACTTGGCTGTGCAGGTGTGTAGACTGGGCGATATTCAATGGAGCTGCACCATGGCTCAGCAGCATTGAATATCCCACCCTGGCCACCCGCAGTGTGCATGGCACAGTAGCACTGCGCCAACGCAAGTGGCCAGAGTGGATCATAGGGATGTGCTAGCGCAAGTTCCATTGCACCATGCACAGCAACTACGATATTCAAAAGTTAACATGCAAATGGGGCCATAATATATGCAAGGTGCACATGGGGCCATTTGCTTGTCACTATGGCCCCATTTGCATACAGGTGCACTGATCCCCGACGACTTGCACCTGGCACCCTGCCAGGCAGCAGCCGTCAGGGACCGACACCCCCTGCAGCCAGCAATGTGCTCCACAGCCCAATCACAGGCATTTGTATAAATAAAAGAATATGTCCAATATCCCTGGTGGTCCAGAGGACGTCTGTCTGCCCGGTCGCGGGCATCTGATTAAATAAAAGAAGAATTTGTCCAATATCCCTGGTGGTCCAGTGGATCACTGTCTGCCTGATTGTGGGCATTTGTATAACAAAGAAATAAATGTCTAATATCCCTGGTGTTCCAATGGACCACTGCCTGCCCGATTGCGGGCATCTGTATAAAAATAGAAATAAGTCCTATATCCCAGGTGGTCTAGGGTACCCCTCCCCACCCGCCCACTGAGCCCCACCGCACCGCCTCCCATCAGCCGTGGTAGGCGCAGCACCCCACCTGCCTGCCACCCCGCCGTCCGTCGACTAACACCATTGGTAGGGCTGTACGCCCATTAGTTCACAGTGTGAGCCAATGGGCGTGCAGTCCATACCATACTACATATTCCAGATATGTGAATGATTCATTCATGTGAATGATTCATCTGTATAAAAATAGAAATAAGTCCTATATCCCAGGTGGTCTAGGGTAGCCCCCTCCCCAACCGCCCACTGAGTCCCACTGCCCCGCTCCCCCCCCATCCGCCGGCAGGCAGCAGCATTCCACCTGCCTGCTGCCCCACTGCCCACCGACTAACACCATCGGTAGGGCTCTCGCCCATGGTTCACAGCGTGAGCCAATGGGCGTTCAGCTCATACCGTAATCACATTCGATATGTGAATGATTCATTCACATATCTGGAATGTAGTACGGTATGGGCTGCATGCCCATTGGCTCACGCTGTGAACCAATGGACGACAGCCCTACTGACGGTGTCAGTCGTGGCCGCTGGGGCGCAGGTGGTGGTGCTGCCACCCACCGCTGACGGGGAGCAGGGCGGTGGGCTCAGAGGGAGGGTGGGAGGGAGCACCCAGACCACCAGGGATATGGGACTTATTTCTATTTTTATACAGATGCTCGCGATCAGGCAGTTAGCGGTCCACTGGACCACCAGATATATAGGACTTATTTCTATTTTTATATAGATGCCCACAATCGGACAGATAGCAGTCCACTGGACCACCAGGGATATTGGATCTATTTATTTTTTTCATTACAAATGCCCGCGATCGGGCAGACAGCGGTCCACTGGACCACCAGGGATATTTGACAGAATTCTTTTTTTTTTTAAATGCCCATGATTGGGCATGAGGGGGTGCTGCCAGGTGCAGCTGAAGCTCGGGTGGCCACCCACAGGTGGCAGCTGCCTTGTTGTGCCCTGCAATGTGGCAGCTCATCTGTGGGTGGCCATAAGTTGTTCCTTTTTTTTTTGGATCAACTTTGTGCTGGCACAGGTAAGGGTTGCACATGCATGGCTCTGCACAACCCGGGCTGAATATCGGGCTGTGCAGGGTATGCATGGGCATGCCCCCCCTACCTGTGCCTGCATACATTACTGATGCACTCCGGCACATCGGGATTTGTGCCGCGCACTTTTCCCTTTTGAATATCGTGCCGGGGCACATCAGTGGGTTTTGCATGGAGCAACACTGTTGCACCATGCGCAACCCTTTTGAATATCTGGGCCTATTTGTTTATCTGATCCTGTGACACTTAACCTATGTAAGAAGCTTCCAGCTCAAAGTTGTTCATTCAGATAATTCAATTAATAAATAAAAAAACAATATATTGCTGTAGATATACTACAATTAAAGCAGCATGGCAAATCACAATCAGGCACAGGCTGGCATGACAATCTTACAATACAGTGTGATGGAAAGAATATCTGATGACAGTTAATTAAAATATTTTAAGTAAAATGCTTACTATCAGTAGTGCTGTCATCTGTCGATCTACACCTCTTCCTCCCAGACTTAGCTCTGGTTCTGCTGTCTCCAGTGTCCGGCTCCATAGTTGCATCATTGGATCCCTCAATCTTCCACTTTCTCTGAGGCTCCTTTAGGGTCACTGCTCCATGCAGGTCCTCCAACACTTCTGTGTCCCGATGTTGGATGGCATCCCATTTGCATTTCATTTGTTTTGTGGTGTGGGACACAGCACCACGACCCTCTCCATCCAGCATCAATTTTATGCCTTGCTAGACTTTCTCCCTCTTCTTCATAGGGACTCTGACAGGAGCATATAGCTCCTTCACATGGGCTGTTACCTCCCTCACAAGGATTGCCACCTCTTTATAGCTGAATGCTGGAGCAAATGTTTTTTTTTTTTTCTTTTGACCCTCCTACTCCTCCTCCCCACTGGTGGAGGGACCAGCCTGCTGGCCCTCTTGCTGTCCTACTTGCTGCTCCACCGCTACCTTCTGTTGCTGAACCTGGGCCTCCACATTATCTTTCCCAGAAGTGATAGACACACTGTCCTTATCCATTTTCCTGCTGCTTCCCACCACACCTAAATCTGCAGAGGATGACATCTTTAACTTAACTAGTAACTGCAGTACCAAAAACTCTCTCTCTCTCTCCCTGTCTCTTCAACTGTAGTGATCTGTGTGCTCTACACTCTTCAACATCTGTAAGTCACATTGTCCTAGCAATCACAAAATTAAACCAGAAACTGAGAATTCCATTTCTACCTGTATAGACACAGAGTTTTTATTATGCAACACTAAACAAATCCTGTGGTTATAATTAAAACACTGCATAAAACATGTAGAATTATTTTTAACACAAGAAAACAGAAACGCATGTTAAATAATGTTACTAGTGGTATTGTTGCTGATACTTGCGGAACTAAATATGAGCATGTTAAAAATCACAGTATTAATAAATAATCCCCTATTTAAAGTGATTCAATGCATTTTATTTTCCACAATTAATGTGTGGACAATCACATTTTGGATTCCACTTATTTATACTACTTTTGCAGCCTGTGCAGTAGAAGCTGTTATTAATTAAATGCACATGTAAGTACATAATATTCATTTAAATGTCTAGTGAAACCTAGAAACCAGTTAATGGTTTATGTGTTCCATTTAGTGTCAATTCAGGACATCTTTTAGTCAAGCATTTTGAGTTATGTTTCCAATGTGTGTTGCACAGCAGAGTGTTACTGGTGCTGGTGGTACTGTCGTAGCGTATGGAGGGACAATCCCATAAAATATGAAGTAAATCGCCATTAGGCGAGTTACATCGCCAGCAGTTGTCATTATCCGTTAATCTCATTTTATGCAATACAGTTGGGGTCCTATACCATAAAGGAAGAATTTTAGTCTGAATGAGCGAGCTATGTTTATCATTAAAAGATTTGTGGCAAGAAAGCAAACACTTATGCCATTGCTCATTTGTAATGTTATAGTGTAATAAGTTGCTCCATTTATTTTTTTGCACTAATGGACTGGTCCGGTAGTGATTCACTAATAACTTTATAGATGACACTATTCAATTTACATGTTGTTTTTATCCATTTGGAGATGTGTTGATCATTTGAGGATTGATTCGTAATAAGTGAGAAATAATAAGTGCATGCTGTGCGAAGCTGTAGATATTTCCAAAAATCCTGGCAGGGAAGATTCCATTGAGTGCATAGATCAGAATAGGGTTTTATTTTTAATGTATGGGGTTCAAGTATGTCTCTTAATAAAAGTATGTCTCTATTTTTCCAGGATCGACAGTAGATTGGACGGTTTTCGAGAGGTATTTGGCTATTTCCCCAGATAGGAGCATAAACAAGAGGGGTAGGATTTGATTTGAGATATTTATGAATTATTTTCCAGTAGAACGTGGATGGTACTATAGTGGGGTGAGATTTTAATTTGGAGGGGATGGGATTTTAAAGAAAAGAAGTAGCAATGTTGTTAGCACAAAGAGAGGCTTCCATATTAACCCATAAAGGTGAATTGGTGTCAGATTGAATAAACCATTTGATAGTCTGGGCTGCACAAAAAGCCCAAATGTAGGCCTGAAACCAAGGGAGGTCAAATCCACCTCTTGACCAATGTGATCTAAGTTTATTAAGACTAAATCGGGGGATTTTGCCATCCCAAATAAAATTACCTATTAATTTATTGATTTTAATGAGGAAGCAAGAGGGAAGTTTTAGAGGTATATTAGAAAAAAGATACAATATTTTTGGAGCTATTGTCATTTTAATAGCAGAACTTTTCCCATTAAAGGTAAGATTAAGCGATTTCCATCTGTCAAATATATTTTTAATGTTAGTTAGTAAAGGAGAGAAATTAGCATCCCAAACTTTATCCAATGTTGGGATGATCTGAATACCTAGATATGAGATACCTTGGGGATCCCAAGTGTTGTGTTTTACTGACTTAACAAAATGGCTTTGGAGGAGGAGCAATGCACTACAAGTCATGAAAAGAGGTGGGGCTAGGGCCAGAGTTTAGGATCTGTTTTTTCCCTCATCCAAATGTGGCAACCCTAGCACTGTTTCAACCTCGACTGCTGAGGCCCCTAAGCAGAAAGACCAGCAGCAGCCTGAACTTCAGCAGCAGCAGGAGCCACAGCGGCAGCAGCTTGTTGCCCTTACACCAACTACAGCACAGCAGGTGCCAGTATCTTGTGCCCCCAAACTACCTGTTCCTGGTCCTCCGTGCAGCTGGCCTATGTGGTAATTTTTCCTCTCCCTCCCTCCCTCCCTGTTGACCTGATGGTAGTTAAGTGCAAGCTATGCCAAGTGCTTGTACATCATGGTCACTAGAGCAGCCACTTTGGCATGGGTGGGCAATGAACCCACCTTGTACTGCACCACTGTGCTGAGTGGGAGGTGAAGCTGCAGGAGTTACCAGCCAGTTCTGCAGCAAAAGTCATTGATGAGGGACTGCGTTCACCTGGGTGGCATCTCTGAAGAATGGACAGGGCAGCAGAACCAGTGGAACTCCCACAGCTGCTTGCAAGCATGGCCCATCACAGATGCCTGCCAAACAGGCTAACCTGGCTGTGTTATGGAGTGAGGTTGAAGCCATCCATAACGTTGTTGAGGGTGCATGCCAGCAGTTGAACTGGATTGAGAGTCAGAATACTAAAATAATCAGCAAGTTAAGAACACTTACTGGTGGTGGTCAGCCCCAGCCTCCACAGGGCCAGTAAAAAATTATTATTTAACCAAATCTCCCCAAAACACCTGTCCTTTGCTTTTCCTTTTTTATTTCATCAATTATTTTTTTCATACAGACGATGTATGTAATTTATGATCAATTAATGTTTTCTTCCTGATGTTAATTTTGTTAATCCTGTATGTCTTGATGCTCATAATGCTAAATCTGATTTCCCACCATCTCCAAATGCCCATCCCACCCCATTCTGCTTTCCACAATAGAAATATTTTTTTTGTTCTTACTCCTTACTTTATTATATTTAATAAGTCATGTGGTTGCCAACTTTGTGTATACCGCATGCTTTCATTTCATTTGAAATTGTGGCACCAACACACCCTCTTCAATACACTTTTATTGCAGTGTGCGTTTCAGCACCACAGTTTCACTTATAATGAAAGCACACAGCATCCACCATTTTGCTGACCCTCAGTTATTTAAAAAATAAACTAAATTAAGTAACGACTCTGAAAATACTTGTTACTTTTCTGTACATTTTTTCAGGGGATTATTCATTGCATGTGGACACTAATACTGCATGCTGAAAGATGTAGCAAGATATCAGTATAATCTGGCCACATTCCCAAGGTAGTAAATTATGAAGGTAGTTGATTGTTATGGTAGGTGATTTTATGGTATTTTGATTGTAGTTGTTGTGGCCCGTAGGTATGTATACTATGAAAATGTATGTAACACATTAAACAGTAACCAAACAGTAATACGGCATGCCAATTAAAGCATCAGTGCAAGAATGCGGTTACAGTTTTGACTGATACTATTTTATTCTGTTTTACATTGTCCCTTATCTAATAACTTGTGTATACGTACACTACCCTTCTTTCCACAATTTATTTTATTCTGTAATACTCCATTATTTTTAAATGAGAAATAATAAAAGTAGTACTCATTGTAATGTTACTGTGACCTGGTTTTCCTCAGTATTCCCAGCTGTTTTTGAACAGATACTGTTCCATTATGTCATGTAGCACTGTATGCTGCATGCAACTTCATTGTAGTAACAACAGAACTGAATTTAAATAGTTGCTGTCCAAAAGCATGTGAGAAGACTGATGTAAACCTGGTGCAAGCCCTATTAAAATGAGCTCTCCGTTTATTACTTCTGATATTTTTTTGTAAATGTAGTCCTGCATACTTATTGTCGAAAGAAGGATAGCATTCATATACACAAGTTACTGGATTAGATGGCAATGTAAAATAGAATAAAAAAGTATAATTCAAAATTGTAACCACATTCTTGCACTGATGCTTTCATTGTCAGGCTGTATTAGTTTTTGGTTACTGTTCACTGTGTTAAATTTTGATAGCATACCTACTCACTACAATTACGATCAAAATACCCTAAAGTCACCTACCATGGCAATCCTTCCTCCATAATTTCCCATCTTCTGAATGTTGCCATCTTATAGTATACATCATTTAGCATGCAGTATTAGTGTCCCAATGTGAATCCCCTGAAAAAATGTTCTGAAAATTAACAAGGATTTCTTGATGCTCATTATTCTAAATCTCTATCACCCCCAAATGTTTCACCCCCAAATATGGTTTCTGCAATAGAAACTATTTTTTGTCTTATTACTTTATTTTATTTTTTAAAATTCACATGGTCACCAACTTTTCGGAGGCTGTGTGTTTTCATTTTCTTTGAATCTGTGACACCGAAATATGCTGCAATACACTTTTATTGAAGTGGGCGGTGCTTCACCACAGTTTCACCTGTAATGAAAGCTCACAGCTTCCATCATTTTGAAGATCCTATGACATCTAAGAAATAGAAGAAAGAAAGTAAGTAAGAACTCTGAGAAACTTCCTTTCTATTGTGGAAAGCATATTGGTGGTGTAACAGATTTGTGAGAGGTGTGATTTAGATTAGAATTATGACTTTTTTCCTTATATTTGGTTAAAGCAGCAGTGCAATGATCACAATACCATTAAATCACTTGCCATGCTCCCCCCCAAATGTCCTATCTTGTGAAAGTCCCACTGTTTTAATTTCATGAAAAGTCCAGATGAAGAATAATGGCAGAAATGTGTCACAGTTTCCCAAGTGAGAGCATTGCCTGGTGACACCAGTTGCTGCTGATGCTATTGTCCTACTGTATTAATTTCATGAAAAGTTCAGATGAAGAATAAGGCCTGAAATGTGTCACAGTGTCCCAAGTGACATCATTGTCTGGTGACGCCAGTTGCTGCTGCTGTTGTCCCGCTGCTTTAATTTCATGAAAGGTTCAGATGAAGAATAATTCCTGAAATGTCTCACAGTGTCCCAAGTGACAGCACTGCCTGTATTAATGCCTGCTGCATCAGTGATACATGCTGCCCTTTCTGTGTGCCTTCATTCCACAATGGTGAGTTATTGTTTGTCCCACTGTAATTTTTTTGCGTAGACAGAGCCATTTAATTTCTATTGAATCTTGTAGTGTGTTGTAAGCAGTCCATCATGTTGTTCCTTTCCAGGGAATCATCTTAATACATATGGAATTTTTCCACTTGACCATGGTGGGAATGATGATCACATCCTCATGCCAGACATATGTTATGAGTCTGACACCTAATGTGGTACTGTAACATTTAATTTGTATTTGGCTGGTGGGGGGTTACTGCAGTGATTGACAGAAATATCATCATTTATGATTACTTTTTTACATAGATACATAGATACATAGACAGTGTCAGCAGATAAGGGCCTATGGCCCACCCAGTCTGCCCATTTGAGCTTGTAAATTCAGTTTGTTTTCCTAGAAGTCTGTTGCCCCTTAACCCTGACCTCCAGAATTCCTTTATGTCTATCCCATGCATTCTTAAATCCCATGATTGTTTCAGCCCCCACCACTTCCTCTGGCAGGGTGTTCCACTTGTCCACCACCCGTTCTGTGAAGAAATTCTTTCTCATGTTTCCTGTGAATCATCCTCCCTCCAACTTCATCCCATGCCCTCTAGTCCTGGAACATCTTTTTCACTTAAACTTTGTCTCGCTTAAATTTTTCCCCCTCAGGTCGTAGATGCACTTGTGTTCTGCATGTTTTGGATTGTTAATGACTTTGGCTGTATGGAAAGTGACAAGCCATGAAAGGTGAGTAATTTTTTTGGGTGGGGGGGCATAATTTGAAAACAAGTTTCATTAAATGTTTTTGTCTTCTTTCTAGGTCTTCAGCATATCCTAACATTTGTTCATCTTCAGATTGGAAGATACAATTAATGGCAGTCCATGGCACCTCAGTGTTACCTGAAAACAGATGAAGAAGGCATTTTTAGGAGTTCATTGTACTACCACATTTAGTTCCCAGCATGGCTATTTCACGTCTTCTGTTATATCCATCTTAAAATACCAAGCTACTAGTAAAACCCCTTAAAAAATTAACACTTTTAGTTATTGACACACAGTGGCCCGTTGCCTTAAGTTACATTACATCACATGTTTTCAAGCCCAGGATAACACATTGTACAACCCTCACATAGTGAAGTACACCTGTCCCATTTTTGAAGAAAAAATATATTATCTGGCCTGTATGTCACCGCCATTGAATGCTTTGCACTGGTGGAAAAAAATTAAAACAAAAAATGAAAGAAGAAATAAGAGTGATACTTATCTGTAGATGTTATCCATTAGGTTGTCAGAGTACTGTAGTCCTGCAAGTTGACACTGTCTGTAACCTGTGAAAACAAAATGAAAATCAGTTACCTGTATTTGGTGACAGTGGCATCTTTAAAATGGTAAAGGAAGGATTCACATCACAGTTCCAGTCAAAACCATAGTACATGACATTAGTACATACTTACTATAAATTAGTGATAAGAAGCAGGGTAGCTGTTGCTGGCTGAGGGTTCATAGCTTGGGCACAGGTACAATGTCTCTCTCTCACTCTCAAGAAGCAGGGTGGCTGTAGTGGGCTGAGGGTTCAGAGCTTGGGTATAGGTACAGTGTGTCTCTTACTCTCAAGAAACAGAGTGGCTGTGACTAGCTGAGAGTTCATAGCTTGGGCATAGGTACAATGTCTTTCTCACATGCTCAAGAAGCAGTTGGTTGTGGCTGGCTGAGGGTTCATAGCTTGGACACACAGGTACCATGTCTCTCTCACTCTCAAGAAGCAGGGTGGTTGTGGCTGGCTGAGGGTTCATGGCTTGGGCACAGGTACAATATCCATGATTTCAAGTCTTGAAAAAGGACTTTAATTATTTTATTTAATGTAAATCAGTAGCCTTGATGATAGTGCTAAGTAACCAGAAGAAGTTTGTGAATGCAAATTTTGTTGTTATGCCCTACTAACAACATCTTCATCATCATCATCATCAAGGAGGAAGCAACCCTCACAGTTGTCAAGGCCAGAGTTGTACCCACTTGGAAATTTTTTCTCCATGACTGCATCATCCACCTCAATGGTACACCACTTCACGCCTCCATCAGGATGATCTGCTTTGCCTGCATCATCATCAGCACAACCATCAGTGTGACTGGTTAAAAACATAGATGTAGTTGTCCTGCTTGGTATGTGACCTTCATTCATTTTGGTAAATGTCAGCATTCTGATATATGTAGGTGATAGGTTAGTACGATGGTCATGTGCTATGGTCCCCGCAGAACTAAATACCCTCTCCACACTTACACTGGAGGGTGGGCAGGTCAGGTGCTTCAGTGCTGCTGAAGTCAGCACTGGCCATTCATTCACCTTGCTACTCCAGTACACCAGAGGGTCATCAAGTATTGTCAGATGACTTTTATCTACTAAATTGGCCTCAACCATGCTCTGTTATGCAGGCATTCCTGATGAGTCATCCGCATGTTCATAAGATTCATCTAGGTCACAAATTCCTACTTGGGACAAGGCACCCCAAAGTGAATTAATGGCCAACTGTGCAGCTGACACCACCCCTTGCCCCACATTCACCTTACTGTATTTACTCGGTCCGCAGTGATCTTCAGCCTTGTTATGCTGTGGTTTGCAGAACTTTGGACATAACTTCTGTGCCTCATGAACCAATAAGACCAGCTGTCCAGTAAGTGTTTTAAACCTGATCATGCACTCCCTCCAGTATGGATGCAATGCCATGTTTGTAACCTGGGTCCAGCATTGTGACTATTCCAAATTCTGGAGATTGCTGAATAGTGGCAATGTGTCGATTGCTGTCTAATATTGTAATCACATGTTTCAGTAATGCACAGCTTGACCTATCTCAGGCCACATCAAGGCTAGGCTGCAGATTCAACAAAGTCTTCATCAGCAATCAGAGCAGTGGAATGGCTTGACTAATGGATGAAGTGTCACCACTCACTGCCTGTGTGGCATGTTCAAATGGCCTCACAATTAATATTACTGAGTCCATGAATCACCATTGTTCAGTTGTCATCATTAAGGCTTCTGAACTGTCATGGCTAGTGTGCATAACTAGGTACTCAGAGATGGTGTTGTACTGCTCATACAAGCACTCTGCCATGTAAAGTGTTGAGTTCCATCTCTTGACAACTTCAAGCTTGAGGTGGTGCTGAGGAAGGCTGTTTTGAATCTGCATCTGCCTATGTTGATTACAGGCCTTTCCAGAGCATGCAAAGTGGGCACAGATGCGGTGTGCAACAGTCAACATTTGCTTGATTTCAGGGTACTGCAGAAACTCCTGTACCACAAGATTTAAACAGTGGGTCATGCAGGGAACCCTCACAAAGCCACCATTGCTGATACATATAACAACATTTGATCCATTATCACTAGCTATGAAGCCAGCTTTTAGGGATGGGGTGCAGCCAATCATCAATTTCTGGCAGTAGCAAGTCTATTAGGTCTTCACCTGTATGCAACCCTATTACTCTATGCATTGCAAGCATGGCATGCTGTCTAAAGCCATGAAGATTGCTACCACCACAGTCTGACTTATTACACTGCTTTTCCATCCAATCATCACAGACAACCCCAGGTAGCAGCGACCAATTTGCAGTAATACACAGATAGGAACTACCTGCCGTTTTGCCACTTGTCCACATATCCATGATTAAGTGAATGTAAAGTAATGCAGAATGCTGAAGGGCATGTCTTACAGACTCTGTCACAGTCCTGTATAATTCCAGGACAGCACGGGTGGAAAAGTATGTCCTGGATGGGATCTTTCATTTAGGACATGCACTTACCACAAAGCACTAGAATCCCACAGTCTCCAAAAAGGAGAAGGACACAATGTCAATTGCCAGCATTTCAGCAATGGCAGCATTGAGTTCATGTGCAACCACATGATTTGGTGGGTATTTACTGTTCTGTAAAAACAGGCTGTGCAACGTGGGTTGCATTGTTAAGTATTTTGCATTTGGCATGCCAAATGGCTCTCCTCTGCAAACTGCCATAGATGGAGTGCCTTTGATGTGTGATGGTGGGTGCACAGGTGACAAGCCAATAAATGTGGTTATTTTCCCTGTTTTAAGCACAGGGGTTGATGCAGTAGAATTACTACATGTACCACCACAGCTACTCTGACCACTACTTGAACAATCAAAATCCTCCTCCTCCTCCTCATGCCTGTAGTAATCCTCCTGTGTTATTTCACAACTGTTATTGACATGGTTACTTACACTCAATGAAGGGGATACCATGCTCACTAAAGTGGATGAGGGTGAAAGCCCTACTATGGCATTTGCTACCTTCTGGAGCTGAGTCCACAGTGCCATGTGCCTACTCTTGAGATGAGTATGCTGGCCCCCTGTGCCAAGATGGCTATCCTTTTACCACACTTCACACGTGCTTGGCAAAGCTAGCATATTGCCATTGTTTCATTGCTTCGATCTTGTATAAAAAAAATCCCAAACTAGGGATTTGGATGCTGTATTCTTTACATGTCCCTGTTGGTGCTGCATATCTGATGGCAGTTTTTGTGGCAACAAATATCGGGGTGTACTGCATGATTTCTGCTGTTATGGACACTGGGACTTTGACTGAACATCACAATCTATGAGTATTACTTCAGGGTCATCAACAGACAGAGCTACATCAGAAATTTGAGGAGGGGGTGATTGACTAAAAGACTGTTTACAAACAGTCACCTTCACTTTCCTTTTGTCTGGTTCCCAGATGGATTCACTATCATCATCATCATCATCATCATCATCATCATCTAAAAATTCACTTTGAATGCTGTTCTGTGGTGATATTCCAGCCACAGCCTCAATATGATCATCCACACATTTTTGTCAACATCTGAATGTTTAGATGGCCTAACCTCAAGGAAACATGAGACTGTGAGTCATGAGCACGATTAAAATCATGTTCAACTACTGTGGGGAGTTGGGCATTAACTGCACTCAAGTCTGCAGACTCAACAGCATTTTTCCTTCCCAATAAGTTTGCCAGGGTTTAACTTGTAGCAATACGCATGCTGTTATCAACCATGCCATCTCTAACTTTACTACCAGCAGGGACAACATCATTGCCAACCAGCATTGAAGTGACTGATATTGTTGTGAAAAACATAGTCAGAGAAATCTCTTTACTTGCAACTACTACCTTTGCCTTCAGCTGCATACTAACATGGCCACAGCCACAACCACCCTTGATGAACCTGCCTCATCATCACAATAACTTCCTCTGCTAATAGTCTTCTTGGCAGCAGTGTCACAACCAGAAACAGCTTTGCATGACAGTCTCTTCGGGAGCATTTTTTAAGATTACACAGAAAATTAACAGCAACTTTATATTTCTGCAGTTTTTGGTGGATGGGAAGCAAAAAAAGGAAAGAGATGTGACCACAAAGGAACAACAAGATCTTAACCAGTCTTCAAAAATCCAAAAGTCCAAAAAGAATAACTTGTTTTGTGGACGGTGGGGCACCAATAGCTACACCAAAGCAGGGAAAAAATATTGCAGACAGGCTTTGAAATTCAGAGTACTGCTATTGCAGTGTCGCAATAAAATGCATATGAATTGACAGCATGCAAACAGATTAAAGGTCAGGTGCAGAAACTTTAACTGTCCAGTAAACTACAACACAGACAGTATTTTAAACTGACTGCAAGAACTTATAAAACATTAATATAAGTATTACTGTGTGTACCTGAACTCACAAATACTAAAACACTAGCCAACAACACTTGGAAAGACTGCCTTTCTCACTGTGGTCTGTGAATCTCCCTTCTACTCCACAGATTGACCCCTCTCCCGAAGCACACTTCTACAGTGTCTGTCGGTACAGAGACTGAATGTACTAAATTAGCATTCAATAGTCACACAAAATCAATAATTGCTTGATGATATAGACACAGAATGGTTTACTACAATCGTTGTACTAAATATTTAGACACAATTTGTTCACAAAAATTCATTTTTAAAAGTTTTAAACTGGTTTGATTCTCAGAGCCCTGGGACCAAACTGTTTCCAGCTTTCCACTACACAGTCTACACTGAACTGAGGCTGTGCAAGACAATATATGCCCATGTCACCTTACATCCTATGAATCACTGCAAAATTCACCTTAAACAACAAAAACAATGCAAAATAAAGCAAAATCTTTAAGGAACAATGGAAACTTTCTGTTACTTTGAGATGCAAAGTTATTCACTTTGCCTTGCATAGAATTTCATGAAATTCAGGTTATACATGAAATACTATGCGTAGTGAAGTTTATGGACTTCACCCACCCCTAACCATCAACATTTGTCTGACAAAATACATACATTATTAATTGAAACCTATATCTAATGATTAAACTTCACCACATCTACAGTACCTTTAAATAGAAAAACTAAATGAGGAGCTCTCCCAAACTGTTATTAGTGTTGTGCAAAATGAAGAATTTCATTGCATGAAATATTTCACTAAGTCGCACATTTAGCAAAATATTTACCATAAGTCTTGATACAAAATTTATGAAAATGGTGGAATGTTGCCCATGGAATGGTGAAAATTGCCACTCGTGGGTGAAATTTCACCATTTTGGATGAAATGTTTTATTTTGCAGTGACATTTTGCAAGTTTGCATCCCACTTAATATTTCACGGATTAGTAGAATTTTGCAAAATATTTTGCACAGCAAAATTGCTGATTTTGCGGCAATTTCACAGGCGAAATTTTATTTTGCAACATCTCTAACTATAACCCCTGATCAATAAGATGGTATTCTGGTATGGAGAATGCAAAGTCTGGAGGGACAAAAGAGGTCACTCAGTTAGTCTTAAAGAACTTTAAATTCCTAAAAGAGGGTAAATGGTTACACTGCCAAGTTTCAGCAATATGGAACCACAGACAAACACACAAAACAGACAGTGTTGATGTAGCTCCTGTTCCTGAGATAAAAAAGTAGGTACTTATTTCAAGGACATTTCATCTAGTGAACTGCTGAAATGGCGGTGATCAAACAGTTAAGTGGTAGGTCTTGTATCCTGACAAGCTACCTTGCAGCAGTGCCAGTGGCTGCAACTGATGCCCATGATGCTTCTGGAGGGTGAAAGCAAGGTGGAAGGAATAGGTCTACATTACTGATAACCTCCAATGAGGAAGCAGAAGTGATAGGCCAGGTGGGAGCATACCAGTTGGACTGCAACTGTATTGAGGTTCTGCCTTGTGATTCCAGTGATGCACAGCTCCTGTTGCAGCATTTTAATCAACACTGCCAGTACTGTTGGTCTTTTTTTTTACTACTCTTGTTCTTTTGTTTCCTGTGCCTTCAGGGCACAAGCTTCCAAGAACCTTCATCAGGGAGACATAGGATTGGCTCAGATTTGTGGGTAAGAAGGCAATTTCGACCCAGGGAATTTTCATTTTGCACTGCACTACTTTACAGTAGTCTTGCTTGGTTTGTCTCTAAGGGAAGTGGATGCCTTCTGATATCACCAATTTTGTCATCTACCAGATGGCGTCTGATACAATTGGTATTAAACTATTAGGTAATATCCCCAAGGATCCAAGAGGATAAAAAATGATCTAATGTGACTTTTCAGGATCTGCAGGATCTGCGGCAGATAGCTGAATTTAGTTCCTGCTATTTGACCTTGGCTTTCACTGTATGAACTTGATTCTGAAATCCTGATGGGGACAGAGTGGAACTAACACATCTGTTACTGAATCTACGTTGGATTCCATTAGGATAGTAAAAATCACTGTCTTAGCATTGCTCTTCAGCAGGCCATACACAAAGGACCTGCAGCTTCATCATCATACACTGTGCAAGACCTGTAGTGGACTTTACGATTGGTACTGTAGGCAATCACAATGCAGTAGCAGCATCACGTGCATGGCACCAGACCTATAGTGGACTTTGCAACTGGGCTTGCAAGTTACTGACACAGATGCAGTACCACCACATACATTGCCCAAGACAAGTAGCTAGTTTGCACATGGCCTTGCAAGGCTATCTATATTTTTCTCATTTTAATACTGTCTGTCATGAAATTGGCATCACTGCAGAGAAAGTATCCTTGCAGAGCAGGGACCTTGCCGCTAGCTAGGACAGATTGCAAAAGGCTGAGGGAGCCTAGGAAGGGGCATATTCTAAAACTTCCCTAAGAATGTTACTGTTTATCTCAGGTAACATGGAAGGACAACCCATACCAACTGACTGTCTATAGGAGTCAATAAACAAAGAGGTTTGTGAATCACAGAAACAGGCTGTTTTAATGACACTGAACATCCTAACTTCATTCATAATTAAAAACTATTTAAAAAACAAAACTTTAAGAATTAACCTTAAACCACATTCCATTGAAGACAAAAGTGTAAGACTACAGCTCCAAGCATGATTCTTTATTTTGATGCACAAATATTCTGTTTTACCCACATTCAGGATCACTAAAACTCATGAAAATGGGTTTGACAGCATGACTATAGACACTTGAAGTATAAACCTTATACTCCACTCTGTCAGCCACACAAATTTCATATTTTACCAGCTAGAATTTTTTTTATTTTGTTTTTGATGTACTAAGTTTTCACATATTTTACCCATTTTAATCACTGCTAGGACGTAAATAAATGGAAAACATATCTTAAAAGAGGCAGTTTTTAACATTTTTAACCTTCTAGTACTATTAAACAAGCAAATTAATCCTTAACAAGTTTTCAGAAGCCAATGATGTTGAGCCTGAAAACTTGCATGCCAAATCTGAGTTATTCATTCCAAGGGCAACTGCACTACTTAGGTGCACAAATCAGTGTTTTACTGTATATAGATCAGCATATGAAACATTATCTACAGTGGTGTTACCATGTCACTATAGTCTGGGAACAGCAGAGTGGATGAGATGTTTGGTTTCAATGTTTACTCAGCGGTACCCAAATAGTATAATTTAGTTGGAATACAGTAGTGGAATACAGTAGTCCTCAAAGAAAGATAAATAATGTATTTTCATTTGATTTTTTTCCTGGACTACCATACTATAACACATCGTGTAAGGTTAAATTTTTTGGTGAATAGAGTATGGAGTTAGTAGTGCTTGTGTAACTGTAGTTTACTTTTTGGCTTTTCTTTATTCCCATCCTTGGTAGGGAATCCAGGTAGTGAGTAGAGAATAGAAAGTCCAGCACCAAGGGTGAGTAGAGTGCCAGAGAAGGTGGAGGAGGGGTTGGATGGTCGGTGTTTTGCAACGGGCTAAGCGGGGAACTGCTGTGGGAGGTTGGCCTTTATTGGGGATGTGGAAGGAGCTATTTCCCCCATTGAACCTTGGGTTTTAGCCATCCCTTTATTTGTAAAGATATACAGCTTGAAAAAAGCTGTCTTTATAGTCATCCATTGAGGGAACTAGGGGTGATCTCATTTGGATTCTAAAAATATACACAGATACTATTATAAGCTCTGTACAACTACAGTGCCACATAAATTACAAAAGAACAATTCAGCAAGAAATTTTGCAAACATTCTATAGACTGTTGTTCAATAGTGACAATTGATTAATGACAGTTATTGTAAAATGGCAGTTTGGTAGGGTCACTAGTGCCAGTGCTGAGATGCTGGTTTGCCAGGGAAAGATGGTCTAAAGTATCCATCAAGTGGATACATAGATACATATAAATTATTGGCAGAAAAAGACCACTAGGCCCATCCAGTCTGCCTGTTTATACCACCTGACAATGCAGCCTGTGACCCTACATGGTCATTGGCTATATCTTTTCCTTCCCACCCCTAGGATTCCCTTATTCCTGTCCCATGCATGTTTGAATCCTGCCACAGTACTTGCTACCACCACCTCCTAGGGCAGGCTATGCCATGAATCCACCACCCTCTCAGCGAAAAAGTACTTTCTCACATTTCCCATAAAGTGACCTCCCACCAGTCTGACGTCATGACCTCTTTTCGTAGCTCTCTTTCTAAACTGGAATATATTGTCCCCTTTGACCTTGTTTATGCCCTTGAGGTACTTGAATATTTCTATCATATCCCCTCACTCCCTCCTCTGCTCATGTGTACATATTGAGGTCCCTTACTCTCTCATCATAGGGCTTTTGCTATAAAATGCTCATCATCCTAGTTGCCCTCCTCTGCACTGCCTCCATCTTGTTGATCTCTTTATGAACTGCACACTGTACCCCAGATTAGACCTCACCAAGGTTTTGTACAAGGGAACTATTAACTCCCTTCTTCAGTTTGTGATACCCCTTCCAATACAACCCAACATCCCATTGGCCCTCCCCACCGCCTTGGCTGCCTGCCTGCTGGCCTTCAAATAATCCACAATAATGACCCCCAAGTCCCTTTCCTCCCTAGTGACAGTCAGCATCTCCCCTCCATTTTGTAGCTTTCCTCAGGATTTCTACTACCCACATGCATGATTTTGCACTTTTTGGCATTAAATCTTAGTTGCCACACTTCAGACCATCTCTCCAATTTGTCTAGGTCCCTTCTCATTCTTTCCACACCCCCTGGAGTCTCTACCATGTTGCAGATCTTGGTGTCATCTGCAAATAGGCAAACCTTTCCCTCCAGCCCATCTGCAATGTCACTGATGAAGACATTGAGGAAGACTGGCCCCATAAGTGATTTCTGAAGTACCTCACTGGTCACCTCCCTTTCTTCTGACTGGGATTCCATTTACCACTACCCTCTGTTTTCTATCTCTTAGCCAGTTACCAACCCAGTTCACAACCTTATGGCTGATCCCCAGCCTATCCAGCTTGTTAAGCAGTCTTCTCTATGGTACAGTAGCAAAGGCTTTGTTGAAATCGAGGTAGGCAGCTTCTACTGCCCCTTCCCCTTGGTCTACTGCCTTTGTCACCCAGTAAAAGAAATCAATCAGATTTGTTTGACATGACCTTCCCACTGTGAAGCCATGTTGCCTGGGATCCTGTGCTCCTATGGCTTCTAGGTGTTCCATTAAGGAGTGTCTCCATGGTCTTTCCCACCACTGATGTTAGACTTACTGTCCTATAGTTACGGTACCAACATCCTTTTTGCTGCCATTCTTGTGAAGAGGGATGACATTCACCCTTCTCCAGTACTCTGGGACTATTCCAGTGTTCAGGTACTCACTGAACTGGTCTGCCAGAGAGGCTGCTAACTCCAGCCTCAGTTCCTCTAGGACTCTAGTATGTATGCCATCTGGACCCACTTATTTCTCCACCTTTAGCTTAGTCAACTCATCCAGGGCCCTCTGCTCTGTGCAGGGACTGGTGTTTACCTCCTGTCCCTCTATGCTTTTAAAGTCTGTCTGTGGGCCATTTCCCTCTCCTTCCACAGTGAAGACTGAGCAGAAGTACTTGTATAGAATTAATGCCTTCTTCATGTCTCCCACTACACACTCCCCCTGGACCCCTCTAAGTTTGACATTTCCACCTAACCTTCCTTTTTTTCACTAATGAACATATAGAATGTCTTGTCTCCTTCCTTCACTGATTGAGCTATTCTTTCCTCTGTTTAAACTTTTGTCCTTGTTACAGCTTTCATAGAATCATAGAATCGTCGAAGCTTGACAGCAGGAAAGGACCATACTGGCCCATCTAGTCTGCCCCATTTTTCCTCTACACCTCCTCCTCCCAGACAGCCCCCACCCTCCCCCCAGTACTAAGCCCCATATGCTTGTTCCAAGCCCTCTTGAATTCCTCCACTGATTTAGTCCCCACCACTCCATCTGGCAGTCTGTTCCAGGACTCCACCACCCTCTCTTTGAAGAAACACCCTCTCACAATGCACATGTATCTTTTTCCTTGCAGTCTGAGGCTGTGACCTCTAGTTCTGACCACTCCTTCCTCTTAAGTAAACCCTCTTCTGCCACTTTATTGAGCCCCTTTACATATTTAAACGTTTCAGTCATGTCTCTCCTTTCCCTCCTTGTCTCCAGTGTTTACAGATACAGCTCCTTATACAGCTGCTCATATGTCTTTTCCTGCATACCCCGCACCATCTTGATTGCCCTTCTCTGAACCCTCGACAATCCATCTATATCCTTGCTGAGATGCGGCTTCTGGAACTGAACCCTGTACTTCAGTTAATGCCTCACCATAGCTTTGTAAAGGGGTATTATTATCTCCCTCCTTCTGCTAGTAATGCCCTTTCCCACTGCCCTGCTGCATTTGATTCCTACCTTAAGGTTTGAGGAGACTGATCCCCAGATCCCTCTCCTATTCTGTTACTTTGATTTCCTCCCCACCTAGGGTGTACCCTGCTCATCTGTTTCTACTCCCCATGTGCATCACAGTACACTTCTTGGTATTAAAGTTCAGCTGCCACATACCAGTATATTTCTCACTCATCTTTAAGTCCTCCCTCATGTCCTCCACCCCCATGGGGTGTCCACCCTAGTGCATATTTTTGTAACATCAGCAAATAGGCTTTTCATGCCTCCTTCAGACAATTCTGGTTCACTTCTTTGTCCTAGTCCTTTTGTGTCTTCTTATACTTTCTGAAGGCTACCCCCTTGGCCCTTACCTTTTCTAAATGAGAAAGATCAGTCAAATAAGCCCACTCACCCAGTTAATCAGTGTAAAATATTACATTTACTGTTCACATTAATATTCATTTAATATGATGCAGCTACAAATAGCAGACATTTCTGATACATTCTTTCTTCAGTGCTCTATACTGTATCCTAGTATACAAAAAAGTTTTCTTATTTCATATAATAATCTAATTATAAAATGATTCTCTTTATATCAAAATGATGTTATATTGTGAGAGGATTGCAATCCTTACAAGAAATGACAACATTCAATTTATGTTCTGTTTCTTATATTATTGCACTCTCATGTCTACAATTCAAACACAAAAAGGACTGTGTCACTTGATAAACAGTCTCTAATTTAAAGTCTCATCTAAGTATTGTATATCTCAATCTTACAACATAATATGTAATTTACCTATTTCACTTCTTAAATTGTTTAATCATTCCTTGTCCAGATCCCTTTTCTTTCCCAATAATAGGAATTCTACATAAAGTTAAAAACTATAAGAATTTCTTTAAACAAAATGAAAAAGTTTTTCTCTTTCCTCTTTAGATACTCATTCTCAAATGTTCTGAGTATTTAAAAGTTATACACCTCTTAAATTTCTGTTACTCTGGCTTCTTTCTTTTTTTAATTTCTGTTGATTGAAAAGTAAAGACAGTTTTTGTAAACACCTCTTTGTATATACAGCCCAAATATGTGCCTCTTTCATTTTAGCATGTTAAAAACATTCTCATAGTAATTGACTTAGTCCCTTGTACTTACTTAGATGTAGCTAGTAGAGCAGTGCAGGCCCTCCCAAACTCTCTTACCCTAATGGAGGAACACAATGCCTGCTCTATGCACTTCTTTTATATAATCTAGGCCAGAATCAGGCGAGCAGCATTGTGCATCATTGCGTGATGTCACTAAATGCTTGTGATGCTAAGCGTTAACACTGTGTGCCTAATCCGCAGCATGCAGCACCAGGAAAATTGTTATGGCAACAGTTTTTAATTATTTATTTCATAAAATCAATGGGGTAATAAATAGACACTGGAATATTCTGAAAGCTACATCTATTGGGGCACATATTTTTTATGAGAAACTATTAGTGGTAACCAAAAGAAACAAGACCTTAGGAAATGGGCTAGTGAGGGCAGAGCATAAAATATCTAGATGATTTGAAAGGTAACTATTTGTGTGGCCACAGCACCCATTGTAACAATACCAATAAGGTTAAAAAATTAAGGATACAGCAAGAGATGAGTACATAAATATAGAACAGTTTATTAACTGTTCTACTGAGGGTGTAGTATACAAACTTAAATGTCCTTGTGATAAGGTATATATCAGTAAAACTGAAAGAATGCTAAAAATTACCGTTACAGAGCATAAAAGTGATATAAGGAGAAAGGATTTGACATCAGCAGTAGCACATCATTTTACAGAGTATAATCACCACCTACCACACCTAATGTTCTTTGGTTTGGAGAAAGTTTTGCCTGACCCTACAGGGGGAGATTACAGAACAAAGATTTTAACTAGAAAAGCATATTATATTGATCGATTTGATGCTATCAACCCTAGATATGGACTTAATGATTCAATTGATTCACAGCCCATAATTTAACAGTATTAGGTTATGTGGTTACATTATAGATATATAGGGAATAAAGCCAACTGATGGCACCAGCCACTTTATAATAGTTTGTGAATATAGATTTGTAACAATATAAGGGACATAAGAACGGATAGGAAATGTACTTGTTATTAAATTCAACATATAAATAACATATGGGATATAAAAGTAGTGAAAGGGAACTCACTTAATGATCCTGCATGTTGATAACAGAGTAATCTATATAGATATTATCCTTCTAGATGTTAGATTGCTGACAATATGTAATTTAAATAGTAATAGCAGTTTTTTCTTTATACATGATTGTGATATTTAGAAGGATAATACCTTTATAGATTACTCTATTATCAACATGCAAGATCATTAAGTGAGATCTCTTCCACTACTTTTATATCCCATATGTTATTTATATGTTGAAGAGAAGGTAGGGAAAGGCCCACAGTTCAGCACCATGGACACAGAGGGGAGGGAGGTGAGCACAACTCCCTTCACAAAAGAAAGGGTCTTACGAGAGTTCGCTAAGCTCAGGGTGGACAAGGCAATGGGACCTGATGGCATACATGCCAGGGTACTTAAGGAGCTAAGGGTGGAACTAGCAGAGCCATTAACAGAACTGTTTAGTGACTGTCTGAGCACAGGAGAGGTCCCAGAACACTGGAGAAGGGCCCATGTGATCCCGCTCCACAAGATTGGCAGCAGGGAGGAGGCAGGGAACCACAGACCAGTCAGCCTTACCTCAGTAGTGGGCAAGATTATGGAGGCACTTCTTAAGAAAAGGATACTGCAACACCTGGAATCCATAGGGGCACAGGATCCAAGACAGCATGAGTTTACAAAAGGAAGGTCCTGTCAAACTAATCATATAGATTTCTTTGACTGGGTAACCAGAGTGGTGGACCAAGGGGGAGCAGTTGATGTTGCCTACCTTGACTTCAGCAAAGCTTTCGACACTGTTCCTCATAGAAGATTGATAAATAAGCTGGGTAGGCTCAGGGTGGGTCAGAGGTTGCTCAACTGGGTGGCAAACTGGTTGACAGGCATAAAACAGAGAGTGGTGGTAAATGGTATACAGTCAGAAGAGATGCAAGTCACAAGTTGGGTACCTCAGGGATCAGTCCTGGGGCCAGTCCTCTTCAATATATTCATTAGTGACATTGCAGATGGACTAGAGGATAAGGCTTGTCTGTTTGCAGATGACACCAAGATCTGCAACAGAGAAGATGATCCAGATGGGGTGGGCAGAATGAGAAGAGATCTGGATAAACTAGCAAAATGGTCTGAGGAGTGGCAACTGGGATTTAATGCAAAGAAGTGCAAGATCATGCACATAGGGAAGAGAAACCCTGAAGCCACCTATAGGCTGGGAGGGGAGTTGCTGGCAGTCACAAAGGAAGAAAGAGACTTGGGCATCATCATCACCGATGACCTGAAATCAACCTAGCAGACCTCTAAAGCAGTAGGTAAGGCTAAGGGGATGTTAGGGTGTATTAGTAGGGGTATCACAAATCATAAGAGGGATGTAATAATCCCTCTTTACAGCACACTGGTTAGGCCCCATCTGGAGTACTGCATGCAGTACTGGAGGCCATACCTTCACAAGGACATTAACCAAATTGAGGCAGTCTAGAGAACGGCAACAAAATGGTGCAGAGACTGTGTCAGAAGACCTATGAGGACAGATTAACGGAGCTCAATATGTATACCCTTGAGCAAAGGAGGGAGAGAGGTGATATGATCAAGACATTCAAACACCTTAAGGGCATTAACAAGGTGAAAGAGTCTAACATGTTTAAATATGAGAAAAATAGCAGGACAAGAGGACACAGCATGAGATTAGAGGGAGGCCGATTAAGGGGGAATGGGAGGAAATTATTTTTTCACAGAAAGGGTGGTGGATGCATGGAACAGCCTATCTCAGGAAGTGGTGGTTATGAATACAGTGCAGAGCTTCAAACAGGCATGGGTTAGGCATAAGGGAGCAATACAGATGAGTATGAATAGATAGGCCACTGACAGAGCAAAGGCCGATGGCACATTTATAAAGTAGAAAAAGAAATGGGCAGACTGGATGGACCTTGTGGTCCTTATCTGCCATCAACTTCTATGTTTGTATGTTTCTATATGCTCAGGTTGACCCCGACCTCCCTCTGGTGTAAGTAGTTCTTTCATTCAGAGTGTTACTGGTGCAAGTAGTTCTTTCATTCAGAGTAAGACTAGATCCCACAGTAAAAGTAAAATAAAATATAGAAAAGTATTTCTAGTCTGTGTGAGTAAAACCTAAGTTAACTAGAAAGAAGTAGAAATAACAACAAAATGCAACCCTAGTTAGAGGTTGGACACTTGGAACAGTTTCCTGGTGCTACATGCTGCAAGTCGGGTGCACAGCATTAGTGCTTAGCATCATGAGCATTTGGTGATGTCATGCAATGATGTAAAATGCTGCTCACCCGATTTTGACCTGGATCATATAAAAGAAGTGCGTAGAGCGGGCGGCATGTTCCACTGTTAAAGCGAGAGAGTTTGGGAGGACCTGCACAACTCTGATAGCCACATCTAAGTAAGTATAAAGGACTAAATCAATTACTATGAAAATGTTTTTAACATACTACAATGAAAGAGGCACATATTTGGGCTGTATATAAACAGAGGTGTCTACAAAAACTGTCTCTACTTTTCAATCAACACAAAGAAGCCAGACTGACGGAAATTTAAGAGGTATACACATTTTCGATACTCTAAACATTTGAGAATAAGTATCTAAAGAGGAAAGAAAAAATATTTTCATTTTGTTTAAAGAAATTCTTTTTTTTTATCTTTATTTAGAATTCCTATTACTGGGAAAGAAAAGGGATCTGATAAGAAATAATGAAGCAATTTAAGAAGTGAAATGGGTAAATTACATATTGGCCCAGATATTCAGAAATGCCCCAAAGGTCTGCTCAAGTCCGACGCAGTGCAAGTCTGATGTGCCAAGGTGCAACAGGAGACATATTTAGAGGTTGCGCTGACCACACTGAACCAGCAAAACATGGCTGAATATGGCACAGTTGCACCATGGTGCAACTTTGGATGCACCAATAGCACAACCGTGGATGAACCATGGCGCAACCACAGGTGCACCATGGGCAGACAGAGAAGCCCCAGGGCAACCATGAGAGCAGTGTAGTGCAGTGGTTTAAGGTTCTGGGCTGCATATCTGGAGACCTGGGTTTGAATTCCACAGCCCCCACATGCATACTGTGAGACCCTGAGCAAGTCACTTAACTTCCCTGTGCTCCCAGATCGCACCTGTAAATAAGCTTTCAGCTTAGTATGCCACTCCTGGTTAAATAGTTGGATCAGAGCAACAGAGCAACAGGGTGGGGCATGGCACAGAGAGGTGACACAGGGACAGAGCCAGGGAAGCACAGTGACAGGCCACAGGAGGCCATCACCAGCTGGGCACAGCAGGGTGCACACAGGCACCCAGACCCCCACCCCAGAACACAACAGTGGCACAGACAGTAGGCAACAGGGTGTGCCAATGGTGGATGGAGGACCACTGCACATCCAGACCAGAGCAGACCACACCCAGGACCATGCAGCCACGTACACACACCCACCACAGACCCCTGACAGCTGCTCCATGGGCACCCCAAGGCATAGCCACTGACTGAGGGGAGGGACACCACCACAGTGGAACACACCTCAGAACACAGCAGTGATCCACAGAAGCACAACATGTGCCCTAACACATGCACCCCACATGCACAGGCACTGGGCCACTGCAGCATGGCTCCTCATGCCACCTGCAAAGCAGACACAGACACAGGCAGGTATGTCAAAAGATATATATTGTGAAAAACAACTATTTACAAGAGAAGGGTGGGGGGAGTATAGGAAAGCGAGGGGAAGGGATAGGGAACAGGGACTGTACAGTGGGAAGAGGGACTGGAGGGGGAGGTATGGCTCTGGAAATGGAAAATCAGGGCCAGAATAGCAGCAGCCAGGGCCTGCCACCCCCTGCTAATGTCACTGCTTCCTACCTGCTAACAGCATCCACTGGACCTGCAGGACCCCCTCCATCATCGTCGAGGTTATCAGAATCAACTGTCACAGGAGCCGGCAGTAGAGGGGCCTCTTGCACCACCGCAGGACACCTAGGACAAGATACAGGACAGGTAATCAGTGCAACATCCAAAGGAACCATGCCAATCCACAGCACGTACTGGGCAGTGGGAACACACACCCTTGCAGGGCCCAAACAGGCCATCCACAGGGGGATGGGCCAATGCCTTCCAACAACGTGGCACACCACAACAGTCCACAGTGGTGGTCCCCACCACACAGTGGCCACCCGACTGTGCCATGGGAGTCACATGGCACAGTGCCCTGGCAGCACCACAGCAACATCAGTAGCAGCCAGCGCACACCCACTCCACCAACAGCTAGCACATATGTCCAATGGATGCACCACAGTAGTGGGCACCATGCATAGTGCAACACATACAGCTGCCACGGCACATGGTACAGGTGACCATGTCCACACCCACACCCCCACCACCCCTCCAATGGATGGTGCAAAGGACAAAGTCAGTGCCTAACTGCTCTCTGTGGCCCCACTGGTGCGGGGGCCACTCCACCACCCTGGGCCACTGTGTCCTGTAGTCCTGGCATTGCTGCCCTTCTTCTGTCCTCAGGACCTGGGAATGGAACAGACACTGGTACACATCAGTTAACAACCACAGCAGCTGCCCACCACCCCCACCCCTGTGCACAGGGTGAGCCCCTGTCCGACACGTCCTGCACAGTGGCATTGCAATGCAAGCAGTGGAGGGAGATGATACCCCACGAGGTGCATGATGGCAGTACACCACTCTGCAGGACATGCCAGGCAGCCTAGCCAACACCACAGTACAGCACCAAGGCACACATGCATCATGGGCCTACTCACCTGGCTGTGGCACAGCCCCACACCTGACACACTCCACCAGCCTCATGAGGCATTCTAAGTCCCTCTAAGCCAGATCACCATAGAGATGGCAACACTGTTCCCCCGTCCTGACCACCCCTGTGCACTGCCACAGTGAGGCAGCAATGGCCTGCCACACAGCCAACCGGGGCTACTGCAGTGGTGCCTGCCCAAACAGTTGAGATGCATGGGGCTGGACGCAGGCAACAAGGTTGACTAGCTCAACCTGCGTCCAGTTGGCCACCTGTGGTGCTCGCTGCTGCGCCATGCTTCAGGTGTGAGCTGCTGAGCAAAATGGTGGCTGTAGGTGCACGTAGCCACAGCATGCACCAGATGGGTGGGCCGAGGGAACATGCTCTGTGTCCACCCATCATACAGTCTTGGAGATGCATGGCATGGGTATGGTTAGGTGGGGTCATGGATGCAGAGGTCACCCAGGGGCAGAGGTCGCAGCAGGGATCAAGCGTCAGCCACCGCACAGTATGCATGTGCGCAATAGCAGGTCAGGTGCACTGTGCACCATGGCCCCTATCGCGCAGTCGGTGCACAGTGCAATAGGCGACAGTACACTGTCCAGCGCATGCACACTGCAGTCCTTCACATGGTGCATGAGTGAACATTGCACTGCGACTTGGTCAGGAGCAATCTCATTGCATACGGAGCAAAATCGTGATATTCAGCCGCCACATGCAAATGAGCTCATCTGCCTATGCATGGCGCACTGGGGTAATTAGCATGTCATTACCGTTGCGCCAAAGCTCATCTGTACGCGATGCATGATAATAGCACTATGGATCAGCACAGGCCATGGACCAGTATTGCATCCTTTTGAGGTAGGTTGCACATGCTTCTGGAGCACACTGAGCCCAGCCAGCACAGCATGGGGGTTGGAATAGGGTGTTGCTGCCACAGACACACAGTGCTGTCCATGTCCACAGGAAGTGACATGTCAGAACGTGAGGAGGGTAAGGAGCATTGGCCTGCTCACAAGTGTAGGCCCAACTTCACTAATGCAGAATCAGAGGCCCTGTTCGAGGCCTACCTCGACAGGGAGCCATGGTTGATCGGTGCCATGGGCACACCACAGGCCAGTGCTGTGGCCTGGGAGAAGGTGGCGGCATGTGTGAACCAGCAGGGCAGCCACCAGCAGTCAACACAGGAGTGGTGCAAGAAGGTGGACATGGACAAGAGACACATAAAGGAGAAGATGGCAGCCATCCATGCATCCCGGAATGCCACCAGAGGGGGGCCTGCAGATGCGCCACCACTCACGGTACAGAAGGAATTGGTGGCAGCCACCATGTGCCGCAGAACCATGGAGGGTGTTCCTGGAGGAGGATTGCAGACGGGTGGCAACCCATCACTACATGGTACGTATGTCAGCCACACACAGCCGGTGGCAGGGAGGGTGCATACATGGGCATGCTGGTGTGCATGCTGCTGCCATGAATGTCATGTGCATGAGTGCACAACAACTCATGCCATGCCACTGGACACATGCAGTGGCTGTAGGGGGGCACATGTGGGCATTGCATCACTGACACACCTTTATTCTCTTTCAGCTCTGGCACACCTGCATGCAGAGGATGGGGCACCAGCAGCAGTCTTGGAAGCAGGACCAGCCCTGGAGGACCAGCCATCCACCTCCATGGGGATCCAGGGGCCTGACAGGCTGCAGCCCACCATCAATGTCCAGCTGTATGTCCTGGACATGGGGTCGGATGAGGCCCTGGATGTGTTCCTACAGGATGCTAGTCTCAGTGCCCTCTGCATGGAGACACAGATCGGGTTGGGGTCTGACGCCAGTGGTGACATCATCTTAATCCTGGACAGCATGGGTGCTGTTGTGGGCGAGATGCTCATACTAGACACCAACACAGGCAGTGCACCCAGTGACCGGACAGCCGAGGAACAGCTGCCTGCCACACTGCAATTGCAGCTGTGTGCCCTGCAACAGCTGTGCCATGTGGTGGTGGTGCAGCTGTGCAGGCACTGGGCTGCATTCAGTGGCCGGACAGGCAAAGGTAACAGGCTGTGGTTGCCGCAGGGCAGCCGGATGCAGGGTCCACCACTGGGGCACCAGCTAGGGACATACACTATGAGGACATCACTGTGCAGTGTCCACCTGAGAGGGGGGCTGCGCAGTGTGGTCGGTCACCACAGGAGGGTCAGCATCCCACCAGGGATCCCCAGGACTCTGACCTGCAGGCTGAGCACACCCATTTGCTGTGGGCCTCCATGGAGCAACAGGTGCAGCTTACCACTGGGGTGCATGCACTGTGTGCGGAGGTGTGCCAGGCAGCTGAGCTGTGTAAGACAGGCACTGCGCAGCTCCTGGTGGCAATGCAGTGCATGCAGGAGGCCACGACTGCATCCCAGGATTGTATTGCCAATGTGATCGCAGATGGTCTTGCACTGCTGGCTGCCACAGGGTGTGGCTGGCCACCACAGACCCCACGCAGTGCACTGTCCACCCCATGATCCCGACATCAGGTGACACCCACACTGTCGACACCGGGCTCTGATGTTGGCAACCCAGGCATGACTGGGGCAGGCCTCTTTGGGCACCTACACACTCCTGCATGGATCCGGTCGAGGTCCTGCAGTTCAACCCCTGGGGTGCTGTTGCAAACACCCCCCTGTGGCTGATGAGCAGTCTGTTGCTGCAGATTGGCCCTGGTGTAGCCGGCCCTGTGGCTGTGGTGGCCATGGTTTCATGTGGCGGCCCTGATGTACATGCTGTCCTGACTGCAGTCTGCAGCTGCTGTCTTGTGCATGTATGGGTGGTGTGTGTGTGTGTGTGCATACCACTGGTGTGGCACCTGTGTATCAAGCTGAATGCTGCCTGTGTGCATGCTTGTCCAGCCACTCTACCGTGTGGCGTTGGTGTGATGAGGGCAGTTCAGCACTGGTTGCACCTGTGCACCGGTGCAATGCAACTGATCCCCGCCACTTGCCAGTGCCTGGGGTGTCTGAGTGCATGGGTGTGCATGTGTGTGTGTGTTGCTGTGTGATGCTGGGTGTAGTTGTGTGTGGTTGTGTGTCACTGACTCCCCTACCCCTGCACCACACCTCTGTGTGTGCATGCCCAGTACCATGTATGCCCCTGCTTGTTTGCTGTACCTGTGTGTGTGGTTCATGCATGGGTTTTGCATCACCTACCTGCATGCACCATTGTGCTCCTGTGCGATGGTGTCACGATGCTGGCACACCATCCATTGCAGCCAGAGATCCCTCTGCCTGGGGGGGGCTGTCCACCACCCTCCGGCCCATTGCCTCATTTGTCCCCACTGCTGTTTCCCTCATCTGCCTTGACAGCTATCCCATGGTCAATGGCTATGTTGTGCAGTATGCAGCAGGCCAGGAATAGGCCACAAGCCTTCAAGGGACTGTACTGTAGGGCACTGCCAGACCAGTCTAGGCAAAAGAAATGTGCCTTCAGCATGCCGAATACACGCTTAATGATGTTGCGTGTGCTGGCATGTGCCTCATTGTAGCATTCCTCTGCTGGGGACAATGGGTGCCGGTAGGTGGTGAGCAGCCAGGGCCTCAGTGGATAGGCGCTGTCTCATGTGTGAATAATGACATGGTTAGCCCTCTGCCATCCTTTGCTGTGCCCCTTGCCTGTCCCTGGTGCCCTCACCAGCATGCCCACCCTGCCCCATCCCATGGTCTGCTCTGCCTGTCACTCCTTGCACGTCCCAAATTCACCCACTAGGTGCCCATGGGGATGTCCCCATGCTCGAACCAGTGGCACAGTGCAGAGCTGTGCAAGATGAATGCATCATGTGCACTCCCAGGGTGTGTGTCACAGACATTGGTGATGTGCTCCATAGCATTGCACATCACCTGGCAGTTGACACTTGGGAACCCCTTCCTATTGATGTAGGTCACACCCTCAGGGACAGGTGGCATGCGGATGCCCATGTGGGTGCAGTCAGTGGCCCCAAGCATGCCAGGCATACATGCTACCCTGTGGAAGTCCTGCATGGTTGCTGTATGCTCCACCTGTGTGCTGGGGAAATGGATGTATTCTGAAGCATGTGGTAGCAGAGCGTTGAGGACCTGTGTGAGGAGGCATGATGTGGCTGACTGGGTTATGCCTGTGGTGTCCCCTGTTGGTCTCTGGAAGTTGCCTATGGTGAGCAGACACATGACAGCTGTAACTTTGGTCTTCATTGACATTGTGATGCTCCATCCTGTGAGTGCCTGCATCTCCCCACTGCTGCCTCAGAATGGCACTGTTCAGGTGGTACTGTCCACAATCTTCATGTCGGAGTAGTTCTCAAAGGAAGTGTGGGCATGGTATCACCTGTTGTGGGAAAACCACCGATGGGCCCTTCCTTGCCCACATCACTGTTCCTCCTGCCACCTCACACCCCTCATTACGGCCTCCATCATGAAGGGTGCACTATCCATGGCCCCGATGGCCTATATCCCCCTTGGCGGACAGCTGCTGCAAGCTGTGTGCCACCCTTGTGCAATGCCTGGCTCTGTGCCTGGATGTTCCTCTCACTCTCTGTGCCCCTGTCTCCCTCTCCACTGCCACCTTTGTCCCCCTCCCTCTGTGGCTACCTCAGTCTGTCTCTCACTTGCTCTGTCTCTCTCTGTCGGACTTTCTCTCCATCTCTCTTTTCTTCTTTCTTTCTCTGTCTCTCTCTTCCACTCACCTGGTGCAAGTGCTGTCTGTGTACTTGTGCCCTCTATTTATAGGCTCAAGTCTGCTCGGCACATTTCAGACTTGCTCCGCACTTGCGCCATGGTTCCACAGTTGAATATCGCACTACACTGGATATTCATGGGCATGCCCACTGCACTTGCACCTGCATTCATTATTGTTGCACATTGGTGCAATGGGATTTACTCTGCGCAATGGCTCCCGCTGAATATCACTCCTTGGTGCAAGTCCACAGTTGTACCATGCGAAACTGCTTTGAATATCTATCCCCTTATGTTTTATGGTTGAGATATACCTTAATTAGATAAGACAGTATAAATTAGAGACTGTTTATCAAGTGACACAGTCCTTTTTGAGTTTGAATTGTAGACATGAGAGTGCAATAATTTAAGAAACAGAACAGAAATTGAATGTTGTCACTTCTGGTAAGGGTTGCAATCATTTCACAATATAAAATTATTTTAATATAAAGATAATAATTTTATGATTAGAATATATATCAAATAATAAAAAAAAACATTTGTATACTAAAAAATGTTTTCTGCATACTAGGATTCAGTACAGAGGACTGAAGAAGGAATGTATCCAAAATGTCTGCTATTTGTAGCTGTATCATATGAAATGAATATTAATGTGAACAGTACATTTTTATATTTTATACAGATTAACTGGGTGAGTCAGCTTATTTGACAGATCTTTCTTGTTTGGATATTTGCACTTGAGATTGATTTAGGCTCCTCCCTGATTATATATATTTGGTTATATCGAGGTTGGCTGAATTGGGCACCATCTTTTTGAGGTTTCCTAACCTTTTCTGACACATCCTGTGAGAACCAAAGTGGTTTTCTCCTTCTTTTCCCCTTGTTTATCATTCTAACACATTTGTTTGTTACGATAACTATAGCCTTCTTGATATGTGCCCATTTCTCCTCTATGCCCACTCTTATCTCCCTTTTTGCCTGGGTTTCTTAAACCTGTATTCCCATCCTAGCAAATTCAGCCCTTCTAAAATCCAAGACCCTTGCTATTGTATGGATTGACTGTTTCCCTGTGTCCATTTCGAAATACATCATATGGTGGTCGCTAGACCCCAGGTGGCCTTCCACTTTGAGGTCTGCAATTCTGTCACCATTTATCAGTACCAGATCCAGGATTGCCATGTGTCTGGTGTGTTCCTGTACCTGCTGCCTTAGTCCTGTCCCCTGCAAGGAGTCCACAAAGTCCTGTGCCCTGGCTGAGGCCCCTGCTGGGATGGACCAGTCTACGTCTGGGAAATTAAAATCCCTCATAAGTAGAACCTCCCATTTCACTGCCATATCAAGAATGGTTTCCAGCATTATCTTGTCAACCTCCTCTCCCTGCACTGGAAGTCAATAGAATACCCCTGTTCAAACAGCTGTCCCATTGCCTGGCTCGATGTTGACCCATACTTCCTCTGCCTGCCCATGCGTACCCTATATTGCAGTTGCTTTGATGTTTTCCTTCATGTACAGGGCCACCCCTCCCAAATTTTTTGCCTTCCAATTTTTTTGCCTTCCCTGTTTTTTCTGAGCAGGGCATAACCTGGTACATTTGTGTCCCAGCTGTCCCATGTTTCAGTTATGGACACTACGTCCATATCAGTCTCCATCACTGCAGCCACAAAGTCTGGGAGTTTGTTCCCCAGACTGAGAGCATTTGTGTGCATGACTTTCCATGTATTGGCACCCCCTTTCTCCCTGCTTTGTGTTTGCCCCCTTGTTTCTTCCAACAATCTTCTGTGTCCTCAATACATTGCTGTCCTTTCCCTGCCTGTTCCCTTACTCTTTGTTCAGGAATTTGTATTGAGACTGCTATGTCTTGGCTCTGTTTGCTGTCTGCTCTGACCTGTGGTTTGGGTGCATCCGATCTGACCTGCTGTTTATGTGCATCTGCCGTAGACCTGACTTCCCTGTCTTGAATGTGTCCTGCTCTAATCTGTGGGGGAGGGCTGTCTGAGTCTCCCTGCACCTGACAGCCCCTACCATGGCTAGTTTAAGCACTTAAACTATTCATTCAGGACCAAATTTCCTCCATGGAAGGATAAAGTCCATCTCATTTGTACAGGCTTGCATCATCCCATGTGGTACCCCAGTCTCCAATGTAGCCAAAGCCGTTCTCCCTGTATCAGCTCTCCAACCACTTGTTGAAGGTACTGATACATTGATTTCTAGTCTACCACCTTCCCCTGACTGGTAGCACCTCTGGAAAAGTAACAGAGTTTGGTACCTCCCCAATGCACCTACCCAAATTCCTGAAATCCTCCTGTACTTTCTAGAAACTTTTTCTGGATACTGAAAACTGTGCAAAGAGATATTTATTGTTGTATTCACTGACAAAGGTGATTACTGACCAGTTGGGATAAACATGCAGTATCCCTGTTAAATGGCTAGCAAATCAGGATCCTCATGACTAGTCACTGGACATTTAGTGATCTGGGATATATGACCCTCAGAAATACGAAACTGGTTTCTGTACTAAGCTGGTTCTTGGATTATGCAATATTTTACATGTGTCTTTTATACAGCAATACCAGATGAGTTTATACTAAAAATGTGGTGTAGCAGACATCCCTTTCCAAACTTTTAGCTTTATGCTTCCTTATTGAACACCCATCAAGAAAATAAGGGTTCAACTCTGTTCAGAGTGCTTGGCAGTGTCACCAGTTTTTTCTCACTGAATATACCAGAAATGGTAAAGGTAGTCATACACTCAGTGGTGGTAGTCTCTGTGTTCTGGCTGTCAACAATGTGTAACACTGAAAAATAAATGTTTTACTGATGTCTATTTATGGTTAATTATTCTTCTGTATAAAACAGGTTGATTTCCAGTTTCTATACTTCATATATTGTTTTTAAAATTGAACACTAAATTGACTTTTTTCCTCTCAAAAGTCTGACACTCATTTTCTAAGTTTCTCACTATTCAGAGCTGTGTGCTTATGGAGATTTCAGTGGAATGCCTTTTTCCTAAGGCTTTAATCATTTGATATGTGTAGCCCTGTCTGTCTACTGGAATTACTCTCTCCAGAATACTGAGAGGTTTCACTGTCATAAATAAGTTGAATGATAGATTTTCCCTGGTCTGGGGGGGAAGGGAGTTGTATCATTTGTCTGAATTATTCTGGGATTCTGTCTGCAGTTTCATGCAGATGCCATTAAATGAGTCATTCTTTAAAAGCAGAGAACAATTAAGTAATGTACAGATAGGTTACGTTTTTACAAAAGTGTAAGTAGTTATTTAAATGCATATCAAAGTAGCAAAGACCAAAGTTATTAAGACCCATTTGACATAATCCATCATGAGTACTAAAGCAATAGTTTTAAAACATCTCACCAGACATTTATATATAGGAAAACATAGTGGTCAATAATACCAGCAGGAATAATGCTGATGTGTTTTGCTGAAGAGCAGTGACTGTAACTTCCTAAAATCAGAGTAATTTATGCACCGAAGGAGGATATTTACCCTTAAGCTCCCACATGGGTTCTTTTACAAGCATCCAACTTCTCACATTCTCATGGTAGTTAGATAATTCCATTTTAAAGACAATCTTCAAGTAAGGAGCAAATTATTGATCCCTGTGGTACCCTACATAGACATTTTTCATATCTGATTCTATGTTATTTTTTCCAATTGCTATCTGTCTGCAGTTAATTTTTAAAATCAATTAGTTGCTGAAAGATGACAGATAAAAGCTAGAAACCCAATTACTTGATGTAGTAGGAACCTTTATGTGCAGTACTTATCAATCATTCTGTCATGATCTACTCAGTCAAATGCCTTGATCCACAAACACAGCCACAGTGAACATATCATTATAAACAGAAATGTGGAGATGGGTTATAAACTTACAAAGCACAGTCACTGTGTTATTTCATGAACTACACCTAGTGCTGGGGAACATATTTTTAAAGCATGTAATACTATAAGTTACAGTTACAAGTTACTCCCAAATAATTGTAATCAGTCATAGCTATTTAATACATTTGTATAGAAAGTAATCAATAACTAACTTTAACTGCAACTGTAACACATAGTACTGTTAATATTACTTCATACTAATTTTAATAACTTGTGTGAAGGTTTTTTGACTACCCTTCCCAACTCCCCCTCTTTACCACACACTTTATTAGGAGTTGATCCATGATGTGGTTGAGCAGATGGTCAGGAAGTTGGGTGATCTCCATCAGTCAGTCAATGGGTCAGGTCAGGTAGGTGAGGGTCCTGTGTGGAAGTAATGGGGACAATTTACAGTAACTCATTGCTTGCCATAAAAGCAATATTGTAACTGCCCAATGCAACATGTTTACAAATAATCAGCTATGACTACTTGAGATATAAAATTGTAATTTGATTAGAACATGTTATTTGTAATGGCTTACAACCCAGCACTGCCTAAACCAATGATATTCTACAGACAGATGACTATGATTGTAAATGTAGTGTCTCATGTGATCATATGCAATCTTTTCAAAAATCGTTTGCAAGGTAGGTAAAGTTATACTTACCCACTGAAGAGACACTTCTGTCCTTAAATATTGAAACAATTCAGGAAATGTAGGTTTATGACTGTGGCATAATTTATGTGCAAATAGGAATGTTAATTAACATATAGCAGCTGCAGATGCTCTGGCAATACATTTTCAGAGCTGCATATCAAACTATAATCCCCTACCGATCTGCTTTTATTCTCTAAAAATACTTTGAGTACATTCTCTACCGAAACCAACTCAAAATAAAATATGAGTTATATTACAGATTCTGGATTTGCCTTCATAAATGTAACCATTAAAAACTCAACATTGACTGCCTTTTTGACTTTATACAAGCTCAAATCAAACAGGTAACTATATAAATAATTTGCAAATACCACTGTCTAAGTAATTAAATCTCTATATATTTCACAAGTATTTACTATGCCCTTCTTTCTTTTCATAATAAGCTGGTGACATGTTATGAATATCTTTTTGGTTTACAGAAAGGTTCATACTTTTACTATCAGAGCAATCAGATTTATCTATAATTTTACACTTATTTCTAAGATTCAACAAGTGCACCATTTGGAGATGTGAGCCAAGCTGGAGATTAGGCAGGTGGATGTATGGCAAATGGTTTAATGCAGGGAGCAACAGTTTAGATTCCTCACAAATCAGAAAGCATTCTGGGGAAATAAAAGTTCATGTGCCATCAATGGCTTTCAACTGAGATCAGAAGGGGTACATTAAGTGAGTTCTGCTTGAACCAAGACACTGACTACTGGAAAATAAAGCTGTCAACTCCTGACTAAGGTCAGACTGGAAAAGGGTGCATGCCTATGTGTGGCTGGTATAGTCACCCATTCCTTGGCCATACCATTCATGATAGGTGGGGCAATGGGTTGTATTTAAACATTTTCTGACATTGTATATACATATGAATAATCAAATGAATTGTTAATGCTGACCCTTGGTAAACTGAGTTTGAGAAAGGTGAAAAATTTAAGATTCTCTATTTTATTTATTTATTTATTGAAATGTTTCACCAGGATGGCACATTGAGCAACACGTTGCTCATCTCATGGTGCGACCTGGGGGAAGAGGGTTACATAGGATTGTGAAGGATGATCAGTTATACAGTAGTATTATGTAGGTAGTAGAAACAGTATAACAATGTAAAATTAAGCAACAGTTGGAACACAAGGTAAAGTACAATAAACAGTAGTGGAACTTTGGTAAATTACAAAACATATTCAAAAATGTACAAAACAACCTATAAACATACAAAACAGTAATAACATGACAGAACCATTTATAGTGCATGAGTGTAGCAGGAGCAGGCTTGAGGTAGTATGCAAGTGCTGTTGGAGTAAAAAGGATGGGGTAGGGTGTGCTTACGGATGACCCAGAAAGGCAGGTGGAGAAGAAAGGAGAGGAAAGAAGTGAATATAAGGAGAGGGGTATCCATTTTCTGATTACCCTACCAGATGTTGAGAACCCTGCTGGGGGGATACATAGATACATAGATGTATAGACAGTGTCAGCAGACAAGGGCCTACCGCCCACCCAGTCTGCCAACTTGAGCTTGTAAGTTCACTTTATGTTTTCCTAGAAGTGTGTTGCCCCTTACCCCTGACCTCCAGAGTTCCTTTATGTCTATTCCATGCATTCTTAAATCTTGTGATTGTTTCAGCCCTCACCACTTCCTCTGGCAGGGTATTCCACTTGTCCACCACCTGTTCTGTGAAGAAATTCTTCCTCACGTTTCCTCTAAATCGTCCTCCCTCCAACTTCATCCCATGCCCTCTAGTCCTGGAACATCTTTGTTGCTTAAAAATAGTGTATTCCTGCACCCTGTTCCTCCCTGTAAGATACTTGTATGTCTCAATCATGTCCCCTCACTCCCTCTTCTCCTCCAGGGAGTACACATTCAGTTCCTTCAACCTGTCCTCATAGGACTTGTGATGCAATCCATGTACCATCTTTGTTGCTCTCCTCTGAACCTTCTCTATCCTGTCTATGTGCTTACGTAGGTAAGGTCTCCAGAACTGTGCTGTACACTGTACTCCAGGTGGGGCTTCACTAGTGTCTTGTATAGTGGAATTATGACCTCCCTTTTCCTGCTGGTGATGCCCCTGTCTATGCATCCCAACATCCTATTTGCTTTACCTGCTACCTTGGCACACAGTTTCCCTACCTTGAATTCATCAGAGATGATAACCTCAAGATCCCTTTCCTGCTTGGTGCATGCTATATCCTCACCCCCCCAACTGATATATTGTGCCAGGTTTTTGTGCCCCATATGCATTATCTTCCACTTCGTTGCATTGAATTTCAACTGCCAAACCACTGACCATTCTTCAAGTTTCTGCAGGTCCCTTCTCATTCTGTCTACACCCTCTGGTGTGTCTAGTCTGTTATAGAGTGTTGTGTCATCAATGAACAGAGAAATTCTGCCTTCTAGGTCCTGCGCAATGTCACTGATGAAGATGTTGGTTAGGACCGGTACCAGCACTGATCCCTGTGGTATCCCTCTGGTCACTCTTCCCTCTGTGGAGTGAAAGCCATTTACCACCACCCTCTGTGTCCTGCCGCACAGCCAGTTACCTACCCACCACACTACTGTCCTGCCCACACCCATATTCCCCAGCTTGTGTAATAGTCTTGTATGTGGCACAGTGCCAAAGGCCTTGCTGAAGTCCAGATAGGCCATGTCCACTAGGGTAGGAAGGAAGAACCTGGGGGTAGGTATTACAAAGAGTTAAAGCAGGAATTCTCTGGATCTAGCCTTGAGTAATGTGGTGAGGTAATATCCCCCAGTTGTACTGAAACATCTTTCCAAAGTAACTGACATTGGAATACATCCAAAAAAATATAAAGCCACTGTAGCCAGTGCAGGCCAAATTACTTTCTTTTCTGTCCAGAATTTGATTGGATCACTACTTCTGCTAGTCATCAGCACTGCAAGATACCATAAATCTGCATCATGTACTCTGGTAACAAGTACTTGGATTCCTCAAAGCAGTTCCACATCAAGGTAGTAACTCCTGAACAGCGAGGAATGAAGACAGCACCAAAACACAGTGCAGCAACATATAGCAAACTCTGTTTCTTGGGGGGGGCTTTGCCCCATGCACCACTCCTTGTGGGGGGCTTTTCCTCCTACATCCCCCTTACTTAAAATACCAACTCCAGGGGGGGGGGAGCAGACCTCGGGAGGGGGAACTGTCAGTCACTGATATGTCATGCATTGTATTCCAGTGCTGTTTTCACTCCTCACCATATGGTAGTTGCTGTCTTGCTGAGCTACCCCCTCAAAGTTATCTGAGTGATGTATTGCAAAGTCCCCAAATGTTCTTGGTTTACTCTGGATCATCATTACCCAAATCTCCCTCTATTTCACTCTGATTCCTGGCACTAGCACCATGCCAAGTTAACAGAATAGGCGAGGAGGCTTACAATCCGGAGGTTGCATATACATGTCTTGCTGGCATCTTGAAACTGACTCTGCTGCTCCACCATATATGTATGTAACAGTTTCTGTTTAACAAATAGTCTATGCATCCAAGGTGAAAGAAAATGTCTTTGTATCTGGGTCATGTAGTGCTGCAATGCTAAATTGTGTGTGTAATGAATTGCTGCAAAACCTGTCTGCAAGGTGTGTCAGAAAGATTGGTGTCACTTTCTTAATTACTTTTTTAAGCATGTTGCTATGATTCAGATAAGCTATTAGTGTCACCACCTGCTCTTCTGCTCCCACCATCCCTATAATTCTTTCCCTTATAACCAATGCTGCCACAACAACCACCACAAGCCTCGCTTTGTTGGGTTGGTGTTTAAGACTGAAATAATGGCATGTGAGGCCTTGGAGTTGACTCCTTTACAGCCAGTGTCGCTGCAATACATGCAAAGATAAAATAATCTGGGAGGAGCTTGCTACAACTACAGAAGCATAGCAAGACCATAGGTGCTGGAAAATAGCTCACTCACCAAATCCTTTTGTCAAGGATTCTCAATTTGTATTTCTTATTTGAATTGACGGAAAATAAATTTGCCAATGTTTTTGTGAGTTCAATATACTCACTTCATAAGGGCTCTGTACACTAAATATTGAAAATAAAAAGTAATTTTGAATCCTGTAATGGGTACTGTTCTCATCCAACAACAGCACCCATTACAGGATTAAAAAACATTGATTGAATCCTGAAATTTGTACTGAACTATATGGGCCCTAATTTCAGAGGCCTACTAAACCAGTGCATGGCATGTCAATCCACGGCCCTGGCAAACCCCAAGTGTATCAAGGATCCTGCACCTGATTTCAGTACAAAGGGGGACCTTGCACCAAAGTCCCAAGAGTTGCCACATTTGGAGTGTTATGACAAAGAATTGGCACCCCAGAGGGGTTTGACAAAGGGTTTTGTCAAGCTACCTCTGCCCGATGTAATGCTGTTCCAGCCATAAAGGTATGTGGTGGGGGGGAAGCCTGAGAGGTCATGGTACAGGGAAGAATGACCTATGGGTTGCCATAGTGGGTGGAAGGGGCATGTCAGCTGTGGCAGGGTATGGAGATGGCACCAGGTGTATGTTCCCTGGACAGTAGGACAGAGACACTAGGACCAGGTACTCCCCGGTATGCAAGCACGGACCCTGTCCTGGACCCCCAGGCCCCACCAACCTTGGCACCTATCTCAGAGCTTACTCAGTCCATGACAGTGTAGTTGAGCATCAGCATGGCTCCACATGTGAGCTATTCAGCAGAGGAATGTCACAGTTCCCCAAGGGATGTCCCCATCTACTGACTGCACCCAGTAATCTGCAGTCAATGTGAAGATCCACATTTCAAGGACTGTGTAAGCTCTGAGACAGGTGCCAGGGCTGGTGGCACCTGGGGGTTTTGCACAGTTTGTGCTTGCCTACAAGGCAGTACCCAGTCCTAGCAGCTCTGTCCAACTGTCCAGGGCACATCTGCCCGGTGCAGCTTCTGTACCTTACTACAGCTTCCATGCCCCTGCTACACACTATGACACCCCCACTGATCCCTCTGCCCAGTCCTATGTCCTTGTAGGCTCCACACAACATGCCTCCCTGCAGACATCTGGTGTTGGGCCATTTGTCCAGCTCATGGATGGTCTAACCTCAGTCCCTTCTTGAGGCCATGGTGGGGTTTCCAAAATCCCAAATAAGGAGGGGTGCTGCAGCCCCACTGTGGCACAAGCCCCCATATGACCTGAAACACTGGCACTTCTGGTGCAAGGTGGTGCAGGGCTGCTTTAGTGCATGGCACCCTGATTTTGCCACAGCCTGTGTTACAAAATCAGGATTGCCTCAACATTTGTTGCAATGTGCCACTGCATCAAATCCTTTTGATGCAGGCACCTTCCACCAAATGCCACCATTTAAAAACTGGGTCCTGTGTTCAAATGCATATAAAATTTGCAATATTTATTATTTTTAGTATTTACCGTACAGAGCCCTGATGAAGTGAACGGATATAAGTCACAAAATGATTCAGTGAATGAGCTATTTTCCAGCACCTGTGGTTTTCTATGCTTCAAGTAGACTCACCATGGGAATAACCATGCTAAGGGTTGCTCAATCAGTACTAAAAAATGTTGTTTGCCTGTTCATATGGTTGCAGAAAATAGAACATGCTTTTGTAGAACAGGTCACGGCATCTATGACCTAATATCCCACACAGGCCACCTCATTGAATTGCACAGTGCAGAACATAGGTGACTATTCTGGGAGTTTCAAGTTTCAGATTACATCATTGTACTGTTCAGAGGTGTATATACAGCTCTGTAACACCATTACATCTGCCTGCTTCTACAAAGTCACATGCCACTGCACCAGGCATGAGTGTGCAAATGAGGGGGACCCATGTCCCCATGTGACACCTGGTGGTATTGATGAAATTGGTGAGCGGTTTCAAGACAGGATGGGATAGACACAGATGGAGCGGTGAGGAAACGGGGGGAGGGGGCAGAGGCAGTAGCATTTGCTGAGGACCCTGCAATGTAAGCAGACTGGATTGACTGAACAGCCTTCTTCTGCTGGCTTCTTCTTATGTTTGTATGTTCATATGCATTGGTGTCGTAGGCTTTCTCCGGTCAATGGGCAGCTGTGCCACCTGTGTCTCCATTGTACCATGCTGTTGACTGTGCTGGTTAGAAGTCCCCTTGGCAGTGTTTGCTACCATAACCTACATGGTCCACAGTGTCTGCACCATTCACTTAATACATATTCTTTCTTCCTATAGGTGACCGCATAACAGTGGCTGGGGCCAGGCAGTGGGAGGCATACAAGGGCTGTGATGATCTCCTGTGGTGGATTGTATGATAACAGTGGCTCATTCTGAGAAGGCTGGAGGCTGTAGAGGAGGCCTCCACATAGACAATCGTCATCCTACAGCAAATATCATGCAACACCTTATGACCACCTCAACGTGCACCCTAGCTCATCCCTGATTTCCCCAGTTTGTATACCCCACCCCCACTATCCCATCCTCTCCCCTGTTGTTTGGCCTGTTTCCACCCCATTGTTTATGGTTGTTCTTGAAATGTTGTACCATGTTGATTGTTTTGTACAGTAAAATTCATATTTTTCTACAGATGCTCCTATGTCCTGTGTTTTTTCTTTTCCTGTATTTCCTTTGTACTGTGGTTCTTATGTGGTGCCCTTCCCACTCATGACCAACCCTGTTGGACACATCCTTTCCCCTCCACCACTAGGGTCTTTAACCTGGTGGATCTGTAGCTGTCTATGGTGGATCCTCAACACATCCATCATTCCTCATCTGGCAGACATGGGGATTTGTTGGCTGTCACCTTATGCCTCACAGGTTTCATTTTGCACATCACTATTTTGGGATAGGCAACTTCCAGGCTTTTCCTGTGTAAATAGCCATACAACCGCATATGTCGTTCAGGCTACATTCCTCATGTGATGTATGCCATGGTTGCATGTGTGGCACTTATGTATGTTGTTTAGCGCATGTGGGCATCGGTGTCTTCCATCCCCTGTCTATCAGTGCTGTGTGCCATTTTTTAATCACTCACATGCTCCAGGGGTAAGGGACAACAGACTTCCTGGAAAACATAAACTGAACTTACAAACTTAAATGGGCAGACTGGGTGGGCCATAGGCCCTTATCTGCCGACACTGTCTATGTATCTATGTATCTATGTATGTATCCATGTCTGGGGTTTCCAACGCTCCTGTCTGCATTGCTAGGCTGCTGTGGTAGACTGCACTGCACATTGTCTGTTGTGCACACTAGCCTGTGGATTGTGCAACAACCATAGCACCCTGTATTCAGAGGTCTTTGTGCCTGTGCTATGCCTCTTAATATAGCAGGCTGTGGGTCTTGTCCAAGCACAATCTACCACTGAGATCAATTTTTGCACATTGGCAATCCTTTGATTATCTGATCCAGCTAGCCTTTTAACAACTCCTAAAGCAGCTAATCTCTCCACTAGCTTTCACAACTGCAACTTAGGTCCTATCCACGCTAGCACTTTTTCCATGTTTCAAACTATCTTAACTCTGCTAAAATGGTTTAAAAGTACTGTTTCCAGATTGTAGCATGGTATAACCATGCTACAATCCATGTTCAAAATCCATGTTAAAACCTACTGAAAATTCTGATTCAATAACACTGAGACTAACAAGTTGTATCTCAGTCAGTCTTTGAAGCTAAGGGACAATCTATATAGATATATATATATATTATAGAGGAGCGGTCGTGCTTCTTTAGTTAGGGTTGAGTGAGCAGTTTAATGTTAAATCCCACATTTTGCACCTTAATAACTTTTCGACCGTGCAATGGATTTTAGGGAAATTTGGTATGTACTATCCAGTGGGGTTAGATCTCTTGACTTGCTGAGTTTTGTTTCGATTGGATATGTGAATTTTGCACAGCACATATGGAAAAATGTGTGTTTTTTCCTGAATTTTCCTCATTGCCTTGCGCCCACACTGTTTGGAATTGTAGTCTGGAATTTTCAGGGTAGAACACACCTTCCATAAGGAACAGACCAGCATTGGTTTGGTGAAAACATATTATTCTGATCCAAAGTTATTCAATTTTGAAAATGTGGGTTCTGAGCATGCTCAGTACAGTCTTTTGGTTAGATGCACAGCTGCGAACAAGGTATTTGGGCTCATAAACGGGGATTTGTTTCTCACAAATGGGGATCCTTGTTCATGAAAAAAAAATTCCGTTAGTGACCTGCCATCTTGTTTTGACTTTTAGACCAAAACAAAATGCTATAACTTGCCCCACAGATGCATTTAAAAAATCAAATGCATAGGTTTTGCTCAGGATGATGCACTCTACAAAACCATGTGCTTGGCTTCCATCAGATAATTCAAAACTGGCCATTTTTATATTTGAAAATCCCCATTCATGACTTGCTTCCAATCCCCCTTCGAGAAACTACCAAATCCCCATTTGTAAACCCATCCCCGTTCATGAGCTAGCAAAATCCTTGTCCATGAGAGGAAGACCAGATGGTTATATCTCATGAACAGGGATCAGCTCATGAATGGGGATTTTTCTAGCTCATGAACGGGGATTCCTGTTCATGAGACAGGACCATCTGGTCACATTCTCATGAACGGGGATTCTGAAAGTTCACGAATGGGGATTTGGCTCATGAATAGGGATTTTGAATCCAGATTCATGAGAATGTGACCAGATGGCCATGTCTCACGAATAGAATTCCCGTCCGTGAGCTAGCAAAATCCCTGTTCATGAGAGGAAGACTAGATGGCTATATCTCACGAATGGGGATCGGTTCACGAACAGGGATTTTGTCACCTTACGAACTGCGATTCAGCACATGAACGGGAATTTTGACAGCTCGCAAATAAGGATTTGTAAAATTTTGTCAGTTCACTGCAAATAAACTGTAAGGACTTTTGGCTTTAAATTTGCAGAGTGCAAAGGGGGTGTCCCATAGATGTGACATATGCTGGTTTGATGTAAAGAAATGTATTGGTTACATAGTTATGACATTCCAAAGTTAAGACATTTCCCATAGGATAACATTGTGACACCCATGATGCCTTTTGGCACCTGTGGTAGGGTCGGTGACCCCCCTGCCGAACTTGGATATGCTCTCATGGATACAGAGCATGTGTAATTACCTGCCTATGTTTTGGAGGTAATCTGAGAACATTGTGGGCTAAAATATTAAAAAAATCTGTTGCAACAGTCTCCTGCTCTTCTAATCTCTTTCTTTTACTATCGCTCCTTCTCTGTCATTCCCCTACTCAAGCTTGGCCAGCTTTGAGCAGTCTTTCTGTCCCTTTCCTTATTTCCAGCTTGTTTTCTCTAAATAATAAAGCCCCAATGTTTATAATGTTCTGTGCCTGCAGTACAAGCTGTTTGATTAATTTTCCTGCACGAATGTGAGCACGTTCGACTGTGCGATTCTGCGATTCTGCGACTGTGCGATCGTGCGAACGTGCGAAGACGCCAAAAAAAAGAGTTTGTTATGGTGTTTTCATTATCTGGTGAAGCTCTGAACTACTTAACAGCCTTTTTGCTTGTTTTTAGTGTGAGAAGCTCAGAGTTATGTTATACCTCAGAATTATAACTGAGAAATCATTTGAAAAGTGGTGTTTGTTTATTGCTTAAATAAAAAGGTTAAACTAGTACTTTTAAAAGAGAAAAGGCAAAGCATGCCACTGTTAAAAGGAGAGAGATAAAATTGTTTAACTTAAAAGGACTAAAGTCTCCTAATGTGATGCAAAAATGCCTTAGACTTACAACTCTCTTGTAAAGTGCTTCCAGCTCCTCTCAGTCCAATCTCCTTTTAGGACTGAGCGGCCCTGGTTGACCCACTTTTATGATGAAAGTTGGGGGAGGAGCTAACTAAGTCATGTGCTCCTCCACTGGTATAAAAGGAGGTGAATGTGGAGTGTTGAGTCAGTGTGTGGTAGGAAGGCAAACCTACCAGATGCCTAGCCAGATTCTAGGTGCCTTTTTTGGCAGGAATTTTCTTTCTTGTTAAAGATATGATTTCCTGTGCCTTATGTTTTTTTTGAAAGTTATGTACAAGTTCTGCTTTAAGTCCATTTTATTTTTTTCTGCTTCTAATAAATTTTGAAATATCGGATCCTGACTGCTCTCTGGACTTTATTGGACACCCCCACGTGCACATTACCCATATCTCAAAAACGAAGTGCAATACAGATGTTTTGCTACCTACAGCTTAGTTCACCTGTAAATGAACTAAACTGCAGAAACAAATTTGGAAATCATCAATTACACAAGCAGTGAAATTTTTTTTCCTATGTGCCACGGTTGCAGATATATTGACAAATTAGCGTCACAAGGGTTCAAAGGGTGCATTTCTAGTGCTTTTCGATGGCCATATCTCATAAACAATGTGAGCTACTGGTTCAGTCATTTATTGTCATGTGCAGTACTCGCTGTCATGATTACAACACTTGAATTTTTTTTCTAGCTGCTACAGTTCGTGAGATATTGGCAAATTAGTGTTATGAGGGTTCCTTGCACTATAGGCTATTGTGTCTCGGTAATGATGTGTAGGTGGGAGTGCAGTGTTTAGAGGGCCTGCACTCCCAAAGATGCATATCGTTATGCAGAAATGGGCAGCTTGGTTGGACCAACACATGCTACTGACTACTTATATTACACTTTTTCAAAAAAACTTTTTCTATGTTGGTCCATTAAAAGGTATCAAATCATTTGCTTCTGGGACTTTTTCAAAAAGTAAGGAAATTCACAGCAAAAAACTTCATTTAATGAATCAGTTAGGGTTAAAGTGACAAAAGTAGGGAAATGACACATTAGGGTTGAGCCCTTACCCCCACCACCCCACCACCCCATCCTCTGCAGATTGACAGATGCTGCGGCAAAGATAGGGGGCTGTGAGGGCCTAACATTACCCCATTCTCCTTTACTGTAGTATGTCAACCTGTTTACACATGGAATGGAGTACGAGTTGGGCCTCACAACCCCATGGCACACCCCAGCATCTGTCAGTCTGTGGAGGAAAGGGGGTAGGTTAGGGGCCAAACCTCAATGTGTCATTTCCCCACTTTTGTTGCTTTGACCCTAACTGATGCATTAAATGAAGATTTTGTATCTATATATATATATATATATATATATATATATATATATATATATATTCATGCAAAAAAGCTTGATGTATCAGCATCACACATGAAAAAGAGGAAATTCATTTTGTGGGTTCGAGCCTCACCCAGCCCACCCTCAACAACAGGCATTAGGTGTGCATTGGGGTCATCGGCCTAACTCTCACCCCATCCGTGTAAACAAGCTGAGGTAGTGCAGTGTAGAGAATGGGGTGAGAGTTAGGGCTAATGACCCCAACTCACACCCCGATGTCTGTTGGTGGTGGCTGGGTAAAAAGGGTGGAACCCTAAAATTTAATTTCTCTTTTTTCACTGTAGAAGAGCCCTAACTGATGCATTAGCAAAGATTTTTGTATAAAATTTCCTTAGTTTTTAAGAAAGAATAGAAAAGTAGAAAGTTGCGCAAGTTGGTGGGCCCCACGTTCCCACCAACTTGTAATTGTCGGGCCAAATTACACACCCAATGACTAAAAAGTACATTGACAACAGCAAGGCCAACTACCAAACAAATGTTAATCTAGTAGAACAATGGAAAATGCTGTCCTCAAAACGTAAACTGAGCCACACAATATCTCCACAAAAATATATTGTCTGATGCATAAATACCACTTTTGACATCTACAGGACATGCCTTCAACACCCTCCAAATTTCAAGTAAAAAGACCAAACTGTGTCCGAGATATAACATGTCAAAATTTGAAATGTTCATTTGTCAAATTGGCACAGTTCCGCACCTGTTGACATTTAACACACACAATAACTGAAAACTACATCCATGACACTAAGGCTAGGCACTCTATCAATTTCAAGCCACCAGCACAATCCAAAACACTGTCCACAATATATAAAGTGTGTCACACAATATCTCTGCAAAAAAAATTTTCTACGACATGTAAACACCATTTTTCACATCTACAGGACATGCCATAAATCCCTCCAAATGTCAAGTAAAAAGACTAAACCATTTTCAAAATATTCAATATTAAAGATTGGCAAAATTTCCCTTTCTATTTGATCATAAAAATTCTGGCCATCTTGTCCCCCCACCTAGCGATCAAAGATGGCGATCAAAGAATCTCATGATCAAAGAATTGGCAGGCTCATGATAAAAGAATTTGCAGGCTCATGAACAAAGAATAAAAAATGATTTAAATAAAAAAAATGTTTGTAACTGCAGTACACCACCACCATGGTTCGACAGAATGAAGCCTTCTGAGCAAAACCCACCCTCATTTGGCTTCCTAGGGTACCCCTGGGATGAAAAAAGGTATTTTTTAATCTAGCTATCTTGTCCCTCATTTGCGATGCATGATTGTGATCAAAGAATCTTGCGATCAAAGAATTTGCAGGCTCGCGATCAAAGAATTTGCAGGGTCATGACCAAAGAATAAAAACTGTTCTAATTTAAAAAATTCAAAGAATTGCAATAAACCACCACCATGGTTTATCAGAATGAAGCCCACTGAGTAAAAGCCATCCTCATTTGTCTTCCTAGGACACCCCTGGGCTCAGAAAATAGATTTTTTTATCTGGCCATCTCGTACCTCGCTCGCGATGCATGATCGCAATCAAAGAATCTCGCGATCAAAGAATTTGCAGGCTCTCGATCAAAAAATTTGCTCACTTGTGAACAATGACAGAGGGATGAGATGGCCACATTTAAAAATCTATGTTCTCAGCCCAGGGGTGCCCTAGAAAGTTAAATGAGGGTGGGTTTTGCTCATGGGGCTTCGTTCTGCCCCATCTGAATAAAAAAATCATGTTTTCAATATCCCTGCTAGTCTAGCACCCCACCCAATCATGATAAAATATATAATGATCTCTAATTCCCTGGCAGTCTATTGGCTCCCCAATGTGTATTTCAAAAACATTGGTTTCGTATATCCCTGGTAGTCTAGTGGCCCCCCTGATCTGTATAAAATTATTATTATTGTTGATATCCTTGGTGGTCTAGCACCCCCCGATCATGATAAAATAGATTACAATCTTGCTAATTCCCTGGCAGTCTAGTGGCCCCCCAATGTATATTTCAAAAACATTGGTTTTGTATATCCCCAGTAGTCTAGTGGCCCCCCTGATCTGTATGAAATTATTATTATTGTTGATATCCCTGGTAGTCTAGCACTTCCCCCAATCATTATAAAATAGATTACAATCTTGCTAATTCCCTGGTAGTCTAGTGGCCCCCCAATGTGTATTTCATAAATATGGGTTCTGTATGTCCCTGTTAGTCTAGTGGCCCCCAGATCTGTATAAAATTATTATTGTTGTTGATATCCCTGGTAGTCTAGTGGCCCACCCATCATAATAAAAAGATAAAGATCTGCCATGTCCTGGTAGTCTAGTGGCCCGCCCACCCACCCACCAAGCCATGCCAGCCCACTCACCACCACCCCACCCTTCCCCAGCCGGGACTGGCACAGTACCTCTCTCACCTCCACGGCCAGCTGTAGACTGTGTGTATTAGAGGGTGACGTAAAAGAGGCACTCAGAAATAATTTCTGAGTGCCTCTTTGCATTCACGCTACTAATACACACAGTCGACGGTTGGCCGTGGAGGTGGGACGAGATGACCAGAACCCCATTCTTTGTTCACAAAACATACATATACATTTTCCCATTGACTTATAATTGGAACTTAAAAGTGGCCTAACTTTTGAATGCCTTAGTATTTTTCACCAAATGAAAAGAGGCATGTTCAGCCATGAAAGTTCTTTCAAATAAGCCATCTTGCAGAGCAGCAAACCACACAATGGCTGTGCAGAGCCACATCCAAAATCCCCAAAACTGCCTCCAAAAATGGATAATTTTGCATTTTTCTGAGTTTCCGTATGCAAAGACCGTAAATCCGATCAAAACACAGTTCGACAGATCAAGACCAAGTTTCAGGCAAATCCGTCGAACGGGTCCAAAGTTATTAACGTGCAAAATTCTGAGTTTAACATAGAAGTGACCACTGAACCATAACTATAGTGGGGCGATTGCCCCACTATAATATATGTATGTATGTATATATGGATCAGAATGAGTTCTACAAGACTAACACATAATACCCATGGCAAATTTATGGAACATGCACAGCAGCCCCAAATTATCTCCCAACTTCACCATATTGCCAAATTCACAATTCAGTTCTGATAATTATCAAAAATGCACCCAATTTATATCTCTTCCTGGACTAGAACCATAACAAGTTTCAGACAAATCTTTCGAAATTGAACAAGTTCTGCCTAAAAAACACTCTTTTGCTCATATTTATATATATATATATATATATATATATATGCATATATATACAGTATATATTTATTTAGGTCTCAGATTACAGTACCTTTGAGTCAAGGCTCATTTACAAAGGTTCCATGTCAAAAATGTATACAGAATACAACAGTGAACAAGACAAGCAAAACACTGGATACATAATACAATGTATGAATGTAATACAGTAGGGAAGGCTAACACTTTAAATACAGTGTATAGATACAACAATAAAAGGGATCCAGGGGGAGAAGTTAGGAAGGTGCAGGAGTGAGAAGCAGTCAGAAATCTGACATTGTCAGGAAATGTCATGGTGGAAAGAGGGTGGAAGGAGGGAAGGGGGAGATGAGAAAAATTAGGAGTCACAGACAGGAGACTAATGTAAGTAGGGAGGCAGTTAAGAGGAGAAAGGGATGGGAGGGAGGGAGGAGGGTGAGCAGGGAGGGTATCGAGGGCAGGAAGGATGACAGGCTAATGTAGATAGTGGGCGAGTAAGTGGGGGGGAGACTATGTGTAGCAGTCGCTATTGCTGAGAGCAGTGAGGTGACATTTGAGTTTGTGTTTAAAAGGACCTAGCTTTGGTTCCCTAAGAATGTCCAGAGGTAAATCATTTAACCATTTTGGGGCTCAGAACCTGAAAGACCATTGAACTTGTGAGGTCTGGCAGAAGGGGACCTGGTAGGCATGCTTAGAAACACTTCTAGTACTGGGCTGGTTGGGGAGGTGAGTGAGAAAGAGTTGAGAGGATGAGAGGGGGTAAGCCACAGTGCAATTTTCTTTGTGAGAAGGTAGGTTTGAAACACAATCCTGCCTTTGAGGTTCAGCCAGCTGGTAATAGTAAAGAAGTTGCTTGTATGGATCTGCCTATGAGCTCCTGAGATCAGGTGACAGGATGTATTAAGAGCAGTATGTGTTCTACTGAGGGTTGACTCGGTTGCAGAGCCATAGATAACCAAGCCATAATCAATTATGGAGAGGATGGAGCTAGTGACAGCAAATTGAAGTGCCTCAGGGGTCAGGCACTGGCTGTGCCTAAAATGGATCCCTATTCTAGAGTTGACCACTTTGGAGACGTTGTTTTCACACTCACCAAAGGAGAGGGCAGAATCAAGTGTTAGACCTAGGTGCTTAAAGGATTGGACCTATTCAAGGGGGACACCTTGGTTGTTAAGGATATTCAGGGAGGCTAATTTTAGTCTATTATGGGGGGGTAGTGAAAAGCATAGATTTAGTCTTTTTGTAGTTCAATACCAGCTTATACACGTGACCCATGCCTCAACAGGCTGAAAAATGGATGTTGAAGGCTGCTGGCAAGCATGAAGGGGTCAGAATGAATGGTATAAATTACTACATCATCAGCATATAAGAGGAGGTTATTAGAGTAGACATGGGGAGTGTGTTGAGAAAGAGGCTGAACAGCAGCGGCCCATATATGGAGCCTTGGGGGACCCCCGACCAGACTGGCCTGCTGGCAGATAGGATGTTGCAGATTTTCACCTGCTGCATTCTCTCAGACAGGAAGCTTTTCAACCAGATTGCTGCAGTAGTGGATATGCCAGATCTTAGGAGGGACTCTATGAGTAGGGGATGATTAACAGTATCAAAGGCCTTAGTGAGGTCAATATAAATTGACCCCGCTAGGTGGCTCCGGTCAGAGGCTCAGTGTATAATGTCCATGTACTCCATGTACTATAGGAGGGGAGATACGAACATATGAACATACAAAATTTGCCAGCAGAAAAAGGCCATTTGGTCTATTGAGTCTGCTCGATTTTGCAGCTAGCAGCCCTACTCTGCAGCTATTCCTCCCTCCCTCCCTCCTCACCCCCTCTCCTTATCCTCCCTCTTGCCCTGTCCCTGTCCCAGATCCTTTTGAAGCAGCACATTTTTTTACAGGCTTCCACCTCTGTAGCACTATGGACTTTCCTGAAGCCATGCTTCTCAGGACATTGGATACTATACTTGTTCAAGTAGTCGGAGAGATGATCAGATACAATTCTTTCAAGGGCTTCGGAGAGGGGTGGGGAATGCATATAGGGTGGTAGTTAGAGAGAACAGCCTTGTCACCACTCTTATGAATAGGGGTCACTAAAGCTGCTTTCCATTTTGTGGGGAATTGACCAGTACAAAGAGACTGATTCAGAATTTTTTTAAGGGTACTAGAACAGCACCTAGATCAAGGTGTAGGAGCTTAAAGTCCAAGGAGCCATTACTGAAATGACACTTGCCAGGTACCATTCAAACATATTCTTTGGCCTCTTTAAGAGTTACTCTTTTGAGGTAGAAGGGAAGGTTGGGCAGAGGCTAGCTGGATCCCTCTGGGATGTTCAGATTGAATTTGGTGTTGTCAATCAATCAATCGATCAAAGTCTTTATTTAACCAGGCGATCACCGTTGAGCAAGCTCATTTTCGAGGTGGACCTGGGTTTCTTAACAAGGAACAAGGGACAATATACATGGGATGCAACACACAAGAAAATAGTAATAATGCAAATAAAGTGAGATACAATAATACAGTATATACAAAGTATCAGCAGGTAGCATTGACAGTAGTATATGTCTGGAACAGAAGATACAGCTAGTTTAGGGTAAGACACAATTTTTCATAAAAGTAAAGAAATATACATATCAAGTGCACTGAACACAAATAAAACCTAATATAAAAAGATATATAGTGATATGGTATGGAGAATTTAGAGCTGGAACCAGGGTCAAAGGAATGTGGAAGGGACAGATATGGGGGTAGAAAAAGGGGAGAGGGAAGAGTCGATTATAGATGTGATCAGTCTTTTAACAGTAGTAATTAGAGTGTACTTGGACTTATAGGAGTCACTATTTAGGGTAGACAGGCACAGGACTCATTATTATTATGTAGATATAGAGATTTAAAAGCTGCTAGCCTGATGGGGTGAGTTAATTTCAAAGTTGTTTGCAGCTTGTTCCACAGTTGAGGGAGCACAAAGCTGATGGCTGCTCTGCCAATGCGAGATTTTGCTTTGTAAACATAAAGGTAGATACAGTATATGAGGTGCTTCTCAGGGCATACTTCCCCGGAGTGCACAAAGGTAAACAGACAGAGATATACTGGGGCAGTTTATTTGAGATAACTTTGTATGTAGAAGTCAGCAGGGAGAATATTGCTTAGGTTGGTAAAGGCAGAGTTGAGGGTGTTGGTGATGAGCTTAGGGTCTTGAATGGTTTCCCCATTAGCGTTAAATATTGACGGCGGGGGTGACTTTGCAAGGCTTACCCATGAGTTCCTTAAGGTTGTCCCAGAATTTCTTACTGTCAACCACCAGCAGTGAAGATGGATACTTAATTATATTTTTTCTTTCATGCAAGCCTGAAAAAAAAAATTATAATGAAGCAGATAATTCACTTTCCAGATTGACTGAACTCCCATAACCCTAACCTGGCAACATATTTCTAAGACTAAGTCAGGAACATATTTCTAAGCCTAAGTCAGGAACATATGTCTGATACTTACTCAAACATTATCTCAATCTGTCAGCAAGTAATGCTTCTGTATCTTACATGCCACAAAACACAAAAACAAAAAACACATTAACCAACCGAGGTTTATAAAGTAACAGGAATCTCTTGATGGAATACAGCATCATAACAGATGGATTGTCATTTGTTATTCAATTTATAAATTATAGGTGTGTGCTACTGCCATATAGTTAGGGTTGATTACGCTGTTTAATGTTGAATTGCAATAGAGGTGTGCGAAAGTTGCCAGTTCGCCCTCAGCATAACCTTTATGGAAACCTAATAAACTTTGTGGAAGTTTCCAAGCTTCAGCTTGTGGCAGATCAGAAAACATCTGAATGCTTGGGGCAAACTTTTGCTCTGTTCTGCCTGCTCCAGCACTGCTGATGGACCTGTTCAGTATCTTATGTGCCCTGATTATGATGTACTGTAGTTTGCTTCCTTCCACATCTGTAGAATCTGACTGTAAATAGGTCATAATATCTCGCCTGTCCCCCAAAGTAACCAATCAATAAATAAGTAAATGAATGAATGTATGTAGCCAATGAATACGGTTTTATAAAACCCAGCCTGGCTATTGCATATGGTACACTTCAGTAAAATGGTTAAAATGGCATTCCCAAACTGTTTTAGTTGACAAAAACTATTTTCTGTCATCGCAGGAGACACATTGTCTGCTTTTTAATTACCCAGATTTACTTCACTTACTGTATGTCCAGGGCCCCCCCCCATAGCTAGGAGTCCCTCCTCCATCTGATCACCCGCCCGCCTGACATGCATTCAATAGAAAGCCCTGGTGGCTAGCGATCCCTCCCTTCAATCTGATCATCTGCTTGTTTGATGTGTTTAAAAAAAATAAATAACCCTGATGGTAAGTGCACCCCCAACCCCACCCAATCACCTGACCAACCGATGTGTTTTAAAAAAATAAACCCTGGTGGCTAGTGATTCCATCCAGTGTATATTAAAAAAGGAAAACCTGTCCCTGGTGGCTAGTGGTCCCTCCCTCCACCTGATCACCCCTGTCTAGTGCTGCCCGACCCCCCCATCCATATTCCCCCCATATAGTAAAAAATATTTTTCCCTGGTGGTCTTGGGAACCGCCCTTCCCTCCTTATCCCCAATCTAAAGAATAATTTTTTTTATTTATTCCTTGGTGGTCTAGTGGCTCCCAGCCCCGCACCTTGGCAGGTAGTGTCCCACCCTGCTCTCCCATCCCAAAACAGAGCGGGCTACTGGCACAGCCCTCTGCTCTCATCCACAGCTGGCAGCCCACTGAAATGTGAATGAATGAGCAGCACACTGCACACATGCTCATTCATTCACACAATCATTCATTCATATCTCAGTGGGCTGCTGGCTGTGGAGGTGAATGGAAGGCTGTGTCAGTGGCCTGCTCTTTTTCAGGATGGTGGGAGCAGGGTGGGATACTACCTGACAGGGTGGTAGGCAGGGTGGGTGTCTAGACTACTAGGGAATAAGTAAAAAAAAAAATACGTACTTTGATCAGGGATAGGGAGGGATGGGTTCACTAGACCACCTGGAAAAAATCTTTTTTTACTATATGGAGGATCTGGGATAGAGATCTGGGTGTCAGGCAGTACTGGCCATGGGTGATCAGGTGGGGGGAGGGACTGCTAGCCACCAGGGACAGGGTTGTTTTTTTAATACACATTGGGCAGCCAGGTGATCTGGTGAGGGAGGGACTGCTAGCCACCAGGGTTATTTATTTTTTTAAAACACATTGGGCGGGTGGGTGATCAGGTGGAGTGACCGCTAGCCACAAGGGTAATTTATTTTTTTTAAACACATTCAGCAGATGAGTGAAGGGGTCAGTGGAGAGACTGCTAGCCACCAGGGATTAGTTCTGTGTTAATCGGGAGTGCAGGAGATATTTCCTTGAATGTTCAGAAATGGATTTCTGAACTTTTACAGAAGCGAAAGTCAGACTTTAAATATATTCTGCCAGTGGGCTTTTCGCACACCCGTAAACCCCAATTTTTGCACCTTAATAACTTTGGCATTGTTTGACAAAATTGTACAAAATCTGGCATGCAAGGTTAGTCTGTCAGAGTCTTGAGAAACAAAAAGTTTTGTGACAGCATCTTGTACGGTTTTCAATATATGGAGCATCAAAAAAACCCTATAATTAACATTATGTATTTTTTGCTCTCACCGTCAGCCTAGAGGGAGTGTAATTTCTTCATGATATTTTCAGCTTTGAAGGGGCTTATGCCAAGGGTGTGCCTTTGGAAGATCTGGTGAAAAAAATATTGTACCGTTTTAGAGTTATAACAATTTTTGAGTTAATGTTCAAGTTTGACTGATGTTTATTTTCATGATTTACCTCTCATGCTGAAGAAAATACCAGTCGTGTTAGACACGATTTTTTTCCTCTTTTTAAATTCGCATACATTGAAAATGTATAAAGATGATAGTTTAAAATACAAACAAACACCTGAACCTAGCTAAATGGGACCCATTTAGCTAGATTCTGCTTTAAAAAAAATTGCCAGAAATAACTTTCCCGGTGGTTCACCCATTATGGTGCATGGTAAATGTGGGCAAAGTACTTTAGGGAGCAAGCAAAATGTCACCCATTATAAATGCAGGTGACATTGTGCCACCAGCAACTGACAGCATCCAAGGACCGTCCGGTAAAAAAACTCACATTTTGTGGTGGGCTTTGCCCCCACACCCTTCTAAACTTAATATAACATCCTCCGGATTAGGCACACCATGAAGGGCAGAAAACTTGTGGTGATGCCCAACACAGTGTGAGTTTGGGATGCTCTAAAATCCAGAGTGTCCCTGTCTCTCATAATCATGTTGTGGCGTGCACATTATGGCACTCTAATCATGATGCCACAACAATGGCATGCCTTTTCTGTGCACTCCAAAATCCAGGGTGCCAAGTTTAGCAAGATGAGCCATTCACCCATGTTCTCTGTATGAGAACAGTGGGATATTCTTGAGCTCCACAGCCACAGCTATAAGGTGTGCTATGCCTGTAGTCACAGCACTGAGCTGCTGACCCCCTGCTCTCTCTGTCTTTGTCTATCTATCTATCTATCTATCTATCTATCTATCTATCTAATCTAGTTAAGTAATAATAACATTTAATTTCTAAGAGGACCACGGTGCCCACCCCCAGTACCACTTTTCTTAACCTCTTCAGGTCATCCATACCCATTCCATTAGTGTTCAAGTTCAAGTTTATTGCAGGAAAACTCCATTGAGCAAGCTCATTCACAAGGAGGTCCTGTGACATAAACACTTAAAGTACAAACACAGATAGGTAATAACAGTATACACATGAAATGCACAGGCTGGATATACATACAAGGGTACCACATAGGGTGACCACAGGTGGTAAACATTGATATGAGATAGGGAAGTGACTTACAGGTTGCATACTGATAAATGAAACATGATGACTGGTGTGTGCAATACATATACAGTATTTTGGAAGCTAGAACAAACAACAGTCTACAACTGATATGGGGGGGAGGAGTGATTTGATAGAGTAGAGTAGTGGAGCGTAAGCAAAGATAAAGCCAGGAGTAGAAGGGGAAGGGAAAGCAGTTAATATGACAAATCAATTATACCTTACCAGTGGATAAATATGGCACACATGGGGAAGGAAGAGACTTAATGACAGTTACAGGTGTCTTTTATTTTGGCTGAACTTAGCGATTTGTAGAAGTTTATTGAAACTGTGCTAGTTAGTTTCAATGCGGTTTGTAATGTGGTTCCAAATGGAGGAAGGGCATATGCAATAGCACATTTACCAAAGGAATCCGCTTCTTGGTATATCAAGCATATTAAAGTCAGATTTCTTTTAACGAGTATGCACTATGTGAGATACTAATAAGGGAAGAGATAGCTTGGCAATTTCTGCAGGAGCAGTTTAAGAGTCCATAGCCCAGCATGGAGCAGGCGTCTAGTAGTAAGGGATGTCCAACCAACAGCTGCATATAAGTCACAGTGGTGTGAACGGTAAGGGGGAGTTGGTAATGAACCATAACGCACAGTGATAAAGGATGTCCAGTTTACTTAGATTTGCAAGAGTGGTGGAGGAATAGATTACATCGCCATAGTCGAGTAGGGGGAGAAAAGTGGCCTGTACAAGCTTGTTTCGAGTTTCAAGGGGGAAAAGGGTCCTATTTCTGTAGAAGAAACCTAACCTTGCTTTTAACCTTCTAGAGACATCTTCGACGTGGTCACTGAAAGATAATTTATTGTCGATCCAGATACCTAGATATTTAAATTTGGTTACAACTTCCAGAGGTTCATTTAGCATGGTGACAATGAAGTCTTGGGCAAGGGTATTGGGGGGGCCTAAGACAGCACTGCGGGGGAGAATATCATTGCTTTAGTCTTCTTAGCATTGAGCAGAAGCTTTGCCTTTATTAGATTATGCTCAAGTTGTGCAAAGTCTGCTTGAAGCACTCCCTTGACTTCAGATAATGATGAGCCAGAAGTATACAACACAGTATCATCTGCAAAAAAGTGCAGATTGGACATAGATATGTTAGCATCTTAGTCATTAATGTACAGAGAAAACAAGATAGGGCCTAAGATGGATCCTTGGGGGACTCCTCTTGCAACTGGCAAGGCAGCAGAAAAAAAGCCTTCCGCCTTTACTTTTTGGAATCTTCCAGTTAGGTAGCTAGAGAACCACTGGGTGGTATGGTATGTGGCACCCAACTTTGCAAGGCAATTGACTAATAGTTTGTGATCAACAGTATCAAAAGCTTTGCTGAGGTCCAAAAGACTGCACCAGTTACCTTCTTAGCATCTATAGCAGAGATCCAATCATTGGTTACTTTTGCTAGTGCAGTGATTGTGCTATGACTAGCCGGAAGCTAGATTGAGCAGGGTTAATGAGAGAGAAGGTTTCCAAGTGAGATTTTAACTGAATATGGATCAGTTTTTCGAGAACTTTAGAAAGGATAAGCAATATGGAGATAGGCCTATAGTTGTTTACATCGCATGGGTCACCAGATTTAAATAGAGGGAGGATATGTGCTGATTTCCAGCAGGACAGCACAGTAGCAGATGTAATGGAAAGATTGAAGATGTGGAGAATTGGGACAGTGAGATGGGCGTAGCCTGACCTTAGGAAAAAGGGTTCCAAGCCATCATCCCCTGCGCTTTTTTTGGTGTCTAAGTTAAGAAGAGAATCTTCTACTTCTTTATAAGTTATCTCGCACAGTTGCAAGGGGCTGGGTGCAGGACTAGATGTGGCGGGAGGGGTATGCTGGCTCACCGCAGCACCAGCATAAGGTGACGAGTCAAAAGCTAATCCAGCTGTGGCAAAGTGGGAGTTAAGTTCCTCCAGGATTAGGGACTTGTTTTCCACAATCTTGCCACTGCAACTGTCTTTGTTAGGACAGAGGGGCCATGGGCCGTCCTTCTATAGCTTTGATAGTTTCCATATTTTATGAGGGTTACCTTTAGCTTGTTCGAGTAGAAATATAATAGTTAGCTTTGCAGAGTGAAGTTTTTACACAGTTATTCCTGGCTGTTCTAAAGGCCTGCCAATCCGAAGATTCTTTGGAATATCTAGCTTTAGCCCAGAGCTTATCTCGAGCTATAAGGGCTGCCTTGAGATCCGAGGTGAACCAGGGTTGGAATTGTTCTGTACCCTTACTTTGATGAAAGGGGCATGCTTATTTATTATTGTAGTGAGTTTGTCATTAAGGATGCAAGCTGCCTTGTTGACATCTTTGGCTAGGTAAAGATCTTGCCATCTGATCATGCTCAGGTCAGATAGGAAGTTTACTGCACTGAATTTGCGAAAGAATCTTTTTGTTATAAAGATGGGTTGTGGCCGGGCCTTAATTTGAGATCTTATGCAAGCAACAATTCCACGACCGCTCATGTCGTTGTGAAACACTGCCAAATGAGATATTTTGTGTGGATGGGTGGTTAGTACCACATCTAGAATGGAATTGTTGGCAGTATTTAGAGTGTTGTTCCTAGTAGGTTCACTGACTAATTATCCAAGACCTAGCTCGTCACAAAGGGATTTGAGGCCGTGTGATTTAGGTGACAGCCAGTCCATATTTAGATCTCCTAGAAATATTGTTTCAGTTTTTGCATCTACAAACATGGATTTCAAAAGATTAAGGACTTCATCACCACCAGACGGGGGTCTATAGCCACCTAGGTTAGTGATGCATTCCGAGGAGGGGAGATGAAGGCTCAGCGAAACTAACTCAAATTCCTTGGCTAGAGATTTGCAACTAATATTGGTGACCAAGTACTTAGATTTGGCATAGATAACCACACCCCCACCTCTAGACTCTCTATCTGCTCTAAATAAATTGTAACCCTGCAGTGATATTTGTTGATCAGTGTAAGTAGCAGCATCAGAGTGTCCACTCTTAGTACCACTGAGCAGAAGTCTGACAATGGGGTTCCCAATCCCCAGTATTAGTATGACCATGTCATGTCCCCTGCAAGGGTGAAAACTGTCCTTCACTGTTTTTTTTTGCCTGTAAAAAAGAAAACAGCCCCTCACCTATTTGACACACCCACCCCAACTTCCCATTCAGCACCCACCACCTCACACCACCCCACCACCCTCCACACACCCTCACTCATCTGAACATGTCCCATGATGAAGAGCCACTTTCCAATTTAAAATGCATCTTGCTGATGGAACTGGTGACTGCTTTAAGAGAAACTAAGGTTGGTGCAGTTCAATGTATTTCAATGGGGTTTTTAACTCTGATGCATAACTTTGTCATTTTTTAATATTGTGACCCCAAACTTTAAACATGGCCTTTTTGGGACTCCCATCTCATGACCAATGGCAGTGAAATTATGCACAGTAGGTCTGAAAGGTGGTTTTTACAGTCACTTGATGAAATCACCTTTTGGGTGGGACTTGAACATTTTCACTTCCCTTGTTCATGAGGTGAGGTGATAAGAAAGCTATGTTGAAAATGTGGGGTTCAAAATATGTAAAGGAAAGGTCATCCAGCTCAGCCAACCTCAGGAACAAAAATAGTTAAATCTGGGAGTAGGCAGTTCCAATAAAGGCACTAATCAGAACAAGACAGATTGAAAACACTGGCCCACAGACTCAAACATAAAATTATTTATTTATACTGTACCCAGGTAAAGGAACAGCAATTGTTTCACTTAGTGGTAGGCTAACCCTCTTCAATGTTTTGGAGAAATGAAAGAGTCTTTGTGTTAAACTTTTTTTTTTGGTGCTAGATAGCCTGTTTCAGTGCAGCACTGCCATAATGACTCTGAAATGTAAATGACAACAACAAATAGGAAAATCATACACTTAAGGTGTCTGGGAGTGAAAAGGAACCAGATGTACATTTCCTTGTGAGAATTTATATAGATAATACCAGTGTTACCCTGAGGAAGGAGGTGTCTCTGAAAAGTTGGTGATGGTTAGCCCACAGCTAACCGACACATGAGTCACAACATGCAAAAATAGTGAAGTTATGAATGTACATTGAAATTTTTCTAAACTAGCTCATAATGCTGCTAATTTTTAATATTTTGACCCCAAATGTTTAACATAGCCATTTGTTTCACACCACTCTACTAACATGTGAGCTGTCATTTTTCAAATCCAGGTCAAAGTGTGTTTTCACAATTGTGGCACAGAATGATATTTCGGTGGCATGGAATAATGTTTTGGTAGAGATTTTTACACCTACTGGGTTTATGAGGTGGGGTAATAAGAAGGCTATGCTGAAAATTTGGTGTACAAATATGGTAAAATGCCCAGTTTATGAGTGAATGTTGCAGTGTATCAACATTCACTCATACATTTGCTAATTTTCAATATTTTGACTCCAAATTTTCAACATAACTATTTTTGCATACCCCCTCATAAACATGAAACACATCAATCTTTAATCCTGGACAAGATGTGTTTCCACCCTTTCACTGTGAAAATATATTTTGGCCACTATACTAGAAATGGTACATGTCATGTTTATAAGATGAATCATAAAATGGGTATCTTAAAAATGTGGGTCAAAATTTAAAAATATATATTAACATTAACAAACTTTGTATATAGCGGCAGTCTTGACCCCTGCAGGTATGGTTTGTGACCCCGTGTCACTGATCAAGGTTTGGAGGTGAGATCAGTGGCCCATCTGGATAGGATGCGGTTGAAGGAATTGCACTGTTACTGTATATGACACTCTCTCTCAGCCAGGGAATGAAAGGTAGAGGGTTTTCCACATGGGCCCAGGTACCATATATTGAAGACAACTGTCTCCTTGGTATAGGGACCTGCAACTCTCCACCAGTGGGTGGCAGAGTGCACTGTGCATTGGTATCTGTGGCCACGAAGAAGCAGAGGGATCATAGGGCCCTACACCTATACATCACACCACATAGCCCCATGAATTCTTCACATCAGTTGCTGCATGGAAGTCTGCTCCCACAAGGGCCCTGCACTTCTTCTGGCCGACAGAGTCTTCCCGTGGCATAGGGTATCTGTATTTCTTCACACAGGATAAAGGTAGATTTCCACTGTCTCAAAAAGAAAGGACATTCTTTGCAAAAAAAAAAAAACCTTTATTGCAACAGTTAGGGTAACTTAATGCCACAAAACTAGAGAAAAATGACATTAGGGTTTCCAACCCTAACTCCCCAACCCAACACCCCAAGCAGCAAAAGGAAAACAAAATTTGGGTTTTAGGTCTTTGGAGTCTTGACAAATCAGTGGTGTGCTCTTCCTTGGGGTTCTCAACCCTTATGCTCACCCTGATCATACAACATCACACATGATTTCCTTTCTACATGCACGGTCCACAGACCCTACATAATGAAAGCTACAACAAAATGTGTTGGCAACATTTGGCAAGACGTACTTGTCTACCTTTGAAGAGTGTATCACTATGAGTGAGTGGCTTGGAGATATACCTTGTGCTTCAGACTGGAGGCTATGGGCTGGGTGGAAGGGTGAGCATATGAGCTGACTACCCCAAGGAAGACCACACCAAAGATTCACAAGACTCCAGAGATCCAAAATCCTAAAGTTTTTTTCCATTTTTTGCTTGGTGGTGGGAGTAGGTAGTCAGAGTTGGAACCTCTAACCCCACATTTCCCTACTTTGTGGCATTCAGTTACCAGAACTGGTGCACTAACAAAGTATTTTCCATAGAATAAACATACATGCACAAAGAAAACACACACAAAAAAAAAACACCAACTGAAAACAGATGTAGCAAAAATATAAAAAATTAAAAAATGAAAATTCCCAAAGCATAACATTGCAACTTATGAAGCCATTCTTTACAGAAATAATTATATGAACTATTTTCATGCTGCACACATAAAACTACTCAAGTGATATGCATGCTGCAAGTATGATTTAAATGTTAATTGAACTGACTTCATGCATATAGCATGCATGCAGCAAACAAGTGTGGAAACCATGATTTTTATTTTAATTTGGGAAAGACTGCATGCATGTGGCATGCATGCAAAAAGCAAGTGGTCAATGATAACTGCACATGTAAACGTTAAGTAACTTGCTCAGGATCACACCATACACAAGTGGGGGTTGATGAGATTCAAACAAAGATCTTCATGCCTCCAAGTCTCCTGGTTTGCAGTTCAGTGCATTTAACCTGTAAGCCATACTGTCTGCACACATATAGCTCACTTGTACTTCAATAAATACTGCATCTGACTACATCTCCATGCATGCAGCATGCTTGTAGCCACTGTTATGCTTTTCAGTTTTCTTTTTCTTCTCTTACTTATCTCAGTTTTACAGTTGAACTGTAGCACGCATGCCATGTTTTTTCCCACCCCCAATGCACAAACTTACCCACAAAACCACTTAATTACTTCTATCTGGATTGTACTCCTACTATTGTCTCTCCATAGTTTTGATTGCTTCCACGCAAACAGACTTTAAGGTGCAAACAGAAAAGTAGCAATAACTTGACACCCCCCACCCACATGGCCAGTCCCCCCCTTCCCCATGCACACACACTGTAGCATGTATGACCATTCTGCTACAGACAATCCACCACATATAGATATAAGTAAAAAGTCTCTTACTTGAGAACTAGGGAGCCAGAGGCAGGATTCTTTGAGAGATGAGGTCCATAGATCAGAGTGCAGGGGCATACCGTATTGAAATTAATGAAGTTATTTTTTATTACTGTTTTATACATTATCATGGTGAGTTGAAGAATAATGAAGGCCAATGTTCTACTAACAAGGCCTTTGTTAGTCAAGCAATGACCTTCATTAATCCCCAACTCTGCATAATAATGTATAAAATATTAATAAAAAAATACCACCAATCATTTCAATGGCACACACCCCTGAAGTCTCCTTTGGTCTTTGTCATAATGTGCCTGAGTGTGGGGATATGGAGGTCAGCTTTACTGGGGGGGGGGCATAAACCTGATTATAGTGAGAATTCAATGGTCTGTGCATACCATACCGCTCAACTGTCAGTGAATGCAAGGTACAGCTCCAGAATGTCTGTAACATTTCTAAAAGGTACAAATTATTTGTTTTGATGGAAAAGTGATATGCACATCAGGAAAAATTCAAATGTATAAGATTCATCTGTGTATAATCTGGAGCAGTGCATCAGATTTGGGCTTAAACCCACCCAATTACTAAGCAATTGTTTTCCTGGCTGAAGTTCTGCCCCCCCTTCAAAAAAGAACTTTGTCCCATTTTTTTCTCCCCAACTCCATTCCATTCAATATCCAGCCCCATGGGACAAGAAGCCATCAAAGGTGAAGAAATGTGAAAAACACATCAATGTTTTAGTCCTGCCTCCCTCCCCAATCCCCCTGTAAAAAAATTATTTACTTTTACTTACCCGGCCATGTGGCCAGATACTGCAGCCTGGCACAGTGTGCCAGCAGCCCAGTTTTCAGTCTGCTCCCCCCCGTGCTTCTGCCAGAAGCTGGATGCTAGAGCTGACCATCATGGATCTCCAACTGCTCAGTCAAGGTCTGGTGTTAAAATAGCAGCAACCAAGTCAATTCACCAACTGAACCCACCCAACCTGGGTTGCTTACTTCTTGCTTGGTTGCTGCTGTGGCTGCTGCCACACTGCACTTATCAAGGCCTTTGAAGGCCACCCACACAGCTGTCACTACTACTGCTAAGTCTAACTTGATGCCATAGGGGTCTGTGCTTTTTTTTTTGTTTGTTTGTTTTTTGCATGGGAGACTAGTAGAGTAAGTAGGTAGCCTAGTCTTGAGTTAGCTTCTAACTCAGTCTCTACTCCTTCAGCCACCAGGGGAGATGGAGACTCACTAAGAATAGACAAAAAAAAAACATGCTGCTACAACACTGCTATTGAGATTTCAGTGCTCACCAACTCCTCCAAGCTGTAGTGTGTAGCCTGTTCATGATGTGGTGGGAAAGACAGTGTCACACTTGAAAGACTCATGGGCTCTTTCTTGGTTGAAGCTCATCCACATCACATGTGATTGTGCCACCACTACTAGGTGGAGAGTGTGGACAATACAATACAGACACATTCGAGTCTGGAGAGTACCTGCAGCATGAGCACACACATGCCAGGTGGGCACTTACTGTGCAAAAGATTAAATCCAAATTTAATGCCATTATTGCCACACCATTGCAACAACCTAGGCATAAATATGGGAGGGGGAGAGGGAATTGCCTCTGTTCTAACTAAATGGCAACACTGCTTAATGGTAGAAATGTATTCTCAGGTGCTAATGCAATGGTTTCCACTGTGTTCTGAGGTACTGTATCTCCATGTTTCATGATGTGTCATGATCTTCGTGTGGGTTAGTGTCCCTCATTGTCCCTCATTTTGAGTGTCCACGTCCCTCATTTTAGTGACAAAATGTGAGGTATGGTGCATACTTCCAAGACCCCACTCAGCACAAAGAATGCTGAGCATGGCCATAGTGTATATGCTCAATACAGAATGACAAAGAGAAAGTAAACAAGATGAAATAGTCATGGAGAAAAACATTTGTAGCACTAAATATGCATAAGGAATTTGCATGATCCAAAACAAAAAGGATAGGCTTCACAACACAGAGGCCCCTCTTCATTCATCTGGAATGGGGGATGTTGACTTGCTATATCCTAGGCATTTAATGCAGTAAGTAACAAATACTTTACAAATTAATGGTGATTTTATGACAAAAATCAAAAACCATTAAACCATTTGCAAAAGGATCAGAATTAATGAGTTTACCTGATTTTTATGGGAATCCAAATAAAATGTATTTTAATGACTCTAATTTCTAGCAGTAGTATAAGAAATAGAAACTGATGTGTTTTTTGGATGAGATTTGTACTAGCTTAGCTGCTACACACATGGCAATCATGCAGCATGTGAACCTGATGTGATGTTTAAATGATGCTCACACCAGCTTAACTGCTGCACTCATGTCAAGCATGCAACACATGAGTCTGATGCAATTTTTAGAAGATGTTCACACCAGCTTATCTGCTGCACACATGTCAAGCTTGCAGCATGTAAACCTGATTTGCTTTTTAATCCTGGTTCACTTAGGATTGCTTTGTGTATGCAAACTGCATGCAAACATTGCACAATTAAGCATGTGGCATGTGTTTTGCATGTACACAGCACATCTATTTTTCTGTAAGGGATAACACAGTCTTTGGAGTTAAGGGGCAATCTATATATCACAAAGATCTAAATGAATACTACAAGAATAACAGATAATACCCCTGGACAAATTCAACTGGTGTGTATAGCACCCAGAAATTACCTCCCAACTTCACCATGGTGCCAGATCCACATTTTAAGACTTATAATCAACAAAAATGCTTTAAATGTGTGTCTCCTCTTTGACTACATCCATACCAAGTTTCAGACAGATCTGATATAAATTTATCAAGTTATACCTAAAAATCCCATAACACATTTTTAACCTTTAAAATCAACCACTAGGAATTAAGGTGACCACTTCATATATGTTTTCCCTTGAAGCATAGTTGATAAAAGAAAATTACAGTGAATCAAATAAATTGCTTTCCAGATTGCCCAAAATTCCCTGAACCCTGCTTGAAGTAAGATTTTAGTATGGTTCTTGACCTACACCATGTAAACAGCAGTCTGGATGCAAGCCATGCTGTAAAACGATTTAAAACAACCACCACTATAGCACATTCTCTAGTTTCTGAGCAGGAAGGATGGGGAAAAAAGACTTCTAATCTCTCTTTTGAGGTATTGTCTGTTGCTGCTGGTATTTAGTTTTGTTGCAGTGTTTATTTTTTTATGCACTGTTAATAATGTAAATATGTAAAATGACTATAAAGTGAAGCTTGAGTAAATGGAGAGGTGATGGCAAGGTGGACAAAAAGTGCATAGCTTCTGTAGGGCAAAATTTTGTTGCACCTAAAAACACCTATGCAGAAGCTTCATCTATTGGCCATGGGGATGGTAGTAGTAACAAAGAAGTAGATGCTGGAAGAAGCAGTGGCATTCGTGTTGCAAAATTATTCTCTGCCACATCTGTAGCATCCATGCTGTGGGTTGCTGGGCAGGTGATGACAAAAGGATCAGTCCAATAAGTAGCAAATTCTCTAACTCAGTAGCAGTTGTCAAAGAGGGGGCTACTGGTATTTCCTTGTCTGTTGCTGGTGATGATACTGAACCTGATTGGATAATAGGTCCCCAGTATGGAGTATGTGAATCAGTGGTTAAACAGCTGGTAGCTCCTTCCTGTGTATTACAGCACATTGAGCACAGATACCTGGGTTAGTATTTGATTCTGGCTGGGGGGAACCCTGATTGCAGTGGTAGCAACACTATGGGTATTTGCCAGTATGTCACACTGGCAGTGAATAGTGTAACTGGATCACACACAGGTCAGAAAATGTTAGAACTGCTTTTGAATGAGATTTATGAGTGGATGCAGCTTGTGGCAGTGGTATCAAGTAGGATGGGGTGGAACAGGATCTTCAGGCTTCTATGGGGGGCAAGGGTCTGCTGATCCAGAGACATGTGTGTCAGTAGCCTCATTCTGAATCAACTTCACCTTGGTGTACCCGAAGGGCAATGTTACAGGTGAACTTGCTAGGCAAAGTTTCCCAAGGCAAATTTCATTTTAAATAGAAAAGAAATATGTGAAATTTTGTAAACTTGACATAACTTCACTGTTGAAATAAAACATTGAAACATCTGTACCAGCAACTAGGGCATGCTCATTGTATGCTCCCTGTAAAATGTGCTAAGTCCTGACTTCAAAGTACTAAAGTAACAAAGGGGAAATGAGTTCCAACAGACCAGCTTTATCAGAGACCAGAGAATAACTACTTTGTGCCAGCATTCAGAAAAGAAGTTATGGGGCACTGCTAGTAGACAATGGGCATTGCAGGATATGAGCTGGCCAAGTAGGAGGCAGAGCATAAAGATCCACTGCAAATATATTATAAGCATATTAAAAACTTTACTCCTGTTCCTTAACGTAAGGACAACCAGGCCTTATTTATTAGATATGAAATGAAGAAATTGCCATTTGTCATGTACAGATACTATTGTAATGCTCTCCTATTTGATGGTTTCACAGAAAATCCCTCAGACATTTTTAAACCAGCTGGCAGAATCTTGGGTGAGTTCTCATTCCATTCAAGCAACAATGACATAATTTTCCTGAAGGTCCTGGCAGCTCAGTGTACATTACACACACACACACACACACACACACACACACACAAACACACACTTGTACATCAGACTGTAAAATGGCAACTACTCATGTTTACGTTCAATTGTCTGAGGACCTTTGCCCATTGAATTTTGTCAATGCAGCATTGCAGATAAATATTTAGTTACTTTCACAGATTCATCAGTAATGTTTAGGGGACGATACTTGAAAGAAGGAGGAAGCTGCTGGGTTTCATTCAGGGCAGGAAGAGAACAAAGGAAACAAAAATGCTCATGTTAAGAGCATGTCATGTTGTTGATGTGTTTTTTTTTTTGGGGGGGGTGATACTAAGCACCAAGTGTTGGTGATCACTTTAGGGAAACTTACAGATATCTACTCATGGAGTTTTACTGGTGCAGTGGAGGAGAGAGGACAGATTAGGATAATTCCAAGAAGGCATGCGGGTGAGATAGACAACTCAAAGCCTTCAGAACACCATCAGGGTAGGCCACTCTCCAGGAAGGTTGTAGAGGGAACAGTAGTTGCAACTGTGGAAACACAGTAAAATTATAGTTTTATGGGATTAGACTAATTGGGTATGCAATGTTTGTGTGGAGATGATTTAACAAGGTGCACACTATAAAATAGTCGGATCCATTTAAAGAGCCCTTTGGGATGCTAATGTACAAGATCTGCACAGAACGCTCATGACTCCTTTATGCAGCATCCTATATTCTGCATTCTCAGTGCTGGTGCTGCTAAGTGTGCTGTCTCCAGCACATGTTCATTTCTGCTGAATGAGATTTTTCTATGTAAATAATCTTACAGCAGCAGGCTAGTGCATTCCTGACTTCATGTTTTCATTCCCTTGCTAAGATATGTCAAACTCCCCCCAATTTTCTGAAACCTAAAGGAAGTGAAAGAAACAACTTTCTGGTTGTTCAAAGAGCAAGTAGCTGCTAAAATTGCATGTGCTAGAGACTGGTTTTGTACCCTGTGCTAATAAAACCAATTGTTAAACCTGTGTACTGAGTTTTCTTTGTTTGATTAGGGCTACTGATGAGCTGAAGGATAACTGCGATGTAAGGCAAGTTGGAGCCAGTGGAAAACAAAAGAAGCAGTTGAGATGGGCTTTGAAGCCTGAGTCTTACATCACTTACAGTAATGTGACTCCAGCTTCAATGACTGTTTAAATAATCAGACTAGCAGCCTATTATTACACGTTATCTGGATATTGTCATTCTTAATTTGATATGCCCTCTGTAAGGCGACAACATTACTGTGAACAAGTCGATGCAGACAATATCGACAGTTCACTGTAATAGCACTCTTTCCCCCAGTCCTGCACCCCCTCCCCGAAACAAGTCTGACTTGGAGTTGATAATTCTTAAGTTTGGGGGGTGAGGTGGGCCCGGGGTTGAGGGGGTGAAGCTCCCTGATAGAAAAGAAACTGGGGTCTTCTGCCTGATTTATGTCAACTGCAACTTGAAGTCGACATAAATCTGTCACTGTGATGTCAGTAGACAACATAGTTGTCAAACCAGCATCTTAGATCCCTTTATTTACCTGCCTGAAGTAATGGAAACAGAGTTTAAAAAGTACTGTATGGCAGAGAATACTTTGTGTTTGAAGAAATATCAAGACATTTATACAGGTCAGTTTCTACTAAAGATGAATCATTCACCCACACTGATCTTTCTCATGCAAAATGTCAAACTGAATCTTCCTCCATATTTTTTAATGGGATCTTCTGTCTTTAATAGAGCTGTCTTACCTGTATAAATTTCCTGATATTTATTCAAATGCTGAGTGTTCTGTTCCATACCATATTTTTTAACTCTGTTTCTATTACAGCTAAATAAAGAATGATAGTATCCACTTAAAGTGTGATATCAGTCTTGTTACATGAGGTCCCTGCACCCTAATTGGTACCCCCAGAGGTACACTGTAGACAGCTAGTGCTTATGCATATGTTATATACTAACATATAGGGCTAAGGGAATCTACCGTACAAGACTAGATGTCAGGATATGTATGCATATTGTTGTAACACACTTTGCTTACTAATACATATATTCTTCTATGTATTTTCTGTGTATTTCTTACTTGTAAGATGCCAAGACACCTGTGTCCTTGGAATAATTATGATATGTAAGTTGGCATTGCCACTGTTTGGTGATTTGTACTGCTACACTGAGTTATGTAAGACTCTGTATAAGAACTCTTTTGTTTCACAAACTGACGGCTACTACAAAACTGTGTAATGTTATCTTGGACCGTGGAGCCTCCTCTAATTTAGCCAATAGGGCTCATCTCTGTAACTAAAAATGTTTCTATCTTACAGTAACCATAGTAGTTATCATAGGTATATAATGTGATCCCAAGAGACGCAAAGAAACCTTAAGGTATAGGGGACGCTTAGCACTGGCTTCCAGTTCGTATTGGTAAGAACTGCTTAGGCCAACTGTGATTTTATCCTTTTTGGTAATAATAAACATGTTTATTACTCTTATGCAACGTGTCTGTGATTACTTGCATTCCCAATATTGCCAATAACCTGAAAGTGAGGTTTAGACCTCCTGACAGTCTGCTAGTCTGATTATTTAAACAGGCTGGTTCTGGGTTTCATGGAGCAATTAATACTTTGATATGCAGGGTGTCAGAATTCAGAAAAAAAAACATCTACGAATTAAGTGTCTGTATTCTCTATGAACATGTTTGTCTATCTGCAGATAGCAAGATTTAATGCTAGTCACAAACGTTTTTGCCTGTCATTAAAAGGAAAAAAGGTTCCTCAGCTGAGCAGATATCCTATATTGGCGTGCATCTTTTTTCGTTTGTTTTTATTTTTTGGTTACAATAAATATTTAACTGTGCACTATTTGTGAAAGATTGTTTATGGCACACAAATACATCTGTGACTAGCATCAAACCTCACTAGATGCAAATAATCAAACGTGGTCATAGAGAATACAAACACTCAGTAAAGATTTATTTTTGTTAATTCAGACACACTGCATATCAAGGTATTAATTGCTCAATGAAACCGAGAACCAGATTGTTTAGGTAATCAGACCAATACTATTATTCTTTATTTATCCACCTGAAGTAATAGAAACAGAGATAAAGAATATGGTATAGCAGAGAATACTCTGTATTTGAAGAAATATCAGGACATTTATACAGCTCAGCTCTACTAAAGATGACTGATCCCATCAAAACTGGGGAAAAGTTTCAATTTTACCTTTTGCATGAGAACAATCAGCTTACAGCTTCATGAGTGAAGGATTTATACAATCAGCAAGATCCATGGCAGTTATAAATATACGGACAATACAGATTTAAAACAAAAGCTACATGAAAAATCAAATTATGCGATTCAGTAATACGGTGAACTTGTTTGCAGATGCAGGGAAATGACTATTCAATGGCATATTTTGCTGTCACCAGGGTGATGGTTAGATGTTACAGAGTCTTTTAATAATTTCAAAAACTGACTGAAACACACCAGACTCTAAAAAAAAACCAAAACCTCCAAGTCGACAGTAGTATTGGGATACAAATACAGAGGCATATATTATCAATTCAAACAAAACAGACAACAAGAGATGTTAATTCTTGTTAAATGATAGATTTTATTGTGCTGCAGTAGAAAAAAACCTATAAAAAGAATATTTTTGTTATCATGCTTGCATTGATCTTTAAGTAAACCTGTTCTATGGAATGGGGACCTCAGTTAATGTATGCACACTTTGGGCAGGATTCACAAAGGACTTCCGCTCAGTACATCTCGGATACCCTGGCACAAATGAGATGCACAGAGCACAAACTGTGGTATTCCTAGAAGATGTGCCAGCCGATGGTCCTGGTGCATCCCCTCTGTGAATATAACAGTTGTAACCATCCCTGGATGTACCAATGCAACCTCCTGGTAAGGCTGGGTAGACAATGGGGCAACGCATCTCCCGATGCGCTATGCTGAAAGCCATCATTAACACCCACAGACATGCAAATGGGGACATTAGGCATACAATGTGCAGTGGGGCCAGTTGCATGTCATTATGGCCCCATTTGCATGTGCCTAGCAGGGTTGATCCTGGCAGAGTGCACCAGACCCCCTGCAATGGCTGTGTGCTGTACGGTGCACCCATGACTGCCAGGACAACTGGAAACCACCCCACCCCACCCGCATCCCCATTATATTGTCGCTCTGTATGTAATATGTTGAAAAATCAGAACTCTCCCCGCCCGCATCCACTGTCACAAGCTGCTCCTGCAGTGAACATGTTGTAAATCAGGACCCCCAGTCTGCTTGCATCCACTTTCACAAGCTGCTCCCTGTGACAACTCAGGTGAAATATCAGAACCCCCACCCGCATCCATTTCACAAGCCACCCTGCGATGAATAAGGTAAAATATCAGAACCCACCCTCCCCACCCTGATTCAAATGTACCATTGTCAGCAATCCATAAGCACATACCCCTGGTAGACCAGCAGACCACCCCTACCCACTCAGGCACCCTCAACCCACTCCGTTCCCCCTTCTCAGCAGAGTTCCACCATCAGTGACAGTACACCCCACCCTCATACCACCATGGCTGCCCATCGACAGAGCTGTCTGTGAATGACAGCTACTGTACAACTGTAAATCCATTAGTCAACTGTGTTGACCAGTGGGTTTGCAATGTATACTGTAAGCGGTCATACACAACCTCGTAAATGACTCTTAATCAAGACTGAGGAGAGGATGGACAGAAGTAACTGAAGACATCTGAAACTTATCTTGATGTGTAGTAAAGTGTCTGTGTCATGCTTCTGTATGTAGAGTAAGTGCTGATGGGATGCTGGAAATGTTGCGCCCCCCCAATGGAGTTGAAACTGTCAGTTTTCAGTATATCTACTGATGTCGACTTCACTTCTGACTCCCCACTACACTATGCCATCTGTTTGCACATCTACATCTCTGTTAGTCAGTCTAGGAGTTTGCAGTTTTAGCCTACATCTTACTCAACAATATAGGCACATACAATGCAAGTATTAAAGAGTCTCTGTGACAGGACTGACATCTCCCATCACTTTTTAAGCAATTAGAAGAAAAGACTGGAGAGAAGGAGAGAGGTTGAGACCCCCCTCTTTCCCCAGTTTTAGACAACAGAGTCCTTTTACTATCCTGTCTCCTTTGTTTAACGCCTGACCTGGTCAGACAGGGCCTCTTGTGCATGTTTTCTGTCTGATGCCCTCTGTTTTCTCTTTGTTGCTGGGAACATACTCCATTCCCTCATTATTTTTTTTTTCTGATATCAGTGCTCAAACAACATTGCAGCTCCATACAGAAGCAAAAATGAAAAGGATAGCATATTTAGGTGTAGAAATCCATCTGGTGTGGAAAGCTGATAAAGAGAAAGGGGAAGCGATAAACTGTGTGTAGAAACTGTGAAGCAGTAACTAGATGTATAGCATCTTATGGTAAAAGAAAAAAAAACAGTACAGCAGAATTACTGGTATATTCTAGGATGTTAGTGATTAATTGCCCCTGATAGCATTAATTTCCCCATTGTGTCTTGACTTCAAAATAGTTAGCAAATCACGAGTTCCTATACCCTAAAAAACATTTTTAGAATGTGTATAGGTGTTAAACATTTACTGTGAGTTATTTTAACACAAATTTATTTAAAAATCAGTAGTTCTATTAAGTGTGTTATGAACAATGTTTTTGTAGATGACATAAAGAGGAACATAAATATAGTTTTACTGGAAAGGCTAGACTCTAAAATAACTGTTAAATAGTAGCAGACCAACTTGATGTGTCTTACAACTCATTGATCAGGTTCCTACAGCTTTTAACATGCACAGTAGATGTGGCACAGGCAACAGACGGGAAGCTAGTAAACAGTGGCATCTAGAAAAGTAATGTTCCTTGTCATGGGAAGAATATTCTTCTGAATATATGATGTCAGAAAGTTGATACAAGAGTAGAGCTACAGTAGCTACATGCTTTTATTATAGAGATTACATTTTGTGTTGTAAGAAACTGTATAGTGCAGAATAATATCTCCAATAATTTGCATTTTATTAAGAAGAAAAAACAAACTCTGACAGTGTTCCAGTTCAAAGTAATTTCTGACTTTTGAGTTGTCTTGTATTAGCATCAGTTTCAGAAACTTTTTTGAGGATTAATTATCAAATAGTACTAATGGGTAACATCAGAATAAAAACATGCATGTCTAACAGTTCATTAACAAAGTAAATGACATTGAAAACAATTACATATTGACAGCAATCAATTATCCCCCTGAAATGTTTCTTTTTCTTGCAATAGAATTATTATTATTATTATTATTATTGATAATTCAATGTCATAAGGCTGGTCTTTATATTTACCATCACACTGTTCATGAAGATTTGCACCAACTGAGCCTCCTGCAGGTGCAATGACTTTAGGCACTGATGCTTCCCTCAGCTTTTGTGCCCATTAAAATACATTTCTTAATACATGAATGTTTTGCTGCTCTTAGTCACACTGTGTTACTTCATGCTGACCCACACAGGCATTACCAATATGTGAACGATTCTGCACTTAACATTGACACATACTGTTTTATTAAAATCTAAGCAGACCATCAATGGAAATGTCATACTAAGCCCCCTGCTTGCCTGTCCCTGGAGAATTCATTTAGTGCTGTCCTCCCATGCTGGCAATGGTTTCCAGACAGAAACCTAAAAAAATCCCTTATCATCATTCTTCCCCCAAAGGAAGTCATGCTTTCCCTGTAATGCTAATTGTATTGAATGCAATCATAATAACTACCTGTCCTGCCAGCTTATTACCACTCAACAGTCTTGTAAATATTGAATGGGGATGGTCTGATCACAACATTTCTGCAGAATAACGCTTATGAAATAGGTCATAGTTAGGTTTGGATTAGTGTATCCACATAAACTTATTTAATTCACATCTCGAATATATGTACATCTTGGATAAAAGGGATCACCTGGTTTACCAACTGGAGAGAAATTATTATAAGTCGTACCTGTTTTACAGAGGTGCTGCTGGTAGGTGGCTATATATAAAATTACAATCAAAGCCCTCACAAAACAAAGTCCTACCAAAATGGGCCTGCAATGCAGTCAACATTTTTTCCTTTTCCTTTTACTATTAATTACTTTAGTTAAAATAGAGGTTCTTAGTTCTAGATGTAGGCTAATACTGTATGTGACTAAGCTTGGCCACCACTTTACAGCAACTATAATCAGCCTAATATCCTATATCGTAAATTGAATTGTCTCATACAGAGCTTCTGTACAGTACAACTTACATATGAACATGTGAGATTGCCAGCAGATAAAGGCCTTACGGTCTATCAAGTCTGCTTGATTGCGCAGCTAGCAGCCCTTATACTACAGCTGCCCTTCTGTCCCCTCCCCCCTCCAGTGATCTTCCCCCTTACCCTGTCCCATCCCCTTTTGAAGCAGCCCACTGTTCTACAGGCTAACACTTCCTCTGGCAATGCATTCTACCCAGACACCACCCTCTCCATAAAAAAGTGTAATCTCATTTCCCTCCTGAACCTTCCCCTTCCAATCTCAGATCATGCCCTTGAGTATCCCTCCCCCTCCTTTATTTGAAAAGTCCCTCCATGACCATCTTTTCTATTCCCTTCATATACTTGAAGGTTTCAATCATGTGCCCCCATTCCTCCTCTCCTCCTGGGATTACATGTTCAGCTCCATCAGCCTGCTTTCACAGGGTAAGTCCCATAGCCCCTGGATCATTTTTGTTGCCCTGCACTGCACCACCTCCCATAACCTTATGTCCTTCTTCAGGTATGGTGTCCAGAACTGCAAGCAGTATTTCAGGCATGGTCTAACCAGTGACCTGTATAGCGGCAGAATCAACTTCCCCCCCTCCTGGAGGATATGCTTCTAGCAATACAACCCAGCATCCTGTTGGCCTTTGCAGCTGCCTTTCTATGCTGTACCAAGTAGTTCATTGCTCCTGTTATGATCACCCCCTGAACCTTCTCCTCTTTCATCTTGGCTAGTTGAATCCCCCCCAAGCTGGTAACTCCACCTTGGGTTTTTTTTACACCAAAATGTAGCACCATGCATTTCTTGGCATTGAAACCCAGTTGTCATGTGTCCAATTAGGCCTCCAATTTTGCCAGATCATATTGCAACCCCTGCCACCATTCTAAGTCATGCACTACTGCACCTATCTTGATGCTTTCTGTAAACAGACTGATTTTGCTGTTGATGCCTATTGAGACATCTGCTATGAAAAACCCAAACAACACTGGCCCCAGTACAAAGTCCTGTGGCACCCCGCTTGTCACCACCCTGGGAGATGAGAGCTCCTCTCCCACCACAACCCTCTGCTTTCTTCCTTGCAGACAGTTCACTACCCAGCCCACCATCTTTACCCATGCCCCTGTGCCTTCCAGCTTACTCTCCAGCCTCGTATGTGACACCAAATCAAATGCCTTACTAAAGTTGAACTTGAAAAGAAATATGAGAAAACAATGCTATAATACAGCACTGGGAAATGTTAAGCTTTAAAAGCCCTTAAAAGTTACAGCAAAGTTACAACCTAGTAATTTACCTACCTCAAAGTATAGTCATAACTTTCTGTGCTCTCCAAGATGTAGCAAGCATATTGACTAATGTGAACTGACACCCTTAGCTAGATACCCTTTAACGCCTGCAGTTAAAACATTCTCACCATTAATTCTATCAGTAGACTTCACAGTACTAGCAATGACCTAAAACAGCTCCTGTCATGATGGGAGAGTACATAGCAGACATGCTGTAAACCATCAGACAAACTGCCTGTAATATTGGAAGCCGATAATCTACCAATAACATTGGAAGCATTAGGAGACTTTACCTTTGGTATCCATGCACCCACTGATCCTCATATAAATGTATTAAGTCCTATGTCAAATCAAATTTGGTAAGATTTTAACAAAGCTGTCATGCCAGACCAAATAAAAAGTATTTATTATACAGGCATGGTAGCACCTGTATATTATGGATGACAAAGCATTTTAATGCTAAACCCCTCTTTGCACATTAATAACTCCAACCCCATTAAACTGATTTATTTCAAATTTTGGCAGGCACTGATTGAATGCTGGCATGTCTGGATCCTGAAAATGTTGTGTCAATTGATTTACTGGGGAAAAGGTTATGAGGGTGCAAAAAAATATCAAACTGGCCAAAATGTAGTCCTTTTATTGCTCACCTAAAACTAAAAAAACTAGGAGAATTTCAAACACGAAACTTTTAGGCTTTGTAGAGTTTAGCCACAAGGTGTGTGCTTTTGTGCTTGCTATGTCCTTAACTTGTCCCATTTTTGAGAAATTAGAGAAAACCCATGTGCAGGCTCAGTTTAGAAAAGTACAGTTATGTGAGAACTTATCGTAACAGAAGATCTGCACCGGGATCTCTTGCTGTAAGCCACACCTATGGAACTATAACTACCAGGTACTAGGACCACACAGAAACTTTTCTAGCTGGCAGTCTACCAGGGGATCACCCACTCCAATATCATATGCTGACGTCGGCCTCTCCTGTAAGAGTGGGTGGCCCCCGCGCCATCCTCAGTTCTCCCACCAGAGACCATAAGACACCTAGTCCCAGCAGAAGGAACTGAGGAGTAACCAAAGGTTCCTGCAATAGAAAATAATAGAGAAAGAGGTACAGATACAGGAAGACCTGTCTGGTCCTGGGGTAAGAAGGGATAGATGGCATGGCCAGCTGCAAGAGGTCCCCTAGTAGATCTACTGTTACCGTAAGTTCTTACATAACTGTACTGTCTGACTTCTGGGGTATCTCTTGCAGCAGGCCACACCTATGGAACAAGTCCCAAGCAGGTCAGTTTGTAGACAGCACAGTCTGGGCGAAGGAAACATGGAGCCTAAGAAAGTAGGCCCTGGTGGACAGCTAGAAGAAAGTTGGCCCTACGCCTAGAGGCAATGTTCAGACTGTAATGCTTGGTAAAAGTGTGGACAGTACTTCAAGTAGCAGCTGCACAGATCTCTGCAGCTGCCACATTCCTGAAACACGCAACAAAAGTGACCATGCATCCGGTGGAATGGCCATGGACAATGCCAGGAAGATCTTTGCCATAATTCTTGCAACAATAAGTGATACAGTTGGGCAAGCATTTGGATATGCACTGTTTATAAACAGGGTTGCCCTCTTTACTAGGGGTGAAAGAAAAAAACAACTGAGAGGACTTCCTACAGACCTTTATATGGTATGTGTGTGTGTGTGTAGTAGTGTAGAATTCTATGCACATTTTAAGTATGGAGTAATGCTTTCCCTGGATTGGCATGCTTTGGGTAATGAACTGGGAGGTGGATGGATTGATTTAAAGTAAACTCAGACACCACCTTAGGAAGAAACTTGGGATTTTTACACAAAGACACCCTGTCTTTGTGGAAAACCAACTAAGGCTACTTGCACAGGAGCCTGTAGCACTGAAATTCTTCAAGCAGAAGCAAAAGCAACTAAATATAATGCTTTCCATGACAGAAAACAGCTCTCATGTCATAGCTGGCTCAAAAGGAGCAAAAGTAAGTTTTTCCAACACAAAATTCAAGTCCCAAGGTGAGAATATGAGGCTCCAGGCAAGGAATGCCTCTCAGAAATGTACTGAACTTGAAGCATTTTCTGGCAGGTGCTACTTCTGTCTGAAAGTTCCAAAATAAATTGCTACTTCCTATAACATCATTCTTCTAACCCAGAAAATTTAAAAGTTATGGGTCTGGAAAATGTTTCTGTACCTAGACATGGAAGGGATAGGCTAAATTTCCTCCTTAGAAATGAACATGAATGGATATTTAGGCTGCAAAGTGCTACACCAGATGGCATGAATAATCCATGGCACTTGAAACCATTTCTTACAAAGAGGTAAGATGTGTCCCTAAAATGACTTAAAATAAATATTCTTTTAAATGACAAGTGCTAATGGTTTAGATTGATTTTGACTGAGGATTGTGTCTCTATTTTCATTCAACAGGAGGATTCTTCTGCTTGTCATTCTGTTACCTTTTGTCGATTTCTATGTTGATCCCCTGAAATTAAGGAACCTGAGTAATTAACTTTGAATGGGTAATAACATGTCTAATTAAGATGTATTTCACTCCATTACTCTTGACTTGAATTTTTCAGCTCATTCTATCTCTTGGTTGAACTTTGATGTGAAGCAGGATCAGTATCTCTGAATACATATAGTAAACAATCTATGTTGTGATCCTATGCAATTGAATGACATAGTGTGATTTTTTTTTGTATCTTTCATATTTGTGATTTTTGCATTGTGTAAACTGACTTTCACCTTTTTCACCTGGTGTATGATGTCATTACTTGTGGGGCTATTTAAAGATGTTGTGTTGCCCTCCTTGCCACACCCTCTGACAAAGGCTGTGAAGCTGAAGCGCTGTGGTAAAGGCTTGCAACTCAGACTTGCACTGTTTCAGTAAACTGCATTTGCACTTGAATATGTGAATTTGTTGGAGTTTGTGCATCTTCGCCTACAAGTGTTGTATTCCTTGGAATTGGCAACTGCTAACTACACAGTGGGAGAAACAGATGGATGGGGTAGGTTGAGAGCTGCCCTTAATACTCCTATCTGTTTCTCCGTTTCCATCTTCATTTCATTTTGCACTCTTTCTAAGCTCAGTGAATTTTATACTGACCTATAACTGCAATGACTTTAATGGCCATTGCTATATTATTCACATTGACTGTTATTACCTCTGCATTGTGTACCATTCCTTCCCTCTTTAAATCTGCTACCTACATGGTAACATAGAAACATAGAAGTTGATGGTAGATAAAGACTGCAAGGCCCATCTAGTCTGCCCATTTTTTTTCTACCTTATAAATGTGCCATCGGCCTTTGCTCTGTCAATGGCCTATCTATTCATACTCATCCGTATTGCTCCCTTATGCCTATCCCATGCTTGTTTAAAGCCCTGCACTATATTAATATCCACCACTTCCTGAGGTAGGCCATTCCATGCATCCACCACACTTTCCATGTAAAATAACTTCCTCACATCACCCCTTAATTATCCTTACTCTAATCTCATGCTGTGCCCTCTTGTTCTGTTATTTTTCTTATATTGATACATGTTAGACTCTTTCACCTTGTTAATGCCTTTAAGGTATTTGAATGTTTCAATCATATCACCTCTCTCTCCCTCCTTTGCTCTGGGGTATACATATTGAGCTCCGTTAATCTGTACTCATAAGCTTTTTGAAGCACTTCCACACCATTTTAGTTGCCCTTCTCTGGACTGCCTCAATTTGGTTAATGTCCTTGTAAAGGTGTGACCTTCAGTACTGCTCACAGTACTCCAGATGGGGCCAAACCAGTGTCTTGTAAAGCGGGATTATTACCTCCCTCTTCCGACTTGTGCTACCCCTACTAATACACCCCAACATCCCCCTAGCCTTAGCTACTGCTTTAGTGGTCTGCTTGGATGATTTCAGGTCATCGGTGATGATGATGTCCAAGTCTCTTTCTTCCCTTGTGACTGCCAGCAACTCCCCTCCTAGCCTGTCAGTGGCTTCAGGGTTTCTTTTCCTAATGTGCATTTTCTTGCACTTCTTTGCATTAAACCTCCATTGCCACTCTTACAACCATTTTGCTAGTTTATCCAGATCTCTTCTCATTCTGCCACCCCATCTGGATCATCTACTCTGTTGCAGATCTTAGTGTCATCTAAAAACAGACAAACCTTACCCTTCAGTCCATCTGCGATGTCACTGATGAAGATATTGAAGAGGACTGGCCCCAGGACTGATCCCTGAGGTACCCCACTTGTGACTTGCATCTCTTCTGTCTGTATACCATTTACCACCACTCTCTGTTTTCTGCCCATCAACTAGTTTGCCACCCAGTTGACCAACGTCTTTCCCACCCTGAGCCTACCTAGCTTATTAATCAATCTTCTATGTGTAACAGTATAGGAAGCTTTGCTGAAGTCAAGGTAGGTGACATCAACTGCTCCCCCTTGGTCCACCACTCCGATTACACAGTCAAAGAAATCTATGAGATTAGTTTGACAGGACCTTCCTTTTGTAAACCCATGTTGTCTTGGATCCTGTGTTCCTATGGATTCCAGATGTTGCACTATCCTTTCCATAAGGAGTGCCTCCGTAATTTGACCAGTACTGAGGTAAGACTGACTGGTCTGTAGTTCCCTGCCTCCTCCCTGCTACCATTCTTGTAGAGTGGGATCACCTGAGCCCTTTTCCAGTCTTCTGGGATCTCTTCTGTGCTCAGAGACTCACTAAACAGTTCTGATAATGGCTCTGCTAGTTCCACCCTTGGTTTCTTTAGCACCATGAGATGTATGCCATCAGGTCCCATTGCCTTGTACACCCTGAGCTTATTGAGCTCTTGTAGGACCCTTTCTTTTGTGGAGAGACTAGTGCACACCTCCTTCCCCCCTGTCTGTGTCCATGGTGCTGAACCGTGGGCCCTACCCTACCTTCTTTTCAGTAAATACTGAGCAGAAGTATCCATTTAGGATAGATGCTTTTACTTGGTCCTCCTCCTCCTCACATGCCCTCTTATCTCTAATCTAAGCAATACCCCTTCTGGATTTTCTCCTTTCACTAATGTATCTATTGAAAGTCTTGCCATCTTCCCTTTAGAATGAAAATTCAAGTTCTGGTAGTTCTACTGGAGCGTCTCAAAGTCTATTAAGGATCTTGGTTGATCCACAGACTGATATTGAAGAGGATTATTGCTTTGTTTCTTTCCTTATTTTTTGTGATTCTTGGGGATGGTGAGCTTATTACATTCCAAGGTTAAAGCATCGGGGCTGGTAATTTTTTTTTGTTTAGCTCTTTGGTCTCTGTTGCCTCCTCCCACCAACTAGCAATGGAGACACATATGTATTTTTTCAGATTTTCTCCACTGCCCGCCCCCTCCTGAGGTCCCAGCACATGCCTATGTGAACATGTGGAGGCACACTTTGAACACTGTGGTGCCAGCTCAGCCCCTTCCACCTCCTAATACTTTGCCACCCCCTCTCCACCTATGCTACCCATCAGACATCCAACCAGTAGGTGTGGAACTACAGGGGTGCCAACCCACCCTCACCACCCTCAGGTGAGGAGAGCTGCCTGCCAGCATGCTCAGTCCTGCTCCACCCTCCACCTCATGCCAGCACCCCAATGAACTGAGGTTGTTTACCGAATCCAGGTCACTGGCATAGCGGGAAGTAAGGCATCCAGCACCTCAACCCTCTGCAACACCTGGCTGGAAGGACTGGTAATGTTTGACACTTAAATTAGGATAGATTTCCTTTCCTTTTGTGGGATCTTCCCTCAAGATGGATATTCTCCCATAGTACTTCAGTCTCATTTACAAGCCAGTCTATCACCTTACCTTCTTTATCCCTAGCTAAGATAAGTTAAAGGTTTGTGGTTAGTACAGCAAAATATAACTCGTTAAAGTATTTTCTCTAAGTGATGGGATCTTTATCTGCATCCAAGTACAGTATGCATGCTTTACCTTATAGAAGAAGTCATTTTATAGGCAATCTGTTTAGCATACTGCCGAATACAAATTTTGCCAAATTTCTTCATTGCACTGTATACCTCTTCTACTGAACGTTACCTTTTTAAGTAGCTCAGTGTATCAAGGTTTGTATTTAGGTCAAAGGAACACCATAGTAGGTCTACATGGTCTTAGAAAATTGGCTCAGAAAATGAATGAATCTGATTGGCTGAAACGCCATCTAGACATTCATTTATTTTCCGATAGAGCCCACTTCAAAACTAGTGCAAACCTTGGGTGCCCCCTCACTTTGAATATCTTTGGGCACCCTGAATTTTAAAACTGTCAAGCTGCCATTTTTGTGTTTGCTTGTGCACACATGCAAGAAACACACTGTGTCAGTTTCCTTCAGTAGCGGGTTGTGGAGGCGCGACGGTGTTGTGGCAAATGCAGCAGTCCCTTTTGGGGCTGGTCTCTGCTGCACCAATAGAGGAGCATGCTGTCGATGATAGCAGTTAATGAGCATGTCACTATGCTCAAAGAAATTGACCGCTACAATCAGGGAGCTCCTTGTCACTGAACAATCAGCTGTGTTTGTGGGGTGGTCCCTGACTGTAGCAGCCAATTACAGTTGCATTGTCTGGTGTCCTCTTTCAATAAACATGGTGACAGCTTCTCCATTGGCCTCTCCCAGTCCCCATGAAGCCGATGGACAGATGCCTCTCACCTCTCCTAGTCCTTATTAAAGCCAACAGGGTGCCCAATCCTCCTGTCGGCATGCCCCTTCCCCAGTTCATTTGCCAACCGGGTAGCCCAATCCCCATTGGCATGATGCACCTCCCATTTGTTGTCTGCCAAGATGGTGCCCAATTCCCCTCGGCTCATGCACACTCCCACCCCAGCACACTGGATGGCTGACGGGGGTGCCCAATCCCCATTGACTTCAGTCCCCTCAGACAAACACCCAGGTAGCATGCTGGGAGACCACCACAGCATGCCAAAAGTCCCAATGTGTATTTCTTTTTTAATTCCTTTAAAACAAAAAAATAAAATGGTCCCTCATTGAGTCTCTTGCCCCATCCCTCAACCCACAGCCACCCTCTGCTCACCCCAGTTCTCCACAACCTTCCTCACTCCATACTTACCTCCAGAGCCCAGCACGATGATCTTAGGTGGACCAGGAACATGCCTGCACTCTTCAAAGCTGACTGTGAACTGAAGAAATGCTGGTAAGCTGTATAATGGCATAAATGGTGTTTTTTCAACTTATGTGGATATCTCAACTATGTTTTTGACTTTTGGCACCAAATTTTCAACATGGGGTTCTTGGGACCCCTTCTCTTGAATTCAGCCACTGTCATGGCATTATTTGGTCCCGAAAGGTGATTTTGTGGTCATGGCATGGAATCACCTTTCAGGACTGATTAACCAAATAACAATGTTGCTGTTTATGAGATGGTCTCTCAAGAAGCCTATGTTGCAAATTTGATGAAAAAATTCCAAAAAGTAACTGTGTTACAAGCGTGCAGTGCGCAGTTTCCATGCACACTAGTAAGTTCATGAATTTATAATATTTTCATTCCAGATTTTCAACATTGGCATTTTTTCACACCTCCTTATGAACAGTACAGCTGTCATTTTTCACATTCTGGCCAAAAATGTGTTTTTGCACTTCCAAAGCACTATAGCATGGTCACTGTGGGAAATCAGTGTTTGGGACAGATTAAGAAAATCACAGTTACACTGTTCATGAGCTGAGGTCCTAAAATGCCTATGTTGAAAATTTGGTGACAAAAGTCCATAAAATGACTATGTTACAAGCGTGCATTGTGCAGTTTCCAAGCACACTCGTAACTTTAAAAATTTGTAATATTTCCACTCAACATTTTCAACATTGCCCATTTTGTACACCTCATTATGAACAGTACAGCTGTAATTTTTCTCATCTTGCCCAAAATGTGTGTTTTCACATCTGGCACACAACGGCGTGGTCGCTGTGGGAAATCAATGTTCAGGACAGATTAAGAAAATTATATGACAGTGTTCATGAGCAGAGGTCACAAAATGCCTATGTTGAAAATTTGGTGAAATAATTCCACTAAATGACTATGTCACAAGCATGCATTGCACAGTTTCCATGTACGCTCAGAAGTTCAAACATTTTTAATGTTTTCACTCCAGATATTTAACATTGCCATCTCTTCACACCTCCCTGTGAATGGTACAGCTCATTCTTCACATCCTGCTAGATCTGTGTTTTCACACATCTGGCACAGAATGGCGCATTCACTTGGGAAATCAAAGTTCTGGACACACTAACAAAATCACAGTGCCACTGTTCATGAGCAGAGGTCCCAAATGTTTTCATGAGGTGTGGGTCACAAAAAGGCCATGTTGAAAATTTGTACTGCAATTACCAACAATGTCTGGGGCATTAAGGTTTCTAACCATAACGTCCCACCCTGTGCAGACTGACAGGTATCAGGGGTGTTCCTTTTGACTGCCGGCTGTAATGCTTGCACCATTTCACCCACATCCCTCACCCTGAAGCCAGTGACAGGCATCAAAGTGTGCCTTGGACTCTTTGGCCCCAGACTTCACCCCATTCTCCTATACTACACCCATTTCACTATATGTCCTTATGAAATGGGGTGACTGTGAAGCTGAACACCCGAAGGCACACCTCAACACTTGTTGGTGTCTACAGGATAGGGTGAGGTGAAATGTCATCAGCAGTATGGGCGATGACCCAAAGGCACACCCCAATGCCTGTCCATTTGTGCAGGGTGGAGGTGGGGTTGGCGTGAGTTCAATACTTCACTGCCATTCCTATTCTGCATCTGTCTAACTCCTGCACATCCAATGCTAATATCAGCAAGCAAACATTCGGCATTGATAAATGCTTGTTTTATAGCGGGTGACAGTGTAAGAGCAACCTGTTAGCCAATAACGCAGCTCCATGTATGGTGCAAATGAAATAAAAAAAATCAGCACACTACCTCAGTACTGCAAGTTATTTTGAGTTGGACAATTCACTTGCAGCTCTGTCCAGGAGCTTTGTACAGCTTTCCAGTCATAAAACCTCCTGGAACTGTCAGGCACGCCCTGTCGGGTCTCTCCCTAGCTAACAGTACTGTGGTCCACAAACACTGTGGGATACTGGTGCAGTCTGTTGTCAGGTCCACGTTCACAAGGGCCAGTGCTGTAAAGCAGGAGGTAAGCTTCTCAATTTGACTAGATGGCTCCATAAAGAAATGTCTGTGGCACTGGCTATTTACATCAATTTTGTTCTGATCCGAATGTGCAGTTTCAGTGAACCTGAGCACAAGCTAGCTGTAGTTTCCAATAACAAGTGATACCAATTAAAAAACTGAAAACAATAAATACTCAGCCTGTGAATGGTGAATTTTTCCCTGTCTCAGCATATGAAGCACTCCACTTACTGCTTTTACATCGCAGGGTCACGCACCTAACTGTGGCATCTTATTTCAACCATAAAACTGACATAAAAAAAGTGTAACAACACTAATGACAAAGAACTGCATTTTCTCATTTTTTTTTAAACCTCAAAAGGATGTTAAGAGGTTGCTCAGGGAACATTATATCTTCTTATGGATATTGTGATATGGGGGGATAAGATAGGACAGAATGCTCTGTGGGGGGTAGAACAGAAGATGGAACAGCATAGGGACTACTCTACGACATACAGACTTAAACATCATTCTTTATTTTTTTAAACTTTTTCCTTAAATTTTGTAAATCACATATACAAATGCCACAAAGACCATTTTCTAAGTGCAAACCCTCCAGGGTGGGATTTATTGGGAAATACCGAACCTTCCAGGGGCTATAAGGCCGTCCGCCTGCAGGGTCAGGCCTCATTATGTCCCTTGGCAGTCAGATATTTCCCAACAAAGCTCACCCTGTCAGGTATTATTGCTTACTTCCTCATTAGTAAGGTTTAATGATTCAAAGCCTGGTTTTCAAGCTTAGACAATATGTATATACTGTAGTTATCAATGGTGCAGCTAAATTTCTCAGCATCATGCTTTCCTCCAGTTAAACTCATGGAAGCCCTCATTACGTTTTGCCATTTCTTTTTTAGGACCTTTCTCTTAGTTTTAGATCTAGTAAGGCATTCCACCTCAGACCTAAAATCCTCTCTATCTGAGGATGAATCTGCCAAAGGTTTAGATTTCTTACTCTTTCTCTTTACTATTTTGGGAATATGCCTTTGTAGCAGGGGTGGGTAAAATCTGTAAACTTTGTTTCACAAAGAAGTACCTAAAGTTTCCCAACATCACATAGCATGAAGTAACACTTTGTGTAGTTCTCCTGGGAAAGCACCCACTTCTCTAATTGAATATTCTCCATAATGGTACAGTACGTTGCTGGTGAAGTGGCAGTGTGCATACTGCTATTTTCTTTTTTATGTTTAAAAATAATAAAACAACAAATGTAGACCATTTCCCACCCCCTACCACCACACCTTAGAAGGAGAATTAAGGACAAGTGTAGGTGTGAGTGATATGCATGTGGAGAAGAGCCTTCAGAGCAGCAGGAGTAGAGGTAGCATGCATGGTGAATTGGAAGGAACACGAGAGAAGAGGGAGTCTAAGAGAAAGCTGACTGCCCAGCAGAGGCATTGGCATGGGAAATGTGGAAGGAGTGGGCATCATACAATCAGTGGGAGAAAGAAGTAAGGGGAGGAGCCTGGAAAAGATGAAGGAGCGGTAGCAGCAGAGTGAGCCAAACCAGATTTGTGTAATGAGGAAAGTGCAGTAAGAAAGTCAGTGAGCTTCAAGGAAGGGGAGGCCAAGGAGGTGTGCAAGGAGCAGTGGTGAGTTTATGGTGGGTAGTCCAGATCAAAATGGAAGAAGAAGTGGAATAGGAGGTCCAATATGGCCTGGGTGGATTTGGGGGCAACACTGTAAACCACATCACCAAAGTCAAAGACAAGGAGGATCTTGTTGGAGACTCTCATGCCTAAAGGGTGGTACAGGTGTATACCTGTTAAGTTCACTCCAGCTTAGGATAGAGCTTAGAGTGGACTACATCAATGTGGGTTGAGAAAACAAGGTGGCTGCTATGCCAAACTCCAAGGTACTTAACAGAGGGGACAGTCTCAATCTTGGCCCCTTCAAGGGATGAGAAGACATGGGAAGAGTTGATGGTGGTTGATGGTGGTGAGATGTTGCTGGGAACCAATGATCATAGAAACTGTCTTTTTTGAACTAAGGAACAGCTGTTCTTTGCAAAACCAGGCCAGGACTGTTGACTAATTTTAAATGTCACAGCCACCAGAACTGTGCTTGCCTACAAAAAAACTTAACAGCTCTCCCAGCCCAAAGTAATGCATTGCTGACACACCAACTGCAGATTTGCATACTGTACCTCCCAATGATGATGGGTTTAGTCATTCATCGCTCTTGATGTTCTATACTGTGCAACACAAATGAAATACAGATGCTGATGACAGCTACTAGAGGCACTGAACTGACAGTGGTAGCACCAGCTTTACTGCCATTAGCACCACTGCCCAACAATACACATGTTGTGGTCCCTACTGTATCATACATTATTTTATCACCAATTATCATGTGAAAAATAAGTTCCCCAAGTTACTCCAGTCACAAAAACTATAAACATGAAAACATAGATGCTGCCATCAGATAACGACCAACATCAACACAGGCTACCCATAAAGAAATTCCTAGCTGTTCACCTATCCTAATGTCTTGAAGGGGTTTCTAATTCAAACTCTTCTTCTCTCCCCCCTACTCCCATCTCCCTAGCACCTCCACATGAGACTATCAGCCCTTTATACCTGTTCCAGCTGTATTTGAACCCACTTATGTTCCCTTCCTTCACTACGTCTACCAGTAATTGATTCCATGGATCTACTACCCTCTCAGTGAATTAAAACATTCTCATATCAATCCTGAAATTTCCACAGACTAAATTCATTTTATGCTGCCTTGTGACTGCATTACTGTTCCTGTTAAATAGATCTTCTCTGTTCACTTTATTAAGTCCCTTCAAGAAGTCGTATGTCTCTGTCATGTTACCCATTGTCTTCTGTCCTCCAGTGAGTACATGTTAACAGCCTCCAGCCATTCCTTATAGGGTCTGCCCAGTTGGCTATGGATCCTCTTGGTGACCCTTTGCTGCACTGCCTTCAGGTTATCACTGTCTTTTCTCAGGTCCAGACTCCAGTCCTGGGTACAGTACGCTAGGAGAGGCCTCACATGGGACCAGTACAGGGGCAACCTTACTTCCTACTGTCAAATCCCCTCCCAGTCCATTTCAGCATGCTTGTTGCCTTGCTACAGTATATGCTGTATTGTACTGGCTGGCTTGTTTGAGGGAGTCACTGATGATGACTCCCAGGTCCTTTTCCTCATGTGTTCTGGTTAACCTACCCACCCCCTCATCCAGTACATGACATTCTTCTCCATATGTGTATAACTTTGTACTTATTGGCATTGAATCTCAACTAACATATTTTCAGGGGGGCAGAGCTTGCCATCAAACACGGTGTCAGCATAATTGTCTAGGGACATCCACTGGGAGAATTTACTCCAGCCATGCATCTAAAGCACTAGCTGCTGAGTCCTAATTATGTCACTGGAGTGAATAGGATAGCTAGCACTACCAAAGGATACCAAAATTGCACAAAGTAATATATGGGGACGCTCTTTCCAATGAGGTGCCAGCTTTGCCATCAGTGTATGGTGCCAGGCCAGCTCAAGCAGGTAAGCTCAATTTTTATTTTGCCTGCCAGAAAGCTCCAACAGGACCCACCCTCCTGGGGGTTGCAATGGCCACTTCCTCCCATGCTCACCTACTGACAACCTCACATCCAGCCCAGCACTCATCAGATGTGTCCATCATGCTGGGAAAACCTGGACAAAATCTGCACTGACACTGCAGACTTAAAAATTGCTGTGCAAAAAACTAATAATGATTTAGCCCCCCTGGCATCCCGTGTGACCAAAATGGAGCAAACTCTGCAGGTCACGGTCAACAATATGCAGCTTCAGCAGGGCACACTCCATGATTATCAAAAACAATTACAATATCTCCTCAATAAAGTTGATGATCTGAAGAACCGTGCTCAGAGAAAAAATATAAGAATAATTGACATACCTGAAGGGGCAGAGGACCTGGATATGACAAACTTTTTGAAAGATCTCTCCCTCTCTCACAAAATCCAACCACTGGGCTCCTCCTGACATTGAGAGGACTCACAGATCTCTGGCCCCTCACCCCCAGCCTGGTGAGAGACAGAGACCGATTCTCTGCAAGCTCCTTAAATATCCAGAGAAAGAGTTTTATCTGAAACTGGCAAGGGAACAAGGGGCTTTCAATGGCAGGGCAACAGGATTCAAATATTTCAGGACTTTTCTCTCAAACTGTCAAATCGCAGGCAGGCTTATGCCAGTGTGAAGCAGCAATGCTACCAACTTCACATCCCTACTTCTTTACAATGCCTTGCCCTTTTGAGACTGCAAATAAATGGGGAATTCCTAACATTTAAGACCCCTGCTGAAGCAGAGCAATATATCAGAGAATATCAAGAGGCAAGATTGCAGCAGAACAGACCAATGGGCACACATCATGGCAAGGAGGAATCCAAAATGTAGCTTTCACAACCTGACAAAAGGACAGAACACCATGCTGACAGAGGGACTTCTACTGTAACCCCAACCTGTCAAACTGCTTCTCGAGAATGGCCAAAAAAGAAAGAGAAAGCCAGGGAAGGCTCCCCACAGTCTGCCAGCGACAGAGGTCCTGTAGACGATAACCAAGGTTCCTGCCATCGGATGCCAGAAGCTGCTCACTGGGGCTTACCCTGGTTAAAACCTCGAACAGATATGATCCACTCCATGACCTCATGCCCTCTGCGCTAGACCTCGAACAGGATGACAACATTGAGGCTCAGCAGAGAGCAAGGGGTCCAAAGAGACGGCTGACTAGTCCCCCTTACTTGATGATTGGACTAACTGTATGCCAGAGGACACAACAGGAGAAGCAGACTCTCTGGAATGGTTGTCCGAACTGTTATCTGCCTCATACAGTGTGTACTGTCCCTCCTAGGTAATCTTGGTATCCTTTTTGAACTGTTGTTCCTGTAATACTGCCAGACAAATATTGCTGCTGTTTATAAAGTGGGCAGAAGATGTGAGGGTGGGGGGCTACCACTGTGATTGTATGGAAGATAGGCCATTTTGCAGGGATTAGTAGTATTTTTGCCAGCTGATTAGCAGCACACCACTGGGACAGTTTGAGTGTGAGCCCCAAAGTTTAGAGTTGGGTTCTCCCTATGAAACAGCTTCTGCTACCTCACTTTAAAGCTCTAACTACCCCCAATCTCTTTCTCCATTCCTGCTTTCACCCCTCCCCTCTGAAGATGCCAAAGGTGAAGGATTTACCTACAGATGGTCAAAATAGCCAATATCAGCTGCCGTAGCCAAAGTGGCTTCTGCCTTGTCTCGCATAAGAGCATCCAGCAGACAAGGACATCTCCAGCCAATAGGGTTACTTTTGGAAGGCTGACAAAGTTTGGTCCCAAATCTCTTACCTTGACTTCCCCTTCATGGAAACCCACTCTTTGCTTCCTAAGAAGGCTCCAGCAGAACTTGCTTCAGGTCAGGGGTGCAATAATGGCTGGGTGTTTGCCTTGGGCTAATAAAAGAAAATATTTTTCTAAATCTTTCCACCACCAGCCTGGTATCCTGTGATAGGACTTAGAAATAAGGAGAAATACAGAACTGGGCTACCGTGTCTCCTATTACCACACAGCAAGGGACAGGAAGGGAGGGAGGGCTGTGGGATGGTTGAAGGCAAACCGCTGCTGATTTCTGCTCTTTCCGTGTGGTAACAACTAACCCCAGGTTAGACCCATCCTGCGCCAACTTTAGTGGGCTCCCAGGCATACACCATCTGAGACCCCGTACAGCCCAACTATGGAGAGAGAATACAGAAGCCACTCCTTGTTGACTCTCAGCTGGTGCAACCACAAGATAATTATTCCTAGGTGGAATCCCCCCTTTTTGGTCTTCTATACTACTGTGTTCAAGATGTTGGTATTAGTATGTTGTAGCTATGTTTGCAAGATTACTGTTAATGGCTGGCGCCCCTTAGAGGGCCCCTTTAGCCATGAGAGGATACAAGGCCTGCTCTTCTGGACAATTGTAAGGGCTCAATCTCTAGAACAAGGGAGAGTCCCACTGGTCCCCACCCTTACAAATGAGGTGATGTCCTGAAGCAGCCTTCAAAATGGTTCAACACACAGGGGTAAATACTGTATGTCCTTATCCCACACTCCAGGTGTGGCAGAATGCTCACATTATATGGCCAAGGGATTTGAGCACTCTTTGCACCAGAGAAAAGATGGGATCTTTGCAGGAATGTTTTGAGTAATGACACAAATACACCAGGACATACACATAATTGTTCAGGGTAATATGATGGTTGAGAATCCTGGAGAACAGCAATCCAGGGGAAGGGTCCTTCTCTACCTACCAACTAATTGGACAATAAGTAAGGGAGGGGTTGTATGGATAATTGTTATTTACACTAAGCTAATATGGATCCCACAATACTAGTAATGTTCACATCTTGGAATGTAAGAGGCCTGAATAACCCGATTAAAAGAAAAATGGTGATGACTAGACTAAAGAAGCTTAAAATGCACGTTGCCTTCCTCCAGGAGACAAAAATAAAACATGTGGAAGCAAAAAAACTAGTTCTGGAATGGGTGGGGTGGGAAGTGCATAGCTCCTCTGGCACAACAAAAAAGGGGTCTTATACTCTGTCACAAGCAACTTAAGTGGTCTATACTTGAGCAATGAGGGGATAAGGAAGCAAGGTGGATCTTGGCCAAAGTTTCTTCAGTGAGAGGCCCTCTGATACTAGGAAACATATATGCCCCTAACAAAGACAGACCGGAGTTCTTTAATGAATTGTCACAAGCCTTACTGGATATGAAGGGAGACCAGCCAGACATCATTCTGGGAGGGGACATTAATCTAGCCTTGGACCACCTACTAGACAGATCCAATGACAAATCCCAGCCACACACTAACGCCTTGACAAGACTGACCAAGTTGATGTTACTACACCACCTAACAGATACCTGGTTTACCTGCTACCCCTCTATGAAGGACTATACCTTCTATTCAGATCCCCGAGCCATAGCCAGCAGACTTGACTACTGGTTCACCTCGGCCACTCTGAATCCGGTCATCCCAGAGGTCTCCATTGCCCCACTATATATCTCTGACCATTGACCACACTCTGATACGGCTACAGATTTACTTATTGCCAGGAAAAGAGAGGTCAGTCACCTGGTGACTAGAACCCCTCCTCCTAGCAGACCAACATTTCCAGAAATGGCTGGAGTCAGAGATGGATAACTGTTTTCATGACAGCCCAGAGACCTGTGCCCCCCCTCACCCGATTATTATGGGAAGCCTTTAAGGCCACAATTCATGGTAGGATCATTTCATATGCAGCCCATATGAGGAAGCTTAGAGAAGTGGAGGCTGTGCAGCTTGAAACACAACTCAAACAAAAAGAGGCAGAATATAAGGAGGACCCCAACAAGTTACAAAATCAGGCCCTCAGATTTGAACATACCACTCTTAGAATGAAATTTAATACACTAGCCACTAGAAAAGCAGAACTACAGATGGCATGGCTAAGACACAAATACTGGGACCATGGGGAAAAAGTGGGAAAGGTCCTCGCATACAACCTTAGGAAACAACAGGCAGAGAGACATACAAAGAAGTTCAAGGACAGAGCAGGGATGACCTATCACTCTCCTAAAGAAATTAAAACAGCCATGACAGATTTCTACCATACCTTATACAAAACCCAAAACCCTTTTCATGTTATTAATTTTAACAACTTCATGGCCAGTGCTTCCCTTCCCTCCATCTCTGAAGCACAGAGAGTCTCCCTTGATGCCCCAATCAAGGAGACATAATTAATTAAGGCTATAAAAGGGATGGTTCCACAAAAGGCTCCAGGGAGTGACAGATTCCTGGCTGATTTTTACCAACTTACCAAGGTAGCCTTCTGCAAACTCATGCTCTGCACGCTGAAAGCAGTACACGCAGAGGGGATACTCCTGAGCACCATGAAAGAAGTGGTCATAACAGTTCTTCCAAAAGCAGGGAAAACTCCACTCTTCCAGCCAGCTACAGACCAATATCCTTGATTAATGCAGACACCAACATTTTTAGCCAAAATCCTTGTCACTAGATTGGAGAAGGTCCTCCCAGCACTGATACATGAATCCCAAGTGGGCTTTGTAAAGGGAAGCTCAAGTGCCGACCACCTGAGAGCCTTAGTCACCCTGTTCCAGAAAGCCTCTACCCTGTCTTTACCTGCTGCAGCCATCACCAAAGACTTCAAGAAAGCATTTGACTCTGTTGAATGGGTTTATCTCAAAGTGGTTTTGACCCATATTAAAATAGGACCTAACTTTGGAAGGTGGGTTAATGCCATCTATAAAGATCCAATGGCTAAGGTCCTTACTAATGGCCTCCTGTCCGACCCTTTTATCCTACAAAGAGGCACAAGACAAGGTTGCCCACTGTCCCCCTTACTCTTTATTTTGACTATTGAGCCACTGGCTGTGACCATCCAAAACCATAAACTTATCCCAGGCATAAAGGTGGGCCGAGAGGAATTGAAAACCAAGTTATATGCCGACGACTGCCTTATCCTGATCAGTGACATTACTCTGAGTTTAGATCCCATCCTGGATACCTTTGCCCAATTTAAGCAGCTGTCAGGCCTAATGATTAATAGAGCTAAATCTGAAATCCTTCCCATTAATAAACTCAACATATGGGCCTACAAGCTGGCCTAGTCTGGGCAAGTTCACAGATCAAATACCTAGGGGTTATCCTGTCAACAGAGCTACACAAGTTGGGCCCACTGAACCTGCTTTCTCTGATACACACCTTTCAGAAAGAACTAAACAGATGGGAACATCTGAACCTGACTCTTCTGGTTAAAATAGATTCCATTAAGACAATGTTGGCTCCTTGTGCAGGATAAGTGGTTTTAGAAGTTAGATTCCCTGATTGGGCCTTCCTGTGGAGCACCTCCTGCCAAGATTCAGTACAGCCAAACTTAGATCCCACTGGAGACAAGGGGGCTGGAACTTACCTAACTTTCTCCAATACATGTATGCCTTCATTACAGCTAGGTCCATGAGTACTATTGGCTCCGCAGTCCTGCCACTGCCCCATAATGCCGCATAGAACAAAACCTTTTAGAAGTTGCACATCCCTCCCTATGTCTGACTGGGACCTTTAAGATGAGGGCAGCTCAATGGGCGACTATAGACTTGGCTCGTAAAGCTTGGTTACTTGTGACAAGTTTTTCAAAATGCTGCTCCAAGGTAGGCTATCTTTCTTACCTTTGGGGGAATCCAGAACTATGCATCAAAGGGAAACCAATTCAATGGGACACATGGGAGAAAAGCTCCATATATAGAATAGACGACCTGCTGTCCCCCGACAGGACTAATTTTGAATCTTTCCAAAATCTCCAAGAGAAATTTAATCTGTCAAAACAAGATTTCTGGAGATACCTGCAGATTAGGTCAGCATATACTCAGTGGTCAAGAACACCATGTAAATTCAAGGCCTGAAGAGTGGCTAGACATCTTCCAGCTGCCCCACTGCCATGGGTGGATTGGTTCCCTTTCCACAAGGCCAAGGTGGGAGCCATATACCAGCTAATGAGAGATGCACAGCCAGACCCCACAGCAAGGGCCAAAGACAAATGGCAGTCTGCCCTCCAAACTTCCATTACAGATAAAGAATGGCTGGTTTACTGGAAACTGGCACAGCAGGCCTGCTCAGACTCAGAGAGCTGCCTAATTCAAAAAAAGATTCTACACCACTGGTATAGAACTCCTGCCCAACTTAAGCATTTATGTGTGCTCTCTCAGGACTTGTGTTGGAGATGTGCTGCTCCTAATGCTGACCTGCTACATATACTATGGTCCTGTCCGCTCATTGTGCCTTTCTGGAACAGGGTGATCAAGCAATGCTCTGATATGCTAAATGAGTCCATCTCAGGGACACCCCTTACCATGCTTCTTGGATGTCAATCCCCAAGCCTGCCGATGTTCAATAAGCAATAGGAAATGGCTGATGGCAGCCTCAGTGGAAGCCAAGAGACTAATACTTACTAAGTGATTACCTACAGCTGTCCCACTATCCAGTACTAGCACAATTCGATAGAAAATCTGACATTGAATACCAGACTAACCTACCAGGTAAATCACCAACTAGGGAAGTTTCAGGCCTTTGGACTCCTTACCTACAACATGTATCTTCCCACACTGGAACCTCTGACAACATCCCTTCCCCCAGAGTGTGGTACCCACCATGATTTGCCCACTTAGTGGGACCTCCCTGCCTGGTTAGACATACTTCCACCAGATCTATATACCGATCTAAGTACCAATATTAACATCAGAGGACATGTTATATATCAGAAGTATCTATCCACTACAATGTTTATCTATTCTTAAGGTTATGTCTCCAGTTATGTAGTCCTGTTTTTTTTTTCATTTGTACCCAAATGTTTATGTAATGTTATGCACTATATGAATACATGGCTTGTTGTTTACAACCTGCAAAGATTTCAATAAAAAGATTAACTGTAAAAAATACACCACATTTTGGACCACCACTCCAACCTCACCAGATCCCTCTTTTACTACCGCACCCTCTCCTCACTGTCCACCCTGCTACATAATATTGTGTCTCCACAATAAGAAGCCTGGAAACTCTCCTCTATATCAGTAATGAACATGTTGAACAGGAATGGCCACAGGATGGACCTCTGCAACACTCCCTCATAACATTTGCTTTTTGACTTAACTCTGTTATCTATCACCATTTCTTTTCTCCACAAAACCAGTTCCCCACCCAGCTGATGAATTTGTTTCCCACTCCCATGTCTTCCAACATCCTCAGCAGCCTCATGTGTGACACTGAATTGAAGGCTTTGCTAATACAGAAACAGACAAAATCAACTGCCTGCCCTTTTTCAGCCCTAACTGTGACCCTATTAGAAAACACTATTAGGTTGGTCTGACATGACCTGTTTGTGACAAAATGGTGGTGCTTGTTATTCTCTAGCCTGTTCATATCTAGGTAGGCAACATGGCTTTCTTTGACCAGGGTCTCAATCAGCTTATCTTCAATGTGAGTAGGACTTACTAGTCTGTTGTTTCCAGATCTTCGGCCCCTCCCCCATTGTGGAACACAACCACGCATGTACACTTCCTTGGCACCACACCAGGTTCCAGCAAGCATTTGAATAGCACAGACAGGTGCTCTGCCATTTCTGAAGCAAGCTTTCAGCACCCTCTGGTGTAAGCGGTCTAGCTTTGGCACCTTATCTACTTTGAGGGCAGCAAAAACCTTTCTTACCCTTTGTAGAATGACTGCCACCTGCCTGATTTTCTGCACCCCCATATGGAGGCCTAAACACCACTATCTGGTAGAGACCCTTCATCCTACACAGTGAATACCAGGCAGAGTTAACTGTGTAAAATCTATGCCTTCTGCTCATCATCAGGCACTGCCTACCTTTCTCTCTCTGATTGTTTAACAATGTCCTCCATATCTTTTTTCCCTGATGTACCTAAAGAATTCCTTTTCTCCTCCTTTGACACTATAAGCCATAAACAGCTATGTGTCTACCTTTGCCCTCCTGATTATTTATGTATTTATTTGCTTTTGATAACCGGGTAAGCACACTAGACAGCCAAGTGCCTATTTTCAGGTGCGACCCAGGAGATTACAAGGTACATTACTCGGTACATAAATGAACATGAGGCAAATAGAAGTGGATGCTTACATTACATAGAATTAACACAACAGGGACTTTACAAGCATCAGATTTCATCAGACAAATAGTAGTGAAGAGTTAATATAAAGTAATCAGAACACAGAGACACCGTAAGACAACAATACCATAAACAGGGATTACAATACAGTATTAAACATTGCAGTCAGTAGGAAGAAGTGCAGTGTGAGTTCAATGCTCCAGGCAGCAAGTTGTAAGGTTAGCAGTTGGAATAAGGGGGAGTCACAGCAGGGATAGAGTGGGCTCAGTACAAGAGAAAGGAGTGCACAGTTCTAGTGCTCACCCTGTTTTGCCAGTAGGCTTGAAAGGTCCATTCTTATAGATGCTGTGAGAACAGGAGGAGTATGAGCATAGTTGTGCTCTGCCCAAGTCTTAATGCTTAGGTAGCATCTCGGTTTGTTGGGTCATCTTAGGCAGAGAAGGTTTGTCTAGTGCAGAGACAAGTGGCAGCCATTTTGAGAAAACCCCAAAGGGAGGCTTTAAAGCTCTGGTGCGAGGGGGAGGGGCGAGTGCTAGTCGGAAGCGAGTTCCGAACCCTGGGCGCATACGCTGCTAAGGCTCGATCCCCCATTTGTGTGTGGGTTTTAGGTACCAGGAGGGCATGAGAGCTGCTGGATCACAGGTTGTAGGAGGGTGTAGCAGGAGCAAGGGTCTCAGCAAGGTTTTGAGGGGTGGCAGTTCTGACAATATTGTCAATGAAGTTGCCCACGACATAAGAGCGGTGAGTTTCCGGAGGGAGCCACTCAAGCTGGGTGTAAAGCTCACAGCGGTGAGTGAGGCGTGGGGCAGAGAGCGCAAAATGACATATGTTGTTGTAGGCTGAGTCCCACTTTACTAGACTAGTCTTTGCAACATGGGCAAAGGAGATTAGTCTGTAGCAGAGCATGGGTAGGAGGACTCCCCTGGCTAGAGCAAGACGGGCAGCTGGAGTAAGACAGCTTTTTGCTCTGTTAGTCTGTCCCAGCTTGCAGTCTGAGGCCTTGCATGTATTTCGCATGTGCCCATTTACTTCCTTTAGTTTGTCTGGATATTTACCTACTTCTCCTTCCCTTATTTCTTCTTATATCTGAAGTCCTCCCAGGTCGATCCTGTAAAAAAGCTTTTAGCTTAGTGTGCTATACCTGGTTAAATAACTAAATTAAATTATATCTGATGAATGCCCTCCTTTTGGCCCTCCCACCTCCCTTACTTCCTTTAAGAGCCAGACTGGCTTTTTATGCTTCCTTTGTTTAGTGTATTTACTCATGAATAGGCACCTAGTGCCAGTATGGTCCTCATTGTTACAGTACTTCTCATTTCCCTCTTCCCCTTTGACCACCTCTACTCCTTATAGGTTTTTTACCACCCTTTCCCTCATTTTCTGGAATCAGTTATGCTGAGGTCCAGGACCAGGGCCTTTGAAGAGGGTGTGCAGTTACCCAAGACCAGCTCAAACCACATGGTATTGTGGTCACTGGACCCCAATGGTTCCCAGACTGTTACCCTTACCAGTGCCTCCAAATTGGTGAGCACCAAATCAAGAATATCGTCATATCATGGGTGTTCTCTAACCAACTGTACCAGTAAGTAGCCATGCATTGTGCCCAGAAGTGCCTGACTTCTGGTGCTCTTAGCAGCTGGGGTAGCGCAGTCCATGTCCAGCAGGTTCAGGTCACCCACAACCACTAGTTCCCCATTTGCTGCCCCTCACAATTTCCTCCCTATTTTTCTATCCCAACCCCATCCGCCTGCCCTGGCAGTCTACAGAACACTCCCATCCTTATCTTCTTTACTGTAGCTGTTCTTAGCTGCACCCAAATTGACTATACTCCCCACTCTCTTTTGATAGTACCATCCTCAGTGGGTTCTTAGCTAGTCTGGTGACAGATACAGTAGATAAGAATATGTACATGTCTATAGTGAACATCTCCCTGCTATCTTAGTAAATATTTCCAAGGTAGAGTCTGTCCATATAATTATTCAGTCAGTTTTTAAAGAAAATGAGGGTAGGTGCAGTGACCATCTCTAATAGTTGACTGTTCTGTTCTCTAACCACCCATATTGTATAGAATGATTCACATGCAGAAGTGCTAGATGATTATTCCCCAGCTGAAACATATGCCCTCTCCTGTTGTGCAGTTCAATTTTAACATTAAGGCCAAGGCCATACATAAGCTCAGGACCATATAAAATATAGTACATGGATAGCAAATGACTTCCTACCCTTCTTCTTTCTAGTCTATTTAGACTAAAGAGTCTAACCTAGATTCATGTGACTTGTTCTCAAGGTGTTTAATTTACACTTTTAGCTATACTTTTGGCATTGCCCTGTGCATAAATCAAAAGACAAAAATATTTTCTAAGGTGGGGGGTGAGACCTGTGAAAAGTAATTCAAGTGGAATCTTATGTATGCTTTGTACAATAGTATTATTATCCCAGCCCACCCACGTCACTCAAAGAGGTCACAAGGAGTCTGTTCTTGTAAGGACTCCCTCCCCAATTGGCTGTAGCAGTGCAAACTGGACCCCCTGGACTCCCAGCTGAACCAACAGACAGCCAGTCTGGAGCCTGATGCCAGTCAGACAGTCAGTCAGGCTTTCTGGTGCTACATTTTGTACATCAACATGTTTTAAGGTCCAAAGTGGCTTAAAAGCCTTAACTCTGCTGGCGACTTTCACTCAAATCTCAGCCTGCTGACATCACTCAAAGTGGTCATGAGGGGTCAGTCTTAGTAATGACCGCTCCCCCCAACAACTCCAACAGTGCAAACTGGACCCTCAGATCTTCCAGTATGACTGACGAACAACCAGTTAGGAGTCAGACACCAGTCAGTCAGCTAATCAGGCTTCCTGGTGCAACATGTTTGGATATTTTTTCTTTATTTATCGACACCTGTCCTAGCAGTTCTCCATACTTGCAGTCTGGAGAGCTAAGGGCCATAGCGCAAAGGGTGTCACACTGTGGGTGATGGCTGTGGAGTCAGCCATCAGCTGTCTGCTGTTTCCAAACATAGTGCACCCTCACTGTTTCACCACAATATTTCCAGGACTCTTAGATAAAAACCATAAGGATACTGAACCTGACATTTCCCTGATTGTAAGTGTGTCTTGAGCTAATGTTGCTTAATTCTCTTGTTTCTGCACTAGGCTACTATTTTTACATACCTACTCACTCTGAGCACCTGCCTATTTTATGTAGTCCTAGGCTTAAACTTAGAGATCAACCATGACAAACAGCTAGCTACTACATAGGATAGTGTTTAGTGCACAATTTTCTCAAGCAAAGATCTGGACCACAAAATCTGTCCCAAGTGTCAGCTTACTTTCTTGTTATAACATCTAGTTCTAGTTTGGTCATCTTGATGTTTTCTGGTCTCTAACTGGTTTGCCTGTGACACTGATATTCCCTATATGGGAACCATTACCAGTTAATGTCTTTTGTTTTCTGTATTTGCACAACTGTAGCCACATCTAAACTTTCATTTTAACTAGCCTGCTGTTTTTCTGTCTCATTTGTTTGCTTTGGGGTACTGTAACCCTGATACTCCCTATCTGAAGTCCATATATAGTAAGCGTTTGTTGGTTTCTTTACTGATGCCACAAAACACTTTGCCCCTCTTTCCACTCCCTGACTGGATCACTGCCTACCAAACTGTTGCCAAATAAATCAACAAGCCCGTGGTCTAGATCTTAGCATGGCTCCCACCTGCCCATTAGTAGTCCTAAGGTTCACACTTCTCTGTATGCTATGGTTGTATGACTCCTTCCCTTTGCTACCCCCATGTGGGAATAAAATGACATGATGCACTCCTGTAGACTACCCCTTCCTAAACTTGCTAGTTGCTTCATGCACCTTGTTGGATTCTTCTGGCCTGCTTGAAGCTGATAAATGGCTCATTTCCCTTGCCATAGCTTTCCACCGATGTTGTTTCCTGCATCTCTTTTGGCAACTGCCCAAGCCACTTCTTTCACTTGTTGATATTGCCCAGCTATCATCTGGCAACATTGAGCTTAATCCCAGATCCACTCTGCATACCCAAGCTAGGACTTCAGCAAAGGGGCTTAAGTTAGTTCACATGAATATGAAAAGTCTTGTGGCAAACAAGGATGACCTGGATGCCTGGGTCAGCTCAAACAATCCTGACATCCTGGATTTCACAAAGACATGGCTGAAATCTTCCATACCAGATCCAGCCGGTGCTATCCCTGTTACAGTTTTGTCTGTTTGGACAGTGAATTCCCCCAAGATGGGTGGTGTGGTCCTGATCTATTTTAGGGAAAACCTAAACATCTCCTACCATTCTACTATGTCCCACTTTCCAACCCCCTCAGAGTGTCTCCATGTGGTGCTCATACTTGGGAAAGCTAAACATCCCCACCTAATATGCATATACAATCCCCCTCAACTAGGCTTATCTGTACTAGACACATTGGTGGACTGCCTTACCCCTTTTACTGAACATTCAAACATACGAAAATGCCAGCAGAAGCATGCCTATATGGTCTATCGAGTCTGCTCAAATGTGCAGCTAGCCCCTCACTTGCAGCTGCCCCACTCTTCTCCCTCATCATAACACCCCCTATCCAGTGACTATAAAAAGATCCTATTTGGTGACTTAAACCTTGACTGGTTGGTTGCCTATGTAAAGTCTCAAATTGTGTATTAAAAAATTGAACCTTGCCCAAATAATTATTACCCCATATGACCTTTCCCACAAAACTCCAAACACTACCTGCTGAATTGGTTCATCACAAACAGGAGTGATAAAATAGGGTATGCCTCCTGTACAGTGACACTATTACACTGAAAACAACAATGCTGACAACATCAACATTTTTGCTGCAATAGACTGCCCGAGACCCAGACACTCTGTCTACCCGTCCTGCATCCCCTTCCCGATCCAACTCTGATGCAGAGTTAGAATCCTGGATATTGGTGGGTTCGAGGGTGAAGCCCTCTGATGTAAAAACAGCTGGGGTCTCCAGTCACATTTATGTCAACCACAAGTTGCAGTCAACATAAATCCATCACTGTGATGGCAGTTGACAACTTAGTTGTGAAACTAGCATTGTAGAGCCATAAAATAGTAATGACTGGCATCTTACCAGATGTCATCTCAGACCACTCCCCAATTCTTGCAATCTGGCAGTCCCCCAAAAAAAAACACCACTCAGCTGCTTCAGTTTCATGATTTCTCAAAAAGAAACTCTAAGGATTTCCTGTGTGACCTGGCTGCTGTTGATTGGTCCTTCCTAGACTCAATGATGTGTGTAAATAAGGCACTAGAAAAATTCATTAGCATTTTCCCCAGTGTTCTGCAAAATGTGCTTCTCTCATGAAGCATAGGATGCTGGGCTCAGTCACAAGTTGGCTCACAGAGACCTTTTACCCAAATGAATCATAAGGAAAATGTTTGTGATAAACACAGGAAATCTGGCCTAGCCTCTGACTGGATGAGTATAGGAGATGGAGAAATATTTGTAAATCTGGAGTTAGTTTTGGCAAAAGCTCCTTTTGTAGAAACAATGTTGGTGCCTCTGATGGACACCCACATAAATTCTGGGATGGCAAAAAAGCCTCTTAGGCAGAAAAACTAAACACCCATGTCTGACATACTTACCAGTGATATCAATTGTAATAACCTGGGCACAATCATTACTGTCTTCAACTCCAAATTCACGGACCTCTCTGCTTTCATAAAAATTGTTGCTATCTCTGGGACCATGCAATCTGTTTTATGCTCTTCACCTTTTACTGTGCTGTGCCCCTTCCCCTTCTACCTTTGATTTGTTATGGTGGGTGTGGTTAGAAAACTACTGCTTGCCATCACAACAACAACTCAAGATCATATGGCCTTGAACCAAAGCTGCTGAAGCTCACAGTACCCTCCATTGCACTCACTGTCTCAAAAATAATAAATCTTTCCCTGTCCACTGTGTTTAAAGCAGGCGATTCCAGACTCATGGGCAACTAGGATTGTAGCACCACAGTTAAGTGACCATATATCCAAGTACAGTCTCCTGTCCCCTGCCCAATATGGTTTTAGGAAAAATAATAGAACCACAACAGCCTTGATTAAACTGACAAACAGCACCAGCTTATCTATAGACTCTGGACTTCTAACTGGTGTGGTGTTTATTGACCTCATTAAGGCATTTGTCATGGTCAGTCACTGATTCTTCAAAATCAAACTTGTCTCCCTTGTTGTCTCCTGTCCTGCTAATGCCTGGTTCTCAAACTACCTCACTGGCAGGAAACATAAAGTTTGCCTTCACTCCACTACCTCCAGCCTTGCTGATATTACAGTCAGGGTCTCCCAAGGGTCAATCCTAGCCTACTCCTTTTCTTTGTTTATGTCAATGATCTCCCAGATGTTACCTATGGTTGCTGCTCCTGGTTGTATGCTGAAGATCCTGTCCTGAACTACAGTGCCCAGACTGTTCCTGCCATCCAAAAGTCCCACTCAGATGCCATTTAAATCACTCAGCCTAGGCAATCCATAAACAGACCCATCCTAAACAGCAAAAAGACCAAGTCCATGATCTTTGGTTCAAAGCCGAGACTCTGTGCTACCCCCTCAAAACTGTCTAACACATGTAAAGATGGAGCCCCACTTAGGGGTATGGCCTGACCCCCTCGCTTGATTTCTCTCTCCATGTTTCCTCAGTCTGCAAATCTGTAAGCGCTAAATTGGGCATGGCCTTTAGGGTCAAACACTGCCTATTCCTAGTTGACCACAGTCTATAGCACACGGTGTTCTCCTGCCAGGTCTCACAAAGGACTTTTGGTATTCCTCAACACAAATAAAACCATCCTTTCTAGATGGGATACAATTTACATTTCTCAAAATCTCACACATCACTGCCTCTTCTACACTGGGCTGGGCTGGCTTTCCCCTGCTGGCAATGTTCTCTTGCTCTGAGACAGTTTGTGGACAAACGTCATGGAACAGGTTCCCCATATTCCTTAGAAAGATATCTGTGGCACATGTTCCCCACATACCTGCTAAGATCTGTGGATTCCCAGCCTCCCATTGAGCCTCAGTGAGACACTGGCCTGGTCAAACTGACTTTTGCAGTCTATGTCCCTAGCTACTGGAATTCCTGTTCCCCAGAATTACACATCTCTCCCAGTCACCATATTTTTATAAGGCTCTAAAGGACTTGTTTTGTCTTTCTGGCCCTTGTTTATGTAAATAACCTCAGCACTGGCTGCTCAAGCACTATTGCACTTTCTGATCAGTTTTCAGATATGTATTTATCTTTCTATACTAAATGTTACTGCACGCTGTATGTTTTCCTACCTGCACCTGCAAATTTGATATCACTGATTTTCCCCCTTCCCTGTACCATGTGTTTCCTGTTTCAGCAAGTATAGATTTCAATTGACAACTTTGTTTTTTTTGCTTATAGTATTGCCTAAGATCTCTATTAATTGTAACCCTCTGATGATGTTGCTCTTAAATTTTTGTATACTGTTGCTGATTATTTATTTATTTTTTCTCATGGTGTAATTCTCCCAGGCTATGCCTGAAAATAGGCATATGTATGCCTAATGTATCTTTCTTGGTATCAAGAAACAAATACAAAAATTGGTGACGGCCTTTCTGATGCAGCCTATGATTTGTCAAGATTTGTGTGCAGTTGCATTACAGTGCAGACATGACTTGAATTCCCTATCAGCTAGTATTCCTAGAGCACTTTCTTGCTTGCTTTCTTTAATTTCCACCACACTAAGGTAATACTTGCATATCCAGTTCTTCCTGCCGAAGTGCATGACCTTTCACTTGTCCATATTGAATTGCACACTGGTTATGTTTAATCATTTTTGTTAATGTATCTAAATTCTGTTTGGAGTGAGTTAAGTTCTATTGGGTACTAGCTGCTCCACTTATTTTACTGTTGTCCATAAATTTGGACACCATGTTTGTGATATTATTTTGTAGGCCAGAGATGCTAAGGATGGTAGACCTCAGAACCGAACCCTGGAGGACTCCGCTTGTGAAACCAATTTTAGGAAAGAGAGTCCCACAGATTATTACTGCCTGGATTCTGTCATTGAGCCAGTTTCCTACCCATAACACAGTTATTTTTTTTTTGTTAAAATTCAAAGTTAACATTTTCTTGATTAAGATATGGAGGACTATATCAAACATGTTGCAGAAGTCTAGTTAAAAAAAAACATACACAGTAGGGATAGACAAAGTAGGGGTGGGTTTGGATTTGGTTTTGGATCTGCCAAATCCAGGATAAGTTTAGGTTTGGCTTTGCATAGTATCTGTATTTTGATTTGCCTGAAATAGGCAGAAATCAAATGTCATATCTGTCACTTGTCTTTGGCCTTATTGTTTTTTATATATTTCCTAATAAACTTTATTTTCTTCATGTTACTCTGTGTCCTTCCTCAGCACACACACTGTAGTCCCCATGCCCAGTGCTGGCATTGGGGGGGGCAAGGGGCACCCTGAGTGCACTGGGACCCTGAGTCCATTTCTGTGCCTGCCCTTTAAATATTGTGCACTCACTGGGGTCACACACTTGGCCATTTGGACCTGTAGGTGAATCTGTCTGTCTCCATCCCAGCTCCTCCCCCAGCTGCTGCTGCTTCCCATGTCACACTCACAGGCATTCTGAGGGTCGCTCACTTTGCTGCTCATACCTACAGTTGAATCTGCCTGTTTCTGTCTTGGCTCCTCCTCCTGGCTGTGGCTCAAGTTGTGGGTGGGACAACCGGCAAGCATGTGTGCACTTGCAACAATTGCCAACAGTCACCTGAGGAGTTGCTAGTTGGTCAGGTATGTGGGAAAAGTCAGAAAGGGCTGGAGAAGCCTTGTGAGAAGAGGGATGGGTTCAGTTAAGTGCATGGCTGTGATGGGTGTGCTGCTGCTGCTGAGTGCTGGGCTGCTCTGCTGCTTGCTACTGTTTAACATCGTCTCTCCAGTGGTGAAAAATAAATTGATTTGAATTAGTCATTTGTTTTAGCCTGACTTTTACTCATCCTTGTTTAGGGTACTGGGTCACTATAGTGCAGACAAAACTGCTCATGCAATAAAGCACTGTAAGAAGCACAAATGACTCTACAGCGACAGGGGTTCTTGTAGTATGTGGTAAGAATTGCTACCCCTGTCACTGTAGGCTAGTCAGATGAAATCTGAAGGATGCTGCCGGGGTGTTGCTTGACTGAGCCACTCCCATGGTGGAGTGGCAAGAACACCTGCCTCTGGTGGCAGCAGGAACCTGGGACTGTAGTTCAGTTCTCCCCAGGTCCCACTGTAATGCATTTTTTTAAAAACAAGATTTTTCCTATCTCTGACATTTACCCTTTCCCCAAAGTCCATGACCCCACAAAATTGATTATTATTAGTCTGGAGTGTGTGGTGGGGAGCGCTCATGTTAGGGGGTGTTGGGGGGAACCTCTTCAGCAAAAAGGAAAACAGTCCAACAGCATGCACTTTTGCTGTTTAGGTGGGAATTTTGTCCCTACACTGCTAGAGTGCAAGCTGTTGTGTTTACAATCTTCCATGTATGTGCGGTTTTCTCTGCGACATTATGACCCGGTTCCATTGTTTAGCTATTGTGGCTGCTGGCTTTACAAGACAGAAAGCTAAAGGACAAAAAGAAAAGGGCATGGGTATATTCTGGAAAGAATTGTCAGGAAAGAATCTTAAGAGGTTTTCAGATTTATTCATACTTGAACTATCAATCTATCCAAAATAACAAATCTTGCATTTATTTTCTGCAGCCATCTAACTGATTGAAGTTCAAATATAAATGTATTCATTAACAAAAATCAATATAAAAACACAATAAGACATTACAGTGAATGTAGTGTGCTGGAGGGAGTCTAAGCTGAAACTCTAAAGCCTAGCTGGTTAGTGGCTTATTACTTACTCAGAGTAAGTGGCTAGTGGCTTAACAAAACAAAAAAAACAAATAAAAGCAACAAAGAAGGGGAAATAAAGAAGGGAGATCACATGGGAGGGAGTCTGAGCTGAGACTCTAAAGCCTAAGTGGCCACTGGCTCATGGTGTACCGACATTGAGCAAGTGGCTTAACAAAACAAACAAACAAAAAAAAGGAACAAAGAAGGGGAAATAAAGAAGGGAAGGAGATCACCTGGGAGGGGGTCTAAGCTGAGACTCTAAAGAATAAGTGGCTACTGGCTAGTAGCCCACTGACTCTGAGTAATTGGATTAACAAAATAAAAAACAAAAAAGTAAAATGAAAAGTCACAACATAGGGGAAAGAAAGAAGGGCATTCACCTGAGAAGTGGTCTGAGAATCTAAAGCCTAAAGTGGCTAGTGGCTTACTGTGTAAGTTGCTTAACAAAACAAAAAAAACAAAAACCAAAAAAGGATAGTAACTAAAGGGTGTGTTACATAATAAAATTTAAAAATGGACAATATGCTGTTGAATCTGCTACCAAAGAACAAGTTGGGTTGTACAAAATGTAAAGAACAAAAAGGACAGCTATGGCAGATTCAGAAAGAAGCAGAAAATGTTAAAAAAGTATATTGTAAATGGTTAAGTTGGCTGGCAATGACAACAGTGTTATCAGCCACTGGAGGAAGTGCTACAAGTAGGCAACTGTCAACCTCCATGCATGAAACAACAACAGCTGTGACAGCAGTTGAGGCAGTAGAGGGACAGCATGAATCAGATAATGACTCTGAAAAAAATGTACAGCAAGAAGAACAACAACAAGGTATTGAAGAATCATGTAACATAAACCCTGAAACTAGTCAACCACCATTAATGGTGATTTTTATGACCCAACTACTTGGCCTGAAATTTTTACTGAAGAGCTTAGAGTTGAAATTGTGCAGCATAAACCCTAGCAGCTGAAGGAAACTGGCATTGAATTCACCAAAACTGCAGGTCATCAATTTACTTCTGCTAACAATAAAGTGGGATCCATAAAGATTCACAGGCCTTGGTTAGCTTACTCCAAGTCTGCAGATGCTATGTTTTGTTTCTTCTGTAAGCTTTTTGGTGAAGAAAGGTGAGTCCTTACACAAGGTTTCGCCAGCTGGCAAAAGTTATCACAAAGACTGTCTCAGCATGAAACATACCCATCACACATGGAAAATTTCTATAAGTGGAAACATCTAAAAGAGGTGTTACAGAACCAGACTACAATAGAAAGGTGTTTGCAGCAAAAGCTAAATAAGGAAAAGGAACAATCACATGCTGTGCTCTGTAGAATTTAGGACTGCCTTTTATACTTAGCAGGACAGAACTTTGCCTTCCATGGACAACAATGGGAATTTTTTGAAATGACTGGAACTGTCGTCCAGGTATGACCCTGTCATAGCTAATCATTTGCAATATGTTCAGCGGGGAACCAGCATTCATTATTTAAGCAATGACAGTCAGAACAAATTTTTGCAGATGTTAGCTGAGGCTGAGACTAGTAATATTTGTGACAAAATACAGAACACTAAATACTAAAGTGCTAATAGATTGCACTCCACATATTTCTCACAATGAGCAATTATCAATATTTATTTGTTATGTTGCAATCAGTGGAGACCAAGCTGAAGTGTAGGTGAACTTTCTAGAGTTTCTTCATGGTGAAAATGCAACAGGAAAGGCTTTGGCTGAATTACTGATTTTGTGCTTTTAAACATTAAATTTTCTTTAAAATGTTAAAGCTGATTGAATCCCATCTCCACCTGCACATGATTATTCCTCAATCAAGTGGTTCAGTTTGATTGGGTAACACGTATCCGTGGTTTTCTTTGCTGAACAGCCGCAGGTGATAGGGATGTAGCAGGTGTTAAAGAGCTACAGTTAATACATTGAAGAGCCACACGTGGCTCGTGAGCAGAGGTCTGAGTATCATTGGCCTATTGGATAAAGTACTGATGGAAACTGAGGAACACTTCCAGTTTTTGCATGACTCCAAATAGCTTGTTTGGTTTTCTGTTCCACATAAAAGCATTGGGATATGACAAAATGCAACAACTAGTATGCAGTGAGTTGGTCCAATTTCTTAGAGACGTGGTAGCTTCTGATTGTGGCAACTGCGATTGAGTGGTTTCAAAAAGCATGACTCAAACATGACAGCTGTGCACAGGGCTACTGGGCAGGGAGGGTGACCAGACAGGGGAGTCCACAAATATAGTGACAGGATGTCACTATATGTATACCTTTGCAGGGGAGAGGGGCCACACTGTGCGATGGGCAGAAGGGGAAGGGATGGAGGGTTTGTGGGGTGTAGTGCGGCAGTTGGCTGCCGAGCTGGCAATATGGTGTCATGGGTTGGTGGCAGGCTAGGGTTGGGAGGGTGCCGGGTCTGATTCTGGACACATGTTCAGTTTTTGCTCCGGTCTGGGAATTTTTTTCATCTTTTGCCCACCCCCCAACATGCACCCCTCTGGAGTTGAAATCCTTTAGTAGGAGGGTGCGGAGGGTTAAAATCCAAGTCTCTGGCTCCCTTTTGCTGTGCACCAGGAGCGTACATCACCAACACTGATTTTCAGTGATGTACACTCACCCTAATGGTGATCGCCTTTCCACAATCACCATTATCACCTAGAACAGGGGCATAGATGGTTCACACGTGGCCATATATGTTATGCAAATGACATTCTGCTATGTTCACAGACACCATTAGGGCTGAAAAGAGCAACTGGAGCAACTATGGAACAACTGAAAATACTGGATTTAAGGATCAACCCTAGTAAATCAAACATAGATATTTTTGGTAATACCAAGTATAGAGAGACTGACACTTGGGGTATTGATAATACTGACTTTGCCATTTCCAAAATGTATAAATATTATGCCTTGTATTTAATTGAACTGGTAGCTGGAAAGAAGATATTGAGTGTACTAAGTCACAGGCTTATTTGGCATCAGAGACAATATTGAAGTTTTGCAGAATGTTTGCAAGTAATTCTTTAAAGGCCCTGAGGCAAACATTTAATGCAGAAGTAAATGGTATTTTGTTATACGGTGCTGAGATTTGGGTGTTTGATAAAGAAATATCAGATCTAGAGGCAGTGCAGAATGTATTTTATAGACAGATCATGAGCCTAAAGAAAGCTATAGCTACATCTTTCATTAGAAATGAATTTATTGTAAAGTCAGTTGTATCAATGGCTCAGATAAGAGCCATTAAATACTCGAAGCAAATGGTGACCTTGCCAGAAAATAGGATCCCCTCAATGTGTTGGAAAAAGTCCCTGTGTAAAACAAGAATGTTGTCTCTAAAAGGACAAGCCCTTTTGTTATAGGTCTGGAAGCCTAGAGGGAAGGAAGAATAGAGAAGAAGGGGGAAGGTGGGGAGGGAGGACAGGTAAGAAAGGGGCAGGGATAGCAAAGAAGTGTCACAAGAGGGAGGGCACAGTCATGAAAGGAGGCTTGGCTCCAGAGCTGATGACCTCACCCAGAAGGGGCGAGTCTTATGGAAAAGAACACAGAAGGATAGGGAAAAAGGGTGGATATAAGGGGCCACACAGGTGAGATCTCCCTCACTTTTGCTAGACAAAAGGGCCAATGAATAAGATCAGCATGCTATTGAGGACAGGGCAGAGATATGTTGCAAAAAGAAAAAAGAAAACCACAAGTGGGTATGCGGCAGTCACATGGGAGTGGGGTCATTGTTGGGTGGGTATAGGATGGCGGTCATTGTGGAGTGGGGGGGGGATTTCATGAGAATGCAGCAATGAGGCCAAGCTAACACGAGGATAACAGAACTGCTTAATGTTAAGATAATGTGGTGTTTCTTATGATATGAGCAGTGGCGACAGAAAAAGGAAATCCTAAGAAATGGAGTTTGCAGCAGTCGATAGTAAGGTTGATCCTATTAAAAAAAAAATCTTGCATTCTCACACTACACAGGTATTATGGGGATGAGTGCATCCAGTGAGGTTGGTTTATAGCTGCATAACTTTTTGAAGGATGTTGTAAGTGGGAAATATTTGGCAGCTGAACCATTAGACACAAGCAGCCTTTGTTTATATCTTGCATATCCATTTCTAATGAGAGGGACTTCTAGGAGGATAAGACAGTGCAAAAAAAACCCACTATATATGGTTACAGTCATTAGGGCTATAGTATCTTCATGTTTGAGAGGAAATGGCCTGTATGGCTATGACATATAGGGGATGGAATTTGGCTCACCAAAAACAGGCTTTATGGTTGATTTGGCATTTTGTTTAAGCAAAAACAAAAAAAGAAGACAAAAAATCATAAAGACATTTAATGTTTGGTGGGTAGCAGAGAGCATATTGGACTTGGGCTTGCTGGGATTTCCCAATGGTGCGTAGAAGACCTGTACTAAATATAAGGGCCAAAAAGGGGATGGAAGATGCTGAAAAACTGGTTCCATTTGCCCCACTGTCCAGGTACTCAATACTCCCCCACCCTCTGTGTGATGAGAAACTGTTGTCAATTGAGCTATAGAGTGAAGGTGGTAATTCAAAAAAATATATATATATATATATATATATATATATATATACATATAAACAATATTCAGTGTAACAGTTTACTTGTGTTGCAGTATGCATCATTCTGATATTATACATATCGTAGTGTTAACAGGGTAGGCATGCTCGCCAGGAGTGTGATACCACTACCGGTGCCACAAGTAGGCTCATGGCCGGGTAAGTTGATGGGACAGGTTCAGGAAGGGTATGAGGGCTAACCGGACAGTCCTGTTTTTGGCTCTAGCATTCAGTTGGGAAGGTCCAATTTGATGGGGGCTCAGGTAATGATGCTGTTGCAGTGGATTGGTTTTTATCCCTGCCTGGAGGGTTGGCACTCAGGTTGGGTTTTAACAAGATCCAATAAGGAGAATAATTTCAGGGGATGGGGTCTCAGCTGGGGCCAGCTGTAGAGGGCAATGGAGGAGGCCAGGAGAGTAGCTGCATTATGGAAGTGAGGGTGATTGTTTGCTGGCATAGATGCATTGAGAATCATTGGTCGGAGTTGTGAATAGTCAAGGTTGATGTTGGGAGTCTGAGACAGATCAGGCACTTTATAGAGAGAAGGCACAAATAGTCTTCATAGGTGGATTGGTTAACATGAGACCAATTTGGAAGAAGAACAGTTAGGAACCTCTGGTGCCAGCCGGACCAGTGTCAGAGGGCAAAGAACAGGGGCCATGAGTTCAGCTGCATGATGGGCCAGAGGGTTCATGGTCTCTGGCATAGGTTTTAGTTACCACTACCTATTTAACCGAGGGAGGTGAGGGTTATTTAAGTTGAGTCATGACCTGGGCCACAAGGTGGAGAGGCAAGAAAAACCAACAGTGCACACAATTACAATTTGGTAGACAGATAATACAAACACTCATTGTAATGAAAACAAATAAGTTAAAGTCCATATGTTTTCCGCGTACCATATCCAACACCAGCCATTGGTGTACTAGTCCTAATAATATATTAGGGTGGCTGTGGAACTGTCCAGGGTCCCACTGTAAGGTGATATGGTCCCTCTTAGAGGTGCAGGTCACAATGACGCTTTGGGAGCAGTCCTTTAATAACCAATCAGCCAGGCACAGGATGATACATATCCCCTCCATTCATAGGTCAGTTGCTAATGCTGCCAGGTACTTGCGAAGGCCTTGGGGCTGATATGGGCTGGAAGGGGACAAGAAAACAGAACGTGTATTGGAATATGCAGTACCTTCCATCTTGGGAGGTTGATTTGAGGGGGAGGTGGAAACAATCATAAGGGGGAGCTAGTGGGCTAGAGAATCTTTATGGAGGGCTATATTTCCAATGGCTGTCTATATGGAGCACAGCAGTACCAACCTGGAATGTTGTGGGGATGCAGGGGAGGTTATGAAATTTAAATTCGGAAGGGGGCATACTGAGGTCCCTGATCATTGACACTGATCACTACCATCAGACAGAAGTTCAGTAAAGTTTTACTTCAGCTTCAGGATAACATGCAGGTGTAGGAGTACCAGCTGACAAGAGATGGGTAAGCAGCACTTTTAGTGAGGATGGAGGGGAGCTGGGTTGGCCTAACAAAAAACCAAACAGACTGATTATTCAAGTTACTGATCTGAAGTAAGTGGCACCTGACGGGGGAATATTGCCTTTACCCATTTGCCTGTGGTTGCTGGGGGGGGGCAGGGTATACAGCAGAACTGCAATCTTTTTTTCAGTGCATCTACACAGTCCAGGTATGTTGTTTCCCCATTTCAGGTGTGGAAGCCACTAGGACCAATGGTGGGGCCAGAGTCACAGAGAATAATAGCAAGGAGGATGACAAAAGGGGATGGCAGCAGGGGACAGAGGAAAGCAGGGGGCAGAAAGTTCAGGCAAAAAGAGAATTTCAGGTGACTAGGCCATTGGGGGAGTTGAGGTTCATCCCCAGAACGGAGAAGGGTAACAAAGAATCATGTATTTGGGGGGCTATAGAATGGGAGCAGGCCCCCAAACAAAAAACAAACAAAAAAAAAAGGATATCCATTACAGTCATGGAGGATAAGTGTAGCTGTCAAGGATACAGCCCAAGGGGTGCAGATGGACAGTGTGTAGAAATTGGGCAGGGGGACACGGGTTTACCAAAAATGAACATCAGAAATAGCAGTCAATAAGGAAGTGTATTCTTTGCTCGCCAACAGGAAATGGAAACGGGGGGGGGGAGTATGCAAAAAAATACTGTAAATTAAATAAATAATAAATAACTAAATAATAAAGAGTTTCACAAATACTGGTCATATGTTACAGAGAATTGTCTACAAAATAGAGGTCTGGATCGTGGGGGACATGCCTATGGATAAGGGGGCCGAGAGAAGGCCGAACAGTGGTCTGGTAAGAACAGCTAGGTCTGTTGTCCATGGGAATGTATGGGTCTGGCTGAGCGGGTCTACAAGGGATGTGCTAAGGTGCATGATAAGGGATCTAAACAGAAAATGAACAAAAGAGAGCTCATGGGACACCCTTGCTTCACCCTTTAAAATGTGTGCATCAAAAAAAAAAAGACTTTAATATTTGAAATAATTTTAGGTGGGGGTATGCCCTGGGATTAGATAGAGTTAATCAGAGGCAGTAAGAACTGGGGGCGGGGGGGCGATAGAAGGTCATGGTAATGTAGAGAGAGTGACAAGAAGGAGACGGAGGAACACAGAAAAAATACAAGGACATAGTTTGGAGCCAGAAAAGAGGATGAGCAGAAGAAGGGGCTAAGGTTTGCCAAATAATTAGTGGCATGGTGAATTAGTAGGACACCTTGCCAGTTTTGGGCAGAGTGGATGGGGTCCATCTAGTGGGGCTGGGCAACCCCATTTTCATCACAAAATCAGAAAGGGCATAGACGCCTGGTGAAGCTGCAGAGAGAAAAGAAAGAGTTTGAGGGGGAAGCGTGACTTCCATTGCTAGCTGGAGTCGGGCTAGTGGAAAAAAAAAGAAAAGAAAATTATTTTTGGGGGGGGTTCTAGAGTTACAGCAAGGTGGGGTATAAGAGAAAAAGGGTACAGACACCCAGGAATAGAAAATGGGGGGGGAGGCAAGAATTGGACCTGGCCCGGACAAGAGGAAATGGTGTGGACACCCAGGAATTGAAAATGAGGGGCAGGAATTGGACCTGGCCCAGGCATTAAGAGATAACCCCCTCAGTTTTACAGCAGGGGATAAGAGAGAAAATGAACAAGAAAGATAGACCCCCTTGAGTTATACTCGGGGGTGAAGAAAATGTGATATAAAATGTGTTTTATAAAATGTGATATAAGTGGTGATATTGTGAAATGAAGAGAATATGGGAATAAAGAAATATGTTAAATATGGTATGTAAAGGAACTCAGCAATGTTGGATAAAAATTTGAATGAAAAGTTTAATAAACGGTGTGCCGACTGAGTAGCCAAAGCAATACTGGCTGTGATGTCCTTTAGAACAAGAAGGATTGTCTCTAAAAGGACAAGCCCCTTTGTTATAGCCTGGAAGCCTAGAAGGAAGGAAGACTAGAGAAGGAGGGGGAAGGGGGGAGGAAGGACAGGTAAGAAAGGGGTGGGGATTTTGAAGAAGGTCCATAGGGGGAGGGCACAGTCAGGAAAGGAGGCTCTGCTCCAGAGGCAGTGACCTCACCCAGAAGGGACGGGTCTTATGGGAAAAGAACACAAAGGAGAGGTCAAAGGAACAGAGAGAGGAAAAATAGAGCAAGGGTGGGGGAGGGATATAAGGGGCCACACAGGTGAGCTCTCCCTCACTTTTGTTAGACAAATTTTGATTTCCCACCCACCGCCCAAATAATCACAGGGTACAGTGAGAAAAAAAAAATGAAAAGAAAATGCTTTTTGGAGGGGAAGGAGGAGAAATTCTAGAGTTACACCAAGGTGGGGTGTAAGAGAAAAAGGGTGTGGACACCCAGGAATTGAAAATGGGGGGGGGCAGGAATTGGACTTGGCCCAGACAAGAAGAAAGGGTGTGGACACCCAGGAATGGAAAATGGGGGTCAGGAAGTGGACCTGGCCCAGAGATTAAGAGATAACCCCCTCAGTTTTATAGTGGAGGGTGAGAGAGAAATTGAGCAAAAAAGAAAGACTCCCTTGAGTTTACACTCGGGGGTGAAGAAAATGTGATATAAAATATGTTTTATAAAATGTGATAGAAGTGGTGACATTGTGAAATAAAGAGAATATGGGAATAATGAAATATGTTAAATATGGTATGTAAAGGAACTCAGTATTGTCGGATAAAAATTTGAATAAAGAGTTTAATAAACGGTGTGCCGACTGAGCAGCCAAAGCATTACTGAGTATGGCGTCCTTCTTTGGGTGAAAGGGTCTAGAATGAGGAACTATAAATGGTTTGAACAGTTAAATAATGTATTAAAAAAGGCAGGTATGACTGACATATGGGAAGAACATGCCATCAAGAATGTTGACAAGTATGGTAGTACAGCAATTGAAATGTTGAATGATGTTGTCTTTGGCATGGAATCATAATGTTGCAAGACATTATGCTGTAGTAGTATATCGTACTGCCAATACAGAGCAGTATATTGAAAACTGCATAATTCTTGTATTTGCAAGGGGCTCCACCACCCGCAAACCCCATTACTGGGGGGGCTGTGCCTCCGAACCCCCCCAACTACTATAACTAACTCCAGGGGATTTCACACATAATATCACAGAAAGTGTGAAAAAAAATTTCCATGCATCTGAGACTAGGAATTGAAACCCAGTCCCAAATGCAATGATTGTTTCCCTTGCTGTCTGTGGTTCATCCCATCAAGCCACGGCAGCTGCTAGTGAACCCCTATCTTGGCAGGATTCTTATCCTGCACTGGGAAGAGTAAGAGGGTGTGCTACCACGCATACTTCCTTTTGTTGTTCTGCAGACTCTCGCTCTTACCTACCACGCTGTTCCTACCTCGTGGTCATGCTATGAGCTGTAGAGCATGCAACATTATGACCCGGTAAGGTGTTCTTTCAAGTAGAATTTGGAAAATTAAGGGATCTGTATTATTGCAATGTATATTGTTAATTAAAACATCCAAGAAAACATGAAAAGTATTTAGAAACATAGACTCTGATGGCCGATCAGGACTGCTTGGCCCACCTAGTCTGCCCATTTTCCCACCTATTGGATAGGCTGCAGATCCTAGTTAACCAACAGCCTACTTCCTCCTACCCCCCACTAGAATTGCCTTATGTCTCTCCCATGCATTCTTAACTCCCCCACTGTTTTTGACCACACGACCTCCTCAAGAAGGTCGTTCCATGCGTCCACCACCCTCTTCATGAAAAAATACTTCCTCATATTGCCCCTGAGCTGTCCCACATCTATCTTCAGATTGTGCCCCTTTGTTCTTTCACATCTCTTTTCCCAAGAGATGCTCCCCTCTTCAACTTTGTTGATTCCCTTGAGGTACTTGAAAGTTTATATCATGTCCCCTCTCTCCATCCTTTCCTTGAGGGAATACATATTAAGCTCTTTTAATCTCTCTTTGTATGGCTTCTGGTGCAGACCCTGCACTATTTCAGTTTCCCTCCTCTGGACTGCCTCCATCCTGTCTATGTCCTTGTGGAGATGGGATCTCCAGAACTGCAAGCAATACTCTAGATGGGGTCTCACCAACCGTCTGTACAGAGGGATAACAACTTCCTGTTTTCTACTGATAATGCCTCTCCCTATGCATCCCAGTATTCTCCCAGCCCTCCTTACTGCCTTCTCACAGTACTTGCCTACTTTTAGGTCAGTTGATATGACTACCCCAGGTCTCTTTCCATTTTTGTTGTTGTTAATACCTCCCCCCCCCCATTCTTTACTCTTCCCTTGGGTTTTTGTTTCCCAGGTGAATTACTTTGCACTTCTTTGCATTGAATCTAAGCTGCCATACTTTTGACCATTCCACCAACCTTGCCAAGTCCCTTCTCATCCTTTTCACCCCTCCTTGTGTATCAGCCCTGTTGCAGATCTTTGTATCGTCTTCAAAGAGGCATACTTTTTTTCCCAGTCCCTCCGCAATGTCACCTATAAAGACATAAAAGATAACCAGTCACAGTACTGAACCCTGTGGTAGCCTGCTTATAACCCACCTTTCTTTGGAGTGGACTCTGTTTACTATTACCCTCTGCATCCTGTTGTCCAGCCAGTTTTTATGGCTGCATGGTGATGTCACCATGCTGATGTATTGCTGTGAGTAGGGGACTAAGAACTATTTAACAGGGCAGTGAGAGTGTGGTTTTCCATTTAGTAATTTGGATGGCTGCATGACTCATATTACTCCGCTGTTCTCTCCATTTATCACAGTGGTGTGTGTGTGTGTGTGTGTGTGTCTGCAAACCTGCCTGCAGTATATAACACTGTTTCTAGAGCACTTTAAATAATTGTGCCCATTAAAAGAGCTTAAGGCAGTAATGCCTGTAATTTCTATTGACGCACATTCATCATTTTAAGGCATGCAAGATAAATAACTATGGAGTAGCTAACTTCCATAAACAATCAAAGATGATTTCTTTTCAATGGCACTTCTTTTCCTGCACTCTAGTACTACATTCCATTGTGTAGTAAAATTCCAGTCTTTGCTTCAGCTTGATTTGCCATTACAAGATTTTGCCTTCAAAGAGTTTGCTCCTGTTATGTACTTATCATTTTTTTATTGCTGCATATGTACCTGATTCTGTACTATATGTGTTGATTTCATGCAAAATGTGTCTTTAAAACAAATATATTTATAATAATAATATAGTTAATGAGGCTGTGTGTCTTTTCTGGTCTTTTATTGGTTTCAACTCCCCCTGTTCTCAGATTACCTTGCAACACATTTAAGCATTAAGCTTTGATTATCCTGGTCATTAATTTTCAGCTTTCTTGTGTGCTTTTAAATACATGGAAGTTGACATTTTATATTCTTGTTCAGTCCCACAAAGGCACTCTGTTTTTGCAGAGTTTTTTTGCAAATGCCTCATCTCTTTTATTTAACTTTGCTGTCCAATGTCCACTTCCACATTTACATTTTTTTATTTCTATTTGATCAAGCTTCACAGCATGTAAGGCTAGCAACCATGACAGCTCCAGCTTCTGTTGGTTATCAGGGAATTGCTTGGGCACTAGAGTTGGAAGTCAGGACACCTATTGAAACTGGAATGGAAAGCATATGTGCATATTCATGCATGCCTGCTTCTTGGAATATTTGAACTAGTGATGAATGTCATGTTTCTAAAAATAAAAATGCAAATTCCATTTTATTTTTTACAGGGGATGGCCCTGCATCTTATGTCTTTGGGGTGGGGTACAGATGGTCTGGTTTCTCTTGGCTTGGGGTGGAATGCTCTGCTTCTCCTGGCTTGGGGAAGGGGGAATTGGCCCTGCCACTTGTTTTCTCTAGCAGGAGAAGCAGGGCCACATGACCCAGAAGATGGGGCAACTGCCCCAAGCCAGGAAAAGCAGATCAACCCCCCCAAGCCAGGAGAAACAGGGACATACCCTTCCCCAAGCCAAAGAAAGTGGTCCATCCTCACTCCCCTAAGCCAGGGGGAGTAGGGCCCCCCCACCAGGAAAAGCAAAGCTATTTGCCCCCCCAAGGGCAGGAGAAGTAAACCTATCCCCATCATCTGAACAAGAAGAAATGTCCATCCCAACCCTTTCCAGCTGTTATCCGCCTACCAAAATGGTCCTCAATGGATTTGCCACCCGCTGTGGCAGGCCAAAAGATAGAGGGCCATGCATTCTCTCTTTTGAGTCTCTCCTCCCCCCCTCCCCACAGTACAGAGACATTTTCAAATAAACCCAGCCACTTACCTAAATGAAAGGCACAAGCAGTCATAACCCTGTCTCTCTGGTTCTGCAGGCAGTTTTTTTCTTGGCTGTTTTTGCTGCTGACAGGACTTTTACTTGAGGGTCTGACTATGTGCTTCAGCTACTGCCTGGGCAGGGTGGCTAGCTGGTGCTGCTCTCTCCCATTATTGACCAGACTGTGTATTTTATGAAAAAAGCACAACATAGTACAGCTCTTTTAAGGTTAGCTATACTGCTGGGTTGGGGGTGGGCTTCTGTGTGGCAGCTTGCAAGCAATGACAATGCCGTTCTGGTTTGGTGGGCATGGTTGAGTGGGTGACTCCTGATTCAGGCAGTTAGGCAGTCACCAGGAGCCAAACCACAGTGCCACTCACTGTGCCCAGCACTGGGTGACCAGTTATGGGGTTGGATGGTAAACTAAAATGACAGCAAGTAGCCACTTGCTGCTCAACCCTGTTGCCACCAAACTTACCCAATTCTGACACCAAGTGCCTAAGCCATGAGTCAGACAGTAAATGAATAAAAGTAAGCAAACAATGACAGCCAAACCTCGGTGATGCCAACCCTCCATTCTAACACTAGGTGCCCAGCCCCCCGGTCCAACAGTCAATGAAAAAAAGTAAGCAGACAATGGGAGCCTATCTCCAGTGATGTTTTAGAAAGAAACGTTAGTTGTTTTCTGCATTAATCTATTGTAGCATTTCTCCCTGCTGTTCATTGTACTATTGCACATTTGTGTACTTCCCATTTGTACATGAAATAAAAAGCAGTGTTATTCCATAGTCAGCAGTAAAATTTTAACCCACTTAATAGAAAAGCATATAGGAATTCACAGGATGAATACTAAAAGCAACAAAAGTGCAGTAGTGCAATGAATATCAGGGAGAAATGATATACAAGATTAGGGCAAAAACAACTAATGTTTCACTCCAGAAGCAGAGTTTTATCAGAGTTAGCAACTTAATGCAGCAATGCCCTTATATTTTCTGGCACTAGGTCTGAATAGCACATGTATGAACAGTACTGTCAATAACAGCACCTTCCATACAGCACTATGCAGAATAGTGGTAAGAACAAATGCCACAAGTAAAGGCAATGCCATTGGTAGCAGTCACAACACACACTGATGACTGCTACCCATCAAAACACTTATTTTATTGTGGGATCTGCTCCCTCCCACATCCCCCCTTTATTAAAATAATCAACTCCAAATTGGAGTGGGATTACGGGATAAAAACAACATCTTGAATGGCAGGACTAGAACCCTGCCCTCCATCACCATCATAGTCAAGCAGCTCTATGTCTCATTCCTCTCTGCCACAGGAGCAGCTCTTCCACCCTTTTCAATTTCCCAGCCCTTGTCTTCTTCCTAGTACTACGGATAGTGACCTGGGTAGAGTTTACTGCACAGCACTGTTTAATCCCTGTCGCTGTCTGTGGTACGCTATTTGGACATCGCTGTTTTTTCCTTATGCTATATTTGTAGCACTATTGTAACTGGTTATTCTATTATCCACCACCAGTAATTTGTACAAATAAAAAATTTAAATCAGCGAATATGATACATCTTCATAATACGAGGAGGCATTTATAAAATTATAACCAGCAATGAAGGTAATTAAAAGTATTATATCAAACCTGGTATAAACTACCCAAAAGTCATATTTTCACAGTTGGTTAGTGCATGTAATTATACAAAAACTTTACATATAAACTACACTATCTGGAAATATAAACCGTATAGAAATCCATTTTGTGGATGTTGGAGTGAAGCAATGAGGATGTAAAATTGAAAGGTATTCATTTATATATCACTTCTCTTGAGATGCCTTTTCTTTAGGATTGTGGAACCAACGAACTCTGCAGTACAATGATTTCAAATATCAGGAATCTATTCTAAAAATTAGTTAACAGTAAGGCATTATTATATCAGATGCTCAGCCATAATGGATCTATACCTTGGGGGCTCGTTATAGAACTAGTGCACTTTCTTTAAGATTTCTATAGACAATCTTTATGTCCTGTATATAAAGATGGCAGGCATACTTTGCAATAGAAGTGTTTTTTTTATTGTATTACAGTGGTAGTTATCTAAAAGTTGCCTACCTCGAGGTACCTCAAAATACCACTGAGGTACCATTGAGGCACTCAAGTTACAATTTGCATTGACTGTAATGTGATTCTGCCTCATTCTGCCTCAGTATACCTAGGTATACCTCAGTACTGAGAAACTTTTCTACTGCTACCACTGTATGATTACAATTAAATGAGCTTCTGATATAGGTAGGTGAAATTGTTATTTTTATACAGGATAACAATTTTTATTAGGGAGATATCCCTGTTTACAAGACATGTCCTGCTTTTTTATCAGTTTTTAGATTACATGCATGGCATTTGTATTTTGTGTTGCAGAGTTCATTGGATCCACAGTGCTAGAGAAAATGTCTCTTGAGAGAAGGTATATGTATATATATGGATGAACACCTAAACATTTTATATCCTCAGTGCTTCACCCTAACATGTGCAAAATTAACTTTGATATACATTTATATTTACTGATATTGTGGTGTATATGTAAAGCTTTTTTTAATACTTTTATCTACTAGCCAACTGTTGAAAATATACCTTGTGGGTAGTTAATATCAGGTCTGATGTTATATTTTTCATTACCTTTATTGCCAGTTGTAACTTTATGAGCCTCCTCATATCCTGAGGATGTGTCACATTAGTATCAGACTGCTAATGTCTCTTTGATATATGAGACTGTATGCTATTTTATATGTAATATTACAAATTTTAAATAGAACCTTTAACTACAAAACAATATGCTAATTCCTAATATAAACATTTACTCAAATCAATTTGCTGCAGTATTGGCTCTGACTTGAATCTTGTTTACCCAGGTTACCACCCTGGGACCCACTCCCAGGCTAGCTTACTTGTTTATTAAATATATTAGAATATATTGATATGGAACAAGATAGAAATGCCTTCTGTAAACTTAGGGCAGGGACAGTATCCGGAATGTTTAACTGGGGTATGACAGGAAAAATGGGGGAACTGATCAGGGGTGTAAATGCAAAACTGTAAATAGACTAACAGTTAGTCATATGGCATTTGAATGTCCACTGCTTATAAATCCAAAGATGAAGTGGCTCAAACCATCGTGGAACGATATCTTGACTCCTTATAAGAAGTTGGAGACTTTGAAATGTGTGCTCTAGTGTGATAAGAACAGCCGTATTTTTACAGCTGCGAGTTTTGCAAGAAATGCACTTTATATAGTTGGAGTTCATCAAGAACTGTAGATGCAGAGTGCTGGCCTAGTTGGTTAGATAATGGCTGTCTTCCTTTAGATCATGGTATTAGTATTTTTTATTATTAAAGGTGATTTTAATTGATGTATGTGAAATGTTGTGTATACATACATGTTAATAAACTAAAAGCTGGTAAACATGGCCAGAGAAATAATCTTGCTTGCTCATCTCTTAGCTGATTATGTGAACTCTCTTTTACAAGTGTTACAGTTCCTGATACAGAAAGACCTGAACAGAAGATTCCCAAACACCAAAATTGGACTGCAAGAATTGCTTACAATTCCAAAAATTGTCTTTGACAAAGAATTACCTGCGCTCAACTATGTCACGAAGAGATTGTCTACATTGGCTGTACTGTACCGTCAATTGAAAATATACTTGCAAGTCAAGTGAACTTTTTTGATGTGATCGAAAAATTTGCATCAGTGAAAGCCTGCTGTGTACACTTTTAAGTTCAGAAAATGGAAAAACAACACATATATATTTTTTTTTGGGGGGGGGGGACTTCACAGTCTTGCACCAGGGCCCAGTAAATCATAATGCCGGCTTTGCCTTCGTCTCCCCCTTCAGTACATATCCTCATCCCCAATTAGTACTCTCTCACTAGTCCATTAGGATTAATTGTTATTATTTCTTTGCTTGCACTGATTATGCAACCTCTTCAGCGCACACAACGCAGTCTTCTGACCCCTACATTCACCCCCATGATCACTAGAATCAGTACAGGTGTGCTGATGTCCCACCCCCAACCCCCAACCTCCACTTCCCCTTCTGTTTGTCTGCTTCTAACAAATGTTGTGTCTCTCTTTTTCTTTCTTTCTTTCTTTTTTCTTTGATTAGTTTTGTGTCTCACCACTATTCACCCACTTCATCACACACACACACACACACACCAGTCCCACAACCCCCTCCATGATAATTTGTCATGCATGCTGCTGCCCCCATCCCCCACTTTAACTTTTCCCTTTTTGCATACAGCTGTTTGCTCCATTGCCACCATGTACCTATCTTTGGGCTTGTGCTTGATCACCCCAGTCCTGTCAGCCACTCGTCCCACTGTCCAGCTGAGGGGGGATTGACATGGTGTTGGACCCATGAGCATCAGGGGCTGTCATAATTAGCAGTAGGGAAACATGGATTGTCCCCAGTTTTCTCCACTGGCCCTGCATCTGTTGTAGCCTGGAGAATGCATGCATGTGGAGGTGTGCATGTGCTCCTGGAACCACAGCTCCTTCACTCCTACTGACATCACATCTGCCTCCTACTCTCAGCTCTTGACACCTGCCTCCACCTGGTGGCAGTCTAGACAGGCATAACTCACAACCACAATCCAGGAAAGGACAGCTGCCTCTTGGCTGCTCATTCCTCTCCCACTCCTCCCTCCTCTGTCAACCCCCAGTGACCTGAACTTGTTCCCAAACTTTGGTCACCAGTGTGATGCAACATAAAGCACTCTACAGTGCCTCAGCCCTCTGCCTCACTGGACCAGCTCACTTTTCCTTTCTATCTGCTCTGCTCCAACAGAAATTTTTTTTAATTTCATTTCATATCCCTCCTAGGTCCCCTCTTTCTCAGTTGCTTTTCCAAAGTCGCCACCCTATGATTAAGATTCCTCTTGTGCCATGCCCCAACTGACTCTCCAGCCACACACCACTACTCTATAGGACAGATTCCAGAATGGCACCAAGCTGCAGAACAGTCTGCATTTATAAGTCAGTTTTTGCATGTTGAAAAGGGGCATTGGGACAACAGCTGGTAGCTAGTTCTGTCCCCACAACCTCAGAAAGCTAGTCACATGACTGGCAGACAGGCTGAGGTAGGGTGAAATAAAAAGACAGGAACATTAAATGAAATATGACATGCGAGCCAAAGCAGCAGTGTTCAGCTCAGGGTTTAATTAAATCAAGCCATGTGTGTTCAAAGTGGCTCAGTTTTGGGGGGTGGGTGTTGCCCGTCCCTAGTCAATAGCTATCCCTTGTCCAGAAGTGTGCTAATGTGTAACATAGAAACATAGAATTTCTCAGCAGAGAAGGACGGCTTGGCCCACCCAGTCTGCCCATATGGTCCTTGTCAAGTCTGTCTCTGCAGACCCTAACTGGTCTGCGGTGACCCTCCCTGCTCCCTGCCTATTTACTAACATTCCCTTAGGTCTATCCCACACATGCTTGAAGCCCTTACTGTTTTCACCTCCACCACTTCTGCCAACAATCTGTTTCAGGCATTCACAACTCTTTCATTTAACTAGTACTTCCACAAATCTCTCTTAAATTTCCCCCCATCTCACCCTTACCCTTAGCCCATCACTCGTATATAGATGTGGCCCAAGATAGCCATATCCCAATTGTTATTCCCAGTTGCCCATGTCTCTGTTATGGCCAACAAGTATTACTCTACATCTGCCACCATCATCTGAAGCTCATCAGTTTTGTTACCCAGCCTTCTGGATTTCAGGCAGACCACCTTCCTACCTCCCTATTTTGTGTACCTTTCATTCTTTGCCCATCGGTTTCCTCTTCTATGGTAGCCCCTAACCATTTTTGTCTTACTGTATCCCCCCAACCTCCCTTCCTGACGCAGTGTTTTTCTTGCCTATACCATTACTAGCTCCCCCGTACAAACAAATTTAAATATGAAAGAACACTGGTACTTACATGTAGATGTGATCCCTCCGGTGTTAGGAGTACTGTACTCATCACAGGAGCTTGCACAGTCTGTCAAACCTGTAGGAATAAAATGGAAATCAGTGCTGTGTATTTTTGGACACTGTCATCGTAGCCCATGGACACCACAGTTAAAATGAAAAACATACTACATTGCATTCGTAGGGTACATACTTACTATAAATTACTAATAAGAATTTGGCTTGCTGTTGCTGGTTGTGTGGTCATCATGGATGGGCACAGTCAGAATGTCTCTGTCACTTTACATGCTGTGGATGGCTGTTGTTGGATGTGAGATCGTCATGCAGGGGCACAGGCAGAATGCCTCTGTCACTTTACATGCTGTGGGTGGCTGTTGTTGGATGTGAGGTCATCATGCAGGGGCACAGGCAGAACGTCTCTGTCACTTTACATGCTGCGGGTGGCTGTTGCTGGATGTAGGGACATCATGGCTGGGCACAGGAAGAATGTATCTGTCAGTCTCACAATCATTGCATTCTCGACTGCTGGTAATAATAACTAATCACTGCATACACTCTCTGTGAAGTATTCTTGGAAAATCACTAATCATTAATTAAATATCTTTTACTGTCACTCAGTTGTCATCTTCCACATCATAATCATCGATGAAACAGTCCTCACAATCATCCAGCCCCAAGTTGTACCTACTTGAAAATTCTTTTTCCATAGCCATATCATCAATATAGGTGGTACAGCTTTTGATGTTTCCACAAGGATGGTCTGCCCCACCACCATCTTCATGAACAGCAGCACCAGCATTGTGATGAGTGGCTACAAAGAGAGTTGTGCTTCTCCGACTTGGTATGTGACCTTCATTCATTTTGATAAATGTCAGCATGCTGACATTGGTTGGTGATAAGTTGGTTAAGATGGTCACACACTATGGCCCCAGCAGAACTAAATACCCTCTCCACACCGACACTGGAGGGTGGGCATGTCAGGAACTTCACTGCTTCTGATGTCAGTACTGGCCATTCATTCACCTTGCTAGTCCAGTACACCAAAGGATCATTCCATTATTGTCAGATGCCTGTTTTCTTCCAAACAGGCCTCAACCATCGTCTGCGATGCCTGCATTCCTGATGAATCATCCACCTGTTCACAAGATTCACCTAGGTCACAAATTCTGACTTCTGACAAGGCTCCCCAAAGTGAATTCATGGACACCAGTTTTGATGTCAACACCACTTGGCCAGCAGCCACCTTACTGGATGTACTTGGCCCACAGTGATCTTCTGCCTTGTTGTGATGTGATTTGTATAACTTTTCATGTGACTTCTGTGCCCCATAAACCAATCACACAAGCTGTCCATTCAGATCTTTGTACCTGATCTTGCTCTCCCTCCAGGATGGAAGCAATACAGCATTTGTAGTGTGGGTCCAGCATGGTTGCTATTCCAAATTCTGCAGATTGCTGAATAGTTGTGATATGTCAATTGTTGTCTAATATAGTAAGCATGTGTTTCAGGAATGCACTGCTTGACCTATCTCCGGCAACATCAAAGCTAGACTGTAGAGTCAACAAAGTATTCCTCACCACCCTGAGAAGCGGAATGGCTTGATTAACAGATGCAGTGTTACCATTCACTGCTTGTGTGACATGTTCAAATGGTCTCAAAATTATTATTACTGAGTCCATGAGTTGCCATTATTCATGTGTCATAGACATTGTGGCCCCGGATGTGTCATGGCTAGTGTGCAAAAATAGGTACTCATTAATTGCTTTGTATTGCTTGCACAACCTCACTGCCATGTAGTGTCAAGTTCCATCTCGTGAAAACTTAAGGCTTCAGGTAGTGCTGAGGGAGGCTGTTCTGAATCTGCAGCTGCCTAAGTTTGCTACAAGCCTTTCCAGAGCATGCAAAGTGTGCACAGATGCAATGTGCAACAGTAAGCATTTGCTTGATTTAAGGGTACTGCAGAAACTCCTGTACCACCAGATTTAAGCAGTGAGCCATTCAGGTTACCTGCACAAAGGCACCACTGCTGATACATTTCACAACATTTGATCCATTATCACTAGCTATGAAGCCAGCTTTTGGGGGCAGGGGTGCAGCCACTCATCAATTTTTGTCAGTAGCAAGTCTAGCATGTGTTCTCCTGTTTCTGACCCTGCTACACTACGCATTGCAAGTGTGGCATGCTAGCTAATGCCCTGAAGGCTGCTACCACCACCACAGTCAGACTTATTACACTGCTTTCCCATCCCACCAACATCACACACAACAGCAGGTAGCTGCACCCAATGTGCAGTAATACACAAAGGACCTACCAGCCATTTTTCCACTTGTCCACATATCTATGCTTAAATGAATGTAAAGTGAAGTGGAATTTGGATCACATACTGATAAGTTTAACAGGGCTGAACTTGTATTAATACTCATGTTGTTATCAACCATGCCCTCACTACCTTTACTAACAGCCCAGACAACACCAACTCCAACCAGCGCTGAAACAACTGATTTAGCTGTGAAAAGCATAGTTGGAGAAATACCTTCACTTGTACCAACTGCTATCTTTCCCTTCTGCTGCGTAGTACTATGGCCATGGCCACGATCACTCTTATCACTGTTACCATTGGTAATCCCTGATAATCCTAACTCATCTTAACCACAACAACCACTGCTAATAGTCTTCTGGGCAGCAGTGCCACAGCCAGAAACTACTCTGCCTAACCATCTCTTCGCGGGCGTTTTTTCAGATGACACAGACAATTTACAGCAACTTGATATTTAGGCACTTTTGGGTGGCTGGGAAGAAAAATTGTAAATGCAGCTGCACAGGCACAACAAAATACCTGTTCGTGAATCCAGAACCAATGTTCAAAAAGCAGGCAGTCAAACAACAATAACTTGTTTTGATGGGGGGGGGCAGTAACTAGCTACACAGAAGCAGGGAAATATATTGCAGACAGGCTTACAAATTCAGAGTACTAATATTGCGTTGATGCAATGGAATGCATATCAAATAACAGTACGTGCACAGATTAAAGGTCAGGCACAGACACTTTAACTGTTCAGTAAACTACAACACAGATAGTCCTGTAAAAAGACTGAAAAAATGCCCAGCAAACTAAAAATGTTTATAAAAAATTCAGTTAAGTTGCACTGTGTCTACCTGAACACTAAAATAAGAAAACAATAGCCAACAACAGTTGGAAAAACTGCCTTTCTCACTAATCTCCCTTCTCCACTACAGATCGGCCCCTTCCCGAAGCACACTTCTACAGTGTCTGTCAGCACAGAGACTGAATCAACTAAATTAAAATTCAATATTCACAAAAAATCAATAAATGCTTGATGATAACCACATCAGGGTTTACTACAATCGATCTACAAATTTTGCCACAAAATTTTGTGGCAAAAAGGCATTTTTAAAGGTTTGAAGAGGATTTGAATCTCAGAGCTCTGAGAACAAACTGTTTCCAGCTTTCCACTATACACGTTACAATGAACTGAGGCTGTGCAAGACAATATAGAGCCCATGTGACCTTGATTCCCATGATTCACTGCAAAATTTGCCTTTAACAGCAAAAACATAAGGTGAAGTAAGATGAAGTCCATAGAGAACTATGAGCACTTTGTGTTACTTCAAGATGCATAATTATTCGCTTCGGGATAAGGAGTATTATGCAAAATTTGGGTTCTATGCCTAATACTACATGTTGCGAATTTTAGTCACTTTGCACATCACTAATAACCACACTCATAGTTGTACCCTTTATGCACTCACTAACTGTCTGTCTTTAGACAGTATGATAAAGTTCCAAACCTGTTTGTTAGACAAAAACAGCCCAACACCCCTGATTTAACAAATTGCTTTCGCATTGTCTCCAACCAGTACAACACCAGGAACATGGCCTCCTTTCTGGTGTACTCAGCTGGACAAGTGATCATTTGCTGTCAGGGCCACTATCTGGTTAAAGGAATTGCCTTATACTGTACACTGCTGAATCTCCCAAAGTTTAATCAGTTTAAAATATCTTTACGGTCTGCTGTTAAAGTCCAATGCAACTGTAACAATTAAGTACTTTTCAGTTTCTCTTGTTACATAACCTGTGACTTTTTATACAACTATCTGTTTTTTTTTTCCAAAACTGTATGCATAATGCAGTTGTTCTGCCTTAAGTGCTTTGAGCCTGACTCAAATGCATTTCCTCTGGAACTGCTCACTGTACTTGTGATGTTTTTCTGGCTATGTGCTGTATTTGAAGTGGAATCTTTGTAAATGAGACTTGTGCTCAAAGATAATCTTCAAAGTTTTCCATGATTACATAAATAAATAAACAGTGTCTGTGCTCAGCTACTGTACCAGCTAATAGACTTGCATGGATTAGTAAATCAGCATTATGATCCACTCCTAAATGTCACTATAGTCTGGGACCCTGACATCCTGGAATTCTGCAGCTGCAGTAATGGCTACAGGATTTCCACCCACCCATGGAAACTGCATTCAGCTGTGGAAATCGGGCTCAGTGTGCCTTTTACCACAAAATGGTGCATGAAAATGCAATTGCACTTTTTTAAAGATATATTTGCTGTCCTACCCTCTGGCTGCTATGGTCTTAACCAGAACACTCACTTTACATAAATTACAACCATCTGGCAGGCAGGATTGCATCAGGTTGCTGTACCAGTTTACGAATCTACCCCCGTAGCTCAAAATAGACACAGTATGCAACCACAGTTGCAAAATGTAGGCTTTTTTAAATAACTGAGAAAACAAAACATGGTGAACACCCCATGGATCATAAAGAAGCGCAGCACAAACAGGTTTAAAATGCAGCAAAGAAACCACATAATAAAATACACCCCCCACAGTAACTCAATGGACACACACTAATATGTAGCCACCTGTGCAAATCAAGCGGATGCCAGAAATGTAATTTATTCAGTGTACCATGTCCTGGTGGCCCTACTGAAACCATACATGCCATTATGCCTTGCACTCCAAAACACAAGTGGAGATGGAATCCTGCCCACTGGCCAGTAACTTGTGTAACTTCAGAGTTCAGTTTCACAACTCAGCACCTGGCAGGCAGGGAGGCAAATAAGTAACACCTTTAAAAAATATGTGACCAATTTGCAGGCACCATTCAGAGCACCTGGAGTGGAAACAACCCTCTGCTCAGGGTGCTTTTCCTGGTTTTCAATCCATCAGCATCGCTCTGCCATTTACTCCAGCATCCGCTCCAGCACACCCACTTCAAAATCAATAAGCTGAGGCTGTTTTGCCATTTGAGACACAGATGGTGGAATTTCAGCCACCCTGGTCCCCTACCTTTTTGTACCATTCCAAGGTCCCTGCTCCTGGGCTGTTCTAAGGCTGACCTGCATTCATGTAGTCCATCTGCTAGTGAGGTGCTGCTGTTCTAAGCTTGTGCTGAGCAGGAAACAGCTGGCTCCATTCCTTGTTGTCCCCTAGCCCTATTGAAGAGAAACTTTGCAGCCTGTATAGCATGAGTTTTTAAAGCTGCCTGGGCATCGAATCTGCAAATGGCTGATTGGCTTGGAGGGATCGGAAGTGGATCCTACAGTTTCCTAGAGCAGCAGGAAGAGAGGAAGAACTTGATGTTATTGTCCATCTAGGGACCAATGACCTGGCTAGGGATGAGGTTAGGAGAGTGCAGGAGGAGTTCTGGGAATTGTGGAAGGGTCTTATGCAGGTAGCATGCTCAGTGGCATTTTCTGAGTTGCCTATCTATGACTGAGGGGAGGATAGGGTACTCTGTACCAAAAGCTTCAATTGCAGGGAGTAGCCCGGGATTATGTGGGGAAAGAGCTCCTCCCCCACAGCCTATTTAGCTGAAGCAGCTGACTCCCGCTCTGCTTAGAGCAACTCACAATCACTGTTTTGTTGTCGCTGGCCCATGGCTGCCCTTTACTTCCCCTCCCGTCCTGTCATTTGTTTCTTCCTCGTCTCCCCCCCCCGGTTCGTTCTCTTCCATACTTGTTTATTAGATCTCGCTCCGTTATGCCTACTGCCTGTTTGTTTCTAACTGCTTCCATTCTCCTGTGTCCCCTCCGTTTGTTTTCTTCCCTCTGGTTTGTTCGTTGGGGGTCTGACTCCATTCTGAAGGCTGCATTTTTGGTTTCTACCTGCTCCCTCTTTCTCCTGTGTGTTCAGTCCTTGTCTCATTGTCTCTCCTTTCGAGCAGCCTGCCTCCATGCCTAGTCCATCTCCACTTCTTACGTAGCCTCTACCCCGACTACCTGCTCCTCAGCACTACAACTTCTGCCTACTTTTCAACTCATTTCAGATTTTGCATGCCTTTCAGCTGCTTCCTGCTCGCTGACCGCCTGTTTGATTTCTGCTCAGCCGAGAAGCGCACTGCTTCCTATTGCTGCACCTGCCTATTCTGTGCTGCTCAAGTTCTGTTCTCAGCCTGCTTCGCTACAGTTACCTCGGGGATTCGATCATCCCACTCCTTACTCCGCTCTCCTCCTCTACTGTGGCACCAGTAGTAGCTACTTCTGCATTTCTTCGCCTTACTTGCTCAGGATACCTGCGTTTGCTTGTTTTTGGCACCTCTTCAGTCCAGTTGCACTTCGGACCTCTGCTCCTCCTGCACTCCTTTTTGGATTTCCATCGTACCGTGTTGAAGGAAAGCAAGTATTTGGAACTGTTCCCTCCAGTTGGTTTTGATCCCTAGTCCGACCTGCACGTTCTCATTACAGAGTTCATTCTTAATTCAGCAGCTCAGCTCAACCGCAGCCTCCTTTAAAGCCATATTACAACCAAGTATACATGGTATCTATTCCAGCATCCGCTACTTCCTTATGGCAAAATATCCAAACTTCTGCTAGTCATTCAGAAGTGACCTTTTCTTTACTTGACTACTGAGCAATGGACTGGGAAACATTTGGAGCCACGTCTTACGTATGTATGCAAGATATCTATCACTTTGATGGTTGCTTCAGTCATGTATAGACTTTCAGACACTGCATCTGTTTACAGGCTTTATTTACTTACCGGCTGACGTGTGCAGTCAACAACCTTTCTATGGTCCCTCAGCTGACTTACATGGTCTAGCCTCCCTTCTTTAATGCTAAGCTATTTACTTTACCAACCGACATATGAGGGGTACACCTGTGCTAGCTTCTGAAAGTCTAGCTGCCATCTTGCTCACATTACCGACTGACTTCATAGGGTCCAGCTGTGCCACCTTTGCCTGCTTTACTGACCTGCTTCACCTTTGGGCCAAGGGAATGCTATTTCTACTCCCACCTCATCAGATCAGGGCCTTCAGATTCGTTTATCCTACTATACACCTATCTGCTGCTGCAGCAGCCAGCCAAGGAGCTCCTCACTATAGATTCGCAATTTGACATTTCAACATTCATCATCTATTCTTTGGATGCTTTTCCCCTGCTTCCCTGCTACTACATCTACATTATGCAGCATGCTTCCTATTACAACTTGTGCAGGTTCCCTTTCTTACCTTCCTTGCTCATATTACCTGCTTCGCCCTCCCAGGACTTTGGGGTCCTCGGGACTAACCTGCCATCACATTCTACTGCGCTCCTCCTGAACTGGCATCAATCTACCTCTGTTTACATATTTACTGCGACCTCTCCATACCAGGACATGACCCTCTGCATTGCTTGCAGTTTGACGTTTCCATTGCCTGATGTATGACTGCTCTGCAACCTGCCTCGCCCCAGGGGGCCAGAGGTTAGCCATCGCTTTCTCATCAGAGCTGTGCCCCTACGGGCCCTGAGGTCCTTTGTTCCTATATTCTACTACATCTTAATCACCTACTTCTATGACCTGCTTTCACCCATCGGGCTGGGAGCTTTACCTGCTATTTGCCTGCTTCTATGACCTGCCTTCTCCCATCAGGCTGGGAGGTTTGCCTACTAATAGCCTGCTTCTTCGACTTGCCTTCGCCCTTCGGGCTGGGAAGTTTACCTGCTTCTGCTCTACTTCTGCCTCATCCGGCTCGGGGCCTGGAGATTCCCACTTCTACTATATGCTTACCTGCTGCCGTGTCAGCCAGCCGGAAGCTCTTTTATTATGGATTTGCATCTGGCCATTTCTTCATTCCTCCTCTATTCTTGGATGCTGTGCCCTGCTGCTTCAGCCATGTGGAATTGCTGCTGCTTCACCCTTTCCTGGACACTTAGTTGCGCCTCTCATGAAGACCTTATCCTGATTGTGCTATACCACTTTTTGGACCCTGGGACAATCCTACTCCAATTGACCACCTTTTCAGTTATCTCCATCCAAGACTCTTATGCTCGATTATTCGAGTCTCGTCACGTTATTGCTGCCTCAAACATTGCATACCTACAGTTTTGAGTGCTATTCCTCATCAAGTTGCCATCTCTATGCCACGGTCGCTTCAATGCGATCCCTGCTATCCTTGATCTTATGGATACGTCAGTCCTCAGCACCATTCCATTCTCTATGTATGCCTTACAAATGCAGTCCTACTCTGCTCTAAACTGACTCAAGACACGTCTCCTGGAGGCTGTATACCATGCACTGTTCTTAATGGCTAACCTCCGTAGGTCTGGCTGCATTTCCTGTTATCTGGAGCTAATTGCCTCTCTCCTTACCTCTCCAGCTGATGGAAAAGCTGCGCTTCTCATAGAGGGACTACCTGCCATGCTCTATTCTACCAGCAGTCTTCCATGGGTCTGACTGCACTTCCCATACCTGGAATCAGCCGCCTCTCTCTCTCTCTCTCCCCTACCTCACCAGCTGTTGGTTAAGATGCGTTTTCTTTAGGGGCTGCTTGCCACGTCCTGTTCCTTCTCATCTGCCTTCGTGGGTGCAATCCCTGCTCCTATTACCTCTCACTTCAGATTAGCAGTCCACCTGACTTGCTTCCTTTTTGGGCTCACCATATTCTACTACTTGGATGCTTCACACCTCGCACCAGTGTCTCCGATTATCCTCTACAGCTTGCCATTTTTACAGCTCAGATCTACAGCCATTGCTTTCATATCAATTCCTAAGACTATACTTCACTTATCAGAACTGGATTCATCAGTCGGTAGCCTGGCTACAAGCCTTCTCTCATTACACGTACTATACAAGCTCTCTATTAGAAATCAGGAAGTCATACTATTTCTGTTCATCCTGCCTTACTTATGTCAAGTTTGGATGCAACTATCTACGTCTGGTCTCCTGTATTGAATTCGTCAGTCATCAACTTCATCTCCACCATCATACATTTCCTGGATTATGCCCTCTATCAACTGAAGTCTGGAAGAGGTTCTTCATATATCCACTCTCCATCATTTCAACTGTACATGGATTCTTGGACTCAGACTTTATTAGGAGGAAATTACTTCTCTGGACATTTACAATTCTGTTCTTTCTTAAGCTCCGTTTATCTGGATTGAATTCTGCAAATTAGAATTCAGATTTAGTTGATTAATTTGGTATAATTAGGATCTCTCTCCTTTAGTATGCCCAGAAGGACGGGCTGGTCAGTAGCCGTGGGTCCTCAGAGGTTCCCCCCAAGGGTTTTTTTCCTCTCCTGAGTGCTACTGGTCACACTCTCCAGAGTTGGAGGAAGTGATCATCTATTCTTATCATTAGGTGTTGTCATGCACGACTTCTTCAGCATTTAGTTAAAGAACAAATGTTGATATATATTATTCTTTTTGGGAGATTTCATAGTTCTAAACCAAGCTTCCTTCCTACAGGTGGGATACAGAGAAAGGCTAAAACCATCAGATATTATCAAACAACTCAATTCAAGCATCCAAGTACCTAAGCACAAACATTCTATACTTTGACCTAATAAATAGTGTCCTCTTAATGCTGGCCTCTGTATCCAACAACCATCTACATCATTCCACTATATATGTTACATAAGCACTGAGCTATGAACCACACATAACTAATGTTTGAAGGATTGGTGCAGAAAGGAGGGTTTTGGCTACATTGGGGAGTTGGGGTCCCACCTAGAGGGATAAAGGCCTATACAGGGGAGATGGCCTGAATCCATCTGGGAGGGGAGTCATAGTCCTCAGTGGATGGTTTAAATGCTACTTTGTGAAGCATTTAAACTAGCCAACAGGGTGGCAGAAGGAATCAGGGAGACATGAACTGTCCATCCCCACAAGCTGAAGTAGTCAATAGGGAAAACCCTAAGGGAGGGAAATCCCCAAGGGTTTCTAACAGCAGGATAAGCAAATGGTACAAATGAGGAAGGGTGGGGATGAAAGCAGAAGGGATAACTAGAGTAGACAAAAGGGAAAAAGGGAGACTGACAAGAAGGGTGATAGAAGAATTTGGAAGGCCATGTGCACAAATGCATAAAGTCTGGGAAATAAGATCAAAGACCTTCTGGCCGTTATGGCAGCAGCTAACCTGGACATTATCACCATTACTGAGTCATGGTACAATGAGAACCATGATTCAGATATAGCCATACTAGGCTCTACTCTGTTCAGGAAGGACAGGGAGGGTAAGAAAAGGAAAGGAGTTGCTATTTATGTAAGGGACAGCATAAAAGCTACAGAGACACGGGGAATAGAGGGAGGGGTAAAGGCACTGTGGATAACCCTAGAGACTGGAAATGGAACCAATATTCACACTGGCATAATGTACAGACCTCCAGCACAGGAAGGGAGACAAATAAGGTACTGGTGGAAGCCATCCAAAAGATGATTACCCGGGGGGGGGAGATGCTGCTGGTGGGGGACTTCAATCTGCTGGGTGTGGATTGGAGCATCCCTGCTGCAGCTTCATCTAGGAGCAGGGACATCTTGGACTTCCTGCAGGGGGTGTTTCTCAGGCAGCTAGTAAGGTATCCCACTTGTGAGGGAGCAGTGTTGGACCTGGTACTCACCAACAGGGACAGCATTGCAGACGTCAAGGTGGGTGACAATCCAGGGTCTGGTGATCACTGTACGGTGTGGTTCAATATAACTAGTGTATTAGAATAAAACCACACTAAGGTAAGGGTCTTGCACTTCAGGAGGGCCAACTTTAAATCATGGGGGAGTATCTCATGGATGCCCTGGTAGGGGGGAAGGACATGAGTGGAGTGGAGAAACAGTGGATAGCACTAAAAGGGGCCATAGGGAAGGCAACAAAGCTCTGCATCAGGCAAGTAAGCAAAGCAAGAGGAAAAAGAGACTGCTATGACTCTCAAAAGAGGTGGACAGGAAGGTAGAGGCAAAAAATTAGGAAGTATAAGGAGACACAAAGGGAGGATGATAGGGAGGTGTATCAAGAGATGTTGAGTGAGGCAGGGAAAGCAGTCAGGAGTGCAAAGGCACAGCCAGAGGAGAAAACAGCACATGCAGGAAAAAAACAGGAATACAGTAAGATATTTTCAGATATGTAAGAGAAAAAAGAAAAAACAGGGGAGGGTCTATAAGGCTAAGGAGGGAAGGGGAGAAGTGTGTAGAGGGGGACCAGGAAAAAGCAGGCATCCTGAACAGATATTTTTGTTCTGTATTCATGGAGGAAGGGGATGGTGAGGGACCACAGTTAAGTGATAGGAGCATCAAAGGAAAGGAGGTGGACACCAGTCCATTAACAGAGGAGAAACTCTTGAAGGAACTTGAAAATCTAAAAGTGGACAAAGCAATGGGGCCAGATGGGATACATCCAAGGATATTGAAGGAGCTCAGAGAGGTGCTGGCTGCACCTCTGACAGTCCTTTTCAACCACTCACTGGAGACAAGAGTGGTCCCAGTGGACAGTAGGAGAGCAGATGTAATTGTACTTCACAAAAGTGGTAGAAGAGAGGAAGATGGAAATTATAGTCCAGTCAGCCTGACCTCATTGGTGGGAAAATTAATGGAATCACTGCTGAAGGAAAGGACTGTGGAATATATTCATACCAGAAACTTACATGATCCAAGGCAGCACAGATTCACCAGGGGGAGGTCATGTTAAACAAATCTGATAGATTTCTTTGACTGGGTGACCAGAGAAGTTGATCAGGGTGGAGCAGTGGATGTGACCTACCTAGATTTCAGTAAGCCCTTTAACACCATTCAGAATAGGAGACTAATTAACAAGCTGGGCAGCCTGGGAGTGGGGCCAAAAGTAGTAAACTGGGTAATGAATCAGTTGTGGGACAGGCATCAGAGGGTGGTGGTAAATGGAGTTCACTCCAAGGAAAGGAGGATGGCTAGCGGTGTGCCACAAGGATCAGTACTGGGACTGGTCCTCTGCAATGTATTTAGTTGTGATATTGCAGAGGGACTAGAAGGGAAGGTGTGCCTTTTTGCAGATGACACTAAAATCTGCAAAAGGGTAGACACTCCTGGGTATGTGTGTGTGTGTGGAAAAAATGAATAGGGATCTAGAAAAGCTTGAGGAGTGGTCAAGAATGTGGCAACTAAGTTTCAATGCAAAGAAGTGCAAGATCATGAACTTAGGGCATTGAAACCCAGGGGTGGAGCTGTGTCAGGATTCAATAAAGCATGAGATAGGCATAATGGAATTAGAGAAGGGAGGGCTAAGCTGCAGATCAAGTACGGTCTACAGTATTATAGTAGGTAGAGGAAATTAACAGACTGGGTGGGCCAAGCAGTCCTTATCTGCCATCAAATTCTATTTTCTGTTTCTGTGGCTACATGCAGCAGCCGGTCAACTAAGTGCTTCACACTGGTAGCAAATCAAAAGCTAATCAGTTCCTATTTCTCCAACAGGCAGCAAAGTCTGCAATAATCAGGAGTGGAGATATGTGATTACTTGACATAAAATGTGTGAATTTCAGTATTTTTTTCAGACATTTACTGCACTCTGACTTAGAGAAGAGGAGAGCACCAAAAAGAAGAAGAACACAAGCACTGCCTACTGAGGAGGAAGATTGCTGCTATTGTTACTGACATCTTGCTGCTAGGAAGAGGTACTGCAACATTTTAATGTTTTTTGTTTTAGAGCTGCAGTGGGTGGAGCTCTGCAGTCCTATTGCGTTCAGAAAAAAGGACTCTAGAATTCCATCTGAATGAACAACTTGTTGAGGTGACGAAAAATGTCACCTCCTCTTGGAACAGCCTGCGTGCTCGCACTTTTTAATTTTCGGCAGTAATTTATTTTCTCTGCACTTACCACCCCACCCCAGAAACATTATAGTGACACTGAGGGTGTTCAATCACCCAGTGTCTTAATGAGGAATCTTCTATTTTTGAGTTTGTTTACAGTGACTCTCCCCCCGTCCACTACAGCTAATGTGCGGTTCTTTCTTCTTTTGGAATTGGTGATGAAAGTGGGTTGGAACACACAGGGATGACGTTCCGGTACTTTTTTGTGTTGTCGAAGAGGCGAGCCAAGGAGCACAGCGTGTGTCCAAACCACAACCATTGCTTGCTTTGTCCCAGGTGAGTTCAATGTGGGTGAGAAGAGCAGTCACCGATGGCTGCAAAGAATGGCATGTCACTGGTGGCACTGATTTTAGTGGCAGGAGGAGGTGCTTGGGTAGGGCTAGTGTGGTACTGGGGACCGGGGTTACTTGTAAACAAAGTGGTATGGCAGAAGGCAATCCACCAGTCCCAGGAGCATTGCACCCCCCCCACACATTTGGCAATTAGTTTGTGGATGCACTTCATCCATATAATAACAGCCCTTTTATATGTATAACTCCCAGTTGTCTCGCAGCTACATTTACCACCACTCCGGGGGCTCAGGTACGTGAGGCGTGCTTCTGCACTTGCATCATCCGCTTCCTGATGAGTTTCTGACCCCTCCTCCCCTATCCATGTGGAGCAGGCCACAGCCTGACCTCCGTACAGGCCTGGAGTTGAAAAGCAGCCTTAGCATTTTTACTTTGGAGCAGTTAATTGCTCTAACTGCAGCTGCATCCCCAGCTTATCTTTCTCATACACAAACTCTCTGCCTGCCAAAGCAATACCGGGGAACAGGGACCCCCACTACATCCAGGGAAATTATTATTTTAATACAATTAAAGTTGCCAAAGTGAAATCTGATATTTTATGGAAATCAAATTCCGACTTTCATGGTTACTGTGCTGGAGCAATGTTATTTTAACACAGCATTAGATGCAGTTACAAAAGTCACATACCGTGAACAATCTTTTCATATATGAATTACTGAAGGTGCCAGAATAAAAGAAAAAAATTGCAATGCCCACATGAAAAATTACCAGTCAGAGGACCTGGCTTCAAGGCCATTCCGATACCAAGAATGACAACTCTGTGACAGTCCCTCAATAGAAAACTGTCTCATTTGTCCCCAGAAGTCAACTGGTTTCATAACCACTTCAAGAAGCAGCTTTCCCTGCCATTTCCAGTTATCCAATGCATCATGTGATTTAAAGCACCCAGAGCAAACCAGATGCAGACAGGTATCCCACTGTTTCTCCACTGAGTACTTTGATGTCGCTTACCTATGGGAATTTATGAGATCCATCTCAATCTGTGAAACCCCCCCCCCATTCCTTTTATATGCACAACATGATACAGCTGACAGTGTGAATGACACCTACAACGCCACAGCCATCTCTGCACCATGTACATACGTGATAGCCAGTCTGCCTCGAAACACCACAGGTGCCCCTTCCCAGTCCCCAAAATGAGGCATCAGCAGAAGTAGCATTGTCAAACCAATTATGCTGTTCAGTAGTTCTATGAGAAAGGTGATGTGAGTCTAGGTCTGCCACTGATACTACTGTCATCACCTGAGAAAAAGTGTAATTGTTTGAGTTTGGGTAATGTATAGCAAAAAAAAAAAAATCTCCCTGTTGAAGACTTGCTCTGAATTAAAGCACTGGGTTAGTATGAACACTCTTTATGGCTTTGTAGTGTTTGCAACTCATTATCTGGTTGTCTGAATTGTCTGACACTGCTTGGCAAACTTTAGTAACTGAGAAGTCATGGAGTGCAGCTTTCCACTCATTTTTTTCTTTTTTTTTTGGTGATCCAGAGTACTATATCTGCATCAGCCAGTTCCTGAGATTGTGTGCTCTAATGTATCATAACCTGGCAAGTTCATAAAATCAAAACAGTACCACCACCACCAAGGCAGCTAATAGTGAAGGAGAGTGCCAACGAGTAGGATATGGAAGAGGAATGTTGGAGCAGTGGGGCATGAGAGTGAAGTGGTAGAAGAGGAGGAAGAAGGGAAGGGATATTACTTAAATTACTGCCCCCACATGGGACAACTATAGCACCTTGGACCACCAATGATATATTATTAATGCTGGCCAACTAGTCCAAAAAAGTGGCCACTAGCTCTATTAGGTTACTACTGTTAAGGACTAGCCACTGGGCCATCTAGAGTTGACATGTGACTTTTGGTGATCCCTCCCCCCTCATGTACCACCACCAATATTTTCTTCTTTCTTTTTTTTTTGCCTCCCCCCAAAAAAAATATTTGTTCTCTTCTGGCCATGGACAGGACCTTCTTCTGCTTCCTCCTAAGTGAGCTACCCACCCTACTGTGACTTTTGCTGACCCCCCATAGCACCACCAGCAACTTTTTTCTCCTTTTTTTGCCGCCCCCCAAAATTCTTTGTGCTCCTCTGGACCTTCTTCTGCTCTCTCCTAAGCGAGCTACCCACCCTACCAAGACCATGCTGCAGCAGCTACTCACACCCATCTGCAACACAGCCCTGTGCCAACCCCTCCCAGCTTACTCCTGGTAATGGGTACACCATCAGCTTTTGGCCTTTCTTCACCGCAGTCAGCTGGCCCCTTGGGGGGGAGGTGAAGGTATGGATCTGATCCAGGAGTGCTGCAGCTAGGGTTCAATGCAGGGGCTTCATCTGCTTGGTCCTTGCATGCTGTTTCTATGTTCCACCACCCTCCACACACACACACACACACACACACACACACACACAGGAATGTACATCAGGATTGGCTGCCATAGAAACATAGAATTTGATGGCAGATAAGGACTGTTTGACCCACCTAGTCTGCCCTTTTCCTACCTAACGGATAAGCTGCAGATCCTGGTGAACCAACAGCCTACTTCCTCCTACCCCCCACTAGAATTGCCTTATGTCTGTCCCACGCATTCTTGAATTCCCCCACTGTTTTTGACTCTGTGACCTCCTCTGGAAGGCTGTTCCATGTATGCACAACCCTCTCTGTGAAGAAATACTTCCTCACATTACTTCTGAGCTGCCCCCCCCATCTTTTAATTGTGCCCCCTTGTTTTTGCACATCTCTTTTTCTGAAAGATGCTACCCTCTTGGACTTTGTTGATTCCCTTGAGGTATTTTAAAGTTTCTTTCATGTTCCCCCCTCCCTCCTTTCCTCGAGGCTATACATCTTTAGTTCCTTTAGTCTTTCTTCATATGTCTTCTGATGCAGACCATGCATAATTTTGGTTGCCCTCCTCTGGACAGCCTCCACCTTGTCTATATCTTTGTGGAGATGGGGTCTCCAGAACTGTACACAGTACTCCAGATGTGGTCTTACCAACTGTCTGTACAGAGGGCCAACATCTTCCTGTTTTCTACTGGTGATGCCTTTCCCTATGTATCCCAGTATTCCCCCAGCCCTCCTTACTACCTTCTCACATTGCTGGCCCACCTTTAGATCATCTGATATGACTACACCCAGGTCCCTTTCCATATTTGTTGTTGTCAGTATCTCACCCACCCATTGTGTACTCTTCCCCTGGGTTTTAGTTTCCCAGGTGCATTACTTTGCACTTCTTTGCATTGAATCTAAGCTGCCATACACTTGACCAATCCTCCAACCTTGCCAAGTCCCTTTTCATCCTTTCCACCCCCACCTTGTGTATCAACCCTGTTGCAGATCTTTGTGTCATCTGTAAAGAGACATACTTTTCCTTCCAGTCCCTCTGCAATGTCACTTATAAAGACATTAAAAAGGACCGGCCCCAGTACTAAACCCTGTGGTGCCCCACTAGTAACCATCTTTCTTCACCGTGAACTCCATTTAATATTACCCACTGTGTCCTGTTGTCTAACTAGTGTTTTACCCAGACTACCACCCTAGAACCCACTCCCAGGCTGGCTAATTTGTTTATTAATCTTTTGTGCGGGACTGTGTCAAATGCCTTGCTAAAGTCTAGGTAGGCCATGTCCACAGCCCCTCCCTGGTCTACTGCTTTGGTCACCCAGTCAAAGAAATCAGATTTGTCTGACATGACCTTCTTGCTGTGAATCCATGCTGCCTTGGGTCCTGTACCCCACTGGCCTCTAAGTACTCAACAATTCTTTCCTTCAGAAGTGATTCCATAATTTTCCCTACCACTGAGGTCAAACTGACAGGTCTGTAGTTTCCTGCCTCTGTCTTGCTCCCACTTTTGTGAAGAGGAATCACATCCACCCTCCTCCAGTCCTCAGATACCACCCCATCCTCCCATGATTTATTAAAAAGGGTAGTCAGTGGTGTTACCAGTAAGGCCTGGTGCAGCCAACCTGTGGGCGTGCTCCGAAGGCCCTGAGTCCCTGTCACAGGCGGATCCCCTGCACCACAACTTGTGGTTATCTCGGTGGCAGTAGTGCAGTGGGATATGAGATCCTTTCTCCGTGGAGGAAGAAACCATCGTGTCCTCACCTCCTCTCCTCAGCCTGTCCTCTGACAGTCCTGGCTCATTCCTGCATTTGGGTCATTGGTATCGTCAGCAGTAGTGCTACCACTATGCTGGTGGGCTGGCTGTTATTTGTTTATAACTTTATTTACTTTCTCTGCATTTCTGTCTTCCTGCTTTTCCATATCTGTACCTTTTTTATTTAGAGCTGTCTTTTTCATTAATTGTATGCTGTCATATACCCCTTTTGTACCTCTTTCTTTCTTTCTCTTAGCCCTTGCTACAGTATTTTCACTATATAAACAATTTTTTTCTCTCTAGTTTAACAGGTCTGACAGGATGCTGACTCCTTGCCCATCAGATAAGTATCACTCTACGTCTAGCCGGTTCTGTCCTTCCTATTTACTCCTTAGGCACTGCTGATTCTTTGTGACCCATTTCTTATATTTTATTTTACAGGTACGACGGACATTGTCCCTTTAAGTCCTACTTCTGGCTCCCTAATATCCAGATAAGAGGCTCTCTCCATATTATCTATACTTTCTGGGTTCACTGTAACAGTTTGCCCGCACCTATTACGGAGTGTGTATGTCTTCGAGTCCTCTACATTTTGTTGGTAGCCAAGAGTCTGTGGGTGGATGGGGAGACAAATAGTGGAGCAGGTGGTAATGACAACATATGGCTGTGTGTGTGCCTGAGGGGACACGTTTGAGACCTATGATACCTCACAGGGGTAAACAAGGTGCAGGAGGGGAGTTTCTTTTCAGAAAAGGAGGAGCACCAGAATACGGGGGGCATGCAAAGAAGCTTGAGTGGGAAATGTTTAAAAGTGATATGAGGAAATACATCTCGGAAAGGCATGGTAGATGACTGGAATAGCCTGCAATATGAGATGCTGGGGGTAAAGATGATTAGGTCTTCAGGGTAAGCACATGGACATAAGAAGTAGAGGAAAGAAGCCAGACTAGTGGCGCAGAGGGCTGAGGCGCTGGACACCTTACTTCACGCTATCCCAGTGACCCATGTTCTGCAGTGAGTGCAGGCCTTGAGATGGAGTCTAGGGGGCAGTGCAGGCTGAAGGAGCCAGGTACTAGGCAAGGTGTAAGGAAGGGGCTTTCACTGGGGCAGTGGGGTGCATGTATCTCCATGGGTATGCGTGTCTGTGTCTGGGGACCTAGAAGTAGGAAAAGGAAAACCAGGAAATGCCTCCCCTGGACAGGATGATGGCTGACCCCTCAAAGGCTCCTACCAGTGACAGGGCATCTACTGCAAGAATGAGACGGTGGTAGGTAAGTCCCAGGTCACTTTGTGCTTGTGAGGGGGTGGCGAGAATGGGGTCCAGGGGACAGAGACATGCACAATTACAATATAGAGGAAAAGTCAGAGGGAGAGGCATTTGAGAAAAAATAGGATTCAGGGCTGGCCCCTCGAAGGCTTCTACAGGTGACTGGGCATCTGCTGCAAGAACGAGACGGTGGAAGATAAGTCCTGGGTCACCAAGTGTCACAAGGGGTGGCCTGAATGGGGTCCAGAGGAGATAGGTGCACAAATACATTATGAAAAAAATAAATAAGCTGATGAAAGGGAGGAGAGAGGAGCATCTGAGACAAAATAGGATTTGGGAAGTAGCAATACGGTGGAAACTGGGCAGACTAGATGGGTCTACTGGTCCTTTTTTTGAAATCAAATTCTATGTTTCTAGAATATATGAATGTAGATGACTGGGATCCTTATAAAGTAGCAGCGTGTATTCTACTTCTCCTAACAAGGAAATGCATACAAAATACATTGCAGCAGCCAACTTTTGAAGTGTGACACAAATAGGATTTGAAAATCTTATTTATCATAGACAAACATATGAGATAAAGGGACAGGCCAAAACATTTGAATGGCAGTAGAGTCCCTATATATAGTCTCTGCCTCTACGGAGGTTATGCAGATTTGTATGATGTGCTGCAGGAGCTATATTTGTGCTAAATAAGAGAAATACACCAGGCATATCAAGATAAAATGAAATCACTTTTATTATGCAGTCATAATAAACAGTGTGATGAATGCTATCATTGTTTGCTTGTAAGTTTCCTGTTGAACTGTTATTCTAATGTCCAAACACTGAAATTTAAAGAGCAGCAGATGCCATTAGGAAAAAATTCACAAAACATAGTATTTAGACATGGTTCAATTTGTTCTTCCCATTAGTTCTGTATTTCTCCTCCCCATTACATATTACTGAGGACATTTGCATGAAAACATGATCTTTGCTCCTGAAGAGTTTATCTAATCCTGTGGCTGTCTCCCTACCTGAGATCATAATGCACTGCTTGTGACATCACAGTTACTCCCAAGTCAACATATTGTGATATGAAAACAGAGGATTATGACTTGAAGTAGGAAATAGGCTATAGAGACAAATGAACTCTAAGGGATAAAGATAATTTTTTCATGCAAATGTCCTAAGTAATAAATAATGGGGAAGAGAAATCTATAGAATATATATGAAATTCAAGCTGAATTGTACCTAATTATTACGTTTTTCAGAGTTTTCTTTGAGGCGTCAGCAGCTGTTTAATAAACACTATAAAATATAACATGTAGTACCTAGCTGTACATTGGCAGTATCATTCCCATCTCAGTATGTGACTGCCTCTTGGTGGAGGTCCATTGCTAGTGTAGGCTCCAAGAGGCTTCAGAGTGGGGATTGCAGTTTCACAGCAGATGTACACTTCAACACACACACACTGGTGTGCCGCAGTGGCTAGGGGTACTGAGGAGAAAATCTGAAAAATGGTTGTCAAAAGGGCTAAATGAAGCCTTGCCCTCTTTCTCTTCAACCAAACTGCCACTTGATCCCTGGGCTACATCTGGATTGTGCTCCAAGAAGGTCCTCCCTCCTCTTGCCCTGCTGTGGGAGGAAATCAAGGGCGTATTCAAGTCCTCGGGGCCAGGAGATGTGGTAGCTGGTCATGGGAAGTAGGGATGGTATTTAGCAGCTGCCCACCTGAGCTGAGGATAAAAACCTTTATGGCAAAAAAACATGGCACCATAAAGATAAGTTATGGGAAATAGCAGTCTCTAAAACAGGAAATCAGTGCACTCGAGTATATATATTTTTTAAATCTACAACATTCAGAATGGTTTTCTACAATAAAGTACATGCTCCTATATTTAACAATGACAAGATAAGCCTATTAGCAACAAATATGCCTGGTGCATAGAAGGCTTAAATAAAAGTCTCTAAATAAGATCAGAGGAATGTAAGAAAATGTTTGTGAAACAGACTTCAATTTTGTAAGCCTGCATTGTTTTTTAAGACCAAAAACTGGTCTGAAAAACAGACTTAGGTCTTTTGTGGAACTGGTCACAGGACAGCTTCCTCTATTTATAACTGAACCTCTTATTCTTCTTTATTTCTTTGTCACTAAGCCTCTCTATATACCATGTAGTACAGTACACGTAATCTTTTTTTTGGGAGGGGGGTATCCATGGTATCCAGTGCTCTGGACTGTGATATCAAGGTCTTTCAAGAACCCCCCAGAAACCCAGTCATTTGGCACCTATCACCCCCTCCCTGCCCTCCTAAAGGCTTACTGTACTGTAACTGAAAAAAAATGATTTGCATTCTTCTGGCTTTGTGCTAGGAGCCAGCATCATCATTTGAACCAGTCCCCACTCCCTAGCTGATACCCCACCCCCAAAGTACCATCATTCAGTAGTTCACTTGACTTTTGTGGACCCTCCCTCTCAATGTAGCACGAAACATGATAGATAATAGATGTCAGTGTGGCTCAGTTGGTAGAAAATCCAACTCTGGAGCAGAAGGTCATCTGTTCTAGTAGAATTGGGCTCATACCATAAATGCTGGTACCTGAGCACAATACTAAAGAGATATTATACTGTCAGAGTGTGCCCTCCCTCGGATGATCCCTTAAACTGAGGTCCTATTTGCCATGTCTGGTGGTTGTTCAGGTGGTCATTAAAGATCCTATGCCATTCCTCTATTGCTGCCTTGTGTTACTGTGTGTGCAAGTGCACCTCAGCACTTTGAAATACAGTGTACTGGAGACCCAGAATAGTCTTAGAGGAGTGCAGTCGGGGGAGGGAGGTAGATGGTGTATTCTCCCCAGGTGATTGTTTTTTCGTTTAGTAATGGGAGCCCATGGGTTTCTTGCATGAAACCTCTCATTTCATCTCTTTATAAAACCTGCCCTTGCCCTGTCTATTTGTATATGCTTAAGTGCTACTAAGTGTGTGTACTAGTAGCGAGCAGCGGGTGGCAGCTAACAGGACCATAATAATATAATAACATTAAATCTTGTCTTTTTTACCACAGGGTTACATTGTTCCTCTCTTGCTGACCCCCTGCATAATTATTGTTTGTGCAGCACTTTGAAAAATAGGGTGCTAAGCTGGGGTACTTTTCCCTTTGTGTTGCTTAAATGGCCAGCATTTCAGAAGTTGCAAGGGGTTGGTGAACCTTGATATACTGGAACTGGAAGTATAGGACTGTTTCTTTGTGTTCTGAGTGGGGGTAGTTTCTTCCCTTTTGATTGTGTTGCCCAGAGTAGCAGAAGTGGTGAGTGTGTGTTGTGTTGTATTGTGTTAGAGACTGGAGTGACCCGATTAGTCTGCATACATGGGTGCTGGTGTGAATAGATCTCTGTCAAGCTGGCTACGGTACCTTGATGATGTACAGAGGCTTATCACAATGTTTCCTAAACATTATCTAAAAGCCAGCCCACTTCTCTGTGTGATAGGATAAAATAAAATGTTGTAACTCTATAAAATAGTAATCCTATTGGGATTATTTGCTTGATGCATATTGGACTAATTTGGGGGGAGGGGCTATTGTTTGTGTATCGTGGCACAGTATATTTTGGTTTGCGTTTAAGTAACTGAGGGAGGGGCAACAGTGCCATCACTGAGTACAAGTTTAAAATTCCTGGCTACACCCGCCAGATCGAATTTTGTTTTGCTACATATGGTGCACCAATGGGTCAATCATTATTGGGATATGCCAGTGGAGATAGACCCTGTCATGCTCCTGCAGACTTGCCACTGTCTGGCTCTTCTGTTAGGTCTCAGCCTGTAGTGTTCTGACTGCTCTGATACCAAGATAGGGAGCATATTCTACTGGTGGCTGTAGCTGCTAAGGAGATGGTATGGCAGAGAGCAAAAGTATATCTCCATCTCAACTTTCCAAAGTGGGTAATTGACAAATGAAAGGCCTTTGATTGAGTGAGACCCTTCAACATTTCACAGACCAAAATAGGTAGACTTCTTCAACCCCCCCTCAGGGTTTGCCAATGAAAATGTGGCACAACAAATAGCGCAGGGAGGTCCACACAATACAACAGCCTGTGTAGTGCTCTCCGGTTGGAGTCAATGGACTGTCCCAGATTCAGCAATTGTCCACCTTGTTGTAAGCCATTATAAAAATGGTGATTAAGCAACCGAGGCATGAATCCATGAGAAAAAAGACCGTGGTATGTCCATTACTGCTGCTACCTTCAGGACCTGAAGGGTAGTGTGAAGCTTAAACAATAAACATGTGTGACATGAAATAATTTAGATTTCTGGAGGACTAGGAGCTGCTATACAGAATTGGCTCCTTTCAATTCAAAGACATATTTATTTTTCAGTGATGAACAAGAATCAATAATAGCTGCAACCAAATACTTGTCTTGGTACAGACAAGTACCACCACCAAAACATGGATTAAGACCTTTATAATTGTACAGAGGAAAATCAGTTAGTGTTCCAAATTAAATACTTTGCACAGAAGATCAGTGTTCAAATTAATAGTAACTAAGCATGATTTTTAGGGAGAACAGAGCAAAAGCAAGAAGACCTGAAGGCTGAACTTACTCAAGAAGTCCTTATCCTCACCGCGACCCACGAGTCTTCATTGGGGGGGGGGGTCCATCCCAGGTGTCCTTACCTTCTGCCTCTGCTGAGCTCTTGATGCAGCCTCAACAAACCCTGTGCTGTGTGATGTGGGAGTGGGCAGCATTGGACAGCGCTGGTGCTGCCGCTCTGACAGTCAAGTCCTGACCTCTGTGAGCACTCACTCCATTGATTCCTCCCACCATCATGACATCGTCTCGTGCAGTGGCCCATTGCATCTCAGTCTGGACTTCGAGGGGGAGAGTTAATTCTCTTGTCTCCTAACTGACACTAGTCCAAACTCCCACCAAGTTCACAGGGGAAAGGGCAAGGCTGCACAGCACTCAGCTGCTTCCGGGAGGGGGGGGTGTCACACAGCGAGCAAGCATTGACTCGAGCCCTCTGCCGGTGGTTCCACAAAAGGGCAGGCAGTTAGGCAATGTTTACCACGGGGATCGTCGGATGCTGATCCCTGCCTCGGATTGTCAGTACCAGCTTACCAGCTCACGGCAAAACAGTATTTACTTAATAATGATTTTGGGAGGGGGGGATTCAATTATTTAAGTAGGCGGCAAAAATTGAGTACATAGTACAATCCAAGCAGGATCTGGTACCAGTCTTAAAAATCTGGTATTGTACCAGCAAAAACGGTACAGTTGGAGGATCTGTTGAGTCAGGGACTTGACAAATGAAAAAGGATTGAAGTGTTATTTAGACCTGCAAGACATCATCCAAATTTTTGTGGGCTGCTGAGTTGAGACCTTTGTTTGCCCAAAGAAAGCCTGACAGTTCTTGCTGGATCTGCTAATTTTGGGCCCTTGGACACCAACCGCTGTACCCATCATCAGCAGGAACATAAACTGCAATGGACATTGACAGCTATTATTCTTAAGTCTACTCCATCTGTCATGGAGGATCTCTGACTGTCGGCCCATTCTTCTGCCCTGGCAGTGGAGACTATGGACTGCATTCAATGGACTTTTGGGCTGAAGCAGTTTCTTTTACTGACCACAGATAGCTGCTTTTGGTTGAAGCAATTTCTTTTCCCGACCTCAGACAGCTGCTTTAGCCCCCTGGTTAATAATGATCATTTTTAGCTGGTGTCGTCAGCTGTTTCTGAGTCCATGTCCTACTTTATTATTGTTGCTGTACTGTTTGCATTTGAGTTTTGGCAAAGGTGGTTGTATAATTGGTGTGGGATGGAGACAGTATGTGGGATGGTTGTTCACCTAAATACTGGACTCCCCTCTATAGCCACTGAACTTAGGTAATAGCCCCCTGTGAATCAGATTCCTCCCATGTGCATCTGCTTTGTCTGTTAATGGTTTTCCCCCTTCTTTACTATATCATTATGCCTGCAGGGGCCCATTATTCTGCTACTGAGCACATTTGCCAGGTATGGTCACTTCTGTCTGGTTGATGCTCCACTGTTCTAATAATTGCAGTTATGTTATGGATAGTAGCAGTTTTCTTGGGATCCGAAGCAGAGGACTTGCGGTGTATATATTTTTTTTTAAGGAACTTGTACGCTTTAAGCATCACTGCTGCTTATTGGTGATCCTGGCAATCTTGGAGTTTGATTCTGAAGCTAAGGAGAACCCAAAGTATAACAGGCAGATCATCGGGAGGGCTTCACTGAAGTCAGGAGGACATCTGTCATATATGCTAGTCAGAAATGCTTCTGATAGCATAATCTCCCAATGGGATGAGACAGCAAGATTCTGTGCTTTGGATCCACTGGCTTGCTTAGAGTAGACATGCCCTAATGTGCACACATTCTTAAGTACAGTAGTTCCGCATGTAATTCATTTGTAGTGTTGAGGGCCAGGGGTTCTGTAACAACCTCCAAGGGTTATATCTGATGTTTTAATTCCATTTAGCATAATTCAGAGTGTTTCTCTTTGACTGTTTTTTAGTGGTGGGTGAAGTGAGCAAAATTTATATCGTGGACTGAGAAATTCTGCCCATTTCCCAGAGCAAAATGGGAAATTTCATCCTACGGAACAGTGAAATTTTGCCCTGCGGAACAGTGACATTTTGTCTTCCGTGGCAAGAATTCTACCTTCTGTGTAAAAATTTCACCCATGGAAGGTGAAATTTCACCCACATTAGGGGAAATTTCACCTAGGCGAAATTCCGCCTATGTGGAAAATTTTGCGAATTACTCTGTGCAGCGAAATTGGCCACTTCACCAACAGAAATTAAATTCCCTGCATCTCTACTATTTTTTTTATTTGGTTTGTTTAATAGTTTGTTTGTTTGTTTGTTTATTCACTTAACGGGTAAGCACACTGGAAACAAGTTCCTTTTACAGGTGCGACCCACATATATTGCATACAGACAATACATAATCAAACATACATATACAATACAGCAAATTGCAGACAAAAATGTCTTTGTTACGTATAAAATTCATAAAAAAAGAAATTCATAAAAAACAGTTACAATTAAATTGAGATTTGAAATACATCCTTAATGCATCGGCAAACTTTTTGGCAGAACACAACCACCTAATATCTTGAGAATTTCGTTTCCAAATAAATGGAGCAATATAAGCAAAGGATCTTTGTCCACTTTTAGATTTCATAAAAGGAATCTCAGAAACCTACTGTCTGACCTATGTCTAGAATAATGACATCAATATACGGTCTCAAAACTTTGAAATACTATGTGGAATTCCAGAGTCCATAACTTTATATATGAACTTGGCCACACAGTATTGGAAATTTAATGAAACCGTAACAGCCCATTTCTTTCAAAATCACACAATGATGAGATGACTTAGAACAATTTAAAGCAAACTTAGCTATCAAGTGAAGTAAAGTGGATTCTTTGAAATCACTGTCGCAGAAGTAAAAGTGTCAGTAATCATAGCTGCAAGTTCACAATAGGAAGTAAGCAGCAATTTGAAATAACCAGCCTAGACTCAGGAATAAGAAATGAAACGGATTCTGTACAAAGAACCTAATCTACAATGTATTCTTGAGGTAACCTCAAAAATGAGATTCATAACTTAGATGAGAATCTAGTAATACCCCAAGATATTGAAATGTATCAACATAGTCAAACAGTAATCAATCAAGAGATTTAACTTCCAAAGTACTAACCTCAGATCTCAGTCTAGATGGGGTACCAAAAACCATCACCTTTGTCTTAGATTTGTTTAAGAGTAATTTACAGGCCATAAGTGAAGACTGAAAATTACACATTTCCTCTGTTAAAGAAACACCTAGATCTCCAACTGACAAACCCTGCGTATAGATTACTGCATCGTCGGTGTAAAGTGTTAGAGAAGCATTATTAATCACACTTACTAGTTGATCAAAAAACAAAGAAAACAAAAGTGGCCCCAAAATAGAACCTTGTGGAACCCCACACTTAACCATTACAGAGTCTGATACAGCACCCCTATATTTAACCCTTTGAAACCTATTTGTTAAATAATCCCTCGTCCAGTCCAAGAAAGACTCGCCAACTCCCAATGACTCAAGTCTAGAAATCAACAATTGGTGATCAACTGAGTCGAATGCCTTGGTCAAGTCCATGAACACGGCACCCGTCAGACACCCTTTATCCATGCCATTAAGTACCGCGTTCGTGAACTCGACCAAGGCAGTCTCAGTACTCCTTCCCTTTCTAAAACCATGTTGGTTAATAGTATTACTAATATCTCATGTAATCAGATAATTTAAGATGTAGCATGCTATCCCCCCTCCACTTTTATGTTTTATCAGCAGAGCTCACCCTCTCCTCCCCACCAGCCTGCAACTGGGTCAGATTCACATTGTGGATGTTAGACAGTCTAGTTGCAGCATTGTTAATCCTTTTCCACCTGCCTATATGGTCATCTTGCAGTTTGTAGTTTAGAGATCTAGAAAGTTTTCCTGGGTCTCTGATGATGCCATCTCTATCCACCTTACCAAATGGTGATGCCATCTCATCACCGGGCATTTTCACTTGCCCACTGGGTAACATTTGTCTGAACTGCACTGTGGCTATATGCACTTGATGCTGAGGGACCAGACACCAACTGCCCAGCTGGGCTCTCCAGAACTTCCCTTTGCCACCTCAGCCCAGTTTCCCTAGTACCGAGTGCCAAGTGCATCGATCTCTGATGCCGCATTTCAGCCGGAGACTGACAGGATTTGCAGCTTATTTCTGTTCTGACAGTGCCGGATGCACCAATCAACATACATATCCAGAGCATGGTCTGCTAGCCTGGGAAGCAGCCAGTCTGCCCCTCCTTCCATGATTGAAACTGTGAGATTATGGAGCAGTCATTCAAAGCAGTGAAATAAAAACAGAACTGGCAGTGACAACTGGTTTGTGGCAGCCAGTTTATAAGAGAAGCAACAGCTTTTTTTCTATTCAGTTTCATAAAATTACTTGTTTATATTTCCAAAAGGCTGCAGTTCTGCAGTGAGCACCATGCAAAGGGGCTTTATCATTTATACTGGGTAGCTGAAAAACTTTTGACGGTAACTGAGGGGTCCTAATATTCATTGGTGTGTCTGACATGCTAATGCCTACATAAAGGGAGTTACTGAAATTGATAGTACTCCTTTGGTGCAGGATATAAGATGCTACTATACATTTGTTTTTCCCAGGATAGCCTAGCTGAGTTGCTACAGGTAGTTAGTTACCAGTGGGATATTGCTTGTCACCAACTTCCACAGCTTGGTACACTGGACCATTGCCAAGTTAACTGACTTGCCCAATCAAGGTCACACAGCAAATAGTTTACTCTAGCAGGGCTTGAAGCTGGCATCTCTTGGTTCCAAACTGGGTGCTCTAACCACTAGACCACACTATTTCCTTATACTTTGCAAAGTGCTGTGAGTACTTGCTTATTTCTTTATTTTAATCAAGTTCAGTGTTCTGATGTATCCTTGCTGGGTTTTTTCCACTCCAAAAATGACTACTATATTCCTTTCCTTTATTTCTGTCTAGATCCCCGTCACCCACTCTGATTGGTCAGCTACAGTAGCTGCACCCTTCTTTTGACTGCATGTGTGCACTTGTGGTTACATTCACACCCCACAGTAATGCTGATTCATGAACATCTAACAAGGGGTGCACAAATACAGGTTGATCCATGTACCCATCCTCTGCAACTGTACCCATACAACCTTCCCCTGTGGGAGACAATCAGTAGTAGGTAGAAAGGAATCACCCAGAGTTCTTACCAGGAACACTCTGTGGCTTCCATAGTCATTACCACATATTGCATACTGCTGAATCAACATGGATTTGGAATAGTGAATTCCTTAGGAACACAATTTATGGTTGGTTGTAACTTCAGTAATTTTCAATATTTTTACCCAGTTCCTCAACTGCAGCCTTTTCTGCTCTAGCCAGAAATATTTTTTTGTTTGTTTTTATGTTAATGTTTAGCTTTGTTACTGTTTTAGTTGGTTGTTTAGTGTTTGTGCCTGCTTAACATTTTGTAATTCAGTCCAGATTAAGATTTTGGTGTTATTTTAGTGACTGGTGGAAATTATTATTATTATTTTTTTTTTTACTTTTTGCTGACCAAGAAAGGACATCTGCATGTACATTCTCTGGGTGGAAGGGGTGGTTCTGTGATCTAGGTTGTTGTCCTTAGCTCGATGTCCACATTAAAATATCTTCTGTGCTGGTGGTATGGTAGTCTGCTCAAAGTGTTCTCTGCCATTTTCAAAGTCCACAGGTACATTCTCTGGATAGCTGGGGTGGTGGGGGCTCCGATATTGACTCTTGTTGTATTTTGTGTGACTTCCACTTTAAAATATCTCCTTTGCTGTTGGTAGTCTGTTCCAAGTGTTCACTGCTGTTTCAAAGTCTGCAGGTAAGTTCCCTGGATGGCTGGGGTGGGGGGGGGAGATCTGAACTAAGTTGTTTTTGTATATATGTTCAGCTTCCACTTTAAAATATCTCCTGTGCTTATGATAGTCTGTTCCAAGTGTTCACTGCTGTTTTTAAGAGTCTGCAGGTGCCTTCTTTGGGTAGCTGGGGGAGACTCTGACCTGTTGTATATTTTTCCAGCTTCCACTTAAAATTATGATATTTTTGAGCGGAGGAAGCCAGACATAAATACAACAACAACAACAACCTAGGTCAGAGCCCCCTCACTGAAGTTGAATACTATATTTAGTAATAAATCATTCATTCTTTTGTCTTCAAAGACTAATTTTAGTCATTTTAATCACCTTTATTCATCATTTAAAGAATACAACCTCTAAACATAATAAATTAAAAAACTTATTCAGAAGACTACTTGTTTAAGAGTAAATTATTAATAAATGAAGACTAGAAATAGATCTCTCAATGCTCTTCAACGTACAAATTGTTTTTAATACTACTGAATCATAAATGAAAATTTTAGTCAGCTACCTTTCCTAAAGGGTTCAACTAATTAGGCCCTTTTGAGTATAGTGATGGCCTTAGTCTCCAACTGAACAACATTATGCATTAAACAGTAATGAGAGCAGTAAACAGTATTGAGATTCGGCCCCAATTAACTTTACTGGGCTCACCCGCTGCTGTCCCTTGCTTCATGTCATTACTTGCAGAGCGAGGGGGCTTCCAAGAGGAATCAGGAAGTGGAAGTGATTGGCATGCCACCTTGTCATGGCCAAACTATGACCCCTTCCACCTAATACGGACACAGGATTATATTCAAAAAAATAGCAAGGACTTACTTCAATGACATAAGCTACCAAAGTATGTAAGTGATGTCGATATCTCAGAAAATCGCTTTAATCAAGGGGTTTGAGCAACAACCTCCCCCTTACTTTTTGTTAACATGTTGGGTATATTTTAAGCAGAAGGGACAATGCAGCATACTGCAGCACTTCAAGCCCCTGAATGTGAGTGGGGCTGCAGAGTTTCATAATGGAGATGTGTAGATTGTGTCTGATTGTGACGTATATGAAGAAGGAACTTCTCTGACAGAAAGCAGGCAGGTTTGGGGAGTGGATAAATTTGCAGTAGAAAAAAAACAGCTAAGTGA